>OW388159.1:20000-1220000 GCA_936450015.1 Meganola albula
GCGTCGCTCAGAGGACCAGGCCGGGCATACCTCAAGGGTATGCCAGGACGTGTCCTCCGAAGCGCCGCACTCATGGCAGACAGGAGTCGGCTCCCTACCGATCCGCCACAGGTACTTACCGAAGCAACCATGCCCGGTCAGCACCTGAGACAGACGATAGGTCACCGACCCATGTCGCCGATCCGCCCAGCGATCCAGAACGGGGCGGAATGCTTCCACGGTACGCAAGAGCGTACCGGAGCCCGTCACCCGTTCTAGATCGCCGGCCCACCTACCTAACAAGCCGTTCCGCGCCTCGCGCACCTCCGCTTGCCTTTCCGCCACGGTCAGTTGTCTCCTAGACACCCCTTCCCCTTCCCTACTGCGGCGGTACCTCTCCGCGAGCACCTCCGCCTCTAACTCCCACGGGGGGGCGCCAGCTATCATTAAGGCCGCTGTCCGGGACACGGTCCGGTATCCCCGTATAGCCCTCAACGCTACGGCCCGCTGCGGCTTTCGCAGAGACGTCCTGGCCGTCTCGTCGAGGGCATCCGCCCAGACCGGTGCCCCGTACAGCGCCATGCTGCGCACCACCCCCGCGTACAACTGACGGCAGGGCGCGCTGGGCCCGCCAATGTTAGGCAGAAGCCGACCCAGCGCGTCCGCCGTCCTAACCAGCCTAGGCTCAAGTTGGCGGAAGTGCTCGCCAAATTTCCATCTCGGGTTGAGCAAAAGCCCCAAGTACTTCATCTGGGGCTTAAGCTCAACCCTAACACCCGAAACCCGTACCGCCGCGCCTACCGGTACCCGGAACCGCGGCCCATGGAACACCATGGCCTCGGTCTTTTGTAGTGCGACCCTCAACCCGAGCGCCTCTATTCGCTCGACGACGAGGGTCGCACATACCGAGGCCCTCCTAACCACTTCAGCGAGGTCTGCCCCCCTGGTGGTCACTAACGTGTCATCTGCATAACACGTCAGGGAACACCGGGGCGGCAGCGCGCCGCGAAGAACCCAGTCGTATCCTATGTTCCACAGGAGTGGTCCTAAAACCGACCCCTGCGGAACACCGCACTCGACAGCGTGTCGCCGCACCCGCTCGCCATCCCTCCCCGGTATGAGGACGAACCTAACCTAACCTAACCTAACCTAACCTAACCTAACCTAACCTAACCTAACCTAACCTAACCTAACCTAACCTAACCTAACCTAACCTAACCTAACCTAACCTAACCTAACCTAACCTAACCTAACCTAACCTAACCTAACCTAACCTAACCTAACCTAACCTAACCTAACCTAACCTAACCTAACCTAACCTAACCTAACCTAACCTAACCTAACCTAACCTAACCTAACCTAACCTAACCTAACCTAACCTAACCTAACCTAACCTAACCTAACCTAACCTAACCTAACCTAACCTAACCTAACCTAACCTAACCTAACCTAACCTAACCTAACCTAACCTAACCTAACCTAACCTAACCTAACCTAACCTAACCTAACCTAACCTAACCTAACCTAACCTAACCTAACCTAACCTAACCTAACCTAACCTAACCTAACCTAACCTAACCTAACCTAACCTAACCTAACCTAACCTAACCTAACCTAACCTAACCTAACCTAACCTAACCTAACCTAACCTAACCTAACCTAACCTAACCTAACCTAACCTAACCTAACCTAACCTAACCTAACCTAACCTAACCTAACCTAACCTAACCTAACCTAACCTAACCTAACCTAACCTAACCTAACCTAACCTAACCTAACCTAACCTAACCTAACCTAACCTAACCTAACCTAACCTAACCTAACCTAACCTAACCTAACCTAACCTAACCTAACCTAACCTAACCTAACCTAACCTAACCTAACCTAACCTAACCTAACCTAACCTAACCTAACCTAACCTAACCTAACCTAACCTAACCTAACCTAACCTAACCTAACCTAACCTAACCTAACCTAACCTAACCTAACCTAACCTAACCTAACCTAACCTAACCTAACCTAACCTAACCTAACCTAACCTAACCTAACCTAACCTAACCTAACCTAACCTAACCTAACCTAACCTAACCTAACCTAACCTAACCTAACCTAACCTAACCTAACCTAACCTAACCTAACCTAACCTAACCTAACCTAACCTAACCTAACCTAACCTAACCTAACCTAACCTAACCTAACCTAACCTAACCTAACCTAACCTAACCTAACCTAACCTAACCTAACCTAACCTAACCTAACCTAACCTAACCTAACCTAACCTAACCTAACCTAACCTAACCTAACCTAACCTAACCTAACCTAACCTAACCTAACCTAACCTAACCTAACCTAACCTAACCTAACCTAACCTAACCTAACCTAACCTAACCTAACCTAACCTAACCTAACCTAACCTAACCTAACCTAACCTAACCTAACCTAACCTAACCTAACCTAACCTAACCTAACCTAACCTAACCTAACCTAACCTAACCTAACCTAACCTAACCTAACCTAACCTAACCTAACCTAACCTAACCTAACCTAACCTAACCTAACCTAACCTAACCTAACCTAACCTAACCTAACCTAACCTAACCTAACCTAACCTAACCTAACCTAACCTAACCTAACCTAACCTAACCTAACCTAACCTAACCTAACCTAACCTAACCTAACCTAACCTAACCTAACCTAACCTAACCTAACCTAACCTAACCTAACCTAACCTAACCTAACCTAACCTAACCTAACCTAACCTAACCTAACCTAACCTAACCTAACCTAACCTAACCTAACCTAACCTAACCTAACCTAACCTAACCTAACCTAACCTAACCTAACCTAACCTAACCTAACCTAACCTAACCTAACCTAACCTAACCTAACCTAACCTAACCTAACCTAACCTAACCTAACCTAACCTAACCTAACCTAACCTAACCTAACCTAACCTAACCTAACCTAACCTAACCTAACCTAACCTAACCTAACCTAACCTAACCTAACCTAACCTAACCTAACCTAACCTAACCTAACCTAACCTAACCTAACCTAACCTAACCTAACCTAACCTAACCTTTTTTTTTTTTTTTTTTTTTTTTTTTTTTTTTTTTTTTTTTTTTTTTTTTTTTTTTTTTTTTTTTTTTTTTTTTTTTTTTTTTTTTTTTGCCGGGGGGAAATCCTTTATGGATCCCCCTGCCCTGTATGGCGCCAGGGCAGGGGGTATGTGGGACTCCGTGAAGCGTTTACCCTAACTAAAACCCCCCGGGTGTTCTCCTCGCATCTTGGTCAGGGGGGTCACGGGAACCAAAAGTGACACAACCGCGACCCCCTGGATGCTGGCCCGCTATGCGGGCCCCTTCTCGAGTGTGGGAGGGGGAAGATGGAAACACTCCCCTCCGCACAAGTCAGCTGAGGCGCGCGCGGAACACACGCGCGCGCCTCCGTCAAGTGCCTGCGTGGTCGGACGGCGGGCCGCCATACCCGCCGCCCCGCAGGCACGGGTGGTGGTGGACCGGGATGACGAAGCTCCATTACTGGCACTCCATCATCCCGGCCCGGTTTTTCTTCGCCGTGCGCTTGGACGCACGGCCCCCAGGTTGTGCCTGGTACTGAAGTACCAGGCCTCCCTCACTTTCTGCCGTCCGCGTGGCGGCAGTCGGAGCAGGACGAGGACTCTCGTCATCCGACCGCACCACGCGTACGGCCCCCTTCTTAGGTGTTTGCTGGGGGCCTGCCTCCCCGCAGGCCCCCCACCCCACCATGTGCTTGTCGGGCAAGCCAGCTGCCGCGCAGAGTGCGCAGCGCGGCTCGCCCGAACAATCCCTGGCCTTGTGGCCAGGGTCACCGCAGCGGAAGCAAATTCCGCTGCGGTCCGCCTCGGCCCCGCAGGCGCTTGCCACATGCCCCAAGACGAGGCAGCGGTAGCACCTGAGGGGCTTCTCCTTCAGGGCCGTGACCCTAGCCACGACCCAGCCCACCTTAACGGTCCCCTCCTCTAAAATTTTGACGGCTGACGTGGCGGGGAGGCTCACGTAAGCCGTCAGTCGCTCGTTGGGCCATGCGATGCACGAGGTTATCGTGACATCGTCATGGCCGCAACCCCCTTTCTTAGCGAGAAGCTCCCTCAGCTCAGACCTCGAGAACGATTCATCCAAGCCCGCGACGCGCAAACGCGCGCGTTTCACGGGCCTGGAGACCTCGAAGATCGTCTTGCCGAGGGAGCTCCTCAATCTTTCTTCTAGAAGCCTCGCCTTATTATCGCAGTCCGGACCCCCGACCTCGATCAACCGAGCGCCCGTGATCGTACTCCTGATCCGGACGCTCTCAATGTTGATCGAGGCCAGGTCGATCATACTCCTCGCCCTTGCCAGGGCAAAGGAGTAAGTAATCCCCTTCTCCACCGCAGACGGCAGCAGTTTCACCTGCACCGCCGCGGTGGAGGGGGCCCGGACTACGGCCACCTTCTTAACTTTCCCCCCCTTCATTTTCCCCCTCTTTTTCCTTCCCACCGTCTTCCATTCCGCCGAGTCACTCTCGGCGGGAATGGGAGCGGCAGGAGCCACCTCATCCCCTTTCTTTCCCTTCTTTCTTCGTCTCCTCCTTTTCTTTTCCCCCCCTCGGGCATTGTGGGCAGATGTTGCGCCCCCCGCGGCCGGCGTAGCCGCCACCGCGGCAAATGAGGGGGCAGAGCCCCCCAAAGCCGGCGGTGGCCGCGACAACCTCTCCTCGAGGGCCGAGAGGCGGGCCTTGAGGCTCGCAATCTCGGCCTCGGCCGCCTTCAATTCGGCCTTCCCTTCTCGCTCGCGGGCAACAAGGGCCTCCCGCAGGAGACCGACCTCCTTCTCAAGGGAGGCACTCCCCCGCAGAAGACGGCAGACGAGGCGTTCGCTATCGACGAGGTCGTCCACGACCTCGTAGATAGCGGCCCTCGCGTCCTCGTTCTTCGTAACCTAACCTAACCTAACCTAACCTAACCTAACCTAACCTAACCTAACCTAACCTAACCTAACCTAACCTAACCTAACCTAACCTAACCTAACCTAACCTAACCTAACCTAACCTAACCTAACCTAACCTAACCTAACCTAACCTAACCTAACCTAACCTAACCTAACCTAACCTAACCTAACCTAACCTAACCTAACCTAACCTAACCTAACCTAACCTAACCTAACCTAACCTAACCTAACCTAACCTAACCTAACCTAACCTTTTTTTTTTTTTTTTTTTTTTTTTTTTTTTTTTTTTTTTTTTTTTTTTTTTTTTTTTTTTTTTTTTTTTTTTTTTTTTTTTTTTTTTTTTTTTTTTTTTTTTTTTTTTACGGGGGGAAATGCGTTACGCATGCCCTCGCCCCGGATGGGCACAGGGCGAGGGGTATGTGGGACTCCCGTTTTCGGCCCGGGCGAGCGAGACCCCGCAGGGTCTCCAGCTACGAGCGGCCGGGCCCGGTGTACCCACTAAAACCCCCCGGTGTTCCGTCGGACACCCTTTGCTGCCGGGCTGCGGGATTCGCTGACGCATTCACCGTACAGCCCGGCGGGTCGGCCCGCCTGCCCTCGGCACTGTGGCGGGCCCCGTCCGGGACGGGGACAAGACTGGTCCCCGTCCGTGTTTCGGGGGAGCGTCTGTATTTTGCTCCCCCTCCTCTGAGACAGGCGCGCGCGGAACACGTCGCGCCACCTTCTCGGGCCTGCTGCTGCTAGGGCGGCGGGTTGCCCCACCCGCCGCCCGCAGGCCACCTCTACGGAGGCTGCAGGTCGTCTCTCCTTGGCGCCCTCCGGCGCCTGGTGCGTCGGGAGCGGCAGGGGAGGACGGTGGTCGCCTCCCTCTCACGCTCCGCCGCTTCCTTCGTGGCCATCACCTCTTCACAAAATGAGGTGACGGCCGACCACGCCTCCTCGCTCCGGGTCATCGCCGTGACCACGGACTCGAGCGAGGAGGGGTCCGCACCAGTCGCCGAGACCAGACTACGGCGCTGCGATGTCCACGCCGGGCATTCTGCCAGCGTATGCAGCGCCGTGTCTTCCGGGGCCCCACAATGATGGCACCCGGGTGTCGGCTCCCTCCCTATACGACACAGGTACTTGCCGAAACATCCATGGCCTGTCAGCACCTGTGTCGTGCGGAAGCCGAGGGCGCCGTGACGCCTCTGCAGCCACTCCGTGAGGACGGGTCTTACCGCCACGATTGTGGCGTGCCCTTAACCTAACCTAACCTAACCTAACCTAACCTAACCTAACCTAACCTAACCTAACCTAACCTAACCTAACCTAACCTTTTTTTTTTTTTTTTTTTTACGTGGGGAAATGCGTTACGCATCCCCTCGTCCCGAGTGGGCGCAGGACGAGGGGTATGTGAGACTCCCGTTTTCGGCCCGGGCGAGCGAGACCCCGCAGGGTCTCAAGCTTCTAGCGGCCGGGCCCGGTCTACTCACTAAAACCCCACGGTGTCCGTCCACTGGCCATGGTGCCGGGCTGCGGGAATCGCGTTAGCATGCACCGAACAGCCCGGCGGCCTTGGCTCGCCCCCAGACAGGCGAGCTCCATCAAATTGGATGGGGGAGATTTGGTGCTCCCCCTTTTGGCACAAAGTGGTATGGGCGCGCGCTGGGACACTAGCGCGCGCCTCATCGTGTGGCCTGTGAAGGTGGTGGTTGGGCAACGGGCCGCCCCGCCCGCTGCCCCACAGGCCAAGGTGGTCGTGGATGGACCGGGAGACAAAGCGCCATCACTGGCACTCCATCTCCCCGGTACCATCCTGGTGCGCCGCAGACACTGCGGGAAGGTCCACCGCCGCCACACTAGCGACGGGGACCGAGATTTTAGAGGCACCGGGTGCCGCTTGACTAGCAGCACCCGTTGGCACCCCTTCTGCGGCACTCCTTCGTGGGCGGGGGGTCGGCTTACACTCGCCTCGCCCCACCCAATGGTCGGCGGGCCTGCCATTCGCCGCGCACAAGACGCAGCGCGGCGGGGCCTCGCACGACGCGGCCTTATGGCCGGGCAGACCGCAGCGGAAACAGAGTCCACTGCGGTCCGCCTCCACCTTGCAGGTGCTACCGACATGCCCGGTCTCCAGGCAGCGGTAGCACCTCAGCTCCCTCTCTTTGAGGGCCTCCACTCGCGCAGAGACCCACCCGACTAACAATCGGCCCGCCTCCGCTAATTTGGCAGCCGCCGCTGCAGGACAGCTAGCGACGACTGCACCCAAACCACGCTGGTTATACCTGATCAGTCCGAGCCTGATCTCTTCCTTCGGACAATTACCCACATCCGCCAAAGCAGACGCCAGCTCCTCACTCTTCGTTGTGATGTCGAGCCCCGCAATTCGCAAACTAGCGCGCTTTACGGGCCTCGACACCTTCACGAACTCGGGCTTGAACAACCCAGCCAACCTTCCCGCCAAGGCGTCCGCCTTGGGGCCACTTCCGGCACCTGAGACCTCGATCATCCGAGCTCCGGTGAGTGTGGTTCTCAGCCGGATGCTCGGAATATCGAGATCTCCCAACTTCACTTTCTCCCTTGCGGTGGAGAGAAACTCCTTATAAGTGCCGCCCTTCTCGAGCGCGGCGGGTGAAAGTGTAACAACCACCGCCGCAGAGGTAGGGACACGCACCCTGACCTTCCTCTTTTTGCGTCTCCTCTTCTTCCTCTTGGGGCCTTCCGCATTTTGCTGCTCCTTCTCGACCACTAAAGGAGCTGGAGCAGCAGCCACAATCGCCGAACTCTTTGTAGGCACCACCTTCGGCTCCTTGGACTTTGCCGAGCCATTACGGGAGCCAGCAGCGCCAACCTTTTCCGCGTAAGTTGGAGTCGCTGAAAATGGTCGATTAGGGACCGATCTACGCGACTCTTCTGCCGCCAACAGACGCTCAATTTTGGCCTCTAATGAGGCGAGCCGATCCTCTACAAAGTTCGGAGAGGGCTCCAGCGGAGCCGAAGTCCGACGCTCCTCCATGGCCAGGAGCCTCTCAATTTTCGCCTCCATTGTAGACAGGCGGTCCTGAATGGCCACTATGTCCACTTTCAATGACGGGAGCGGCGCCGGCGACACAGGTGGTGGCATCGCCTTTGACGCCTTCAGCTCCTCGATTTCCTTGTCTAAGGCCTCGACCTCTTTTCCGAGGAGCTGATTATCATCGATTGCGGCCTCCGCATCGTCACCCAGGCGTGACGCGATCTTGTGATGGTACACAATTGACCGCGCCGCCAAGAGCAACCTCTCTCGGTCATCTGCCGACGTTTGGCGCCCTGCCATGTCTCTCAGGGTGTTGGCCATGGACCGGAAGTTATTCCAGAACATGTCTGTGTCCGCCTCTGTTTCGCCCAATGTAGAAAGTGACTCCACAGAGCCAACCGTCGAACTGGTTGTTGACAGTTCTCCTCTCGTCTTACGCCTCTTTGCCGCCTGGCCCAAATCTGTGCCCACATTACTGGGCCCAGCTACTTTGGCCACTACCTCTCTCAGCTTCTCAAGCTCTCTCTCCAACTGCTCACACCCTTCGTCTTTCTTAATTTTAGTTTTAGATTTTTTAATTTTTCCACTCATTATACTTAGCCCACGAGTATGGGGGATATAAAAGGTCCGCCCGGGCAGTGCCCCCTGTACCCGGGTAAGCCTACGTACGCTCGAGGTGGCGGCCGGTACCCCGAGGTGAGACACACTAGAGACTGACCCCCCTGTCAGCCATGCATCCCTCGCCGTGCGTCTCAGCAGCTTGGATTAGGGTGATTTTTTATAGAGGTTGTCTTCCTCGCGGCCCGGGCGGTTAAGCCAAGGCCCTCGTTCCCCGAAGGGTTTACGAGATGTGGCGCGGTGCCATGGAGGAATGAATCCCCCACAGCGTGCCCGACGGCAGGGTGAATGCACGCCGAGCCCACGACCAAAGCCTCCCCATTTGCCTAAAAGCCACCCCCGAAAGGCAGGGGCGGCGGCGGGGAAGACCACGGGGGCCCTGAAAAGGGCCGTTGGCGTCGGACCTTTGGCAACTAGAGATGGAGACCCCTTGCGGGGAGTTCATCTCTAGTACCCAGGATGCACCGGCCGCTAACGGTTGCCCTTTCCCCCGGATACAAGTATCAGAGGGAAACTGCAACCGCGCGGCACACGAGGAGGTAGTCCGACCTGACACCCCAACCTAACCTAACCTTTTTTTTTTTTTTTTTTTTTTTTTTTTTTTTTTTTTTTTTTTTTTTTTTTTTTTTTTTTTACGGGGGGAAATGCGTTACGCATGCCCTCGCCCCGGATGGGCACAGGGCGAGGGGTATGTGGGACTCCCGTTTTCGGCCCGGGCGAGCGAGACCCCGCAGGGTCTCCAGCTTCAAGCGGCCGGGCCCGGTGTACCCACTAAAACCCCCCGGTGTTCCGTCGGACACCCTTTGCTGCCGGGCTGCGGGATTCGCTGACGCATTCACCGTACAGCCCGGCGGGTCGGCCCGCCTGCCCATGGCACTGTGGCGGGCCCCGTCCGGGACGGGGACTAGACTGGTCCCCGTCCGTGTTTCGGGGGAGCGTCTGTATTTTGCTCCCCCTCCTCTGAGACAGGCGCGCGCGGAACACGTCGCGCCACCTTCTCGGGCCTGCTGCTGCTAGGGCGACGGGTTGCCCCACCCGCCGCCCGCAGGCCACCTCTACGGAGGCTGCAGGTCGTCTCTCCTTGGCGCCCTCCGGCGCCTGGTGCGTCGGGAGCGGCAGGGGAGGACGGTGGTCGCCTCCCTCTCACGCTCCGCCGCCTCCTTCGTGGCCATCACCTCCTCACAAAATGAGGTGACGGCCGACCACGCCTCCTCGCTCCGGGTCATCGCCGTGACCACGGACTCGAGCGAGGAGGGGTCCGCACCAGTCGCCGAGACCAGACTACGGCGCTGCGATGTCCACGCCGGGCATTCTGCCAGCGTATGCAGCGCCGTGTCTTCCGGGGCCCCACAATGATGGCACCCGGGTGTCGGCTCCCTCCCTATACGACACAGGTACTTGCCGAAACATCCATGGCCTGTCAGCACCTGCGTCGTACGGAAGCCGAGGGCGCCGTGACGCCTCTGCAGCCACTCCGTGAGGACGGGTCTTACCGCCACGATCGTGGCGTGCCCTGCGTCGGGTTGCGCAAGTCGAACGCTCCATTCCGCCACCAGGACGTCGCGGAGCCGAGACCGCTCTATCTCGGTCTCTCGCGGCGACGGCCGCAAGCTCCGCGCGATTCGCTCCTCGCGCCATGTAAAGAGTGACGCGAGGAGCTTCGCCTCCAAGTCCCAGGGCGGGGATCCGGCAAGAAGGCTTGCCGCCTCGAAAGAGATCGTGCGATACCCCCTAATGGCCCTTATGTTCATGGCGCGCTGCGGTGCACGAAGCAGCGCGCCGTGTTTGGGGCCCAGGGCCTCCGCCCATATTGGGGCCCCGTATAGGGCCATGGATCGCACGATCCCCTGGTAAAGCCTTCTGGTGGGGGAGTTGGGACCTCCCAGATTGGGCAGCAGCCGCGCCAGAGCTCTAGCGGCTGCCACCAGTTTCGGGGCCAAGATCTTAAAATGGGCCCCGAAGTCCCAACGGCCGTCGATGATTAGGCCGAGATAGCGCATCGACGACCCTACGTCGATGCGCACGTCCCCCACCACGAGCTGGGACCTTGGCGGTGGCCTGTTCCGAGGCCCATGAAAGCAAATGACCTCGGACTTTTGCAAGGCCACCTGCAGTCCCAGCCGCCGGATCCTTCCGATGACTTGCGCAACCCCAGCGGTCGCACGTGACGTCGCCTGTGCGTGCGTCCTCCCCCGCGCCAAAACCAGCGTGTCGTCAGCGTAACAAACGACGCTGACGCAAGGGAGGAGGGCACCACGCAGCACCCAGTCGTAGCCGATGTTCCACAGGAGGGGGCCTAGAACCGACCCCTGTGGAACACCGCATACCATCTCTCGCCGTAACAATTGATCACGACCCGGGCAAATTATTTCCCTCTCCGACAGGTAGGCCCCGACAATACGGCGGAGGTAGCTGGGCACACGATGATAAATTAGTGCCGCATTGATACAACTCCAGGGCAAGGTGTTGAAAGCGTTGGCGATGTCGAGCGACACCGCCAACATCACCTCGCCCCGGGACACAGCTACCTCCGCTTGGGCTCTTACACTCTTTACCGCGTGTATGGTAGAGCGCCCTCGGCGGAAACCAAACTGGTTCTCCGCCAGGTCCGGCCCCACTCCACTCAGGTGCTGGACGAGGCGCTCAGCGATTATTCGCTCGAAGAGCTTCGCCACCTCGTCCAGCAACACGATGGGCCGGTAGGCGGACGGACTGTCCGCCGGGCGCCCCTCTTTCTTAAGCAGGACCAGCTTACCAGTTTTCCACCGGCGTGGAAACTGGCCCCGCTCCATACACGCGCTGTAGAGTCCCAATAGTCGGGGCCCGAGAGCCCTCATGGCCAGGGCCCACACTCGGCCATGAATGCCGTCTGGCCCTGGGGCGGTGTTCTTCGCCGACATGCGATTCACCGCCGCTCTCAGCTCTGCCCGGGTCACTTCGGGCACGTCGTCGTCTCGGTCCACGCTGGGTTCCTGGTTGGGCGGAACCATAGGTGGTGGCGCGTGCTCCCTTCCCATGGGAAACAATGCGCTCACCACCTCCTCGAGGAGCTCAGGTCGGAGACTCTGGGTAAGTGGGGGAGCCCAGGGGCGTAGTTTGCCCCTCACAAGACGATATGGGCGCCCCCACGGATCTTGATCCAGAGTCTCTATGAAGGTCTTATAGCTTTCGACCTTCGCTCCCTCGATGGCGTACTGGAGGGCCCTCTTCGCCTCCCTGTACGCCTCGTGTAGTTCCGCCCCTCTCGGGGCCGCGTATGCGGCGCCGCGGTGTCTCCTATTGTGCCTTGTCAGGTGCCTTTTTGCAGCCTGACAGGCTTCGCGCAACTGCGCGATCTGCGGCGACCACCAGTAAACTTGGCGCTTTGTCGCCGCAGAACGGACCCGCGGCATAGATGTATCACACATACGCGACCCACATTCCTGAAACCAAGCCGCCTCACTTTCCACGTCAACAGGCCTGTCCGGTGCTGACACCCAGGCCTGGACTAAGGCGGCTTCCAGGAGCAGCTCCCTGTCGAGCTGCTTCAACGACCAGCGTGGACCGGTCTCAACCGAGCCGGGACGAATCGGGGCGTCGGAGGTCTGGGCGGAGACGTCAAATCGGATATACCTGTGATCCGATAGCGTCTCCACCCCCTCGACGACGCGCCATTCCCGGACACGGCGCGCTATTGCGGGGCTCGCAAATGTCAGGTCAACTATTGACCCGCCCCACAGACGCACGCACGTGTGGACAGAACCTCGGTTGAGAACGAGTAGGCCTGTAGAGAGGGCCCACTCCTCGAGCAACTCTCCCCTCGCGTCCGTAGCGGGGGAACCCCAAGCCGTTGACTTGGCATTGAAGTCCCCCAGGACGATGGCAGGGAGGGGGTGGCTACGAGCGACGAACGTGCCCAGCCTTTCCAGCAAGACCTCGAAGTCGGCGAGAGATAAACTGGGTGGGGCGTAAACGCCCGCGACCACAGACCTTCCTATGCAGGCTGTGACGTACCCCTGCCCTCGCGAAATATTTTCGAGGGGAGGGGTACCGACCGCTGAACTCACAATGATAGCCACCGAGCCACTCACGTCGCCCGCCCAGTCATCTCTGGGCGGGACGAAGTACGGCTCGGCGGCGACACACACATTTATTTGCCACTGCGCCAGACTCTGATGTAAAAGGTCCTGAGCTCTGGCGCAGTGGTTCAAATTCGTTTGGAGGTAGCGGAAGACGGTCATTGTTGGGCCGTTTCCACTACCTCCATGGCCACTGGCGCCTCGACTGGCGCTTTAGGTTGACTGGGCTGTAAAGGGGCCACAGTCAACTTCTTTTTGCCTTTGGGTTTGGGTGGGGCGCAGGCCTTGCTCCCCATTCTGTGGTCAGCGGGCTTGCCAGCCGCCGCGCACGCATTGCAGTGCGGCGCAGCGCTGCATTCGGCAGCTTTATGGCCCGACTGACCACAGCGGAAGCACTTACCCACACAAGTGACTTCCGCGGTGCACCGCGCACCGACATGACCGTCGGCCATGCAACGGTAGCACCGAACGGGGCGCGGCTGCAGGAGCTTGACCTGCGCTGAAACCCACCCAACAAGGAGGCGCTTGCCTTCCGCCAACTTTTTAGCCGCCCCAACTGGGCAGCTGACTATGGCTGTCCCCAGCCCGGAGGGTGCCGGTCGGATTGTGCCCGACCGCACATGCTCCGCGGGACAGCCGCCCACCTTGGCCACTGCAGCCGAAAGCTCCGCCTGCGAGACGGAGTCGTCCAGGCCGGAGACACGAAGCTCTACGGTCTTCATCGGCCTGGACACTTTGACGACATCGTCTGGCAGGCTAGCCTTTAACCTTTCGGCAAGGGCGTCGGCCTTGGGACCACTCGTTGCACCGGGGATCTCTAACATCCTCGCCCCAGTGCGAGTGGTCTTAAATCGGACGCCACTAATTTGGAGTTCGTCCAATTTAATAGACTCCTTAGCCCTTGTTAGGACGTCCGAATAACTGACGCCCTTGCCTACGGCTTCCGGCTGCAGTGTAATCACCACCGCAGCAGATCTCGGCACGGACAGTCGCGCCGCCTCCTTTTTGGCCGCCCTACGTTTCTTTTGGGCGGCTTTCTTGTCAGCCTTCTTTTGGCCAACTTTGGTCCATTTATTTTCCCCCTTTTCTTCAGAGGGGGGCGGCGCAACCCTCGTGCCGTTGCGTCCTCTCCTTTTAGCGGTGGTTGCATGCTCTGGGGCTGCATTTGTAGCGACTTCCCCACCACCTCCTTGCTTCTTTTTTCCTCTCTTCCTCTTCTTTTTCCTTTTCGATCCTGCATCTTCAGGCTTCGCTGAGGGAGCGGCAGGCCTGGCTGATGAGGCTATCTTTTTAGCGGGCGCTGTCGGAGGAACCCCAGAGGAAGAGGGGCCCCCAGCTGCCTGCGATTTCAGCCCCGCAGCCACTTCACTGTACGAGAGTACAGGTACACTCTTTTGGCCTGCCAAGCGAGGTCGCAAGCGCTGTCCCTCCAAGACCGTTTCAAGCTTTTGGAGGCGAGCATCGACCGACATCTCCTGCTCCCTCGCTATCTTGCGGAACTCTTTTTTGAGTGTCTCCGCCAAGGGCTCTCCCTTCTCCACAGACTCTGGAGTCGTCATACGAAGACTCTGGCGGCGGAGCTCGTCTAGCTCTTTGCGGAGCTCCTGGTTCTCCTGCCGAATAAACTTTAGTTCGCGAGCCAGCTTATTCGTTTCCTCGTTTGAGGTCCGCGCCAAAAGAACGCTTGCCAGCTCGCGAATCAGGGCCATCGAGTCATTTAGGACTTTTTGGTTTACACCCTTAAGGCCCTTCGACTGGAGAACCACCGACCTGATATTTTGGAGCACCGTCTCAAATTGGGCATTGATATCCGCCGCCACCATTGTATGTGGATCAGGAGGAGTGCGGTCCACTGGAGGTTTCCTTACCCGTTGGAGCTCCTTGACCAACTCCTTTTTCTCCTCCTTTAATTTAGCGGCAGCCCTTGCCGCTCTTTGTAAATCCCTGGCTCGGCCAACTCCCATAAACCTACCGTGAATTGGTTTCCGGCCCCTGGTCTCCACCCTGGGGCCGAGATTCACGCGCAGAACCTTATTTCCAAGGAGGGATATTTCTGGGGGAGGAGGAGTGGCACTTGCAGATTCTCCTGTTTTCTGTATCTCGACGAGAGCAGGAGAACCTCCTGCCCTTCTCCTTTTCTCGTCATCGTTTTCCTCCCCCTCATCCATCCGCCTCTTGCCCGGCTTTATCGGCTCAGGGATTTGGTCAGGGTCAGAGTCGCTATCGACAAAGCCCATGAACTGGACACTGACCCTACCTCCGTCTTCTTGAATTTCCATGCTGTATTCCTCGGGCATGTCGGCAACACTAGTACCAACACACTCCGAGGATACAGCACTACCACCATGCATCAGCGCATGACGCTCCACCTCTCCACTCGTCACTTCTTCATTTTGTCTCCCTGTCCTCCCGACGCCCTTTTCGACGCCTTCGCATTGAATTTTATTTTTTAAATTTGAATTAGAACACAACATAGTAGTCCCACGAGTATGGGGGAAATAAACGGTCCGCCCGGGCAGTGCCCCCTGTACCCGGGTAAGCCTAATACAACGGGGTGTCGGCCGGTACCCCGAGGTGAGGCGCACTAACGACTGGCCTTCCTGCCAGCCACGCACTCCTCGCCGTGCGCCTCGGCAGCTTGAGTTAAGGTAATTTTTTATAGAGGTTGTCTTCCTCGCGGCCCGGGCGGTAAAGCCAAGGCCCTCGTTCCCCGAAGGGTTTACGAGTTGTGGCGCGGTGCCATGGGGGACTGAATCCCCCACAGCGTGCCCGACGGCAGGGTGAGTGCACGCCGAGCCCACAACCAAAGCCTCCCCATCTGCCTAAAAGCCACCCCTAAAAGTCAGGGGCGGCGGCGGAGAGAACCACGGTGGCCCTGAAAAGGGCCGTTGGCGTCGGACCTTTGGCAACTAGAGATGGAGACCCCTTGCGGGGAGTTCATCTCTAGTACCCAGGATGCACCGGCCGCTAACGGTTGCCCTTTCCCCCGGATACAAGTATCAGAGGGAAACTGCAACCGCGCGGCACACGAGGAGGTAGTCCGACCTGACACCCCAACCTAACCTAACCTAACCTAACCTAACCTAACCTAACCTAACCTAACCTAACCTAACCTAACCTTTTTTTTTTTTTTTTTTTTTTTTTTTTTTTTTTTACGTGGGGAAATGCGTTACGCATCCCCTCGTCCCGAGTGGGCGCAGGACGAGGGGTATGTGAGACTCCCGTTTTCGGCCCGGGCGAGCGAGACCCCGCAGGGTCTCAAGCTTCTAGCGGCCGGGCCCGGTCTACTCACTAAAACCCCACGGTGTCCTTCCACTGGCCATGGTGCCGGGCTGCGGGAATCGCGTTAGCATGCACCGAACAGCCCGGCGGCCTTTGCTCGCCCCCAGAAAGGCGAGCGCCGTCAGTTGGATGGGGGAGATTTGGTGCTCCCCCTTTTGGCACAAGTGGTGTGGGCGCGCGCTGGGACACTAGCGCGCGCCTCATCGTGTGGCCTGTGCAGGTGATGGGTGGGCAACGGGCCGCCCCGCCCGCTGCCCCACAGGCCAAGGTGGACGTAGATGGACCGGGGGACGAAGCGCCATCACTAGCACTCCATCTCCCCGGGGCCATGTTGGTGCGCCGCGGAAAGTGCGGCAGGGTCCGCCGCCACCACGCTAGCGGCGGGGACCGAGACTTTAGAGGCACCGGGTGCCGAACCTAACCTAACCTAACCTAACCTAACCTAACCTAACCTAACCTAACCTAACCTAACCTAACCTAACCTAACCTTTTTTTTTTTTTTTTTTTTTTTTTTTTTTTTTTTTTTTTTTTTTTTTTTTTTTTTTTTTTTTTTTTTTTTACGTGGGGAAATGCGTTACGCATCCCCTCGTCCCGAGTGGGCGCAGGACGAGGGGTATGTGAGACTCCCGTTTTCGGCCCGGGCGAGCGAGACCCCGCAGGGTCTCAAGCTTCTAGCGGCCGGGCCCGGTCTACTCACTAAAACCCCACGGTGTCCGTCCACTGGCCATGGTGCCGGGCTGCGGGAATCGCGTTAGCATGCACCGAACAGCCCGGCGGCCTTGGCTCGCCCCCAGACAGGCGAGCTCCGTCAAATTGGATGGGGGAGATTTGGTGCTCCCCCTTTTGGCACAAAGTGGTATGGGCGCGCGCTGGGACACTAGCGCGCGCCTCATCGTGCGGCCTGTGCAGGTGATGGGTGGGCAACGGGCCGCCCCGCCCGCTGCCCCACAGGCCGAGGTGGACGTGTATGGACCGGAGGACAAAGCGCCATCGCTAGCACTCCATCTCCCCAGAACCATTTTGGTGCGCCGCGGACAATGCGGCAGGGTCCGCCGCCGCCACACTAGCGGCGGGGACCGAAGCTTTAGAGGCACCGGGTGCCGCCTGACTAGCAGCACCCGCTGGCACCCCTTCTGCGGCGCTCCTTCGTGGGCGGGGGGTCGGCTGACACTTGCCTCGCCCCACCCAGTGGTCGGCGGGCCTGCCATTCGCCGCGCACAAGACGCAGCGCGGCGGGGCCTCGCACGACGCGGCCTTATGGCCGGGCAGACCGCAGCGGAAGCAGAGTCCACTGCGGTCTACCTCCACCTTACAGGTGCTACCGACATGCCCAGACTCCAGGCAGCGGTAGCACCTCAACTCCCTCTCTTTGAGGGCCTCCACTCGCGCAGAGACCCACCCGACTATCAATCGGCCCGCCTCCGCCAATTTGGCAGCCGCCGCTGCAGGACAGCTAGCGACGACTGCACCCAAACCACGCTGATTAAACCTGATTGAACCGAGCCTGATTTCCTCCTTCAAACAATTACCGGCATCTGCCAATGCGGATGCCAGCTCCTCACTTTTTGTTGTGATGTCGAGCCCCGCAATACGCAAACTTGCGCGCTTCACGGGCCTCGACACCTTCACAAACTCTGGTTTGAATAGCCCAGACAACTTTCTCGCCAGGGCGTCCGCCTTGGGGCCACTTTCAGCACCTGGGACCTCGATCATCCGAGCTCCGGTGAGTGTAGTTCTCAGCCGGATGCTCGGGATATCGAGATCCCCTAACTTCACTTTCGCCCTTGCGGCGGAGAGGAACTCCTTGTATGTGCCGCCCTTCTCGAGCGCAGCGGGTGAAAGGGTGACAATCACCGCCGCAGAGGTAGGGACACGCACTCTTGGCCTCCTTCTTCGCTTTTTCCTCCTCTTTTGGGTCCCATCACTTTTCACCGTATCCTTCTCCAACTGCGACGATGCGACGGTGACTGCCTCCATCTTTTTCTGAGGGGGAACCCTTTTAGGTACCCGAACCGCCGCTACACCACGAGAGCGGACAGCGCCAGCCTTCTCCGCATAAGTCGGAACCGCCGGAGATGGTCCACTCAAAACCGACTTACGCGACTCCTTCGTCGCCAAGAGCTGCTCAATCTTTTTCTCAAGAGAGGCGAGGCGCTCTTCCACCAAGTTCGAGGGTGGCTCTTGCTGAGTCGCCCTTCTTGACTCCTCTAAAGACAGGAGCTTCTCGATTTTCTGCTCGAGAACCGAGAGGCGATCCTGTGTTTCCACCGTGCTCGTCTTGTCCGGCGGGGGAGGAGGAGGCGGCATTGATCTGATAGCCTTTAGCTCCTCCTCCAGGCGTTCGCATTTCGCAGCATTGAACGCCGCCCTGTCGTTCATGATGGCCACCATTTTATGGTGATACGCAAAAGAGCGCGACACCCGTCCCAGCATATCTTGCTCAGCTCCCTTGGTCCGATCTATCAGCTTATGGAGGAAGGCCTCCATAGTTCTGAATTCGCGCCAGAAAGCATTTGCCGTCGTATCGGACTCCCCAAGACTGGACAATGAGTCCATTGAGGAGTACATCCTCGAGCTGGCGGACGATTCTGCCCGCGTCCTGAGCCGCTTAGCCGCCGGGTCTGAGTCCTGATCCAGTCTACTGGACCGAGCTTCCACCACCACCTCCTCTTTTGTTTCACTCTCCATTACATTCCTACCACCGTCTTTCTTTCCGCCTAGTTTGTTATTATTAAGTTTTTTGGATTTTGAACTTTGCATAATAGTCCCACGAGTGTGGGGGAAATAAAAGGTCCGCCCGGGCAGAGCCCCCTGTACCCGGGTAAGCCTATATACACTCGAGGTGGCGGCCGGTACCCCGAGGTGAGACACACTAGAGACTGGCCCCCCTGCCAGCCATGCATCCCTCGCCGTGCGCCTCAGCAGCTTGGATTAGGGTGATTTTTTATAGAGGTTGTCTTCCTCGCGGCCCGGGCGGTTAAGCCAAGGCCCTCGTTCCCCGAAGGGTTTACGAGTTGCGGCGCGGTGCCATGGGGGACTGAATCCCCCACAGCGTGCCCGGCGGCAGGGTGAGTGCACGCCGAGCCCACGACCAAAGCCTCCCCATCTGCCTAAAAGCCACCCCCGAAAGGCAGGGGCGGCGGCGGGGAAGACCACGGGGGCCCTGAAAAGGGCCGTTGGCGTCGGACCTTTGGCAACTAGAGATGGAGACCCCTTGCGGGGAGTTCATCTCTAGTACCCAGGATGCACCGGCCGCTAACGGTTGCCCTTTCCCCCGGATACAAGTATCAGAGGGAAACTGCAACCGCGCGGCACACGAGGAGGTAGTCCGACCTGACACCCCAACCTAACCTAACCTTTTTTTTTTTTTTTTTTTTTTTTTACGTGGGGAAATGCGTTACGCATCCCCTCGTCCCGAGTGGGCGCAGGACGAGGGGTATGTGAGACTCCCGTTTTCGGCCCGGGCGAGCGAGACCCCGCAGGGTCTCAAGCTTCTAGCGGCCAGGCCCGGTCTACTCACTAAAACCCCACGGTGTCCGTCCACTGGCCATGGTGCCGGGCTGCGGGAATCGCGTTAGCATGCACCGAACAGCCCGGCGGCCTTGGCTCGCCCCCAGAAAGGCGAGCGCCGTCAAGTTGGATGGGGGAGATTTGGTGCTCCCCCTTTGGCACGAAGTATGTGGGCGCGCGCTTGGACACCAGCGCGCGCCTCATCGTGTGGCCTGTGAAGGTGGTGGCTGGGCAACGGGCCGCCCCGCCCGCTGCCCCACAGGCCAAGGTGTTCGTGGATGGACCGGGGGACAAAGCGCCATCACTGGCACTCCATCTCCCCGGTACCATCCTGGCGCGCTGCAGAAACTGCGACAGGGTCCACCGCCACCGCACTAGCGGCGGGGACCGACACTTTGGAGGCACCCTTTGGCACCCCTTCTGCGGCGCTCCTTCGTGGGCGGGGGGTCGGCTGACACTTGCCTCGCCCCACCCAATGGTCGGCGGGCCTACCACTCGCCACGCACAAAACGCAGCGCGGTGGGGCCTCGCACGACGCGGCCTTATGGCCGGGCAGACCGCAGCGGAAGCAGAGTCCACTGCGGTCCACCTCCACCTTGCAGGTGCTACCGACATGCCCAGTCTCCAGGCAGCGGTAGCACCTCAACTCTCTCTCTTTGAGGGCCTCCACTCGCGCAGAGACCCAGCCAACGAGGACACGACCTCTGTCCACCAATTTTGCAGCCGCCACCGCAGGACAGCTGATGACGACTGCACCTAAGCCCCGCTTATTAAATCGGACCGTTCCCAGTCTGATATCCTCCTTCGGACATTGCCCCATATCCGCCAGGGCAGACACCAATTCCTCACCTTTCATTGTGATGTCGAGCCCCGTAATACGCAGACTTGCTCGCTTTACGGGCCTCGACACCTTTACAAACTCGGGCTTGAACAGCCCAGCCAACTGTTTAGCCAGCGCGTCCGCTTTTGAGCCACTTTCGGCACCTGGGACCTCGATCATCCGAGCTCCGGTGAGTGTGGTTCTCAACCGGATACTCGGGATATCGAGGTCCCCCAACTTAACTTTCTCCCTCGCACTGGACAGAACCTCCTTATAGGTGCCGCCCTTCTCAAGCGCAGCGGGTGAGAGGGTGACAATCACCGCCGCAGAGGTCGGGGCACGCACTCGCTGCCTCTTTCTTCGTTTCCTCCTCACCTTCCCGGTACCACCACTCTTAGCTTCATTCCCAGTTTGGGAAGGAGTACGAGCGACAGTGACCGTCTCCACCTTATTCTTAGGCGGGACCTTTTTTGGCCCCCGAGCCACCGCTTCAACACGAGCGCGAACAGCGCCAGCTTTCTCCGCATATGTCGGAGGTGGACCGCTCGACACCGGCCGACGCGACTCCTCCGTCGCCAAAAGGCGCTCAATTTTGGCCTCAAGAGAGGCGAGGCGCTCCTCCACTGGATTTGAAGGTGGCTTGAGCTGAGCCGACCTTCGAGACTCCTCCAAATCCAGGAGCCTCTCGATTTTCAGTTCCAGTGCCGAGAGGCGATCCTGGATTTCCGTCGCGCTGGCTTTTGCTGGAGGTGGAGGAGGAGGAGGCATTGATCTCATAGCCTTCAACTCCTCCTCTAGCCGTTTGCATTTGGCAGCATTATAAGCCGCTCTATCATTCTCGATAGCCACCATTTTGTGGTGATAAGCGAATGAACGCACCACCCGTCCCAACATATCCTGGTCACGCCCCTTACTTCGGTCCACCAGTTTATGCAGGAAAGCCTCCATTGTCTTGAACTCGCGCCAGAACGCACTCGCCGTCGCATCAGACTCCCCAAGGCTGGACAATGAGTCCATTGAGGAGTACATCCTTGAACTATCGGACGACTCTGCCCGAGTTCTAGGCCGCTTCGCCGCCGGGTCCAAGACCGGGTCCGATTTGCTGACCCCAGCCTCCACCACTACCTCCTGTTTTTCGTCCCCTTTCTTCACAACTTTCTCTCCGTCCCTCTTCGCTCCTCCAAAATAGTTTTTAGGTTTTTTAAATTTATCACTCATAACACTAATCCCACGAGTATGGGGGAAATAAGTGGTCCGCCCGGGCAGAGCCCCCTGTACCCGGGTAAGCCTATTTACACTCAGGGTGGCGGCCGGTACCCCGAGGCGAGACGCACTAGAGGCTGGCCTCCCTGCCAGCCATGCATCCCTCGCCGTGCGCCTCAGCAGCTTAGATTAGGGTAATTTTTTATAGAGGTTTTCTTCCTCGCGGCCCGGGCGGTTAAGCCAAGGCCCTCGTTCCCCGAAGGGTTTACGAGTTGCGGCGCGGTGCCATGGGGGACTGAATCCCCCACAGCGTGCCCGACGGCAGGGTGAGTGCACGCCGAGCCCACAACCAAAGCCTCCCCATCTGCCTAAAAGCCACCCCTGAAAGGCAGGGGCGGCGGCGGAGAGGACCACGGTGGCCCTGAAAAGGGCCGTTGGCGTCGGACCTTTGGCAACTAGAGATGGAGACCCCTTGCGGGGAGTTCATCTCTAGTACCCAGGATGCACCGGCCGCTAACGGTTGCCCTTTCCCCCGGATACAAGTATCAGAGGGAAACTGCAACCGCGCGGCACACGAGGAGGTAGTCCGACCTGACACCCCAACCTAACCTTTTTTTTTTTTTTTTTTTTTTTTTTTTTTTTTTTTTACGTGGGGAAATGCGTTACGCATCCCCTCGTCCCGAGTGGGCGCAGGACGAGGGGTATGTGAGACTCCCGTTTTCGGCCCGGGCGAGCGAGACCCCGCAGGGTCTCAAGCTTCTAGCGGCCGGGCCCGGTCTACTCACTAAAACCCCACGGTGTCCGTCCACTGGCCATGGTGCCGGGCTGCGGGAATCGCGTTAGCATGCACCGAACAGCCCGGCGGCCTTGGCTCGCCCCCAGACAGGCGAGCTCCGTCAAATTGGATGGGGGAGATTTGGTGCTCCCCCTTTTGGCACAAAGTGGTATGGGCGCGCGCTGGGACACTAGCGCGCGCCTCATCGTGCGGCCTGTGCAGGTGATGGGTGGGCAACGGGCCGCCCCGCCCGCTGCCCCACAGGCCGAGGTGGACGTGTATGGACCGGAGGACAAAGCGCCATCGCTAGCACTCCATCTCCCCAGAACCATTTTGGTGCGCCGCGGACAATGCGGCAGGGTCCGCCGCCGCCACACTAGCGGCGGGGACCGAAGCTTTAGAGGCACCGGGTGCCGCCTGACTAGCAGCACCCGCTGGCACCCCTTCTGCGGCGCTCCTTCGTGGGCGGGGGGTCGGCTGACACTTGCCTCGCCCCACCCAGTGGTCGGCGGGCCTGCCATTCGCCGCGCACAAGACGCAGCGCGGCGGGGCCTCGCACGACGCGGCCTTATGGCCGGGCAGACCGCAGCGGAAGCAGAGTCCACTGCGGTCTACCTCCACCTTACAGGTGCTACCGACATGCCCAGACTCCAGGCAGCGGTAGCACCTCAACTCCCTCTCTTTGAGGGCCTCCACTCGCGCAGAGACCCACCCGACTATCAATCGGCCCGCCTCCGCCAATTTGGCAGCCGCCGCTGCAGGACAGCTAGCGACGACTGCACCCAAACCACGCTGATTAAACCTGATTGAACCGAGCCTGATTTCCTCCTTCAAACAATTACCGGCATCTGCCAATGCGGATGCCAGCTCCTCACTTTTTGTTGTGA
The DNA here is from genome assembly GCA_936450015.1 of Meganola albula. Classification (NCBI taxonomy): domain Eukaryota; kingdom Metazoa; phylum Arthropoda; class Insecta; order Lepidoptera; family Nolidae; genus Meganola; species Meganola albula. Next base: position 43,095 of record OW388159.1, read on the forward strand.
TGTCGAGCCCCGCAATACGCAAACTTGCGCGCTTCACGGGCCTCGACACCTTCACAAACTCTGGTTTGAATAGCCCAGACAACTTTCTCGCCAGGGCGTCCGCCTTGGGGCCACTTTCAGCACCTGGGACCTCGATCATCCGAGCTCCGGTGAGTGTAGTTCTCAGCCGGATGCTCGGGATATCGAGATCCCCTAACTTCACTTTCGCCCTTGCGGCGGAGAGGAACTCCTTGTATGTGCCGCCCTTCTCGAGCGCAGCGGGTGAAAGGGTGACAATCACCGCCGCAGAGGTAGGGACACGCACTCTTGGCCTCCTTCTTCGCTTTTTCCTCCTCTTTTGGGTCCCATCACTTTTCACCGTATCCTTCTCCAACTGCGACGATGCGACGGTGACCGCCTCCATCTTTTTCTGAGGGGGAACCCTTTTAGGTACCCGAACCGCCGCTACACCACGAGAGCGGACAGCGCCAGCCTTCTCCGCATAAGTCGGAACCGCCGGAGATGGTCCACTCAAAACCGACTTACGCGACTCCTTCATCGCCAAGAGCTGCTCAATCTTTTTCTCAAGAGAGGCGAGGCGCTCTTCCACCAAGTTCGAGGGTGGCTCTTGCTGAGTCGCCCTTCTTGACTCCTCTAAAGACAGGAGCTTCTCGATTTTCTGCTCGAGAACCGAGAGGCGATCCTGTGTTTCCACCGTGCTCGTCTTGTCCGGCGGGGGAGGAGGAGGCGGCATTGATCTGATAGCCTTTAGCTCCTCCTCCAGGCGTTCGCATTTCGCAGCATTGAACGCCGCCCTGTCGTTCATGATGGCCACCATTTTATGGTGATACGCAAAAGAGCGCGACACCCGTCCCAGCATATCTTGCTCAGCTCCCTTGGTCCGATCTATCAGCTTATGGAGGAAGGCCTCCATAGTTCTGAATTCGCGCCAGAAAGCATTTGCCGTCGTATCGGACTCCCCAAGACTGGACAATGAGTCCATTGAGGAGTACATCCTCGAGCTGGCGGACGATTCTGCCCGCGTCCTGAGCCGCTTAGCCGCCGGGTCTGAGTCCTGATCCAGTCTACTGGACCGAGCTTCCACCACCACCTCCTCTTTTGTTTCACTCTCCATTACATTCCTACCACCGTCTTTCTTTCCGCCTAGTTTGTTATTATTAAGTTTTTTGGATTTTGAACTTTGCATAATAGTCCCACGAGTGTGGGGGAAATAAAAGGTCCGCCCGGGCAGAGCCCCCTGTACCCGGGTAAGCCTATATACACTCGAGGTGGCGGCCGGTACCCCGAGGTGAGACACACTAGAGACTGGCCCCCCTGCCAGCCATGCATCCCTCGCCGTGCGCCTCAGCAGCTTGGATTAGGGTGATTTTTTATAGAGGTTGTCTTCCTCGCGGCCCGGGCGGTTAAGCCAAGGCCCTCGTTCCCCGAAGGGTTTACGAGTTGCGGCGCGGTGCCATGGGGGACTGAATCCCCCACAGCGTGCCCGGCGGCAGGGTGAGTGCACGCCGAGCCCACGACCAAAGCCTCCCCATCTGCCTAAAAGCCACCCCCGAAAGGCAGGGGCGGCGGCGGGGAAGACCACGGGGGCCCTGAAAAGGGCCGTTGGCGTCGGACCTTTGGCAACTAGAGATGGAGACCCCTTGCGGGGAGTTCATCTCTAGTACCCAGGATGCACCGGCCGCTAACGGTTGCCCTTTCCCCCGGATACAAGTATCAGAGGGAAACTGCAACCGCGCGGCACACGAGGAGGTAGTCCGACCTGACACCCCACCCCAACCTAACCTAACCTAACCTAACCTAACCTAACCTAACCTAACCTAACCTAACCTAACCTAACCTAACCTTTTTTTTTTTTTTTTTTTTTTTTTTTTTTTTTTTTTTTTTTTTTTTTTTTTTTTTTTTTTTTTTTTTTTTTTTTTTTTTTTTTTTTTGCCGGGGGGAAATCCTTTATGGATCCCCCTGCCCTGTATGGCGCCAGGGCAGGGGGTATGTGGGACTCCGTGAAGCGTTTACCCTAACTAAAACCCCCCGGGTGTTCCTTCTCGCATCTTGGTCAGGGGGTCACGGGAACCAAAAGTGACACAACCGCGACCCCCTGGATGCTGGCCCGCTATGCGGGCCCCTTCTCGAGTGTGGGAGGGGGAAGATGGAAAACACTCCCCTCCGCACAAGTCAGCTGGGGCGCGCGCGGAACACACGCGCGCGCCTCCGTCATGTGCCTGCGTGGTCGGACGGCGGGCCGCCATACCCGCCGCCCCGCAGGCACGGATGTTGTAGGATCGGACCGGGATGCTGGAGCCCCATTACTGGCACTCCATCAGCCCGGCCCGATTATTCTTCGCCGTGCACTTGCGTGCACGGCCTCCAGACTGTGCCGTCCGCGCGGCTGCGGCCGGTTCGGGACGAGGCAACTCGTCATCCGACCGCGCCACGCGCACGGCACCCTTCTTTGGTGTTTTATGGGGACCTGCCTCCCCGCAGGCCCCCCACCCCACAATGTGATTTTCGGGCAAGCCGGCTGCCGCGCACACTGCGCAGCGCGGCTCGCCCGAGCAATCTCTGGCCCTGTGGCCAGGGTTACCGCAGCGGAAGCATAAGCCGCTGCGGTCCACCTCGGCCCCACAGGCGCTTGCCACGTGCCCCAGAGCGAGGCAGCGGTAGCACCTGAGGGGCTGCTCCTTTAGGGCCGTGACCCTGGCCACGACCCAACCCACCTTCAACGATCCCTCCCTCACAATTTCGACGGCTGACGTGGCGGGGAGGCTCACGTAAGCCGTCAGACTCTGATTCGGCCATGCGATGCACGATGTTATTGTGACATCGGCATGGCCGCATCCTCCTTTTTTCGCGAGTAGCTCCCTCAGCTCAGACCTCGAGAAGGACTCGTCCAGGCCCGTGACGCGCAGACGCGCGCGTTTCACGGGCCTGGAGACCTCGAAGGTCGTCTTGCCGAGGGAGCTCCGCAGTCCCTCTTCAAGTTGCCTCGCCTTTTCCATGCAGTTCGGGCCTCCGACCTCAATCAACCGAGCGCCCGTGACCGTTCTCCGGATCCGGACGCTCTCGATGTTGATCGAGGCCAGGTCAACCATACTCCTCGCCCTGGCTAGAGCGACGGAGTAGGTGATTCCCTCCTCCACCGCCGACGGTAGCAGTTTGACCTGCACCGCCGCGGTGGAGGGGGCCCGAACTGCGACCACCTTCTTATTATTCCCACCCTTTTTCCCCTCTTTCTTTCTCCTGCTCCCCAAGCTCCTCTCGATGGGAGTGGGGACGGAAGGAGCCACCTCTTCTCCTTTCCCCCTCTTCTTTCTTTTCTTCCGCCTTTTCTTTCCTTTTCGGGCGGAGGGGGGGGCAGATGTTGTGCCCCCCGTGGCCGGCGTCGCCGCCACCGCGGCAAAGGAGGGGGCTGAGCCCCCTGATGCCAACGGTGGTGGACACGGCCTCTTCTCGAGGGCCGAGATACGAGCTTTTAGTCTCGCGATCTCGGCCTCGGCCAACTCTCTCTCCTTCCTCTCCCTTTCCTCGCGGACGGAGAGACTCATCTGCAGGAGTTTGAACTGACCAAGAAGGTCAGTATACTCCCGCAGAATTATGGAGGCGTCCTCCTGGTTGGCGACCAACCCGTCGGCTACCTCCTGGAGCGTCTCCTTATACTCGGCGTCCGTGGTCCGCCTCGCCAATTTGCGGATGATGCTGGAGGCATCTCGACAGGAGCGCCACAGCTGCTCCTCGATGTCCCCAGCAATACCCCCAATGGCCACCTCCTTTACGGCGTCGTCAGTCCCCCCTTTCGACGCCGCGACCACCCCCGAAACTCCCCCCCCCCTATTTTCCCCCGCAACATCTGCGCAAGGCGCAGATGGAACACCAGTTTTGCCCCCCCCAGAGTACGAGGGGCAGCCGGTGCCCGTGCCAGAGGCACGAGACACCGGGTCCGATTCCTCCCCGGCCTGCTTGGCAGACCGGGTACGGACCTGGGGACACTTTTTAAAACGTGGTGCCTTATCCATCATTGCTTGGGGGCGTAACCGGCCCCCGACGGTTTTGGTGATTTTTTAGAGAGGTTTTCTTCCTCGCGGTCCGAAGACCCCCGTCCCCGACAAGTCGGGATTACGGGACCGGGCCGAGCGGTGGTCTGTATCAGACCGTGCCCGCCGCATATGTCGACACATGCGGCGAGCCCGTCGCCCCGGATTTCCTCCAACATGCGGCCCCGAAGGGCCGCACCAGCCCCATCCGCTGCCACCTCTGATGAACAGAGGCGGCACGGAGAAACCCGCCCTGGCCCTGAAAAGGGCCGTTGGTGTCGGACCTTTGGCAACTAGAGATGGAGACCCCTTGCGGGGAGTTCATCTCTAGTACCCAGGATGCACCGGCCGCTAACGGTTGCCCTTTCCCCCGGATACAAGTATCAGAGGGAAACTGCAACCGCGCGGCACACGAGGAGGTAGTCCGACCTGACACCCCAGTCCGACCTGACACCCCAACCTAACCTAACCTAACCTAACCTAACCTAACCTAACCTAACCTAACCTAACCTAACCTAACTTCCCGAAACCTAACTTCCCGAAACCTAACTTCCCGAAACCTAACTTCCCGAAACCTAACTTCCCGAAACCTAACTTCCCGAAACCTAACTTCCCGAAACCTAACTTCCCGAAACCTAACTTCCCGAAACCTAACTTCCCGAAACCTAACTTCCCGAAACCTAACTTCCCGAAACCTAACTTCCCGAAACCTAACTTCCCGAAACCTAACTTCCCGAAACCTAACTTCCCGAAACCTAACTTCCCGAAACCTAACTTCCCGAAACCTAACTTCCCGAAACCTAACTTCCCGAAACCTAACTTCCCGAAACCTAACTTCCCGAAACCTAACTTCCCGAAACCTAACTTCCCGAAACCTAACTTCCCGAAACCTAACTTCCCGAAACCTAACTTCCCGAAACCTAACTTCCCGAAACCTAACTTCCCGAAACCTAACTTCCCGAAACCTAACTTCCCGAAACCTAACTTCCCGAAACCTAACTTCCCGAAACCTAACTTCCCGAAACCTAACTTCCCGAAACCTAACTTCCCGAAACCTAACTTCCCGAAACCTAACTTCCCGAAACCTAACTTCCCGAAACCTAACTTCCCGAAACCTAACTTCCCGAAACCTAACTTCCCGAAACCTAACTTCCCGAAACCTAACTTCCCGAAACCTAACTTCCCGAAACCTAACTTCCCGAATCCTAACTTCCCGAAACCTAACTTCCCGAAACCTAACTTCCCGAAACCTAACTTCCCGAAACCTAACTTCCCGAAACCTAACTTCCCGAAACCTAACTTCCCGAAACCTAACTTCCCGAAACCTAACTTCCCGAAACCTAACTTCCCGAAACCTAACTTCCCGAAACCTAACTTCCCGAAACCTAACTTCCCGAAACCTAACTTCCCGAAACCTAACTTCCCGAAACCTAACTTCCCGAAACCTAACTTCCCGAAACCTAACTTCCCGAAACCTAACTTCCCGAAACCTAACTTCCCGAAACCTAACTTCCCGAAACCTAACTTCCCGAAACCTAACTTCCCGAAACCTAACTTCCCGAAACCTAACTTCCCGAAACCTAACTTCCCGAAACCTAACTTCCCGAAACCTAACTTCCCGAAACCTAACTTCCCGAAACCTAACTTCCCGAAACCTAACTTCCCGAAACCTAACTTCCCGAAACCTAACTTCCCGAAACCTAACTTCCCGAAACCTAACTTCCCGAAACCTAACTTCCCGAAACCTAACTTCCCGAAACCTAACTTCCCGAAACCTAACTTCCCGAAACCTAACTTCCCGAAACCTAACTTCCCGAAACCTAACTTCCCGAAACCTAACTTCCCGAAACCTAACTTCCCGAAACCTAACTTCCCGAAACCTAACTTCCCGAAACCTAACTTCCCGAAACCTAACTTCCCGAAACCTAACTTCCCGAAACCTAACTTCCCGAAACCTAACTTCCCGAAACCTAACTTCCCGAAACCTAACTTCCCGAAACCTAACTTCCCGAAACCTAACTTCCCGAAACCTAACTTCCCGAAACCTAACTTCCCGAAACCTAACTTCCCGAAACCTAACTTCCCGAAACCTAACTTCCCGAAACCTAACTTCCCGAAACCTAACTTCCCGAAACCTAACTTCCCGAAACCTAACTTCCCGAAACCTAACTTCCCGAAACCTAACTTCCCGAAACCTAACTTCCCGAAACCTAACTTCCCGAAACCTAACTTCCCGAAACCTAACTTCCCGAAACCTAACTTCCCGAAACCTAACTTCCCGAAACCTAACTTCCCGAAACCTAACTTCCCGAAACCTAACTTCCCGAAACCTAACTTCCCGAAACCTAACTTCCCGAAACCTAACTTCCCGAAACCTAACTTCCCGAAACCTAACTTCCCGAAACCTAACTTCCCGAAACCTAACTTCCCGAAACCTAACTTCCCGAAACCTAACTTCCCGAAACCTAACTTCCCGAAACCTAACTTCCCGAAACCTAACTTCCCGAAACCTAACTTCCCGAAACCTAACTTCCCGAAACCTAACTTCCCGAAACCTAACTTCCCGAAACCTAACTTCCCGAAACCTAACTTCCCGAAACCTAACTTCCCGAAACCTAACTTCCCGAAACCTAACTTCCCGAAACCTAACTTCCCGAAACCTAACTTCCCGAAACCTAACTTCCCGAAACCTAACTTCCCGAAACCTAACTTCCCGAAACCTAACTTCCCGAAACCTAACTTCCCGAAACCTAACTTCCCGAAACCTAACTTCCCGAAACCTAACTTCCCGAAACCTAACTTCCCGAAACCTAACTTCCCGAAACCTAACTTCCCGAAACCTAACTTCCCGAAACCTAACTTCCCGAAACCTAACTTCCCGAAACCTAACTTCCCGAAACCTAACTTCCCGAAACCTAACTTCCCGAAACCTAACTTCCCGAAACCTAACTTCCCGAAACCTAACTTCCCGAAACCTAACTTCCCGAAACCTAACTTCCCGAAACCTAACTTCCCGAAACCTAACTTCCCGAAACCTAACTTCCCGAAACCTAACTTCCCGAAACCTAACTTCCCGAAACCTAACTTCCCGAAACCTAACTTCCCGAAACCTAACTTCCCGAAACCTAACTTCCCGAAACCTAACTTCCCGAAACCTAACTTCCCGAAACCTAACTTCCCGAAACCTAACTTCCCGAAACCTAACTTCCCGAAACCTAACTTCCCGAAACCTAACTTCCCGAAACCTAACTTCCCGAAACCTAACTTCCCGAAACCTAACTTCCCGAAACCTAACTTCCCGAAACCTAACTTCCCGAAACCTAACTTCCCGAAACCTAACTTCCCGAAACCTAACTTCCCGAAACCTAACTTCCCGAAACCTAACTTCCCGAAACCTAACTTCCCGAAACCTAACTTCCCGAAACCTAACTTCCCGAAACCTAACTTCCCGAAACCTAACTTCCCGAAACCTAACTTCCCGAAACCTAACTTCCCGAAACCTAACTTCCCGAAACCTAACTTCCCGAAACCTAACTTCCCGAAACCTAACTTCCCGAAACCTAACTTCCCGAAACCTAACTTCCCGAAACCTAACTTCCCGAAACCTAACTTCCCGAAACCTAACTTCCCGAAACCTAACTTCCCGAAACCTAACTTCCCGAAACCTAACTTCCCGAAACCTAACTTCCCGAAACCTAACTTCCCGAAACCGCTGTACCCGCCCTCCGCCCCGAGATATCACTTTCTTTACTTCTCTGTTTTGGCAACAAACCTATTGTGCGATTTAACTAATTGAACAGTGACATCTAGTTTAAATTTAGACAATTATCTGCAATAACCAGGTAGCATTCGAATAGCAACTATAGTAGTTCAAATGAACAAGAGGTTTTGTAGTTTAGTTTAAAAAATAAAAAAAAAACACATAGTAATAATAAATAGCAATATCCTGTTAGTTTAAAAAAAAAAAAACCTGTCAAAATATTTAGTGATATCCTTATGTTACATTATATTAGGTCAAAATGCTTAGAAATGGCCTAATGTACCTAAGGTTTGATTAGGTTCAATAAAACATTTAGGAATGACCTTAGGTTAGATTTGGTAATGTTTAAATATTTGGCGATGTTCTTAGGTTATATTAGGTTAGGTTAAACATTTAACAATTGCCTTAGGTTACATTAGGTTAGGTTAAAATATAAAACAATATTCTTAGGTTAGATTAAAATATTTAGCAACAACCTTAAGTTAAATTAGGTTAAGTTAAATTCTTAAAAAAAAAATGCTCTTTTGTTAGATTAGGTTCTTTTCTTACAGAGGCTATCTCCTTTCCAGTTGCCTTAAAGCGCCATCTAGTTTAAAATGTAATTTATTCCTAGATAAACTTGGTTCAAGTTCATTCTAAAATTAAAATCTGTGCCTCGTTAACGTTATAACATTTATAATTAAGGATCAATACTAAGATACTTATTATATCTTAGCACTGTAGGCATGCACATATTATTATAATTATGTGTTATTTAATTCTGTTTTATCGCGCCATCTAGTGTCAGCAAGCTGTAGCGAAACATGTCATTTTCGCAATGATTCTACGACATTTTTGAGTCGGTATAATTGAACACAATAATCAATATTGTCTGTAGGTGTCCCTTGTTGAGAGAATATCTCCCTTAAAATAGTTCACAAACGCTATCTAGCTAAATACTTCTGGGACTAATGTAAACTATGTTAACCGAAGTTTATGAAAAGTAGATGGTGAGTAAAGCCAAACCCATATTTAACTTTAATGCTTAGTTTTTAACAGCACACTGCCCTTTGTTACTTACAAAAGTATGTCGTTTGTAAATTATGATAATAACTTCACAATTCTCAATCACAGAACTTAGAATTCCGCCATCTAGTGACAAATAGAAGAGGAGAATCAATAATTTAAGATCATAGGTGGTAACTTTTTAAATAAAATGTTTGTTTTGTAAGATGCTTTTATTATTTTCACTTGTATTAATATGTTGAATACTTACTTATGTATGTTAACATGTTTACAATGAAAAAATTTAAAATAATTTTTACTTAGATTAGATTAATTCAGAAGGACCGGCGATGGTACAATAATTTTAATAAGCTTTTTATGTGTGTACATCTGGTCCATATTGTAAATAATGTACATAAAAATATAATTTTAAGTAGGCACTACTCGACAACAGAGGGCGTAAAATTTATTGTTCAGGTGTCATTTATTCTCACGAAGTTGCTTGGTGTGGTTTCCGGAGTTTTTAGACAAGCAGAGAAACTTTTTAAGAGAAAAATACGCTTTCTAAATAATCAATGCCAATAGTTTCCACATAATATTTAATTATCTCTTTAAACTATTTGATAACAGAGGGCGTTAAAAGTATAAATTAGAAATCGTTGTAAACGTTGTTTTTTTCTTGAATTTCCATTTGTTGATGTCTTGTATCTTGTACAAATGTTTTCAATATAATTATGAGGTTTGTTGTTTGTTGTGGTTTAGAAGTGTTTGTTACAAGAAATCGTACATTAAATTAAATACTAATCTTACTATAATGATTTTGAGAATGAATTTAGTAAACACATTTATGAACTTAAAAATCTATCTTCTATCAAATAAAATTATTTGCCTATCAAATAATTGCATGGAATGCCCTTTAAATTCCGATATGATGGTTTAATGAGTATTTTGTAGCTACAACTTATTAATAAAGCTCGCCAGATGGCACATATAGTATTAATTTTATATGTTATATGTATAAAGAATTAATGTATTCTTATAGAATGATTCAACAGTTTAAAACGTTAACTACCTTAATTCATTTATATTATACGTTGTAAAGGGCCATCTTTATCTGTATTAAATGGACATTGTATTTAGGGTACATAATTAGATAATGATCAATGCTGTGTTGCATTTTTGTGAACTAGTCAATTGCGCGATTAAATACTTCGCATAGCGCCATCTAGTAGAATGAGTTGTCATTAATGTAGATTTATTAGAATTGTAAAATTAGCCAGCTACTGTTTATTAGAAGCACAGATAATATAATACTATCAGAAGTAACTTTTCAGTAAAGTACATTTTTGTTATAAGATCCTTTATATACACTTATCATAAATTTACGTCACTTCGTTAAAACTGCTACAAGCGCATGCTCTTATCTACTAAAACGAATAATAATAATAATAATAAAAAGTAATAAAAATAATCGTAAAACTTATAATAATAATTATACTTATCTTTCAATTAATTTTCTTCTATTCTAATTTCTCAGTTTTTTAAACTTTTTCTGAAATCAAATGAAATTGAAATCAGTTTGTTTTTAGTCAAAAGCTTAATCTATTGGACAATAGATAGCGTTACTATCCTCTAGTTTATTCTATCAGTCAATAGGTGACGCTGCTAGACATTCCAGTATTTTTGTTCTTTTTTCTAGATTAAGGGGGATTGTTCTTAAAATAAACTCCTAACCTTAGATTAAATTAGGTCAAGTCAGACACTTTTTCAATGGCCTTTGGTTCAATTGGGTTAATTTGGAAACTTCAACCAACGTTAGGTTAGGTAGTAGTCGTTCAGAGAATATCACTTTTGATTTAGATGACAAGCGCCATCTAGTTATGTGATGCTTTACACTCGCGGAACTTCACCTCGAGCCAATCGATATTAAGTACCTGGGTAACGTTCAAGACACAGGTTCAAGTCGTTGTCAAAGTATCAATGTTAAGGTCTTCGCCTTAACTGATAGGTGCGTACATAATTAGGTTGTATTAAATTCAGAATTATGACGATTTAAGCTTGCCATCTAGTGTCAAATAGCAAAAATAATAGAATTTGTAGAATTTTTGTAAAGCTTTACGAAATTGTAGTATTCGTTACTTGTATAGTATTATATTATCTGTGGTATTGGTATATAATAATCAATATTATTTAACTTGGATCACATTGTTACATTACGACATTATACTTTTTGTTCTCAGTTATTTTAAAAGTATGAATTAATTCTTATATCTTATATCACTTCACCCCCTTTATGTGTCCCGCTGCTCGGCACGGGTCTTCTCTCTACTATCTTACAATTTATAATAGACACACGGTGACTAAGTGCGGGATGGTGGATGTCAAATGTCCACGAATATTTAGTTCTAAGACATGACTGTTTCGTCACGATGTTTTCCTTCATCGATATGGAGTGATAATTAAAAAGTAATAATTATTTTATTCTATGATATTTTTGTATCAAATTCGTATAAGTATATTAATTTAATTAGATTTTTAAAGTTATTTTTTTGTTTATGGAGTAAATTCTTTATTTTGAAACTAACGCCATCTAGTATTGAGGTAAGTGTACTAAACGATGTTGTTTGGTACACTTAACACGATTTCCCGGCGTCGCGTCGTAGCATCTGAACCGTCGTGCCCACACTTTGTGTCATCTTTGTGTGAACTGTCTCATCGCCGTTGCTAAATATCAATGAAAACATCGTAACGAAACCAGCACCTCTGAGAATTAATTATCGAAGACATGTAATATCCACCAACTTGCACTTCTCCAGCGTGTATGGGTTGAGGCCTAAACTCTCTTAACTTGTAAGAAAATTGTCCCAAACCCGTACCCAGCAGTGGGACTAACAGGAGACCAATTCAAAATGACTTATTATAAAATTAAGTGTAGGTAACATAGGATTGTCTGATAGGTCTGTGGTGATAGTGGTAACTGTACTCCGAGTGTTCTACACTCGCTACTTGGTAGCGAGTGTAGAACACTCATCGAAGTTATAATATCTAGTTGCCGCTGGAGGCGCTGTACTTGACTTGTACATAAGTCATTTATTCCTATATCGACTAACACTCGATAGTACGAATAGTAAACTCATGATAAAGACACAAACAAACACGTGTACCCACCGGTACATACCTCTTGTTTATTACCAACAACATAAATATGTATATTGCACATGATAATAAAGATTAGGTAGGATTAATTAAACATAGGTATTTTATCAAGTTAATATAATCTTAATACAGTCTATGTTAAAGTAAATAATTTTTTTTTTCACTTATTTGTTTACAGTTACAAGTTAAAATAAACTAAAATTATACGACAGCTATAGTAAAGGAAATTTATACATTATGATAAAACAATAAGGTATGTGTAGGTAACATCCTCCTAAATATATGTAAACACTACTTTTTAAACGGATCAAAAAAGGAAGAGTACTCTTCGAATGTATATCTTTTTTTGTAAAGCAATGTCTCCCCCATTTGTGGACGGATTCTCAAAATTCTTGTAACCATGTTAGGACCTGTTGGTGGAATCCCAGGTAAATCGGGGGGAACGTTCGAAAATCGTAGGGACGACTAAAGCATGTGTTAACTTTTTTATTACGTATTTTTAAAAACTACTATTTACTTAAGGTCTGGAGTCAAACTGATGATGGCGCTGAAACACACTCGAGGGATCTCCTTAATGATTTACAGCAAATACTTGGTGTTTGGGCTAGATTAATCTGTATTGATAAGAACTATTACAATACAACTGATTGTGTGTTAATAGTCATTAGGAGTCTGATGATGGAGACGAAGGGAAGTGAAGGGAACTCCTCAACGGTTTACAGTAGATGTTATCTTGTGTTTGGACTTAATTCATTTCTATAGATGAGAACTTTGCACTCACAGTGGTTATTAGTAAAAATCGAAAAATAAAATAATTTTTAACAAAAAAAATTACTCCATAAAGAAACTAAAAAAAATTAAAATAAATTTACTTAGCATATTATTATATCAATTTTATAATATTATAGGTACCTATTGTATTGTATATTGATAATACCTACCTCGTTATTGTTTTAATTGGCACCAAATATAATTAAAAAAAAATATAAAATAGTTTCTGATTAAAATCAAATAACGTAATTTTATTTTTTAGTTTCCTTTTTGAAGTTTTTTTTTAAAGTTATGTCATTTAAATATAATTTTAAACCTATGTATGTACAATCGAGATATAGAAACTATGATCCTCTGTACGCACATTTTTTCACAATTTGTCACTAAATAGAGTCGTTAGGGCCGAACTTTACGCGACACGGTGAGGCACTCGGGCGACCTCCAGGTGTCACGTGCGCACCAGTGCGGCGAGTGCGAGCATGAGGGCGGCGGCGAGCGGCAAAGTGGCGAGGTGGCGGTGGGCGGCGGCGCTGCACGCGTGGCGGCCCGGCCCGATGCACGCCGCGTACGCCATGCGGTGCGGCACGTCGCTCTGCTCGTACAGTCCGCTGAACAGCGCGTGGTGCGGCCCGCGCGCGAACACCGCTACGTCGTCACCGCCGTGCGTCTCCTCGTACAGCGGCACGTCCACGTGCGCGCGCCACTCCTCGGACTCTGACAGACACAAGCACAACACATATTATTTTATTAAAATTATATACTCGACATAAGCGAAGGAACCACTTTTACTATTCCATTAGAACTTAATTCATGAATCCGTCAACGTATAGGATCTACAATCCCAAAACTTGCATTGAATACTCACCATAGTTCGCTTCATTAAACACGTTTGGCCGGATGCCGTTTTGATGTTGCCGGAATCCAGGACCGTTTGTGTAGGAAAGAGTCAGGTAAGGAACTCCGTCATCGTCCAGGTCGCGTGAAGGGCCGAGGATATCATTCCCACGGCCAGAGTACCCGTTGTAGGCCATGACGTGCGCGTGGTCGGCGGTCACCACGATCAGCGAGTCCTCCTCTGACAGTAGCTCTGTGGCGCGCGTCACCGCCTCACTCATTTGAATCGTCTCGTCCAGCGCCATCTCCACATAGTTCTGGTGATGCGCGTGATCGATGCGGCCACCTTCGATGAACAAGAAAAATCCCTTCTCGTTGCGGCTAAGGGAGCGGATAGCAATCTCGGTAAGTTCAGCCAGCGTTGGCTCGGAGACGGCATCTGTTTGCATGTTGTATCGTAAATGGTTGCCCTCGAACAGGCCCAGCAGGTACTCAGGTGGATCCTCTCGCAGGCTCATCAACTGTTCGCGGTGCCACACGTACCGATAGCTCACATTACGGCTCTCCTTATCGTCTTGCCACTCTTCAATGAGGTTGCGTCCATCGGTTCTAGTTCCTGCCGTGCCTTCTTCGTCTACAGAAGTGGTTGGAATAAATTCACGCCTCCCACCTCCCAGCACCACCTGCAACATAAAGCAACGTGAAGGAAAACAAAGGCTAGAGACTAGGAATATATATAGCTTTCAGCAACCGCTGCTCACCTTGAAGTGGTTCCCCGGGAACATGTGTACGAGCTGATGTGTGATGTCAGGGCACCGCTCCGTGTCACCGTTGTCTAGCAGCACAGCCGCATCGTTCTCCCAGTGCCGGTTGGCCGACTTGGCGAATGCACCCGCTGGAGACGCATGAGTAACGCGCGTCGTTGTCACTATACCTACACATGCATACAATTGCATTAGATTCAAGTTCCGCGTGAGCATAAAACAAGTGTACCTAAAAGGTGTGTGCACTATACGAACCGGCATCTCGTCCGTCAGCGAGGGCCCACTCAGCTATGGACTCCACGTGAGTGGCTGGGTCGGTGGAGGCGTCACAGTCCCAGCGAGGCACCGCCGCTGTCAGTCCGAGTGTGCCCTGGTTGGCCTTCACGCCACACAGATAAGCCGTTGCGGTGCACGCAGAGTCAGGAATTTGCGCGTTTACGCAGTACGTCTGTAGGTGAACAATAATAAACATAGTGTAGGTATTTAAAGTTAGACAGAAAGTTACATCGTTTGCTTAATACATAGAATAGAATCTCACTTTTGCGAGTCCGACGCCAGGGAAGGTATCGAAGGAAAGGTCAGCCTCCTCGCCGGTTTCACCACGGCGCTGTCCAAGTAGCGTGCGTGCGGCAGCCAGTGTGGGCACGGACATGCCGTCGCCGAGGAACATGACCACATTCCGCGCGTGTCCTTTGGTCGCAGCGTCTCCGACGCGCGCCGCCCACGCGTCTATGTTACGTTGCGCACGCTCACTCCAGTACGAGGGCAGGATCTCGGCGGCATTGCGCGGCGTAGAGCGGTCCCAGGGCCCACTCGCGGCCGCATGGTCAAGGTCACGCTCGGCAGCCGCGGCTACATAAGCGGTGCACGCGACCAGCGCGAGGCACGTTACGCGCAACACACACATAGCGGAAGTGGCGTTAGAAACGCCCTCCTCGCTTATATCACTGTTGCGGTATCTAATCGCGCTGCGTGGTGTCCCCGTGCCGGCTCCGTGCACTTCGCCCATTGATAGCAGTTATTGTGTATAGCATTAAGTTTCAAATGAATTGGTAGGAATAACATAGGCTTACCATAAAAATAATTTCAAGTAGGTACCTGTCATATTAAATTTCGTAGTTGTGCGACGTTATGATTAGGTACGTTTATGATATGTGGATGAATTTTGTATTATGCTTTCGTTTTTAAGGTTAGTTTGTTTGGTATTACAAATAAATAAAGTAAAGGAACTGAGGTAAGAGCATATTTTTTACTCCAGTTAGTTATCAAGTTTAAATGAACCGACATGCGCAGCGCGACGCGCGTGACGCGGGGTGCACACATGGCGTTAGTCGCATTGAGAGCGCCCGCTTTGCTTGTTTTGGATTGGCACAAGGTGACACGTAGCCAGTCAGCTGGCTTGCAACAGACATTAGATTTTAACCTTCACATGTCGTCCAACTAAAAGCAAAATGTAAAAAGTAACAACACATTTATTTATTTTATTTGACCGCGACTCAGACGAGTCTAGCTAGACAGAAGCTTGGTACAAAGTTTTTGTGTATGTGTATGTGCTGATCGTTACAAATATTTATTTGTTCACTCAGCATTATACAGATCTGCAAGTCCAGCTACCAAGATACCAGAAACCATACAACCCTATAAAAAATACTCTTTTCACGGTTAAACCAAAAGGGAGTAAGCAGAGTCGCTGTAAGTCGAACACCAGAGATTATATACAGCACGTTGTAAATAAAACCAAGAAGGAAAATGATGGTTTCACACTGGTGATGAAGTAGAAGTGAAAAGAAGCTTTATAGTCAGAATCAGTGCGGCACCGCGCTGTCAGGACCGAACATGCTGCTACGGCCAGTAACACCCACGACACAGTAGTTGTATGTGTCCAGACTACATCACTACACAAAAGTTGAGGACATCGTGGAGTATATTAAAGTAAAGACCACCTTTACTTTGAGGGTCGTACACTTGGAATGTCGTGTCAACATGAATTCTAAACCTAACCTAGTAGCCTGAAATAAACGAACAAATTAGATTATTCATACAAAACACATTAAAGTCTTGTTAGTTTTGAAGTTATACATTAAAAATTACTAAGCACATGAAGCCGTGATAAAAATGTTACGAAGGCAGCCGAATCGGCACAACTAATGTTATAAGATCGAAAGAATTTTATTACAAGGGACAGGGACTTACCCTTCTTTATAAAAAGTGCGTGTGCGCGGTTAGTTCCGCGTCACGACGCTCATGACACGCGTCGTGTCGTGACATGCAAAGGGTAAAGCGGACAATCCAAGCGAGGGGCGCCGTTGCCGCTGCAGTGCGCTCTCGACGTGCGCGGTAAAACGCAACGTGAAATGTGCTCTATTGCGCACACGTTACGTTGATGATGCTTTTCTCCCACTTGCACTCGCTGATTACTGCGAACCTGCGTAGGAGTGTGTGCGTCGCCCTTATTTAGGGGTTACCGTTGTTGTTGTGTGTTATTTCAATAGATAACTAACGTGTATGTAACTAATTGATTCTGGCTGGATGTAATAATGTGCTTAACGACTAGCTATGTGCAATCTTCATTGCTAATGACAAAATTGATTTACATGGTGATCTAAACGTATTATGATTGTACGTGTCGGCTCATACTCACGTTGATAGGGGTTCGGACATTGTAAATTAGTTAACCAATTGTAATTGTGAAATATGTAATTAGATCGTAAAGAGTCGCCATCGACGCCCGCTCCACATATTATACAAACTTTACCAATTACACAAATTGCCGTTCGCTCGTCACCCCTCCCCCCTCGGCCCCCCACCCCCCCGCCCCGCGAGCCATCAGTATTCATTAAAAGCGCAATTAGCGGAGTGCATATCCCCGCGAAGGAGCACCGCGCTCTCAAAGTGAAACATTACGAAAATGTCATTCGTCAAAATTTCCCCGAAGAGCTTGGTCCCGGGCGCGCGGGCGGTGCGTCCGGGGCGAGGTGCGCGGCGGGCGGGGCGAGGCGCGAGGGCGGGCGGCTCGGCTCGGTCCGGCAGTGCACACTGAGAGTGCACAGTGGCAGGCGGCCGCCCTCGCATCTCGCGCGCCCGCCTCGCGCCGTCACACACAAAGTTTCCCGCGAGTGTCCGCGACTCGCGCCACGCGCTGTGACTGTGACAAAACTTGTTGTGTTCAGTGTGTGTGCGCTTTGGAAACTTGTATTCGTGACGGAAACTCTGCGACAGGTACCATATATCGTCTGCAATGATAAGACAACTGATATTGTCGCCCAAATGGGACCGCGGTCATTAAATTATCTTAAATATTGGTTTTATTTAATATCGTGGTAATGATTTGTACTAATAATAATAGATTAAATGCTATATCAACATCCCAGTCGGCTAATTCACGTAATTAAATAAGTTCAGTTGCAGTGCAGTTGCAGTTAAATTTCGATCAAAACAGCTCTTTTTATATTCTGGTAATTTTAACAACCGCTGTCAGATACGCTCGCGTCAAGTTCACGTCACGCGAGCGCTTTAGATTAGATATGACAGCTAAACAATTACAAGAATACCATTTTTCACTAAAACTTGATCGGCGCGTCAAGAAATTACGTGAATTAGGACACAGATCTTATGAGTAGCACTCTAATAGATATAAAGTCTTAAAACATTACCAATATTTGGTGAATTCGGCTTTGATTTTGATTATATTTAGAACGTTATAAATGTCGTCTAAGTTGACTAGCCAGGAACGCAGAAAATATTATCTATAGTGCACATCTATATTCACTTTCCTCATATAGTCTGGTGTCACGGATTGACTGATATGACCGGTGAAAGTGCGGGCACAAGACTGACGGCTTTACGTGCTCTCTAAGGCACGAGAGTGTCACACCTCTGACATGAGATGTGCTGAGAAGTTAAAAAACTTTCAAGGCTCTTTTTAGTCTAGGGCGGGATTAGAACTTGCGTCCGTGACCATGAAGTCTGAAAATACTTTGAAACGTAGGGATCTAAAATCTAAAATAAACCGCGATAAAATCCGTTATAAAGTAGTTGTATTTTAAAATAAATCCTACAAAATAAAAATTTTGTTTTTCAATTTACTTTTAGTTAATTTAATTAACAATCCTAACTAGGTCATCACTTGAACCATTTCTAGTGTCCCAACCTGCGCATGGGTCTTCTCTCAATTATCTAACGAGTTATGAGATTTTAGACCTTAATCCACACACGCTGGCTAAGTGCGGGCTGGTGGATGTCACATGTCCTTGTCATGGTCTTATACATACCGATTTCCTCACGATGTTTTACGTTACCGATATTGAGCAGCAGCGATGTAAAAATTCAGACAAACATGACACGCGACCTTATATTTCTAACCTAACTAGGTATTTTAGCGAAACTAAAGCATAGTGGGACTAACCGTTTTAAAGAGATCGTTAATTGTCATTCATTTGTCACATCTTTTACTAGGTCAAAGAGAGTTACAAAAGATTTGCGCGACGCGAAGTTTAAAAAAATATTCATTGCAAATTGTATATCAAAATATAATGCAAAATATGACTTCACAGATACATCACAAATGACCTGAAGAAAGTCTAGCTTCAAATATAACCTTTCCGGTTCAGGTTGTACATAGATAAATATTACAGATTTTTACAACCTTCTCTCTGTTCTGTAATTTGATTTGCTACATGATGTAGTTCGGTTAAACATTACTTCATGTTTAAAATTCGTTTTACTAACCTAAACTAATTAGCCGGATGTGCCGGAGATATTATAGTGCACAATGTGTATGCAAAATTCTGAGGTGCATTATCCATGTTTCGGTCTAGTCGGGTAACCGACACAACCGGTAGAGATTGCGCACTCCTGTGCTAGTCTTTAGCTCTATCCAAGGGCTTTACGTGTTCTTTGAGGCACGGAAGTTGTCACACCATCACTATCTAGACAACGGACTGCTGAGATATTTGGAAAATATTAACACCTCTTTTTGGTTCGGTGCGGGATTTGAATAGTGATAGAGTAATATGTAGATAAGGCTCCTAGACAAGATGACATAGCGAAGCGACAACGAATATTCGAAAATAATTAGCTAAATAGTTAACCAAAGGAGACGTTCAAAAAATGTATAGAGCCTGGGATTAAAATAATTGTAAATTTGAACAGCAATCTGAGTTACAAAGGTTAATAGAGCATAATTTATAAAATTTTTTGGTGTATTTAAAATAATTTTACACCTCCCCGTTTTTTAAAAAATTGAAATTGAAAATAAGAATCCTTAATGCAATAATATGATTATTGCAATTGGCAACCCCATGGTCTAATGACAATTGAGCAACCAAAAATATCAAAATTATTTCGACGCTGTCAATCAAACTGATCAATGACAATGACATCATGACGTTTCCCGTAATTATATTTCTTTCCACGCGTTTTGTTATTACACTAATAAGATAACAAATATTTTTCGTCATAATTACATTAAGCTGCAGCTAGAATAATATTACAAGAGAAAAGTACTGTAACAGAATGCAATTATTGACGTGATTGCAATATTTATACTGCTTAGGAAACGGATAATTAAAGGTAATATGCGTTTTGTTTTTCTATTACATTTTTTTTATTTTTACAAAAATGGTTGCTCCTAAAATTCGTGTTTAGTTAAATTCTAACAGCTTATTAAATAAGCTTTCCAATGAGGTATATCACATTGGTGTTCAAAATTCTAGCCCACTTTTGACCTCTCCTTTGCTTTCTTTAAAATATTATATGCCTGTTAGCCCTCCTAAAAGTAATAAATAAATATTGAATTTCAATCTTATACGTTTTGTTCTTTTCGATGTTTCGTTATTGCATCGCTATGTAATTTGTCTAACGGCCCAGGTATAACAGTGGTTTACTGTTGGAGCTGGTGTGTCGTCTCCCGCGGGAGCTGCCTGCACTGTACTGCACTGAGTGACACGTGCTCTGAGCTTCAGGAACATGTAGTGTTTCATGTTGCTCTGCAATTGTGATGATATTGATAAAATAGGTTTGTAGATTCGTTTACAAAACCTTAAAAGTATTGTATTTTTACAAGATTTTGTAGTTTTGACACGATGGCCATCAAAAGACCATCACAGTTTGTGCTGGTTTGTGTAACCGTTGTAATTTGTCATAGACAACTGTTCCAGAGACATAAAATATCCACCGCAGCACAGAGCTTCTAAATCTATGAACTATTCCAAAGATCTTTCAATATGAGATTATCTGGTGTTAAATACAGTTTAGGCCAGTAAAGTAGTAGGTACTGTCAGTGTGTGATATTGATAAGGTGGTATGTGGAGCACAAACATTGTGCGTCGAGTCGCGCGCACCGAGAGACCACACGCGGCGACACACTCGCAGGCCATGACTGCCCAACTGTACATATACTTACTCATATACGCACTAAAGGTAAATAAATGCATTCAAGGAATATACTATTCTCGCTAGAGGGAATTAATAGATTAATTAGCATAAACAACATTAATTTTAACACGCGAATGCTACATTATGTATTTCATAAATTAAATATAGTTGCGAAATTCTGTGAAATATGAAATGAATTTACTGCTCGCTTCATATCTACTTCTAACATACACTTTACACCAGCCGTGACAGGCAACGTGCGCTCTCTATCGCACGTAATCATGTACTTACTTCTTAAATATCTCTGTCTCACGTGACCTTGATTAACATCGTTCGGTCGCGAGTAAATTTAATCCTAAACTTCATTATTATGAATTCATATTAGCAATTAGCTTAGCAATAGCAATTAGCGTGTTTAGACTCATGAATTCACATGTTCATGTTACAAACTATTAGAGGGTAGTACCAATGTTACTTCATCCTTAGATCAACATCAAACGTCATCACAACACAGAACCGATATAAGTTTATTATACTCGTACAATGTGCGTATATTATAGTGACAGTCTCGGTGGTTCAAGGCAGCGTATTCGTCTCTAACCTTTGAGATCGCGGGTTACAGTCCTACACCGCGCTACGTTTATTCTTGACAATATTATTACATTATCTTGATGCACAATTAAATATTGTGTGCTTGGAGTTGTGTGCATGGACCACATCAATAGGCACTTCCCATTCACAAATAGTGTCGGTTACGCCAAGTATACATATATTCACCTAAGTTGGAGCCGCGATGTATTTGTAATGTTACCGTGGTGAAGGCGTGCAGTACGTAGAACTGCGGGGACATTTGTTGTATTGTTGTTACAGATATGTTGTGAAGTATGAGTGCAGTGCGCTGCGTGTGTGCGCGCGCGCGGTGAGCGACACGCGGCCGTTGCGCGACTGTTGCGCGACTGTCGCGCGACACTCCGCGCCATGGCTGACGACACCACCATCATCGAGGGCACCGTCAAATTCCGCGATGGAAAAAAGGTAACTGTAGAGAGTTTGAAGTAAAATGTAAAAAATTAGATTAACATGTGCCGTGGTCTGACCGGTGTCTTTGTTCACAGTGGAAATCGCGATGGTGTGTCATGCGGAAGCTGTCGCCTGTCGCAGGTGAGAGCATGTTGAACATATGGTTCTTGTAAACAATTAAATGATTCAATACAGACAAAAACGTTTGGATTTTAATTTTTACTTACCGATATGTCGTTCATAATTTTGGTTCGTTGTGAGTGAGTAGGTACAGCATCCCTCGCCACGAACAGGCTACAAGCTGCAGGTGTCGCGTGTCGCGTGTCGTGTCCCACTGAGACACACAACTGAAGCAAGGGCTGCACACTGCACACTGCGACACTATAACCGTCTGTGATTGTCCGCTCTCCTACCTCACTCACACTTGTTAGCGACTAGAACTAGATAACGTTTAGGATTAACTTATTAACTAACTATAACAAGTTCCACTATGCAGCTATGTTCACTAGCAGTTCTACAGCTTTAGTTGGAGTGGTGGGACGTTAGATCTCAATAGCTATTTTGCCTCAGTAGCTGCATTACTGACAAGAGTAGCAATTAAAACAGTATTTTATTTCCCCAAATATCTAATATAGAAACTAAACAAATAGGTATTGATTTCAATTTGATTTCTGTCAAAACATTTCTAATATTTACAAAAAGTTAAAAGCAACTTTATAAGATGTAAACAAAAAAAAAAACATCAAATAAAAAGAATGACTCCTACAGCTAGTAGGTAGATGCTACAACTATATGTTAGTTATTAAACTAAGTAATACATTGTAAACTAAATCATGCATTCGTTTTGGAATTACATTCCGAGTTTGTTGTTAATTACATATTAATCACCATCCAGTTCCTGCAATTTTCTATTAAAAATAACACTTATATGGAAGTCTTCTAATTAAAACAAGTTCAGTCCTTCAGTACCTACTCGTAAAAAGCCATAGGTAAGGCTCAACAATTAGAAAATTTAACACGGAACTGGTATTGCGCGTGTTCCCCTCTACCGAGGTAATGAACAGTTTTGTGTTTGTGTGTAGCTTTAATTTACATGTGCATTTGTAAAGACGCTTCAACTTTTACATTGTGCTATACGTGGTTACCTCCCGCCGCCGTCCCGAAAAAATGGCAGAAACAATTTAGTGCTAGAAGTTACGTATTACGTATAACACCTCCCGTGTTAATTGGTCTAAGGCTCAACATAACTAGAAAAAACATTATCTGGTAGATCAGTATCGTTCCTTGCTCTGTGAGGCACAGCATGTTAACAACTATTAGTTTCCTCTTTGCTGCTAATTAATACACAATGCAAGAATAACGTCACTGAGTCGTTGCCACAAACATCACCGCACGGCCTACCTAAAGTCACCTCGTATCGTCCCCGTCACGTCGTGTCGTTGCTCTCGTCACGTCGCGCGTCGTCGTGCCGTGTTCCGCCGTCTCTAATGACGAGCTGTTAATTTACCAGCTCCCAATTATTTAAGTCATTAATTAAGCGGCGCACTCTACAAAACTGCAGTTACATTAATTAGTCTCATTTGCATGTTAACTGCGGTGTTCGACAGTTCGTGTTTCAAAAATTGCATTTGCCTTATTATTAATGTAAGTAGCAGCTTCAGCTCATACCTATATTGCTTGTTCTCACTCATATAACGTAATGTAGGTACACAGCTACCATTTTGTCTTTTACATTTTTTGCTTCAGACCACAATAAACAATGTACGAAACAATAACTCCCTACTCGTAACTAGCATTATTTAGTGAAGAGATGGACTAGTACAGCTACTCATCGACTGCCAGGGTGATACGCGCAGGGTGCCCGCGCTGCGCTACACAGTGCACGCGAGGGACAGGACGACGCGACGACAGGGTAGAGGGCGTCAGGGTGTACATTCTTCGTGTTTTATGGAGTCGAAAATAAGCGGCGTCCCTTTGTGTGGCGCTCACAACGCGACGCACTTCGACACGCGCCATTTACTTACTCACGCGTGGCGACGCGACGCGACCTTTGTGATATACTTATTTAGAGTTGTTCATGAGAAATAACATTGCTTAAAGAGGGTTATTGAACTTGTAACTTACACTTCTCAATTGTACTGTGTTCTCTCTCAAGTCTAAACAAAGTATATTGGCATAAGGGAATTACGAACAACACGAAGGGAACAATTTACGGTGATTATCTAATCGGATCATAATTTTATTTTATTTATTTAAATCTAGTTTTGTAGAAGAACCACTAAATGTAATATCTTGTCATAATAAGTTTATAGCGGTGGTGCGGTGCAATGTTGTTACAGTAGGTGCCGCGCCGCGCGGTCGTCGACGGAAGAAGACATTAGCGCGTGACAAAAGACGCTAAGTTGTAAAGTCGAGTCGCATGCGGAAGTCGCGCTACTTATCGGCCATAGGCCACCCACGATGAGATGTCTGGTGTCGATGCTGTTTTATGACATCAAGAATGTCTGGCGCAAATGCTGACGTCAACTTTGTTTATATGTCGCTTCCGTGGGACAATTTTAATTTACGATTGACTGTAATAAATTCATATGGGTTGAATGATAGTTTAAGATGCTCATCTTAAACTATCATGTTGATGATTTCAGAGGTTCTTTAAACATAGTTGTGGTAGATGTGTGTATGTATGTGTATTGTCCCCAGACTGTGTGCACCTGCAGGTGTATCGAGACGCACGGTCCCGGCGCGCGGGCGCCGGCAGTAAGGCGTCGCTGTCGCTACAGCAGTACCTCGGCGCGGAGTCGGGGTTCACACTCGACAAGCACTCCAACACGCTGGCGCTGGTGTGTCGGGACCTCGTCGCCGTGCTCGCGTTCGAGACGCGCGAGCGACTGATCCAGTGGCAAGTGAAGGTGAGCGCGCAGCTGGGCGAGGGCCGCCAGTACTTGGTGCTGGTGGGCGGAGGCAACAAGCGCGTGCCCGCCGGCCCCGCGCGCTTGCACCTGCTCGAACGACGGTTCGCGCTCACCGCCGGCGTGCCACCGCGACTACTCGGCGTTTGGGAGCTCAACCATCTCAGGTTATTTCCAGTGTACTTTCATTTAACTACTACTTGTATACAGTAGTCATACACTCTGAAGTTATTTAGGTAATATTTGTTGTCGTTTAGACGGTTCGGAGTTGTCGAAGGGCGATTTTGCTTCGAAGGCGGTTCTCACTGTGGAAAGGGCGAGGGTCTCCACGTTCTCATCACGGACCAGGCTAAAGAGCTAGCTCGAGACTTCGACTTGGCTTCGCAAGGACTATTATCGCCTAAAAGGAGACCTCCCAATTTTAAGAAAAATGAAGGTTAGTTTTGTTGGTTTACAAAAATAAGTTCATTTTAGCAAACTTTAACATAAGTAATGGTTGGTTAGCATGAATAAGCAACTGAAATTAAAGGATTGATAATTTTTAGATACGGAGAGTCCAAAATCACAAAAGGCATACCGGCCAGACACGCGATTGTCGGAACTGAACACGATCGACCGCTCGTTGCCGCCGCCGGTCACGCCTGGCTACGAAGAGGGCGCTGCAGAAGCGGGCGGTATCTCGCCTTACTGGCCGTCCACCGAGCCAAGCCACTTCCGAGATATGGGTCTCGGAGACACCGCTTCCGTCAACGAGACTATGGAGGAGGCACAGTGGGGGGGTGCGCCCCACGTGACACTGGAGCGATGCATGAGCTGCATCAGCAAGTTGGGCGCCCTGTCTCGCTCCTCCACAGCGGCGCTTACACCCGGTGCCAAGCATTTCAGCCCCGCGTGGACAATGGAGCCAGTACGGGAAGCGGCCCGCGCTGACGCACCGCACGATGCACAGCCCACCATAACCAAATGCAGTGACACTTGGAATCGGGTGGAGCGTGCCCCAGACCATATTCCGGAGCGTCCCCCAGAGTCTATCCCAGATCGGCCACCCAAGCCGACGCACCTTGAGCTTGATCTGACACCACGCGCCACGTGCCGCTGCACACACACCGTCCCCGTTGAGCCCACCCGACTTGGACCTTACGATAATTACGATGTACCTAGACTACCTTCCGCAGAGGTAAGCCATTTTGAAGCACCGTTATGTTGGAACACGATCAACAGATTTATGATGTTTTATTTCACAGGTGGAAGGAGAATACTACGACACTCCGAAAAGGTTAAGAGATTGTCTAAACTATGAACTTTTTAAGGTAACGCGTAGTTCGACCCCCAGTGCCGTTATACTAAAAAAGCCGTGTGGTTGTTTATTAAAATTAGGAAAACGACGAAAAGAACCGACGATAATCGACACAGAGGAGAGTTTTCAGCCTACGAACTGTCCGTGTCGGCGCGTTACCGATTGGGCGAACAACTGGATTGGGCTGCCGTACTGCAGGAGACGAACCGGCGACGAGCCAGCGCCCGGCAAGGAGAATGTGACGCCCTCCGACCGCACCGCTCTCTACGCGACCATCGACGTCGCGCGTAAGACGCGTCGCCACATGGCACACCTCGACCAGCGCTGCGACGACCCGCGCGCTTTCCATCTCGACAACGGACCCCTGGCAGACTATGAGAATCTAAGCTTTGCTCTCTCGCTCGATCATTACGAGAACGCGAGGGATCTGCTGAGGAGAGCCGGAGTGACACAGAAAGAGCTGGACGCGATCGGTGCCAATCTGAGACCCCTTTCGTTTGCAAACGGCGATAGAGAGAATACTTGTACGAAGTGCGGGCATGCGCGGGAACGACGGAGGCCCGATGAAGAGTGCGAGACGGTCGGCGATGACTATCTGATGATGGAGCCCAGCAAACGCCAACGAAGTGATCCACCACCGGCAGGATACGCGCCCATGTCGCCACTCGCTGCGCTCGCACCTCTTCACCGTAGTCCTGTCGGTGCCAAGCTTCTCGACGAAAAGTCAGCGAGTAACCCGACGCTCGGTCTTCCGGAAGGTGCCGTCGAGGCGGACTCGTTGCGTACCTCCCGAAGTCGCGTCGAATATCGAAAGCGGTCGAGCTCGGCTGACTCGTCGAGGTTTCTTGAAGATGCGAAAGATTCGGAGGGCGGCGCGGAGTTGAGAGACTCATCCTCTTCGTTAGAAACGTTGCGTGGCGCGGCGGCGGACGACAGGTGCGAGTACGCACGCCACAAGGTGTGGGGCTCGGACGGGTCGGAGGCGTCGCGCGGGCGAGGTCGCGGCGCAGCGCCCGCCGGCAACAGAGACTCGTCTAGCTCCAACGACTCGGGGGTGTCGTCGTGCTCGCGGCGCGCCGTGGCGGCGGCGGGCACGCTCCCCCCGCGCCGCGCCCGCCCCGCCCTCCCCCCGCGGCGCGCTCGCTCCACGGACCCGCTGCGCGCGCGCCCCGCCCCGCCCCCGCACAAGTCCTCTTCAGCCGAGGCTGAGGTGCCCGTGCTCTCCGCCAAGCCTCATCGAGGTAAGTCCCCTGCAAGCTGTCTAGTTGTAGTATAGTGTCTAGGTAACTGTATATCACTGTGTGCGTGGTAACGATCCGAGTTTCCCGCAGGTGTGGTGGACACGCACAGCACGTCGAGCGGTACGTCCGACATGTCCGACTACATCGAGACGCTCTCAATATGTTCCTCGCATTCCTCATCGGAGACGCCCATTACCATGAGGTGAGTCGATAACTAAATAATTAAATAAATAAAGTACTAATAGTAGACTATTACTATTGTATCATAATAGTACTCTGTACCGGTGAGACAGGTAGTGGTATAATGTGTGGTTGTGTGTGTGTCACAGGGCGGTCCGTCAGACGACGAGCACGCTGCGGCCGCGCTCGGGGCAGGAGTACGGGCGGCTGGGCGCGCGCGTGGCGTGCGCGTGCCGCCCGCCGGCGCGCCGCCACGCCGCCACAGACCCGACCTAGACACGCCACACGATTGCTACCTCCATACTATACGAACTACACTTGTACATTATCAAATTTGTCAAATTATTGTTTGCCAGCGCGGGGTTATATAAGGTTTCTAAAGTTTGCACTAAACTGCTCTTTGTTGATACAAATACTTCAGTGTAGATTGTTTGTTATAAAAGTCTTTCTCTCCTGTGTAGTTTGATCCCGTTCATAAATTACGAATTTCAGAAATGTTTATCAAAATTGCACACTCAAACTTTACTATGTTTTTTAATTATAATTTGTGGATTCAATAGAGTCTGTTCGCAATGTGAAATAAGTAATTGTAAATATGCAATAGTTGCAGTGTTAATAGAGTGCACTGAAGTTATTTGTTGTGCAAGAGCAGAGTTAGATCCGTGTTTAGTTTGATGTTAAGTGTGATCCGTCCATGATCTGTCCCGGGGTGGTACAGTGGTACAGTGGTGCGGTGTGCCGATGTCACTTGCTCTACTCCGACTGCCGTAGTGCAAGTCGTTGTGGTCGACATTCATTTTATTACTCGCTGTATGAATTATATAATTAACTAGGGAAACTAATTGTTAGTTACAAAATGTGCCAAAACTGCACGAGATGAGACAAATTTACAAACAGTAAAATACCTATAATAATTTTTGTATAAACTGTTAGTTACCTCCACTCCACAGGAAACTGAACGAATTACAAGACAGGTGTAATATATTAACTATTGTTAATACTTTTCTATTGCATATTGTAACAAGCAATAAGCGCACATGCGCCCAGTAGGGGGACGTGGGGCTCCCCGGTGGGTGCGCGCAGCTCTGGGGCACAGGGGGCATCGGGGGGCTCAGGGGGTCGAGCCTGTTATGTCCTAGTCCCTGTGACCCACGCGCGCCCCTACGATTGTACATAGTTAGGGTTGATAGCGTCATGTAAAGTATGATATTGTATATTAGACTTATTAAAGTAATAATTTATATTAAATTTAATCTCTACAACGAGTCTCTTGTCTCCACTTTGTTACGACGATGTAATATTTTGATATTCGGAGTTTATGTGCGCGCGCGCCGCGAGGTGCCGCCACTCCCTATAGCAATAAACGTGCAACCAGAGGTGATCCTATATATGTTGTGTAATGTATGTACGAGAGTATGTGAGACCGACGGGACCGACCTCCTTCCGCGCACCCTGAGGGGGGAGGTCGGCTAGAGTGACCCGAAGACTGGAATTGTAAGCAGGTTGTTTAGATATTACGCTAGCGAATGAATTTATAATTACAAAACAAACACTAATGTTAATAAACTTGAATTTCCAAATAAAAATTATTAACTATAATGTTGTTTTCTTTCGTAGCATCAAGAATACACAAGTACCTATATGTAGGTGTCCGAGTATGTACATACAGACGCAAGACGTTTCCTACCATGAGATTTTCTAGTCTGAGTCTGAGGACATTAAGTATTACCGCGCCAAGGGCTTCACTACTCTCTACCAGCTACTTGACCATCTGATACGACTCAAAATTTACTTTCTCTTTTATCTAGTTAAAATAACTTCTCCTCAGTCTCCCTCTTCCTCTCATACCTCAAATTATTCATTTCATTACATCTATGATAGTTTTCATTAGTGCGTCGTGTCGTATCAAATGGCCCAATTATCTTCTTCTGTTCTTTATAGCGGCAAACAGCCTTGAAAGTTATTTTATACATAAAATAGGATGTTTAGCTGAAGTATAGATGGTCTATTTTCAACTACAATGTTGGCCGACTCTTGTCTTGTTCAATCGAACACCAAATATGATTTGATGTCAAAGATGGAGCTTTAAGTAACGAAGGAAGAAGTAAGGTGTTGTCCGTATCTTATGCTAAAACAGACAGATTGATGGTGAATATAGGGTGACTGGTACTGGTGTAAAATACTTTACCACGTGATAGTGCTCATGATTACAAATATCATGTGCTTGATTTATTTTTATTTAATACGCTACGACGACGGGGCGGTCGTTACCAAGGGGCGCAAGACTTACTGCCCACCCTACCTCCACGCGTCACCTCGTCCTTCCCTATTCTACATTATTTTATCGTTGTGTCTACTGCGCGGCACAATATTACATAGCTAAATTCATTAAAAAAAAGTTGCTCAAAATAAAATATTGTCTGGGAAAGTAGTTTATGATCATAAGCATTACCACGTGGTAAGCATTTTACACTAATTATCAGTCACCCTATATATTGAATAGACGAGGAAGTATGTCCAAGGTCCTTTTAACTAATTTTGAGTGTTGTAACAGTAAAACAGCTTATAAATTTTAAGTAATTGGGGGTGTAAAGTGATGATAAACACACCATGATAGCACATAACGGATAGCGCGCATGCGTGGTGGAGGTGTGACCGACACACCGCGCCGCGTCGTGTGCCGGCGCACGTCACGCGGGTACGGCATGCACTTGTCTATAACATTAGTAAGCATAACTGAAATGTATGTCTGTTTAACACTCATTATACTGTTATAATTATGCGAATAAAATCCTCAGAACTGCTACTAGAAACTAGTAGAATATATTTGAGATTGGGGTTCGCCAACCGTAGTGTTGTGTCTTCGAATTAGGTTGAATATTAATTACTAAAACTTTTGTGATAATTCAGCATATTGTCTGTACCTACTTTTATCTTTATGTATGTAAACATAAGAGTGTGAGATTATGGTAAAACTATAATATGTAATACACGCTCTAACACGCCACTGACAGTACTTAATATTACGATAATATTATAATATACATGATTCTACATTAGATAACAACAGATAAACGGTTGTTTATTATAATAAACGATACTGAAAATTTGCATCGATTACATTATCAGTAGAATGTTATATGCGTGACTAACTAATAATTTTAAACCTCTCTGTCTCCCGTCTCACATGTGGCCTGGAGGGAAGTGGACACAGACGCACACGCACACACACGCACACACACACACACACACACACACTCACTCATTCACACAAACACTATCATACGAACACTTACATAACCTATATATATTTTTGTTATTATTATTAATGAAGTTAGTTACATGACCCATCATAACGAAAGAGACTAGCCTCCACGACACAGGGGATCCTAGTGTGGAGGCTAGTGAACTCCTACTATTATACTTATTATATTATATTATATAATAAGTTTATTCTATAAATACTATCAATTAGTAACTTTCGTAGCGTCGTAGTAGTTGCGTAGCAACGTAGCGTAGTACGTAGCGGGCGTAGCACCGCGTGCCACCGCAGCACTGTTGTAGCAGTGCGTCGCG
Organism: Meganola albula; assembly: GCA_936450015.1. Classification (NCBI taxonomy): domain Eukaryota; kingdom Metazoa; phylum Arthropoda; class Insecta; order Lepidoptera; family Nolidae; genus Meganola; species Meganola albula. The sequence continues at coordinate 73,990 of OW388159.1, forward strand.
CAAGGATGCCTCACACCACACCTGTTCTTTCTACTTCTGTTCGTTCTACAAGACATCACTTTATTCAGGTATTGTATGAAATTGTTATCATCCGAAGTTGGCGGCGTATCGGAGAACAATGTGGTTCTTAACACGAGGCACGAGGCAGCTGCAGAACGGGTCTCTTTCAACCCAATATCACTAGTCAAGTATGATTTAACTGAATTTCCGTTTTAGGTAACACAGTATTCTATACCTACACTGACATAAACGTGCACAGAAAAATGTCTGATTGAGATAGCCTTGCGTAGATATGCCGTTCAGTTCGGTGTTCGTGCAAGGAATACTTAAACAATACAAACATAGCGACGCGCGACGTCGCACAACGACGTAGTGTCGCGCGACACACATCGGTATGCGTGGTGCGACCTGAACACTCGCACGATAAGCTTCACTGGATCCACGCAGTTTTATCGTTTTATACTATTTTCCTTATTGAAAAAAAAAAAAAAAAAAAATGAAAAAATGTTTATTGAAAAAAGAAAATATTACAGAGTTATAAATTTTCCGGTGGCCCCAAACTAGGCATGGCCTGTACTATGGGTGCCGGGTCCTTGGGAAGTGTATGTTTTGTAAATGAGATGTCAGCCGTGTAACCAGCTCGCGTGCTGGAGGTATATAACATGCTCATCGTGACAACTGAGTACAAACAGTCCGGGTGCCTCCAACCTTTCTAATTATCTACTTATATTAATTAGTATTAGCAGGTAGGTTCAAATCTCAAAGCAATCTCAAAGCGTAAATATCTTTGAGACGGACATTCACTGCTGCCACGTCTGGAGCGGACCTTTCGCTGAACTCAATGGGCCTGATGTGGTGGGACGGTGCGGAGGCGGCGTGTCAGGGGGAGGAGGGAGGGAGGGAGGGCTCAGTACAAACTGCTCGGGATCTAATTAATATAATTTAGTTGGGCTTTGATCCGAGGACTTTGTAGGAATCCAAAGAGGTTGGATATCTTTTAGAGATAGAGGTACTAGTCCGTAGTTGTTATACATATTTTTCGCATTGCGTAGCGATGGGTTGGTAATAAATAAATAAAAAAATACAACAGAAATCACTTAACCTTATATATAAGAAAATAATATTTTATTTTATTTTATTTTTCAAATTAGGGAACAACAAACAGCTACAATATACATATTATAACAGAAGATAAAATTAAAACATAATATAATATTGTAGCCCACAACGTTGTCCACAGATTCGACTATAGTATAAACAAAATATGTCGTCACTAGAGACGCGTTGCGAAATAATAAAATCATAAACACCATCACCAGTAAATATAACATAGAAAACTAAAATAAAATATCAAGAGTAGTCAAAGACTAAATTAATATAAACTAACTTAATAAAGCACCAGGCATTAATAAAAGTTCGTTGAGTACCTATAAGACTTTTGAACTTACAGGGTGAGCATGCAAAAATGTCTATATGTTCAAAAGTCCTATTGTAGGAGTCGACCAGCGGTGAGCGCTTGCCAGAGTTTGAACGGCAAGAACACACAGCGAACCGGCACGTACGGTGCGCTTATGCACAGTTGTAGGCACCGCGTAACAAAGCATGTTGCACAGTTCTATGCAGTCGAATTTATTATTAACAATCTTATATAAGGTAATTGCATCCAAATACCCGCGTCTGTTTTCCAGTGTTGTGATCCCATATCTGCTTAGTAAATTTTCATATGATAGGTAGAAACCACAGCATCTAAAATGCAAAGCCCGTAGAAATTTATACTGAGGGCGCTCAATCATCACTACATACTTTTTATAATATGGATTCCAGATAGACACGGCGTACTCCAACTTAGTTCGTACAATTGATTTGTATAGCGTCATGTAAGATGAGGGTTTTTTAAAATCCTTTGTGGAACGCATGATAAACCCAATATGATAATGGAAGTATAGTACCGAAAATCAGCCCAACTTCCACAGAACAGACATCTGCTTTGCAGGATTTTATATGTCCATACTAATAGTATCAAAGACACTAGGAAATCACTCACTCAGTCTCCATGCAGTATGGATCAACATCAAACATCAATATTTCTAAAACGTTTAATGTAACATGAGTTGTTATTAACTGATAGCCTATCGATATGAGAGTCTAGTTAACCCCCCCCCCCCGCGCACCGCGCTGCGCTTGTTCTGCATCTGTCAGAAAATCACTCGGTTTGTAATTAGCAATAAAATGTAGAACATGTCTTTATTAGCTCCACGGAACCATTGCTCATCTCTTTACTTATCTGGAACATTTTGCTGGATTTATTTTAGCGCGACACGTTTTTTGTAGATACTTTAGTTAATTAAAGACATTCTCGTAATTGGAAGACCTTATACAGTATTTTGTAAGGGTGCTGAATGATAGGAAACCTTATTGTGCAAGTTTGTATTTATGATGATGGACGAGTATAAATGTCGAAATAAAACTATGGACTGGTGGACCACCCGTGACCATGAAGTCTGAAAAATCTTTGAAACGACACGGGATCTAAAATCTAAAATGTACTGAGATAAAATCCGTTATAAAGTAGTTTTATTTCAATGTGTGATATTCGTGTAAATCTAAGAAAATACTACGAGTATAAATGTTACAATAATATGATGCAGAGTACAATGGCGTGAGAGTGAGTCAGTCGTGTACGCGCTGGACGAGCAGCGCGTATACAACTGACGCTGGTGAACATTTGGCACGCGCCGGCAGAGGGCGCGCGGCGCGGCGGGCGCCGGCTAACGACTTCCGGTTCCGGCCGCCGCTACGGCATGCGCTACGCCGCGCCGTAGCACCACTACGAGCTACCACACAATCACAATGTCGGATGAGGCAGAATTATGAGTTTATTTCTGAATGTTTTGTGAAACGCGTTTTATAATGAACAATAACAGTTGTTGAAATGATTCAATGGCAACACGAGTACATTACATTCTATGATAGGTCACATAAGATTTTAAAATGAAAGAATCGATTGGTTACAAAAGAAGTAAAGTGAAATGAATAAATCGGCGCGACCTCCCCTCGCGCGACTTAATCCGCAAATCTCTAAACAAAAAGTGTCCCCGTCCGGAATCTCAGCGGGCACAGGAATGTGAGGGTACTGCCGCGGGGGGAGGGGGAGAGGGAGGGCCGAGGCAGTGGCACTGGGGGACACTGACTGAATATTTATGCACCGAGTGACGTGATACTTGGCTCCATGAATACGACAATTGAAATTACACCAAACGGTGTAATGTTCAAACCTAATAGAGAATATTATAAGTACTTACCAACAAAAATGTTTGGAATTTACGAGTAACATCATAACAATCTATGCTGCTTATTTTAACTAGTGTCTGGTTAAAAATTAGGTAAGTGTTCTTTAGCTAATGCAATTAATTTAAAGTACTTAGCACTACACAGAGCACCAGTGAGATAATACCGCGGGTGCCGCGTGACCCAAACCGTAACTATCTAATACATATAAATAAATAAAGACTTTAGACTTAGTCTTAGTACCCTTATTTCAGGTGGCAGCAAATTCACTATGTATATTTAGAGGGTTTCTTGAGTACCGTAACATATAAGTCTAGCGTCCGTCCCAATCCACTTGCAAACTAAAATGAGAGGGCTTGCTCGGTAGTTAACCCACTTGTGATTGTGTGTTTATCTCCATATCTGGGTGTTCAACCGACGTGCTCCTAATCTCTCGGGATCTGTACATACACAAACAGCAGCTGGCGCGCGGCGCGGCGCTGCTGTGTGACAGAGGGTGACGTGGATCTAGACATATCAACTTCACTCTGGACTTGCTTATTATATTAAAATTTATACTACATGTAGCTTTAATACCACTGTGACTTGCACCAAATATATAATAAGTGTATCTATAGATACCTTAAGACTGTAAACAAAGCTTAAACGTGTTTGCAACTATTACACGGTCTTCAAAGGTCGTATATAACAAGGACTTCGACAAAGCCTGCCCCCACCTGCCCGCATGCACAGCACGAAGATTCTGACCTGATTTGATAAAGGAACAATAAAGGAGTTGGCTTCGCAGCGGCTGTCGAACACAACAACTATCCTTAAATCATCAAAGCGAGCGTTTCTTTGAGGCATTCCAGTGATCCCTCGGAGGGTGTCCGTGGATGTATCACACAATCATCCCTCCGGCTTATCACAGGGCCCGGAGGCGGCGGCCGCGGCGGCAGCGGCGGCGGTACCAGAATGGCCTCCATCGCTCGCAAATAAAAAGAACCTTTGTTTTTGAACGGATCTCGAAGGGATAAAACATATTGCTTTGTAATTTGATCGCAGAAATAGATTTAGACGTGGATTACTGGCGCGGAACGAGGATACTATAGATAGACGGTAGGGACGCTACCTATCTTGAGTTTTTGTTAGATCACAATATGCCGCTAGTTTGTTCTCATTAGTAGAAGCAATCAAATGGTTTTGATTAACCAAGAAAGATCTGCTAAATAGTTAGTTACTATATTAAACATAAGCTAATTCAACGTTATTATACTCGTCTGATATTCTGATGTCTTACATGTAAATACAACACTAATTCATAATGATGTAAGTGACTATTATTTTTTTTAAATGAATTAGATTAACATTATTTATTAAACTTAAAATTTTTTTGTGAGTTCGGTAATTTTGATCATAATGAACAGCATGTGCATCACTTTAGTTGTGGTAGTAGATTGTCTACGCTAACGATGAGATAAATATTTTTGATAAATCTAGTTCAAAAGTTCTGGTAACTTTACACTTTACTGACTGTTGATTTTGTTAAAAGGTTGAGATTGTAAATTAATATTTATAAGAGATAAAACTTGATGCCAATCTTTAAATTAAAATAAGAGCTTTATTCTAATTTAATATCAAACATCAGCCGGCGACACGAAGTGACGCGAGCCGCTAATGAATATGAATAAACTAATTAAAATTATTCTCAAAATAAGGGAAAGCCGCTCGTTCACTTAGTTGGGATAACTTTGAACAATTGGAAGTTGGCAGAAGTTAGTTAGACGAACAAAAAGGCGAATCTAAACGTTTTGGAGTGTATGACATGTAAATGTGTGCCCGTGGGACCCACACCACACACCACACACAGTACAAACAACACAAACACGGCGACAGTAGAGAGGTCAATATCGTGATTTAATTGACAAAGTTCGCGGAGTCGCGCGCTCCACATCACTATAGCCTTGCTTTACGCTTAACATTTTAGTGAGAACATCTAATTTAACTATCAATACAAAATATGCTGGAGCAGTAGTTTACTAGGATGTGTCCATTAATTCAATAATTCGGCTAGGGTTGCTTCATTTATTCAATAAGAAAATTTTCTTTAATTTGTTGGAGACGTCAGAGGCAGTACATTCAGAACGAAAGTTGCGCCGCGAGTGTGTAATACGGTGCGACTTTGACTCTGAGTGTACCATGAAGTAACGTGATAGACAGAGGGAGGGGTGCTTGTTTAATAGCATAACTTGGTTTGAGCGTTTGGTTGACCTACTGGTATTGCTTACAGTTCTATCAACTGTAGCTTTGTCCAAAGCGATGAAATAGAGGAAACAGGTTGGTTGTACCAAATTCTGTAAGTAATAAGTGTGAACACTGATTAGCAGCCGCGCGGGAGCTGTTGTTTGTCATCGCGGACAAAACGTTTGAACTCAAACAGATGACGACGGTCCCTCTTTATACTCGACGCTTTAGCTGGCATGACTTGATCTAAGATTCGTTTCTTTAGAATGCAATTTGTCCATGATTAAGTTAATAGAAGGCCATCCAAGTTTAAGACACATGTTGCACTGACGGTTGCAATAATTTTTGATGATTAAAACAATGTTAGATTAGGTTACCTGCTTCTTACTAAGTAATAATGATTATAGTAAGTAGGTCAATAGAAAAGACCTTTAGGATGGATGATTTTAAAGTTACGACTTTTATTATAAACGGTCGAGTGTTTTGAAGAAACATTTCCATCCCACCACTTTTGATGTGTTATGTTCGAGCAATTCAGTTAAAATGTACGCGCCAACATTATAATCATTTCAAATTTATATGTTTTATAGAAAACTTTTTTAATAGAAAGATGACGAAGAGATCTTCTAAGAGTAGGTAACTATTATTTTAAGAGTTTGTGTATGAACACGGCTATATGTAGAGTCAAGCTATGACTGATGGTCGTAGCTTTACCGAGTGGGCCTTTTATCTTCAACAAACATAAACTTTTGGAAAGTTTTAATTGCTCAAGAATTGTACTCACTTGAGAAACTATTGATTTGTTATGTCTGTGAAATAGATACTTCAAGGCAGATGTAAAGGATGGTGAGTTCCATTACGTCTATCAATCTGCAACCGACTTGAAAATAAGAGGTTATCAATTCAGTTGTTTACATTTTTAAGCTTGTTCGGGCATATTACTGATTCTTCAATTTTTTTTCCGTACATTATGGTTTCATTAAAACTTGAAGTCACATTTTTTATCAAACAAATTGTTTTTCTAATGTGTGTATATTTTTAGGTAGCATTTTTATGTGAGTTGTATAAATGTGTAATTAGTAGACGTACAATACAATTGGAACGTTAAAACTCATCACATGTCCAATGTATTTGATATACAGACGACTCAGAGTGAGGGTCGAGGGTCACTGGGGGCTCGCAGGACCATTCTGTTTAGTATGCAACAGCCGCCAAGTTAGGTGTACACACGTCCACACAAGTATCAACTCAAAGGTTAAGGAAACTTGACTCCTATTGTATAGACACAAGGTGGAACAAAGAGCTTGCTGTGTTGCCGTGTGTACGGCACCTCGTTAGGCAAGTCGTAAACGATACCTACATTAATTTTATTGCTCGCAGTTGTGTTGTCGGCTCGCGCTCCACTGCGGTTGTCTTCACTTGTACAGATTTTAATTTGAGTAGTAAACAGTGAACTGTTAACGAGGATGAATTAAAATCTGGTGAGCATCAGAGAGTTAACTGTGAAGCACTTTAAGTTAGTTAACCGCGTTGATTGGTAGTTAAGGTGACCGCTGTTAGACCCTGGTTAGACAGGATTTTACGAGTTCCAAACAATTTAAATGGTCTTTAAATGCTATCTCTACAAAGCTAGTTGACCTAACATTTGTGTTATCCAATGGAAAGGATAAAGTGTAGTAGTTTGTATGACTAAGTTTACCTACAAGTACCTATCCAATTTAGATGTTATATGTTCTAAATTACTACCGGGGCCGACGGCTTAAAGTGCTCTTCGAGGCACGGAGGGTAGATTTACATTTCATAATATCAATATTACTTCAACCCTTTTTAGTGTTCCTCACCTGGACCTGGGTATTCTCTGAACTATCTTACGCGTTGAGAGAGTTTAAGCCTTAATTCAAGCAAAGTGGCAAAGTGGAGGTTGGTGGGTGTCACATAATTATCCTTCAATGATTAGTTCTTAGACATGCCGGTTTCCTCACGATGTTTTCCTTCACCGATATTGAGCAGCGCCGATGCAATAGTTCACACGAAGACGTGTGAGCAAGACTGGGCATCGAAACCGGAACCTTATGTGTCAAAGGCGAGGCCGGTACCGCTGCGTCACCGCTGCTTCTACTAATATTAATGTACTGTCTCAATATGGTATGCACAGACGAGCAGACAGCTTTTATTTACTTAATTACCTACTGGTAGGTAATTATGTTGTACAAATGTTCGTATTTACATGAGTCGACTCATCGTATCCGGTGCTGTCCCGCGGCGTCACTTGTACCTTCAATTACATCACAACAGGTAGTCACTTGTTTTGTTCGTATTGTTTCTGAATTACTTTTCAAGTGTCCCTTAGGAGTTACGAGGATTGTTTGTACCTTTGTTTATAATGTGAAAATAATATTTGGTCTCTCTAGACGACCTCTGTAGTACAGCGATATAATCCACCCGATTGGGATATACTGTGTCCGGTTGAGGTCCACCACTTATGGGCAATAGATTTGGGCACGCCCATCGTCCCCCGTACATCAGGGCCCAAAGTGGCGGTGTTCCATCTGCGGCTCCTTTGGTGTTGCAGGGAAACTTTCCCTGACATGAAGAACCCCACAGAGGCGGGCCATCACTAGCTGGGGGTTGCGGAAGTACCGCGTGTTCCCGCGAACCCTAGCGTCAGTGTGGGATGGAACACCCGGGGGTTTGAGTGGGTATCCTTAGAGAGTCCTACATATCATTTATTCTGCACCCACTCGTGGCTAGGGTTCTATAAAGGATTTCTCCCCGAAAAAAAAAGGATCCATTCCTCATGATGTCAATCCAATGACTGTGATTTGAAGTAGCTTTAGCTATCGGCTAACGGCTATCCATTGATAGCCGTTATTGATACATTGTCGTACAACTTGATAGCACTTGAATAATGTGAGTGGTACATACTTCGATAGCTCTACGACCCAGAGTGGTTCTGCGCCTCCGAAAGTGTTGCCACTTTCTGAGATCCTTGGCATTTTCTCACCAATTGCTGGTTTTGAGGTCCCTCTTCTGGTCCTATGCGTTTGTTGTCTTGTAGTAATATGCTACTTAATTAATATTGACACAAATCAATCGATAGTAAGTATCACGACGGTACGCGGTACACCTGTAGTAATGTGTATAGTACACACTAAAATAAATTGTCAGTACACGACGGGCGAGAGTGGTGGTGGGGCGGTGCGGGGCGGGAGGCACCGTTAAACACTGATCAGAGCTATCGCCTGAAGTAATTAGCTTCTGAAATGTCGCTCCAACTAATTTCAATAAGCCCTCAGTGAAATGGTTTCGACGGTCGAGTGGACGAGCGCGCCTCGTGTTGATATTGTGACGGAAATTAGTTTTAGCACTAAATCTGTTCTCCAACCAATATTGGCTACTTGTTCAACTAGACGTTTATCGAATTGAATTTTACTTTAGTTTACTTTACATATTGGGTGTAACCACCTCGGTGGACCAGTGGTATATGTGTTCGCTTAATAACCAGGTGCGATTCCCGGGTCGACGAAAATGACATTTTTAATAATTATACTTCGAGAAACATAATAACATCTCGAGGTTTAGTTTTTTGCCCGATAAACGGCAACAGGCTCGTCCCCTATTACTAAGGGGACCTAAGCATAACTGTGGTGATATTGAAATTAAAATAAAACTACTTTATAACGGATTTTATCGCAGTAGAATTTAGATTTTTCTGTCTAAAACTAGCTTTCCGCGGCAGCTATGCCCGCGTGAACTACATATCATGCCCAGCAGTGGGATAAAACGTAGCCTAAAGCCTTGCTCAACAAATGAGCTATATAACAGTGCAAATCAGTGTTTTTCAAATCGGACCAGTAGTTTCTGAGATTAGCGCGTTCAAAGAAACCAACTCTTCAGCATTATAATATTAATAGAGATTAAACTGCGGATTACATTAAAGACTGGTCACGGGTGAACTGAGGTTTTTGACGTCCAAACATATTAATCACAATTATTACTGACCACCTACATACAAACATTATATTATGTAAGTGGCTGAGCTCACAGGGTCTTGAATTCTGAGTCGATTTTGCTTGGGTTTTGGTATAAGTAAATTAAGCACTGGGTCCCAAGCAAGTGGTATATAACAGAGAAAATGGTTGGAATATTGGATCTTCGCGTAAATCTAAGGAAATACTAAGTAATTGTTAATCACCTCTGCCTAGGTACTTACATTTTCGGTAATACAGGTGTGATAGTATGACGCTTTGTTATAGGATGTTATTTTACGTTCACCGATTCCTTCACCTGAAAACTGCACATAGATACCTACATTATAATAACCTAACATTGCTTTAATTATATGACCTTAGTAATCCAATCTTCAAGAGTTTGCGAAATAAAACATAGATAAAAAACAACCAACATGTGCTACGTTACAATAGCATGTAAGTGTAAGCTATAAGTGGTTCGTGTAATGCTGTAAGGTGTAAGAGGACTGTAGCGCTGCCGGGAGAGGCTCCCAGTAACAAAGTGCACTCGGGACATTGACGGGGTGTAGGGATGCTCCACGTGTGGACTACTGACATGGAAACTGTGGCAGAACTGTCTCTACTGTCTCTAAAATCATAGTTTTTAACATGTACTCAATTTGTCTTATCTAGTCACATATCTACGTAAAAAAATCTATAAACGTACTTTCTAATCATGAATGCGAAAGTTTGTGAGAAATAATTATGTAGGTACTAGCTTTCCGCCAGCAACGTAAGTACATTTTATATCAAGCCTAGCAATGGAATAAAAAGAGCCTATAGATTTTCTTTTTCAAATCGGACTAGTAGTCCTTAAGATTGGTACGTTAAATCAAACAAACTCTTCAGCCTTATAATAGTAGTATAGATTTGGAAAGTGGACCATACCGGGATAATGAATTTCAAAGCTATGTCATACACATGTAGGTTAATACCTAGATTTACTTAAACATAGTTTTTTGTCAGTAATTATGTTACTTTAGGATACTCTTGGTAAAAGGCTAAAACAAAATGTTGCGTTAGAAATGTAACAATTATTGCATAATACGAACCTTTCGTGCAGAGCTCTCTCGAGTGCAAGTGGATTACATTTATCTAAGACAACAACACACAGTGGGTGATAGTGTGCGATAACATTGCGTGTGGGGCCAACATCGTGATATTATGAGCAACGTCTAATAAATGTCGCTGAGATAACTCGTTGCGAACTTTCTCATATTATTTAGTAGGAGTACATTTGGTCACTTACCGCTTTCTGCTTCGGAGGTCCAGTGCTTATTCGCTCAACAATCACAATGTAGGAGGAGGTCGAGCAAAGCGACAAAGTTTGGAATATTGCTCGTTGAAACGCAATGGGATCGCCCTATTTCAGGGACCTAAACATAGCCGGCGACAAGTGGGTGACGTTTTCCTTCGGGTACTACAGGATTATTGTGATAGAACGGAAGAGCGCATTCTGTGGACACATTTGGTTTATGACTGTCTTTAAAAAGGCCCCTTCGAAGGAATATGTTTGTCCAAGAAATATCGTTAGCTGAAGATAAAAAACAAGGATTTGTCATTATTATTTTATGTGAAGACATTTACTAACTTTTGATCGATTTCCATAGAACAACACAGCAAGCGATTACTCTGTAGTGCTTTCGATAACGACTGAAGTACGAAATCTTTTACCCAAAAAGCCAGTTGTAAAGCGAGATAAAAGCGTCGAAATAGCAAAGTTGAGTTGTTTGGTGAAATCAAAGTGAACAATTATCGCATTATACTTGTCGTGAGATAACATCGAGCGCGCATCAAAGGGCGCGGAGTTAGACTCCGGAAATAAGGAATTAGTCATAACGTCGAACTCTCAGGGTGGGTACCCACTGTCACTATATTAGCGAGCTTCTTTTCTCCGCACTTCTGCAGCGTTGCACGCTCCACGGCAGGCTATTCGAGCTCTGTAGGTTTTAAGTGCGAACATAAAGAGTTGCCCTTACCGCATCTATTGGAGTAGTTGCATGAGATTACAGAAAATATTGCATACACACTCATACCAATACGCGATGAGATTATTATGAAATTGATTTCTTTTTTTGAGCCGTGAGTTTAAATAAAAACTGTCTAATTTATTTTCCTACCGTGCTGTGAACGACTGGCAAGATATTTGTTTTTAGATAAAGTACTTAGGTATATCTATTAAATTTTGTTTAGTGTGTTTAGAGCGACTTAATTCCAAGTGTTATGTAACGCGTTTCATTTGTTTTCTTCAATATCGGTGTATTTGTATAAAAGCTACGATGCTAAAAACTTGTACACAGATATACAAGATTTACACGTCAAACTTGCAGCCCCTCTTTTCGTTGAGAGTTAAAACTTAAAACGGAGTTGTGCCTTCAGAAGTTGACAATCACGATACACTAAGGTGTGTGTTGACCCTTGCAGTTAGTTGTAAGATAGCTACAGCTGTATGTGTACACTTCAACTTAAAAAAATTGATGGAATTTTTACTAAATTTTAAACGTTTTGAAATTAATAAAATATCAGTAGCATAAAGTTATAAATGAGCAATTAGCGAACGTGTCCAAGTGCACAATGTTGGTATTGCGAACATAAATAGTGGGATCGCGCTCATCGCAGCGATATTAAATATTGAACAAGTCCGAGACGAGGTGGAACTATTCCGGTTCCGTACAGCTGTTTACTCAAAGAACAAGCACATTTTTTCAGTAACCAAGCAAGTAAAGTAAGGAAAACGTTAAACTACGACACCGACATATTTAAACCAAATTAATTATATTACCGATCCCTAGTCCGAGAACTTTTTCGAAAAATTTGATTTTTCTTACTCTAAATTTGATAAACCTATGCGGTCTCGACCATTTTTTTTTTCTTAAAAAGTTTTTTTAGTGATTGTAGTAAGGTCATTCTGTTCCGGACGGGCTGGAAAAATTCAATATATGAAAATCTAGCTTACGCCCTGAACACCTACGTGTTCATAGACCTCGCGTCGTCGATTTATACTCCCTGGAATACTGCCCACTACTGCCTTGTTCTCCTATCCGCTACGGGAAAGCCACCGGGACACTAAATGAAACACCGACTTGACAACATACGCACACACTTGAGATTACTGCTTGATCATTACTTTTGCTGCAGTGGTAGATCGCAATTACGCCGTGCTACGCCCGCCGAATAGTGCGGTACGCTTAGCTACTTCGAAACTTTACCGTAACGACGACCGCAGTAACCTCTCCTGTGTTAACTTTAATTTCATTTTAAAAACTATACATTTTGGTTCCTAGCTATTAAACTATTAGGGCTAGATCTATACGGTAAACACTATTAGCAAGCCTACCTAACCCTCTATCTAGGAAGCCTAAAGTTTTGAACCTAAGTTCCTAGGTTTCGCAAGTATAACGAGAAATGTCTGCAAAATCTAGGCACTTTAAGTGCAGTTAGTACTTTCACTCGTTATACTTGCCAAACCCTAAGACCTAGGTTCACTATCTCCTACCTATTGATAGATAGCCTATCTAGGTACAAATTAAACACAAAACTATAATTCATTTATTAAAACTTACAAAGTTATAGCGGACTTTCTAACAACGTCATACAACTTTCTTACAAATTTTAACATTTTACAATTTTACTATAAAATTACCTGAAAATACATTACATACTGCTTATACTGTTTAATTATAACTTGTTTTTACTATATTTAATGATTTTGGAAAATACAAAATCTATTATTAACATTAGCGAGATGAAGGTACTTATTTTATATAAGTACCTACATTTTTTAACATTCTTAACAACAAAAATATTTCTAAGAAAACTGTTAAAATGTTCTACGATATGCACTATCACATTTTTCAATACTGAATTTACTGATAACACCAAAAACTGCTGATAACAATAAACTTACTGATTACAGTAAACCTACTGATAACTGATAACAATTAACTTTCTGATAATAATGTCTGGCACAGTCTAAGTCTATCGCAAACACTAAGTCTGTCGCGAACATTTCTCCCGCCGTGCAGCAGCGCGGCGACCCGTCGTTGCCCAGGCGGTGCTGCAGACGTCGGTGAGCGCCACCCTCGTCACTTGGGTAGCGGTATCAGCTTCTTGGCGGGGCGTTTGAGGACTCCCGCCGGTGTGCGCACCTCTGCGGTGCGTACCTGGCCGTCAGGGCCAGGGTAGACGGCGACAATCCGCCCCCGCGGCCATGTGTTGCGGGGCAGATTGCCGTCGGCGATGAGCACCGGGTCGCCCACCGCGAGCGCGTTACCGCGCCCGTGGGGCTCCCGCCGGTACTGTAGCTCGGGCAGGTACTCGCGCACCCAGCGGCGCCAGAACACCTCTGCGAGGATCTGGGCCCGCCGCCAGTGCTTTCGGCTGTCGTAGTCGGACTCGTCGAACTGGCCCAGGGACGGCAAGCGTGCCGTGCCCCCGAGCAGGATGTGGTTCGGGGTGATCGCCTCCGCCTCCTCACTGTCAACAGAGACGTGTGTAAGTGGGCGACTATTAACTGTATACTCTGCCTCGCACAGCAGAGTTGTCAGGACCTCTTCGTGCGGGTGCTTGTCGTGAAGTACTGTGAACAGAGTATTTTTTACACTCCTTACTAAGCGCTCCCATGCGCCTCCCATGAAAGGCGCCGCCGGCGTTATGAATCGCCAGCGGATCCCCCTGCGGCTCGCCTCGTCGGCCACGGCGTCGCGCATTTCTTTGTCGGCGCCGTGCATGTTCGTGCCGTTGTCCGAGTAGATCTCGGAGGGGCACCCGCGGCGCGCAGCGAACCTCCGCAGCGCCAGTATGGCGGAGTCGGCGCTCAGGCTGGCGGCCACCTCTAGGTGAATGGCTCTGGAGGTGAGGCATGTGAATAGGGCCACATACCGCTTCTGGTGCGTTCTTCCCACTGTAACAGACAACGGACCAAAGTAATCTAAGCCTGTAAAGGTAAAAGGTCGCTGATGGTGGGCTAATCGTGCCTTTGGATGGTTCCCAGTGGCCGGTACAGGTGGCTGCGCCTTGCGTATACGACACGGCAAACAACTATTGATTACTTTTTTTGTAATCGGTCGTAGGCGCAATACCCAGTAGTGTTGACGAGTTTCATTTATCACAAGCTCTGTCCCGCTGTGATGCAAGCTTCTATGAGTCCAATCTATGTATAGCTGTGTTATTCTGTGATCGCCGTCCAAAACAGGTGGTCTCTTTGTTTTCTCTGTTATGTTTTCTGTGGCTGCTATGCGACTTCTCAGGGTGATGATCCCGTTACTATATTCTATAGGCAACTTGTACAAGCGGCTGTCTCGGGCAAGTTCCTTCCCGCGCCGGAGATCCCGGAGTTCGGCGCCGAAGGAGGTCGCTTGTACCGCCTTCACAAGCAAGTCCTCGGCGTCGTGAAGGTGCTCTGCAGGGAGAAACACGAAGCATCGTCGGGACACCGGCGCGGGGCGGAGCTTAGCACCTCCCGTAGGCTGGTTCTGTGTTTTCGTGTTTTTTTTGTCACGACGCCAATCTGGATCATTTTCCAAGTTTTTCTTAGTACGTTTGTACAAAACTTGCTGTTGAAATTTTCTATTTTTGCACAGAGTAATGAACTGCAATACTCGGGCGGTTGTGCGGAGTAATCGTTCCCATTTTGAAAATTTGTCTGGGTCAGGAATCGATTCTGACACTTTCTGTACCTCTCTGTCTTCTGTCACTGTAGTGGTACGTTCCTCTCCAGTGTGTGTAGAGATAACTATTTTTTCTGTAGGCCAAGACGACGGGTCCTGATACAAAAATTCAGGCCCGGTGAACCACTCATGGTTTGAGTCGAAGTTGCTCGGTACTTCGCGTGTCGCCACGTCTGCTATGTTTAATTTGGTAGGCACCCACTTCCAGTCTTGTACTGTGCTGCTATCTTCTATGGCCGCTATTCTGTGCGCGACAAAAGGTTTGTACGCTCGGGACCCGTTTCTGATCCAAGTTAAGACTGTCTTGCTGTCTGTCCAGAAAATAGTGGCTTCGGGCTTCACACGATGTTCGTGTAACATAGCTGCGGCCAGTCTCGTACCCATCACAGCTGCTTGTAGCTCCAACCGTGGGATCGAAGTAACTTTCAGCGGCGCTACTCTTGCCTTCGCAACGACGAGCGAAACATATACTCGTCCGTCCGAAGTGGTCACTCTCCAGTACCCTGCTGCTGCGTAACTGGTAGAGCTCGCATCCGAGAAAATGTGGGCCTGGATTTGGTAGGCTGCGCTGTATCCCGGGTAACATCTTGGTACTTTGACTGCCTTCAAATTTTCTAAGTGCTGTGTCCACTGAGTCCACTGGTGGGCAAGATTTTCTGAGAGTTTTTCGTCCCAGTCTATCCCCAGCCGCCAAGCTTCCTGTAGTATTTGTTTGGCTCGAACGGTGACTGGTGAGACAAGTCCTAATGGGTCGTATAGCGACATAACTATCTTGAGTGCTTCCCTCTTTGTTGGCGTAGGTTTTTGCAAGATGTCCACGGGCAGACGAGCGAGCTTGAGGTTGAAGCTTAGTTCGTCGGTACTCGGGTGCCAAATAAGTCCGAGTATTTTCTCTCCGTGACCCTTGCCGGCGATAGAGACGGTTTCTCCACGATGTTCGGTCGGTTCTATGTCTTCTAAAACTGTTTTTGAGTTTGACACCCACTTTCTAAGTTCGAAACATGCTTCTCGGTGTATGTCACGAACTTGCTTCGCTACTTGTGACGCCTGTTTTTCGTCCGGAAAGCTGTCTAGGTAGTCATCCATGTAGTGATTATTTACTATCGCATCTACTGCCTCTGGGTACTGTTCGGCGTGCCTTCTTGCGTTCCAGTTTTTGGCGAATATCGCAGTACATGGTGAGCTAGCTGCGCCGAAGATGGTCGCCTTCATACGGTATTCTCTGGGTGCGCCATCTCTTCGGTCGCCTCTCCATAGGTATCGCAATGCGTCCCTGTCATCAGGCTTGATGCGTACTTGCATGAACATCTCTGAAATGTCAGCTGTCACGGCTACCGGGTGGCGGCGAAATCTCATCATAACGCCCGGTAATGACTGAAGTAAGTCCGGTCCTGTAAGCAGATAGTCATTCAGCGACTTTCCCCTGCTTTTGGCTGCTGCGTCGTGAACTATGCGAAGTTTCTCTGGCTTCAACGGGTTGTGGACATCAAAGTGCGGTAGGTACCAGGTTCTGCCTTTCGTACCTTCAAGCGGAGCCTCTTCTGCGTATCCCTTTTCTATTAAGAGGTTCATCTGTTCTGTGTACTTCAACTTGAGTCCCGGGTTCCGGTCAAGCTTCCTTTCTATTGTGGTGAGCCTTTTCAAGGCATTTTCATAACTATCAGGCATAACGAAATTTTCTGTTTTCCATAGAAGAGCGGTTTCAATGTGTCCGTCTTCTAACTGTACTGTATTTTTCTGTAAAATATCCTCGGCTTGCTGCTCCGGATCTGAGTTCGGACGACGTGGGTTTATCACAAGCGATTCCAAAGCGAAATATTCCTTCAGTTGCTTGTCTATATTTTCTATGCTCTGTGGTGCAGACATCTGGTGAACAAAATGTACTGTACGAACTGTGTTTCTTGCGTGCGCACCGTGCAGAGTCCATCCTAAAGTGGTGAGCGATGCTATAGGCTGATGTCTCGGTCCTCTTCGTATGACGCTCGCAACCAGAAGGTGCCAGTTATCCTGTCCTATAAGTATCTTCGGGATGCCAACGTCATAGATAAGATCGGTCTTGATATCTTCTAAGTGCTTGCAGTCAGAGATATCCTTTGCACTTACGCGTTGCGGTGTTAAGTTCAAAGCTGGTACTGTGCGCGCGCATAAGGTGGACTCTCTCCCTGTAGTACTCGCCAACTGGAGCTCAATCCTGCGTGATGTGGGCATCTCTATGGTGGTATCACCGATGGCTCGGATGGTGAACGGATCTATCTGCCCCTCTGCTCCGACCTGGTTGGCTATGTCTTCGTCTATGAGGGAGACGGTTGATCCATCGTCCAACAGCGCAAAGGTAGGTACTTCTCCCGCCGGTCCGATCAATCGTACAGGAACGATCTTGAGGTAAGCTTGCGAGTTAGCTTGTAAACTGGAACTAGCCACTGTTTCTTGCGTCTCTGTTTTCGATGCCTCTGCCTTCCTTTCGTAGTGCAACAAGGTGTTATGCGTGGCCGTGCAACCTTCTATTCCACACTTCTTGGGCTTGCACGTATGTCCCTGGCGGCGCGCGCGTAAACACCGAAAACAAAGGCCGTGTTTCTTCGCAAGCTCCCACCGTTTGTCAGAGCTTCCCTTTCTGAAAGTTGCGCATTCTGAAGCATAATGTCCGTCTTGTGAACAAATGCGGCACTTCATGCTTGAGGCTTGAACTGTTTCCCATATCGCAGTGTGTTTTTCAGTTGCGGCGTGCGTCCTCTGTACCACGCGGCGTGCTGGCTGAGCTGTCTGTTCGGCCGGGGCAAAAGCACTGCAGTAGCGCGCTTGCTCACTGATAAACTCACTGAAACAGCCGAGGTCCGGTTTCGCTTGATACTTTTCTATGTATTCTCGGTACCACTGAACGCGTAGCGAGTTCGGTAGCTTCTCAGTCAGGATACGCAGCAGCTCGGCGTTAATCAGGTAATGTTCTTTCTTCAAAGCACGTAAGGTAACAACACTGCTTCTTACCTTGCTAGCGAACGAACAGATGTCCTTCGGCGCTTCGCCGCAGCGCGGCATGCTTCGCAACTTGTCTGTTTCTGCTTGAGCGATTGAGTCCGGTCTTCCAAACTGAAGTTCCAGTTCCTTCATGATTTCATCAGGCTGCGCGTTCCCGATCAGCTCCGAATTAACTGTTTCTAGCGCTCTTCCTTTGAGACTTTTTCTAAGTCTCGCTGTGTTCTCCACGTCGTTGAAATATTTTCTTGTGGTGTCGTATATCGCTCTGAACGATAACCACTCTGTGTGCGCCCCGTCGAACGTCGGTAAAGTCATCACGACTTTTGAAACCGCTGGGTGAGGCAGCACTGTCACATCAGACGGCTTCTTCTCAGCGAGCGCGGCGATGGCGGAGGTGAGTTCGGTGATGAACGGCGTCAGTGAACTTCCTCCCTGTTGAGACGGTCCCTTCTTCAAAGGTGCATCTCCTGTTAAAACCCTGGCAGGTACATCTGCCATCTGTGGTCCCCCTGTGACCCCCCCCTGGGGGTGCGCGGCCAAGTCGGTGTTCCTCCCGGTGGCTTCTGTGGGGTCGGGCTGTGGTTCCGGTGCCTCTTCCAACCATGAGCGGACGTAGTCAGCTTTCGAATGTCCGTCCTCATCGTAATCAGAGTCAGCTTC
The DNA here is from genome assembly GCA_936450015.1 of Meganola albula. Lineage (NCBI taxonomy): Eukaryota > Metazoa > Arthropoda > Insecta > Lepidoptera > Nolidae > Meganola > Meganola albula. The sequence continues at coordinate 92,816 of OW388159.1, forward strand.
CTCCTCAGCCTTCTGTAAAGCTATCTGTGCTAACTGTAGCTGGATCCTCAGTAAGTCTTCACGAGCCTTCAAAACTTTTCTATTGGATCGCGTCGACGTCACTGAAGCGTCTGGTCTACGTTTTCTATTTTCCTGTCCTATCTCGATGTGCGCGTGTGTGTCGGTGGCGGGTCGCACTATCTGTTCCGAACCGCAATCTGTGCTTTGTCTGTCTTCGTGTTCACGGACCGCCGATAAGCGTGGCTGTGTGGGCGGAGCCGGCTGGGTACTGACCGCGTCTTCTGCCACCGACGGCGAGCGTGGAGGGGCCTCGTGACGTAGCGCGGCTGCGCTTGACGGGCCTTCCCGTACCTCTACCGTCCACGCTTCGGGTGCCTTCCCTTTGGACCTCGTTGTTATCGGCATCTTGAATCTTCTTGTATAACAAATTGACAAAGCTTAATGAAATAGGACAGAAAAATTCCAGGTTTTCTTCCTGTAGTGACGTCCACGAAGTCTTGATCCGGCTCGGTGAGGACCAGCAAATGTTCCGGACGGGCTGGAAAAATTCAATATATGAAAATCTAGCTTACGCCCTGAACACCTACGTGTTCATAGACCTCGCGTCGTCGATTTATACTCCCTGGAATACTGCCCACTACTGCCTTGTTCTCCTATCCGCTACGGGAAAGCCACCGGGACACTAAATGAAACACCGACTTGACAACATACGCACACACTTGAGATTACTGCTTGATCATTACTTTTGCTGCAGTGGTAGATCGCAATTACGCCGTGCTACGCCCGCCGAATAGTGCGGTACGCTTAGCTACTTCGAAACTTTACCGTAACGACGACCGCAGTAACCTCTCCTGTGTTAACTTTAATTTCATTTTAAAAACTATACATTTTGGTTCCTAGCTATTAAACTATTAGGGCTAGATCTATACGGTAAACACTATTAGCAAGCCTACCTAACCCTCTATCTAGGAAGCCTAAAGTTTTGAACCTAAGTTCCTAGGTTTCGCAAGTATAACGAGAAATGTCTGCAAAATCTAGGCACTTTAAGTGCAGTTAGTACTTTCACTCGTTATACTTGCCAAACCCTAAGACCTAGGTTCACTATCTCCTACCTATTGATAGATAGCCTATCTAGGTACAAATTAAACACAAAACTATAATTCATTTATTAAAACTTACAAAGTTATAGCGGACTTTCTAACAACGTCATACAACTTTCTTACAAATTTTAACATTTTACAATTTTACTATAAAATTACCTGAAAATACATTACATACTGCTTATACTGTTTAATTATAACTTGTTTTTACTATATTTAATGATTTTGGAAAATACAAAATCTATTATTAACATTAGCGAGATGAAGGTACTTATTTTATATAAGTACCTACATTTTTTAACATTCTTAACAACAAAAATATTTCTAAGAAAACTGTTAAAATGTTCTACGATATGCACTATCACATTTTTCAATACTGAATTTACTGATAACACCAAAAACTGCTGATAACAATAAACTTACTGATTACAGTAAACCTACTGATAACTGATAACAATTAACTTTCTGATAATAATGTCTGGCACAGTCTAAGTCTATCGCAAACACTAAGTCTGTCGCGAACACATTCCTAATTTGTATTTTCTATGATCCCTACTAGCTACTGGTAGATAATGGTACAATTTCACGATTCGTTTACCAGATACTCTTTCAGAATACTTTAGTGTACCTATATACTTACCTCCAGCCGTACTGTTAGTACGGCTGGAGGTAAGTAGATAGGTACACAATGACCTCCGTGAACACAAACCGGAATCAATTGTCGTATCTGCAGTGCGATGCAATAAATCGGACACATTGACGTATCTGCGCCATGCATCATACAGACCCATACATTCTCTATGTACCACGCATGCTTTGTACGTCACTAATTAATCCATTTCCATGCTAATCTATACTAACTAGTGACTAACATTCAGTATTGTTTATGTCAATGTAACTTTGTTGGTAAGTTGTTTTGAGATTATACCTATTATCACCACAATTACACCAATTCACAATCAGGCGTTCATGAAACCAGGCTAGTTCCTGGGATACCTAAATTGTCTTAGATTCCGCATAATTTTAGTCAAAGAAGGACTAAACACCATTGTTATTATTAGTCAGATAATTTCATGCGTCGTGAACGCTGATTACAGTAATAATGATGACAAAATCGAATTGTATGAACCAAAGGAAATTAATATAAGTACCTACCGCCATATTCCAGTACATTTAGCAATAAAATCAGGTTTGCTCTGCCAAAAACTACAGATGTGTTGGTTGTTCATACATTCATTGTTAGGAGCAGAGTATTTATACTGTTAACAAAATTAAAACAAAATATGTTACTGAATGAAGAAATATTTCACATGCGAGCAAAGTCAGAGTCGGAATGCTAGTGTACAACAAGTGTTTAAGAAAGTGCTACACGTAAATTGAGTTTGATAAGGTAACAAAGTAAGAAGCAGTAGTTAGTACGATTTTATTAACATTCTAATTAAGACTGGGAGCCATTCGGAACACACTGCACTTTGCACTGAGGTGATTCGCTTGAAACGATTTAGTCGCGGAGCATTTTGTAACTGTGCGGTTCAATGTAAGTTTTTAATACACAATTGTTCTTTTAAGTTAGTAAAAGCATTGATATTTTATTTAATTTCATTTTGTGTAAAACGTTTTTAACTATGCTGTTAGCTAGGCTAGCCTGATGACCTATCTTACAGCTAAAACTATTAAAGTTAGGAATTGAAATTCTGCGGTAGGCTTCATTATCATCAGATATATAAAATACTCATTTCAATTATTGCCAGCCGCTCTGCTGACATCGATACTCCTCATTCAACCGTTTATTTACCAATTCATAGTCTCCACTCAAGAACTCGTATATGCAAACGGTTGTCAATTCTGCGGTAAAATGACTGGCCCACTGCTATTTCGTCTTACATAATATTATATTAACTGTGATCTTACTAATCTGTGAGCTATGTCAATTAGGATCATTTCACTATGTATTCGCTCCTTTAGGGAGACTCCGAGCATAGCTCCCTTTTCATAGCTCGCTAAGCAATTTCAAATTTATGGAACAGTCCTATCGTGAATGTCCACGTTTTTGCTCTGCATGTCATAATTTCCTTACACTTTGTGGAAAAGTAAAGATTTTGAAGATGGTTAAAAGTACTGATAATAATTTTCTAATCTTGTTCAATCCCATTGAACACGAAGTAGCTCCGCGAGCTCAAGGTCACATGTTATCACTGATTGACAACTAACTAATTGATGACGGACGATAACACAATGTGATTGACTTCACAATCACACACAATCTTATCAAATCACTACTACCTATTACTTACTTTGTGCCAGTTATATGAGATATATTGTAGGTAGTTACTGAAGGATATATAGTTTTGCAATAACAGATCAATGTAGTGTACATATTGTGTCAGTTTTGAATAAAATCCATTTATAAAAATATATCTGGTATGTATTTAACTAAGTTTTAATAGTATAACACTGTGTGGTGCCGGCGGCGAATAGTACCAACCCATTTCATCCCGTGGGTGTCGTAAAAGGCGACTAAGGGAATAAAGGAACACAGAAGACGGGCAGCAGCGTCTCTGAATCGTTTGACATCTTACTGCGATCGCCAACCCGCCTGCCAAGCGTGGCGATTATGGCAATTCCTCCCAAATGTTTGGGAGAGGCCCTTGCCCAGCAGTGGGATCCCTACGGGCTACTAAAAAAAAAAAGAAAGTATAACACTATGTTAATGCAACTATATACAAGGTTATTACACAATAACCTTGTATATGATTATTTAAAACAAATATATGATATTATTCAGAAAAAAATTGACCTAACTAAATACAATTCTTCAAAATTAACCTTAATAAAGAACTAAACTTAGGATTTAGTTAAATTACATCGAGTGTTAAAGAACATCTGTTCACCAAAACATTATATGTCCTTATTAAATCAATGACTGAATAAAACGATTTGAATAAAACACGCGATAAGATAATTAACCAGTTACATAGCGGATATCATGATTATTGGACGAAACGTTTATCATCAAAGACTTAAAAGATTAAAGTTGTGTTGAATGAAACATGCAACTTAACTAGGTAAACTAGTCGGAATTTATGATCCGTTTGAAGTTTTGAAGTTATAGACTATGTATTCTGATTCACTGCACTTAGTCTACAGAGCCAAACATACAGACTATGTTCTATTTCGTCATCCGCAACTATTTAAAAAGACTGCCACGGTGGCGGCGGGCGGCGGCTGAACAATTAATGACGTTGGAATAGTATCAGTTAAGCTCTGGGGATTTGTATTACTGCAATAGATAACATCGATATGCTATTACCAAACGATCGGCTCAAAGTCAATTTTACACGGCTCGGACACATTTACATAAATTAAGATAAATTTATCAGTGTAAGATAAGATATGAATATTAGAATAAAAGTCAGTGTTAGTTTGTGTGTTATTTAGTCGGATCATGATGAAGTGGATACTAGTAGCGGTGGCTGTGGTGGCGGTGTGCGGCGGCAGCGTGCGCGCTGACCGGTACCACCGCACGAGGGGCGAAGCGCGTGGCGAGGCTCTAACCGTGGAGGCTCGCGGGCCGCGCAACGAGCAGGGCGCCGCGCACTGGGTGCAGGATGCGCAGGAGAGCCTTGCCGAGCGGCTCGCGCTGCCCGAGCGCAAGGGCAAGGCGCGCAACGTGGTAATGTTCCTCGGTGACGGCATGTCGGTTCCCACCCTGGCCGCTGCGCGCACGCTGCTGGGACAGCGTCGCGGCACCACCGGCGAGGAGGCGCACCTAGCCTTCGAGACGTTTCCCACCATCGGACTCGCTAAGGTCAATACTTACACATTTATTATACTAACATTTACCTTACTTGATGGTATAGCAAACATTATCTTAACATACCAGGCGTTTATGCTAGAGTAGCTACAATCATCGTGTTTATCTGACTTCAATATCAGAGATATATCTTCTCGACCGACACAGAATACTTAGTTACAAGTTTTCAGAATTAGGTACCGAATGGTTCTTTTCAATGATTTTAAAAAAATAATGTAGCACGATAAGCCGAAATTATTTCACAGAAGTATATAAACACGTTAATGGTTAACAGAACCGGTCATATTGTGCAATATTACAACCAATTAGGTGAAAAAAAGAGTAAAAAAACAACCACCCTTACATAAGTATAACACAAGCTGTTAATAAGTTTCAAATAGTTTATTTACTTTCTTACTTCATGTCGAGTATCAAAAACAAAACTTGTTAATAAGCCTAATGAAACTGATGAAAAAGGCGCTAATACTATTAAAAATCTTATAAATTAAATACGTGTATAGTGCATTGATGTTCTTGTTAGGTCCATTTCGTATTTCTGAACACGGCGCAGTCATAACATTTATCATTATCGGTTTGTTACATATGTTAATCCAATAAAACGATAATTATGCAAATGTCGATAAACATGAAATTCACAATTAATTTTATATATGATGCGAATGATTGATAGCTATGATATGACTGCGCAGTATCACGACAATATCTTGTAGATACGCAGACTGAGTGCGTTATAATTTTTTAAGAAATATAAATTTCATACGCATTAGTGCAAAGAATCCCTTGAATTGGAGAGGTGAGGGAACAAGCAAAATCTTAAGATTTAAAAAGACTACAGTTATAAATGAACCTATACTTGATTGACCTTGTGTTTCCGGATATAAAGTGCTTATTTTATCATTACCTAAGTAAATTAACTGTTACTACATACTTTACGTTTACAATAAAACTCAATTTAAAATTTAAGTAGAGCAGTACGTAGTAGTAACTATGTTACAGTGTTTTTTATTTTATTTGAATTGAATTGTGAAGCATGTATGTTATTGTTTAGACATACTGCGTGAACCACCAAATCCCGGACTCTGCGTGTACTGCTACCGCATACCTGTGCGGCGTGAAAAATAACTACGGCACAATCGGCGTGACGGCGGAGGTACCGCGCCGCGACTGTGACGCTTCTGTCGACACATCACGCCATGTCGAATCCATCGCCGAGTGGGCCCTCGCTGACGGACGTGACGCCGGTATGTAAACCATATCTTCAGTATGTAGAAGGTCTATTTGTAACTAGAAGCTGTTGAACATTTTTAATGTTCACCATTTCTGACTTTTTAAGTGTTTTTAGAGGAATATATTTTTGTAGGTATTGTGACAACTACACGTATAACTCATGCGTCCCCCGCGGGAGCGTACGCCAAAGTTGCTAACCGTGACTGGGAAAACGACGCAGAAGTAGAAGCAAACGGCGCTGATACCGACCGCTGTCCAGACATAGCCTTGCAGCTTGTCCACTCTCACCCTGGAAACAAGTTCAAGGTATGTTATCTCGATCATTGTGGTTGCTCATAACCATCGATTTTAGTTTTTGACAAAACTGACAATTGTTTTTCTTCTAGGTCATCTTTGGTGGTGGACGACGAAACTTCATTCCAAGGACTGCAGTCGATGAAGAAGGAACTTCTGGCCGCAGAGTTGATGGACGCAACTTAATAAATGAGTGGCAAGACGATAAAGAATCCCGCAACGTGAGCCACCGTTACGTGTGGCATCGCGAGCAACTGATGGACCTTAGGGAGGATCCACCAGAATACCTGTTGGGTCTCTTCGAGGGCAACCACCTGCGCTACAACATGCAGACTGATCCCATCTCCGAACCCACCTTGGCTGAGCTGACAGAGATTGCAATTCGCTCTCTGAGTCGTAACGAGAACGGATTTTTCCTGTTTGTTGAAGGCGGTCGCATTGACCACGCGCATCACGATAACTTTGTTGAAATGGCGCTCGACGAGACAATTCAGATGAGCGAGGCAGTGACGCGCGCTACTGAGATGCTGTCTGAGGAAGATTCGCTGATCGTGGTGACCTCAGACCACGCTCACGTCATGGCGTTCAACGGGTACTCACCCAGAGGCCACGACATCCTTGGACCTTCTGACCAACTGGACGACCACGGCGTTCCTTACATGACTTTGTCGTATACAAACGGGCCCGGGTTCAGATCTCACGTCGAAGGCATTCGGCCTAACGTAATTCTCGAAAGCACCTACCGTAAGTACAGTTTTAAAAATTATAGAATGTAGAGAATGTCAGTAGTGAAATTACAGTTATTATTAGAATATTACCTTAAATGCGAATTTTATATTGTTTACAGGTAACGAGGAGTGGCGATCGCACGTAGACGCATTGTTGGATTCGGAGACGCACGGTGGCGACGACGTGGCGGTGTTCGCGCGCGGTCCCTACCACCACCTGTTCACGGGACTGTACGAACAGAGCCAGATTCCGCACCGCATGGCGTACGCGGCGTGCATCGGTCCCGGACTGCACGCGTGTGAGAACGCCGCGTCCATCCAACACGCGTCTTTTGCATTGGTTACAGCGTTGTTTTCTCTGTTTGCCGTTTTTAGGTTTTAAAAGTTTTAATATACTATTATACCTGTCTAAAGCTTCCAAAGCTACTGTTTTATATTTCATTCGTGAGCTACATTTGTTACAATTTTCACGACGTCTTCTCTTACACTGTGATAAAAAATTATGTTTTAAGTTACATTTCTGTACCGTTATTGAATAGAGATATGTTTAGAATAAAATGACAATTATGTGTTATTGTACTTTACTTACTACCATTATTAAGAAGGCAATACTGGCTTAATAATATGGTATAACAATATAATAACTATATTGTTATACCATATTAATAAGAAGTGAATAATGAAGAAAACTTTACCATCAAAATATGCTATTTTGTCTAGATAACAAATCTACGTACTTATTAAGAGATTTTAACAGTATAGTTAATATTGGGTCTAATGTTCTCCCTTGTGCGACTCTGGATTACTTAACTTGTCAGTCGACTTCAGATTTATATTAGTCATTTTTCAATTTTTTTTTTCATATAATGTTAAAGAGCTTATCCCATTATAATAAAACCGTTACATCTATTACCCATATAATAATTAATTAAGATTATTTTATTATGGTCTAGGACATATTAAGCTAAAGTTTGTTCACCATTTATCGTACATTCCCACATTTTAGTAATCTTTTAATTGCAGTATTAAATGTCTCCCTCGGTACGCTTTATTAGCCCGAGGAATGCCGTTTACAGTTTTACACTGTTTACAATCGAAATGAAATGTGTAACTACAGAGTAACCGACGAACGACTTAGTTTACGCGCCACAAACTCTACTTTACGGCGTAACAACAGATTTCATTCCGTTCCGTTTGTAGTTAAAATGACATTGTGAATTAGAATGGTTGTCATTGTATGAAAGTGAACCATCGCTTGGTGGTTCACCGCTTCGTGGGAGCGGTAGCTGAGTGCTGACATGCGGTATTTATTTTATTCTTAGTGGTTAGAGTTCGCCTATGAATGTGATAGTACGGCTCGCAACGACGCTGCACAGAGAGGGAGGATCTATTATGTTTGTATGATTAAAAAACATGATTTAAAATTAATTATATCTATTAAAGACCAACCTCAGTCTTTTGTAACCTGAAAGTAGTGATAATGATAATTAGCGAATATGAAGGGCGAGAAAACGATTTTTTAAAAGCATTATTACTTAGCCGATTCCTTAGTGTTCGTGTTACAATCTAAAACCTACACCAAGCAGTCGCTTATGGTAGACATTACACTTATAGTGTAACAGTTAAATATATTCTACTGAAATAGAATGAAGACAGTTAATGTTATTCATATCAAATTGAAAACGCAACCCTAGTTATTTGTAATTTGCCTTTGGGCAGTTGTAAAAACATGAGTTGATGGCGCGGCAGAGCGCGGTTGCTACGAACTTTTCACAACTAGAGTTTTATGCATTTGTGGTACTCGAGTATGTTGTGTTCATGTTTATTACACATTTAGCAAAGTTAAGCTTCACTTAAACCCGACGACATTGTGGTAGGAATGTTTTATATGTCGTTATTAAATATTCGCTCTGTTTGCTACACTTTATATGATGGGAGGAGATTAAGTTATAACTAGGTAATAAATTTTGTACCTATTACAAACAGTTGCTAAGTAGGTAAAGCTATATTGCAATGGCTCTAACGAGATTTTAAATTTCTCTGGCCATGTACATGTAAGACTTGGTATATTCTTGTAATTAATTATTGATATTAACAAATTTCCTGTGTAGCAACCGAACGCTGCTTGCTCCATTTTCAGAGGTCGCGTGAATAGTTAACGAAGCGCTTAATGTTCGCGGCTCGGCAAATAGGTACTTACTTATATACACAGATACATTATATAGGTACAATGAACAATATGAGCATTTTGTATTTTGATAAATAGATGCATAACGAATGCTAAATAGGATCCGATAGTGAACTTAACCTAACCTAAAGGACTTACAGATAACACAAAACTAAATAATTAAGACGTTATTTGGATACAAAAAATTAACAAATACTAGATTTCTTTATAAACAAACCTTATACTATATATACCTTTATAATACATACACAATCTGCATACTTATTAAAAAAATAATTACAAATAAAATACATATTAATATAGAACTAACTAAAAGAAAGTTTCACCACAATCTTAGAAATACTGATATAACCGAATTACGGAAATCTAGAACAAAAACATATGGACGGAAAAATATAATGTTTGAGGGTGCGCAGAGGTACCTATAACGAGCTACCGACGGAAATAAAACAATGCGAAACACTTTCTATGTATAAAAATAAACTGAAAAATATGTAATAGATAAAATATTCGATTAACGACCTCCGAAAGTTTTGTATCTAACTAACGTAATGATAAGTACTTACTAATACTCATTGTAAGCGGACTTTTGTCTTTTGAGTAAATACAATTCTTTAAACCTAACTTGAAGGAGTAATAAATGTTTACGTGTTTAAAAATAACATTTAGATTCCACTTTAGGAAAGTGGAAATAATGTCGTGTTGAATATGTACAACTGTGAGTACCTGTCGTCGCGGTGACGTGAGAGATTACTGGTATCTAAGATAACACCATCTTACTGTTATCTGATAAAATCCTTCAAAAGAATATTGTTTCTACGCAATAGAAAAATATCGATTGTTGAAAAATTTATTGACAACATAACGATTAAACACAATTACCAATAAAACTGATAAAAATGTTCATTGATTCCTTTATAGCTGAGTGTGTTTAAACTATCCTTATGTTCTGTCGTAATAGAGTCTTCATTATCTTTAAATCCTAATAAAAGCCGATTTCCTCGGTCGTTGTTAATGAAATAATGTAATCTTGTTTGTTTAGTGTAAATAGTGAGGTATAGACCGTAGTGGCTAGTGGTAGATAGAAGGTTACAGGTTAAACATTAGCAGCAGGTTAGAAACATTAGTGGTACAATAGGATAGCCCACGTCGACGCTAAAATGTTTACCTAATGAACGGCGGCCATTGTGAACGAGTTCACTTTAAACAATGCTCCGGAAATTTCACAAATATGAGACAGCACCGCCCGGCCCTGGTCCAGGCATAATTATTTCCCAGTAATAGTAATTACTGAGTACCTAATAACAATTATTACCTAATAATAATTACAATTATTATTCTGACTTTTTCTCCCATCTCAGTTCTTATATCTGACAACAAAGGGCACACACTAATCTTCTTAGATTAAAAAAAGAAGAAACTGACTGATATCTTGACCTAACTTACAGCTGAAACCTAAACATACATGGTTGCGCATGAGGTCTAAGGGTGCACTATGAAAAGGTTTTTCAAAAGTTTTTAAAAGTATATCATCGATAATTCGTTTCCAGTAAACGAGCGCCCATATCTTTGCTGAGTGTCGGTGTTCCGTATCATGTATCATTAATATGCAACATCACTTCGTCTCCGAGCAGGTGTCGCGCATCGTACCCGTGACGGTGTCGTTACGTATGCACGTTTGGTTGAGACCCGCGGTCCCGATATCCGCATTCTCGCTGCCTCGCAGATACATACTTAATGTATCCCATCAGGATAATAGCACGTAGCGAGAAGATATCTGATCCGCAAGTTTTTTTATAAGTAACTGGCGCCACGTTGGTCATCAATTACACGTGGAGATACGTGAAAATGAAGACAAAGATGGTAAACAAGTAGTCAGTAAGTAGGAACGGCAATTAGTCGAGGCCTGTTGCCCACCAGACCCTTTTACATTTTTGATTTCACTAGACATCACGTAAAACAATACTGGGCCATCTGACGACGTGTTCTTAGCTTGTAGGTGGTAACTAGCTACAGCCAAGGAGCTGAGCCTGCCACCAGTGAGTCATTACTCGTTTAGCATCAGTTAAAGAAAGCAAGTTGTATTAAAGTAGTGAATTATAAAAACAATTGTTTTTAGTTGAGTATATATAGTTATAATAATGCATAATATACTAACAAAGTTACCAACCTGTACAAGTGTATTCTCTCTGCTTTACGTCCTTTCCTGCATTTTCTGCCTTACGTCCTTTCTTTTGACCAATCGACAGGTCAAAAGAAAACACGTAAGGCAGAAAATGTTATCCAGGGTATTTGTTTTTCGCTATACCCAAGTATTTTGTCCCATATTTAGCTACATTTGAAGAGATCTAGGCGACGCTTCAAATGAACTATAACAAAACAGTTGTCCTACAAACGTTCGACTACGACGTGCTACAAACAAAAATGGGTCAAAATGATTCGCTAAGTACGAGAACAGCTACATTAAAGTATTAAAATTCAGCGGAATCGTTTGAAGGATCCCCTTTCTGAGCTGAAAAGTGAAGTAGAAGGGGGGGGGGGGGGTGTGTAATTTCAGCTAATATAAAGTAAATAATAAATCAGGCTCGTTTGTTGTCTCAACGTGCATTATTCATGTGGTCGGAGGTGAGATCGCGGCTTCTTGATTTAAACGAAGATGCGACACACTCGACAGATTTGTCGCCGTCTCAAACGTTGGAAATATTTTTAGCATTCTAACTTTTTCTTACATATAACATATCAATATCCTACTTCCTTTCAATATTGTTGCTTGGAACTAGAATTACAAAATTTGGTAACAGATCAAAGACACAAAATTATTTTTGGCACAGAGATAGGTTATAGTCTGGACTAGCACAAAGGCTACTTTTTAAACTAGTTCCACGCGGGCGAAATCTAGTTGACGATAAATTATGATGTGTAATCTGACAAAGATAACATTACTAAAATATAATAAGTTCTTGTAACTTGCATGTTAGCGTTCTTAAATAAAACAAAAGTGCTTGACATCTAACGGGTAAGATTTAATCATGAAAAGCATCAATAAAACCAAGGCAAAAAAGCGCATGTTTTTAATTAAACTGATCACAGTTTTAGAATGTATTCGTTTAGTTGAGTATCAATTGTCTGGCGACATGTTAGAGCGCTACTCGTCAACGGGTGCACACCAAACCAACTGACTCGCCAGAACGCACTCGGTTAGTTTGTTTGTAGTATTGTCTGAAACAAAGCCCATTGGGTATCATCACACTTCAATATTGTGCGAAAAACAAAACAATTATTAGCACCTTGCAAGAAGGACGTCTTGGTGGTGTATATGAATTTGTACTAGCAATATAACTCTATTATAAATTATGGCACCACTTGTGAGAAGTAAGACGCACAAGAAAGCGAAATAAATCGTATTTAAATAAATGTTCCTCGATGTATGCCATAAAGAATTCGCTGACTGTAACAATATAATAAAGAGAGCAGTAAATACGAGCGCCGCAATTCGTTTACCATTTATGTATAGAACGACAATAAAGATTACGATTGGCTCGGCTTCCTGCCCGACATTACCCACAGACACACTCGCAGTCGGCTGATTGAAACCTCACCCTTTCGGGTGATCTTGTGTGGTTGCATGGCGGTGATAACGCCAAGATTAGTATTAGGGAATTATCAAAAATTACTTATGAATTCTAGAGGCGTTGGTGTATAATAATAATAATAATAATAATTTATTGTCTCAGAAATATACAGACAGTGGATGACAATTTTGTAAGAGCAGTCTTACAAGTACCTAGTTCGGTTGATCACTGATACCCAAACTAAGATTTAACTTGCGGCATGGGTATCAGGGCTCTCGTATATAGTTACACAACATAGTATTTTAATAAAGGAGTAGTGTCAATGACATCGGATGGCGAATGTAATCTAGAAATCTATTATATCTTGAAAAATTATCTTATTTAACTAGTATTCAATGTCCCTCTACATTACCATTTCACGATTGATTATTACAACGGAATTCAAATGAATATCCAATTCATTTGAATTCCGTTGTAATAATCTTTGTCAGCCTATTTTAGTCCACATCTGGACATAGGTCTCTCCTAAACCATGTCATTTAGCACGAGTCGGTTATTGTAGTCCATTAAAGTCATTAATAATTTTGTTAGGCATTTTTGATCAGTTTTCAATATTACGAGATGTAACTTTACGCTATAAATGTAGACTTGGCTGTTGACACTGCCATACTGTGAAGGTGTTCCGGACGGGCTGGAAAAATTCAATATATGAAAATCTAGCTTACGCCCTGAACACCTACGTGTTCATAGACCTCGTGATGTCGATTTATACTCCCTGGAATACTGCCCACTACTGCCTTGTTCTCCTATCCGCTACGGGAAAGCCACCGGGACACTAAATGAAACACCGACTTGACAACATACGCACACACTTGAGATTACTGCTTGATCATTACTGTTTTCTGCAGTGGTAGATCGCAATTACGCCGTGCTACGCCCGCCGAATAGTGCGGTACGCTTAGCTACTTCGAAACTTTACCGTAACGACGACCGCAGTAACCTCTCCTGTGTTAACTTTAATTTCATTTTAAAAACTATACATTTTGGTTCCTAGCTATTAAACTATTAGGGCTAGATCTATACGGTAAACACTATTAGCAAGCCTACCTAACCCTCTATCTAGGAAGCCTAAAGTTTTGAACCTAAGTTCCTAGGTTTCGCAAGTATAACGAGAAATGTCTGCAAAATCTAGGCACTTTAGGTGCAGTTAGTACTTTCACTCGTTATACTTGCCAAACCCTAAGACCTAGGTTCACTATCTCCTACCTATTGATAGATAGCCTATCTAGGTACAAATTAAACACAAAACTATAATTCATTTATTAAAACTTACAAAGTTATAGCGGACTTTCTAACAACGTCATACAACTTTCTTACAAATTTTAACATTTTACAATTTTACTATAAAATTACCTGAAAATACATTACATACTGCTTATACTGTTTAATTATGATTTGTTTTTACTATATTTAATGATTTTGGAAAATACAAAATCTATTATTAACATTAGCGAGATGAAGGTACTTATTTTATATAAGTACCTACATTTTTTAACATTTTTAACAACAAAAATATTTCTAAGAAAACTGTTAAAATGTTCTACGATATGCACTATCACATTTTTCAATACTGAATTTACTGATAACACCAAAAACTGCTGATAACAATAAACTTACTGATTACAGTAAACCTACTGATAACTGATAACAATTAACTTTCTGATAATAATGTCTGGCACAGTCTAAGTCTATCGCAAACACTAAGTCTGTCGCGAACATTTCTCCCGCCGTGCAGCAGCGCGGCGACCCGTCGTTGCCCAGGCGGTGCTGCAGACGTCGGTGAGCGCCACCCTCGTCACTTGGGTAGCGGTACCAGCTTCTTGGCGGGGCGTTTGAGGACTCCCGCCGGTGTGCGCACCTCTGCGGTGCGTACCTGGCCGTCAGGGCCAGGGTAGACGGCGACAATCCGCCCCCGCGGCCATGTGTTGCGGGGCAGATTGCCGTCGGCGATGAGCACCGGGTCGCCCACCGCGAGCGCGTTACCGCGCCCGTGGGGCTCCCGCCGGTACTGTAGCTCGGGCAGGTACTCGCGCACCCAGCGGCGCCAGAACACCTCTGCGAGGATCTGGGCCCGCCGCCAGTGCTTTCGGCTGTCGTAGTCGGACTCGTCGAACTGGCCCAGGGACGGCAAGCGTGCCGTGCCCCCGAGCAGGATGTGGTTCGGGGTGATCGCCTCCGCCTCCTCACTGTCAACAGAGACGTGTGTAAGTGGGCGACTATTAACTGTATACTCTGCCTCGCACAGCAGAGTTGTCAGGACCTCTTCGTGCGGGTGCTTGTCGTGAAGTACTGTGAACAGAGTATTTTTTACACTCCTTACTAAGCGCTCCCATGCGCCTCCCATGAAAGGCGCCGCCGGCGTTATGAATCGCCAGCGGATCCCCCTGCGGCTCGCCTCGTCGGCCACGGCGTCGCGCATTTCTTTGTCGGCGCCGTGCATGTTCGTGCCGTTGTCCGAGTAGATCTCGGAGGGGCACCCGCGGCGCGCAGCGAACCTCCGCAGCGCCAGTATTGCGGAGTCGGCGCTCAGGCTGGCGGCCACCTCTAGGTGAATGGCTCTGGAGGTGAGGCATGTGAATAGGGCCACATACCGCTTCTGGTGCGTTCTTCCCACTGTAACAGACAACGGACCAAAGTAATCTAAGCCTGTAAAGGTAAAAGGTCGCTGATGGTGGGCTAATCGTGCCTTTGGATGGTTCCCAGTGGCCGGTACAGGTGGCTGCGCCTTGCGTATACGACACGGCAAACAACTATTGATTACTTTTTTTGTAATCGGTCGTAGGCGCAATACCCAGTAGTGTTGACGAGTTTCATTTATCACAAGCTCTGTCCCGCTGTGATGCAAGCTTCTATGAGTCCAATCTATGTATAGCTGTGTTATTCTGTGATCGCCGTCCAAAACAGGTGGTCTCTTTGTTTTCTCTGTTATGTTTTCTGTGGCTGCTATGCGACTTCTCAGGGTGATGATCCCGTTACTATATTCTATAGGCAACTTGTACAAGCGGCTGTCTCGGGCAAGTTCCTTCCCGCGCCGGAGATCCCGGAGTTCGGCGCCGAAGGAGGTCGCTTGTACCGCCTTCACAAGCAAGTCCTCGGCGTCGTGAAGGTGCTCTGCAGGGAGAAACACGAAGCATCGTCGGGACACCGGCGCGGGGTGGAGCTTAGCACCTCCCGTAGGCTGGTTCTGTGTTTTCGTGTTTTTCTTGTCACGACGCCAATCTGGATCATTTTCCAAGTTTTTCTTTGTACGTTTGTACAAAACTTGCTGTTGAAATTTTCTATTTTTGCACAGAGTAATGAACTGCAATACTCGGGCGGTTGTGCGGAGTAATCGTTCCCATTTTGAAAATTTGTCTGGGTCAGGAATTGATTCTGACACTTTCTGTACCTCTCTGTCTTCTGTCACTGTAGTGGTACGTTCCTCTCCAGTGTGTGTAGAGATAACTATTTTTTCTGTAGGCCAAGACGACTCATGTTTTGAGTCGAAGTTGCTCGGTACTTCGCGTGTAGCAACGTTTGCCATGTTCAAATTGGTAGGCGCCAGCCTCCAATCCTGTACTGTACTGTTGTCCTTGATGGCCGCTATTCTCTGTGTGGCCTCAAGCGGAACCTCTATTCTATAATCCGGTTCTATTAAGAGGTTCTTCTGTTTTGTAGACTTCTGTTCGATTGTGCTGGGCCTTTCCAATGCGTTTTCATAACTGTCAGGCATAACAAAGTCTTCTGTCTTGTATAGAAGAGCGGTTTCGATCTGTCCGTCTTCTAACTGTACTGTATTTTTCTGTAAAATATCCTCGGCTTGCTGCTCCGGATCTGAGTTCGGACGACGTGGGTTTATCACAAGCGATTCCAAAGCGAAATATTCCTTCAGTTGCTTGTCTATATTTTCTATGCTCTGTGGTGCAGACATCTGGTGAACAAAATGTACTGTACGAACTGTGTTTCTTGCGTGCGCACCGTGCAGAGTCCATCCTAAAGTGGTGAGCGATGCTATAGGCTGATGTCTCGGTCCTCTTCGTATGACGCTCGCAACCAGAAGGTGCCAGTTATCCTGTCCTATAAGTATCTTCGGGATGCCAACGTCATAGATAAGATCGGTCTTGATATCTTCTAAGTGCTTGCAGTCAGAGATATCCTTTGCGCTGACGCGTTGCGGTGTTAAGTTCAAAGCTGGTACTGTGCGCGCGCATAAGGTGGACTCTCTCCCTGTGGTACTCGCCAACTGGAGCTCAATTCTGCGTGATGTGGGCATCTCTATGGTGGTATCACCGATGGCTCGGATGGTGAACGGATCTATCTGCCCCTCTGCTCCGACCTGGTTGGCTATGTCTTCGTCTATGAGGGAGACGGTTGATCCATCGTCCAACAGCGCAAAAGTAGGTACTTCTCCCGCCGGTCCGATCAATCGTACAGGAACGATCTTGAGGTAAGCTTGCGAGTTAGCTTGTAAACTGGAACTAGCCACTGTTTCTTGCGTCTCTGTTTTCGATGCCTCTGCCTTCCTTTCGTAGTGCAACAAGGTGTTATGCGTGGCCGTGCAACCTTCTATACCACACTTCTTGGGCTTGCACGTATGTCCCTGGCGGCGCGCGCGTAGACACCGAAAACAAAGGCCGTGTTTCTTCGCAAGCTCCCACCGTTTGTCAGAGCTTCCCTTCCTGAAAGTTGCGCATTCTGAAGCATAATGTCCGTCTTGTGAACAAATGCGGCACTTCATGCTTGAGGCTTGAACTGTTTCCCATATCGCAGTGTGTTTTTCAGTTGCGGCGTGCGTTCTCTGTACCACGCGGCGTGCTGGCTGAGCTGTCTGTTCGGCCGGGGCAAAAGCACTGCAGTAGCGCGCTTGCTCACTGATAAACTCACTGAAACAGCCGAGGTCCGGTTTCGCTTGATACTTTTCTATGTATTCTCGGTACCACTGAACGCGTAGCGAGTTCGGTAGCTTCTCAGTCAGGATACGCAGCAGCTCGGCGTTAATCAGGTAATGTTCTTTCTTCAAAGCACGTAAGGTAACAACACTGCTTCTTACCTTGCTAGCGAACGAACAGATGTCCTTCGGCGCTTCGCCGCAGCGCGGCATGCTTCGCAACTTGTCTGTTTCCGCTTGAGCGATTGAGTCCGGTCTTCCAAACTGAAGTTCCAGTTCCTTCATGATTTCATCAGGCTGCGCGTTCCCGATCAGCTCCGAATTAACTGTTTCTAGCGCTCTTCCTTTGAGACTTTTTCTGAGTCTTGCTGTGTTCTCCACGTCGTTGAAATATTTTCTTGTGGTGTCGTATATCGCTCTGAACGATAACCACTCTGTGTGCGCCCCGTCGAACGTCGGTAAAGTCATCACGACTTTTGAAACCGCTGGGTGAGGCAGCACTGTCACATCAGACGGCTTCTTCTCAGCGAGCGCGGCGATGGCGGAGGTGAGTTCGGTGATGAACGGCGTCAGTGAACTTCCTCCCTGTTGAGACGGTCCCTTCTTCAAAGGTGCATCTCCTGTTAAAACCCTGGCAGGTACATCTGCCATCTGTGGTCCCCCTGTGACCCCCCCCTGGGGGTGCGCGGCCAAGTCGGTGTTCCTCCCGGTGGCTTCTGTGGGGTCGGGCTGTGGTTCCGGTGCCTCTTCCAACCATGAGCGGACGTAGTCAGCTTTCGAATGTCCGTCCTCATCGTAATCAGAGTCAGCTTCCTCCTCAGCCTTCTGTAAAGCTATCTGTGCTAACTGTAGCTGGATCCTCAGTAAGTCTTCACGAGCCTTCAAAACTTTTCTATTGGATCGCGTCGACGTCACTGAAGCGTCTGGTCTACGTTTTCTATTTTCCTGTCCTGTTTCAGTATGCGCGTGTGTGTCGGTGGCGGGTCGCACTATCTGTTCCGAACCGCAATCTGTGCTTTGTTTGTCTTCGTGTTCACGGACCGCCGATAAGCGTGGCTGTGTGGGCGGAGCCGGCTGGGTACTGACCGCGTCTTCTGCCACCGACGGCGAGCGTGGAGGGGCCTCGTGACGTAGCGCGGCTGCGCTTGACGGGCCTTCCCGTACCTCTACCGTCCACGCTTCGGGTGCCTTCCCTTTGGACCTCGTTGTTATCGGCATCTTGAATCTTCTTGTATAACAAATTGACAAAGCTTAATGAAATAGGACAGAAAAATTCCAGGTTTTCTTCCTGTAGTGACGTCCACGAAGTCTTGATCCGGCTCGAAGGACCAGCAAATGTTCCGGACGGGCTGGAAAAATTCAATATATGAAAATCTAGCTTACGCCCTGAACACCTACGTGTTCATAGACCTCGTGATGTCGATTTATACTCCCTGGAATACTGCCCACTACTGCCTTGTTCTCCTATCCGCTACGGGAAAGCCACCGGGACACTAAATGAAACACCGACTTGACAACATACGCACACACTTGAGATTACTGCTTGATCATTACTGTTTTCTGCAGTGGTAGATCGCAATTACGCCGTGCTACGCCCGCCGAATAGTGCGGTACGCTTAGCTACTTCGAAACTTTACCGTAACGACGACCGCAGTAACCTCTCCTGTGTTAACTTTAATTTCATTTTAAAAACTATACATTTTGGTTCCTAGCTATTAAACTATTAGGGCTAGATCTATACGGTAAACACTATTAGCAAGCCTACCTAACCCTCTATCTAGGAAGCCTAAAGTTTTGAACCTAAGTTCCTAGGTTTCGCAAGTATAACGAGAAATGTCTGCAAAATCTAGGCACTTTAGGTGCAGTTAGTACTTTCACTCGTTATACTTGCCAAACCCTAAGACCTAGGTTCACTATCTCCTACCTATTGATAGATAGCCTATCTAGGTACAAATTAAACACAAAACTATAATTCATTTATTAAAACTTACAAAGTTATAGCGGACTTTCTAACAACGTCATACAACTTTCTTACAAATTTTAACATTTTACAATTTTACTATAAAATTACCTGAAAATACATTACATACTGCTTATACTGTTTAATTATGATTTGTTTTTACTATATTTAATGATTTTGGAAAATACAAAATCTATTATTAACATTAGCGAGATGAAGGTACTTATTTTATATAAGTACCTACATTTTTTAACATTTTTAACAACAAAAATATTTCTAAGAAAACTGTTAAAATGTTCTACGATATGCACTATCACATTTTTCAATACTGAATTTACTGATAACACCAAAAACTGCTGATAACAATAAACTTACTGATTACAGTAAACCTACTGATAACTGATAACAATTAACTTTCTGATAATAATGTCTGGCACAGTCTAAGTCTATCGCAAACACTAAGTCTGTCGCGAACAGAAGGAGATTATTAAATGTTGGAATAAAAGAAACATATTACATATTTCGGCCGCAATCACGATATTTCAATCATGAAACTGAGACTGACTGAGATTACATATCTTCTTCTTATTGATATTATTACTAACATTATTAGAGTTACTTTTCTTTGCCATATCAAGAGCCATATTGTCGTTTAGAATAAAAATAGGGAACAAAAGAATATTTAATATCAAATCAAAGGCATCGACTTTTGACATTTTCGTTATAAAAATACAATACAAAAATAACTAGATACCTACCTATGGTATTCGTTTATTAAAATATACTTCTATTAAAATAATTACTCTATTACTTTCCTAAATGTCAGAGTTCTTTATCATATTATGAGTATTACGTTAGTTATTAGTTTAATGAGGTTCAAACAGCGTCCACTTAGCGCGACACAAACGAACTAGTCTCGTGCCGTCGTCAGAGGGCGACAGTTTTTCTACAAAACTAATTATGAAGCGCGCGCTGTTCGCTTGTCGCGCGCCTGTCGCCGCGGGCACTGCTGCACAGCGCGCCGGAACTTGGCCGGGTGCACAGCGTGCCGCACTGTGGTTTAATTTAAATGCTATCCTAATAAAACGGATAGTGTTTACATTTTATTTCTTGTTACGTGCCTCTACTCTTCTTTATTGCAGCCTTAACGATATTATTAAATCGATTTACTAAATTGGATCTCAGTAGGAGATTTTAGATTTGTTTTACAACGCCATCAAATAAAATTCGGATCCCTTCCTTTGTCTTGCATCCCAACCGTCACAGAATGTTTACAATTTAATCGTCCCTAATCGGGGTATGTGACTTCAGCAAGACGTTCGTCGCAAGTGAAATACTAAATAATTCCTTGTGTCTTGCGTCCCGCCTCGTATTCGTGTCGGCTGGACGTAATGTCTTAACGTTAGATAGGGCTGATTGGTTAAGCTTGAATTACGACTTACAAGAAAGGTAGATACCTAAAATGATATTTTTTTTAAACAAGTTTTTATAAACAGCCTGTTCATAACAGCGCTCTGTGAGCGAAACTTGTTAAAACTAAGCGAATTGGGCGACTAATATAAAAAAGCTGGTCAAGCGCAAGTCGGGTCCGCACATAAACGGTTCCGTACCAGTTTTAAAAAGCATTTTTACAATACATAAATTGGCCAACCACAACTCGTTAACCTGTAAAGAAACTAACTTAGTCGGCGCTGTTAGTATCTAACAACTTGATAATAACTGACTCGATAACTAACTCGTGCTAATAAAAAAACTAATAATAAATAGCGCTACTAATCATTTCCATTTACTTGCACGTAGTTACTATTTTTAGTAACACCTTGTTTTGTTGACGGTCCAAACTGTCATTACAAGCATAAGCCGCCATTGTCGCTTCATTTCTTTATCGCGAAACTACAAGGGTTACTGTAAGGGTACCTATTTTATTACGCAACCCTAAATAGTGATAGTGACAGCCCTAGTTTTACCTTTTGTAATATCACTAACTACAGCAAACCGCTTGAATAAGCGATCGCTTCCGATCGTCTTGTTGTGCGCCACTGTACCTCCGGTCAAGTGAAAGACGTTTGTCTGGAGTACACTCGCGCACACAAGAGCTGCGCTGTTTGTGCTTTGTCCTCTCTGTTTGTCGAGGAATCAGCCTCTCCGAGAGATTTGCACTCAAGCGTGTAATGTTACCTGTGTCCGACATGGCAACCCTTTGACAATACACATATTTGATTGTCTATTTAATCTTAATTGTGCATCATAGCAGGATTCAAGGAAATCGACTGAAGCTGTAGATTCAACAATTAAAAATAAAACGTAACGTACTAATTAACAGAAAAAATTAAGCAAATTTTTAAAGAACTTTTATTAACTTTCTGGTAACTTTCAAACTTGAAACCAATTACCTAAAACGTCTACGAAGAGTGACAGATTAGCGTCGAAACTTATAAAAATCGCGTCGTTCGAGTTTGTAGTAATTTAATATAGTGTTACTTGAGTGACTTTACTGGGAGTGTCACAAAGTGTTTGCGAGAGACGCCGGCTCGCCTTACTCTGCTGACGTCAGCACTCGCCGTGACCTTACCTAGACGTCAACATCAAACGTCACATAAAATAAGTCTGAATTACAGAGCGTGCTCTCTCCACTCCTGTTCAATTATCGTTAGTTTTGCTGCCTTCTATAATAGTTGTATAGTGTTACTCTTGTATACTCTACTCTATTATAATAATATATAAGGGTTTACTTAGCGGAAATCCATTATTGAAAATTACATTTAAATCTGCATCGCACTATTCCGCCATTTTGACAATTCAACCATTTATCATGTAGTTGGTCGCCCTACACTCACACTTAATAGAAGACAGCTGTAATTAAATGAACGAAGAAATGGATGTACGACTGTAAAAATAAACATGAAAATACGAAGACTGATTTATCGTCATAAAATATGACAACACGTGTTTCGCCTGCTCACAGAGGCATTATCAAGACGTCCTTACCAGTCCATTCTAAGCACATGACATTTTATTTTGTTCATTTTTATATGATAAAATACAGACACATGGCAAAAACACATGGCAATAAAAACTACATGATTTACAAATCTCAATATGGATGAAAAATCACTAAACACACATTTGGGTTTGTGTGGATGACCTGACACCTCTTCTTCTTCTTTTGATTATGGCCTCTGCAGACACTATTACGCAATTTTGCCAATGTCAAGTTTAAATAAGTATACAAGCCTTTAAAATATTACTAGTAAAAACTAATAAAATTTCAGCAGTCTTGTGCGATCGTTACATTAAAACTATCATTAATTAAGTATACATACAAGCTTTTAAAAGATTAGTAGTAAAAAATCTAAAAAAACTGCGAAGTTCCGACATGACACTGACCGACTTTGTTTGTGACATTTATTGAAAGATTTTTTGTCATTTTTACCACACATCTAGCGCTATTGTAGTAGCAGGTTCAGAGCACAAATGTGCACCAAATTATTGCACCACAAACAATAAAAGAGCGAATTGAAATTGAAGTAGTGACATCAATTCTGAACGGTAGCCGGTGGGTGGTGGGGATAGTGATGATCTGGTATTAAAGCGATAAAGTAACTGGTCACAATGGTTTACTACTGCTTATCTGCTCAGAATTTACGCGTTTGATGGTGGTACCACATGGTGCGCTCTTATGCAGACCAATAAAACATTTAAGTGTCAACTGCAACGTCGAAAGTTATTCAGGAGTTATTAAATGTAAGATTTATTTTATACTAGCTTTCCGACAGCGGCTTCGCCCGCGTGTATGTCGGTTATCGCGCCAAAACATTACCTTATTTTTGCGCAGTCGGATAAAAACTATCCTATGTCCTTTCTCGGGTCTCAAACTACCTCCATACCCAATTTCATCCAAATCGGTTCAGTAGTTTAAGAGGGAAAGCGTAACAGACAGACAGAGTTACTTTCGCGTTTATAATATTAGTAGGGATTAGCAACCCGCCCTTACATTGCACACGTGAAATAAGGTGGACAAAACAGGTAACTTGGTAGATGTCACATTTCCTCGAATGACTAGTTCTTAGACATGCCGGTTCCCTCTCGATGTTTTCCTTCACCGATATTGAGCAGCGGAGATGAAACAATTCACACAAAGATGTGTGGGCGTGCCCAGGATTCGAACCAGCGATCTTATTTTTCTAAGGCGAGGCCCGCTGCGTCACTGCTGCTCCAGTAATGATAAAAATAGTATGCCAGTATAATCCGTTAAGTAACACTATTGCAAACATACAAACATACGCGAAGTGTAATTGCGTTTTATAATATTTTTTAATGGTGTATCATCATCATCATCATTTGCGGATATAATAAAAATGACATTCAACCCATGTCATAATTTTTGTGGCTAGCTTCCGGTAGTAAAAGTATGTGATAATATAGAACCAAAAATATACATTTGTTGCAACAAATCGTTGATGATTCACTAAAACAGCGTTTATCCGTATTATTTATGATACTGGCTCTATGTGTTAGGTACATATAATCTGTGTAAGATGTAGCGTTACGATTGTATGTCTATCAGCTATTCAGTCGCATGTCGCTGCACCGCGACGCAACACAACAAGACAACACAACATCGCCGATATCAATTATAGCTGCAGCTAATACGGTTTGTGTGTACACTTAACATTGAGCACGAACTGTGTTAGTATTCCCGGAATATTAAATAACTACCTGGAACTGCGAGGAATTTGGTTCGAATATCTATTTAAATAAAACTACTTTATAACGGATTTTATTGCGGTTTATTTTAAATTTTAGATACCGAAGTTTCAAAATCTTTTCAGACTTCATAGTCATAGGTGGACTGAGGTATTTGATGTCCAAATTAACTAATCACAATAATTACTAACTACCTATAAACGTTATTATTTAAGTTGCGTTCCGATAAAGACCGGCAAAAAAACCACAATAAAATCCGTCATAAAGTAGTTTTATTTTAATGTGTAATATTCGCGTAAATCTAATCTATGTATTTTGATATCTATTGATTTGGAATTTAAAATAAATAAGTTAACAACCTTTTAGTATCTTATTTATGGCCACAGGTCTTCTGACAAATATCTTAGGAATTGATAGAACTTAAACCTTCATCCTAAGATGTTTGTTAAGTCACATGCTCTCGAGTATTTAGTTCTTACTATCAGTTTTATCAAATAATAAATAAATCACGATGTTTTCATTTTCCAACGATAATTCAATAATTCACACAAAATTATGTAGGCAGCACAGGGATCAAATCTACGAACTACATTTCAAAACTGATGCCGATCTCGCTGCACTGATTCTGTTCTACTTAAACAAAGTATTTAAACATAAACAAGTATTAGGTATTCCCACCGACCAGATATAAATACTCTATAGTTGAGCCCCCACACTCGCCTAACTTATGTCATACTACTACATATCATCCGACCACAAGCTAATTTTGATTGGATCGTTCTTCAATACTCTATCAACTTTTGACCATTACAATTTCATAGAATATTTTTATATTGCGATGTCTAGAAGGTATCTAGTATGCTATTAAGAATTTATTTCAAGCAAACGCATATTTAAAAAAACAAGCTTCCTAATGGAACAATGATTAACAGAAATAAGGAATAAGAAGTGACATGTTTAGAATCAAAACTGTGAGCATCTTATCATCCGGTTTTCCATTTGGTAACAAAGAGTTAGGTATATTGAATAGGTTTGTGTAATCTGTCTCTTCCACTTGTTATTCTGATCACGTGACGCTTGGAGTGCGACAATCAGAGACGCGACGGTTTATTTCTTGTGTTCATAGTCACTGGCAAGTGGGAACCCAAGGAATGTTGCTATGGCAACCATCGCATACCTACGTCTTCTGAAATTTGTACTAGCACTTTAGGTAATACTTTTAAATTTAAAGACTGACTCAAATGTTCTAAAAACTAGCCATGAACTATTTTGATATACACGTCAAACTTAGAACACCTCTTTTTTCAGTGGTTAGTGAAATTATGCAATCAAAATTACTACTGGTACAATTTATTTGATCGTTTGAAATTTTGGAACAGAAAAGCTGTGCATTTTTACAAATTTTAATTTTTATCTTATTCAAATGCACACTAAAGCCATACAATATGATATTTATTTAAACATGGATTTATGTTTAAAATCGCATGTTTAGAAGGAAATTATTCGATTGAAGATCGGTAAACATAGTTCTAATACGCGGCGCTCCGTTTGTGTGATTTTTAATAGACGTATGCTTTCAGCTTGGAATATAGAATTTGAGGCTTTCAGCGCGGAATTCTCCTTGATAGCTTTGAAAGGGGATTTTTAATGGTGTACTTAAAAATGTCATAAATCCAGTAGAGCTGCATACGGCTCGTAAAGTTTTTAGGTCAAACAATAACAATAACCTTACTGTCGTTTCAAGATATTACGCATAACTAATAACTAGATTTGACTTGCAAACTTTTCATAAGCATTGAAAACTATATTAATAAACCTGAAGAGTATGATTGTTTGGTTGGTTGAACGCGCTAATCTCAGGGACTACTGTGCTGATTATTAAAATTCTCGCACTGTTAGATAGCCCATTTTTTAATTTTATTTGTAGGATTTTTTTATATTAACCCCGTTGCTACCCGTGCGAGTAGCAACAGCATGCTAAAAGCTATCACGGATAAACTGTCCAATTCTGCGTCATAATATTAAGGTACTTGCCACGTGAGTGATGATATTGTAAAGATTATTATTTTTTTATAACTAATTTCAAAATTTAATTAATTATTTATAATTTGATTTGATTTAATAATTTATTTTTTAAGTATTTTATTATTAACTGAATAATATGGACCAAGTGTCTAAAATAAATTATTTATTATTATTACAATTGAGAAAGGCTATAGGCTACTTTTATAAGGCTAGTAATTTATAAAGTCAATATGATCTAAAATAAAAAAAATGTACTGTTCTAACATAGACCAATATGAATCTTAATCACTACAATGTGTAAGGGCTTTAGGACTGGTCCATTTCAGTGTAGTGTGTTAGGTCATTTAGTTCACGTTATTAATGTGTGCGCCGGCGGTTTCATTGCGTCTTAATTCTCAACAAGATTTATGAACTACTCGTGTCGCGTTTGTTTTGTTCCGCACTCAATGTTACTGAGAGGATTTTTGTGGAAACTTATTGTTATAGCTGGGTTTAGGAAGGTGGAGAATAAAATGTTTAGTGGAATGTTTATTCGATAGTTTAAAACCTTGACACCACATTTTCAAGTCACCACTTACAATCTCTTCTAAATTGGATAAGCCGACAGAGCTAAATTAAAAAAAAACGTTTTAAAATCAGTATATTAGTGAAAGCACTACGTTACCACAAATTTGTACCTATATAAAACTCAGATGTAGGTCACACGTCCACGTCAGATTAATAAAACCCATAGTTTTCGTGTCGAAGGTTGAATATTTAGGTGCATAGCCATGATCATATACAATAGTATTTAACTTCACACCAGCTCGACAGTGTGAGCAACGTAAAGGCAATTAGCTATAATCCTAGCAACAGCACGCTATCAACGCGACGCGACTGTCTACCAGCTTGCGCTTTTATTGCCGCCGTCATTTAATTAACTTCCGCTTAATTCTGATTGGCTGATTATTACGTGCTTGAGCTTATATTTATACTGCAGTTAAGCAGATAGATACTTTCAGATACGGTTAATGCGGAAAATAGTCTGTTTTCCTCTTTATCAATCATTACAATTATCCAAAAGCACATAACAGAGATAACAGCTACTACGAGTCTACAGCGTAGCAGTTACGAGACTATGGCGTAGTAGCCATGAGACTACGGCGTAGCAGGCATGAGACTACGGCGTAGCAAATAGGTCGCCGTAGCAGCTACGACGGTCGGCTACTTGAAAAGCCGTTTTTGCTGATCTCGAGCCTAAATTGAGTCACTCAATTGGAAAATTGGATAGGCAA
Organism: Meganola albula; assembly: GCA_936450015.1. Taxonomy (NCBI): domain Eukaryota; kingdom Metazoa; phylum Arthropoda; class Insecta; order Lepidoptera; family Nolidae; genus Meganola; species Meganola albula. The sequence continues at coordinate 120,632 of OW388159.1, forward strand.
GTTTTTGTTGAGCACTTCAGACTAGTACGGCCCCTAATAGTACCCAGTACCGAACTGATTTAATTCCCTTTTTGTTGACAAACTATCCCAAAAATTTATTTATATTTTCCTCTGAAGTTTTCGTCGTCATTTTACTAACAGAAATAAATGTCCCGAAAATAATCATGCAAATTGGGTTTCGGAAGGATTTCTTTGTACAATCAAATTTTCCTTTTATATATTTTACCAGTATCTGTGTACAGCACAGTAATATAACAAGATCATAATAAATAAATAATAAATAATTACCATGCTGCTAAGGATTTTCTACAAAATGTAATCGAAGTACTAGACCAAACGTTAAAGTAATTTTTTACATAAAATAGTCATTCGTTTACTTATCCCATACTAGTCGAGTGCCAATAAAGGAGTAAGTAAAGTAAACATATATAAAAACGTTGAGAGACGCCGCGCGGATTAGCATATCAAAGCGTATAGGTACAGTCGAGCGCAGCTTTCACCTAATGTGTCCTCGAGACGTGCGTACACTCGTGCCCAACTGAACAACTCTCGTTACCTATCGAATGACTTGAACGATAAGATGAATGCACTAATAATTTTATACGACTTAAAATATGTTATCAATTCGACCTGTATAAGTCATATTATTGAAATTGCATAATCTTGGCAGATAACATTCTTTGATGACTTCTAAATAATTATTCGAAAACTGGCTTTTCAAATGCAGTTTTTAATGAGTGTTGTCGAAAGACTAGCATCAAAATCGGGTCTACAATTCTTGAGATTGAGACTTAATATTGAGAATAATATCCGTTACGTGTAGCAGTATATCCCGGCACAAGATAAATTGTCACTCTCAGGCCATAAAACGCATTTCATTCAGTCGGGAGTGAACGAATGAGATCTTTTGTGTCGCACGTAATATAACGTGAGATGAGAGTGAACAATTTGCCGCGCGCACTGACCTGCGACCGCTTTGTGACGCGGAAGGGACACATTTGATGTTACGACCTAATACTATTTTAAAAACTACCTACTGAGAAAACTAGGTGGTTTTTTTGTACATTTTTGTTACAGAAATAAACTTTTATTAGATTTGTTGGTGAAAATGGTAGTTAATTACAATGAATAAATTACCTTTGATAATTAGTATCAACTAGGAAAAAGTTATCAACTAACATGAGAAAGAAATAATTCGATGTTAGTCGTTTTTATTTAATTTTTAATTACTTAAACAGAAGTGCTTATTTTTTAACGTGCGCCGGAATGTTACTATTAAATAATTAATTTGTAAATACTTTTGTACAGTTACCAGTTACATTAAATTGATGGTTAGACAGATGATCTCGAGACACCTCATCCGTTCATTTTCCTAGCATTCATACAATAATCACTCAGCAACCAAATTGGTGCAGCAAATCGATTAATCAAATTAAATTATAGATTCAAACAAATTTTGCGGTTCTGGTGACATCACACCGACAGAAAACCTCGCTAAGTTGAGCTATCAGAGTGCGACCTCCCAACGTCGCTAAAGAAATTATATTAGTTCGTGTATCACAAAGTCGACCGGTTGGGTTACTCATCATTCTCGATTTCAACCACGAATTCAATCTGTGGCATTTGAAAATTAATTAATTAAATTTAAATATATTTCCAATCTTAAATTAATGCCTTCTACTTTTATAATCGCTTAGAATTAATTTATAATGTTTTCTTATTCACTAGTGTAGGCTTCAAAAGTGCTAATCAGTTCTCGAACTCAATTCTAAAGATGGTTGAGAGTCAAGAGTAAACCAGCGGGTCGTCGCCGCGCGTCAGTTGTGGCTTACAAACGTAATAGGGTAAGTTTATACAGTAGAGCTGTACAACTGTTCGGGATTACCTCTGACTCTGAGTGAATGTATTGGTTTCACGGATCTATTAGTGATCTACTTGTACGATTTTATTAATGACGTGCCAACATTAAGTCTAATCTGTACTTGTTGCGAGACAGTTTTATACATGCTAGTTTGGAGTGTTTGTTTACTCCCGGCATGTCTCAGGTTCAAAACCCAGTTCGAGTAAGAAAACGTTTCATGTATAGAAAAATCTTAGTAGTAGCTCGCAGTTGGAAAATGAGCAACGATATGTAGATGATACCTCTGCCTATCTCTGCCTACTCGCCTCCTCTGCCTACACTTTCAGGTAATATAGACGTGTCGCTAAAAAAGTTCTAACGCTAAAAAATGAAGTTCATATGTAAGATGCACTAGTGATTAATAAGCTACGAAGGATTTCTCTTATATTTACCTTACAAGTAGATAGGTGTTAGAATTAGTTGGGTCTGAAGTTTGTCTAAAACAGTTATAAACAATCGAAGTCAACCTGTAACACTAAACGCGCCGCTCCGTTGTACGCAGTGCACAATGCGTACAGTGCTGCCACACTAATGAACACACCTCGTTAAAAACGTTCGGTTGGTAGCCCTGGTTATGCCGCAGTTTACCAACATACACGGAACTTTTTAATGAACTCTTTTACCAACTTTGACATGAATGAGGTGAGACGCGGATTTACATAATCCTTTGGATTCCATCAAGTTCTGTTGCGATTTGCGGTTTTATTTTGAGAGATACAAAACATTGTGATGCCTGTGATATATTTCACAGTTTCGTACTTATATTTTTTCGTGAAGATTGGTTCTTTATAAAAAGAATAACAATGAAATAGGTATTGTAAAAAGTAATCATTCTTAAATGTCCCAAAGCTGGGAAGATGAATTCAACAGCTGGCCAAGTGTGTGCTAGTGGATGTCCTCAAATGCTTAGTGTGTAGACTTACGATGTTATCCTTCACCGATATTGAGTAGCAATAAAATCATTTTAACGAAGACAAATGTTGGCTCGAGCTAGAATCGAACCCGTGGCGCAATAATTTCAAATTCAAGTTATGTCATAATGGACTCAGTATCAAGATAGATTTCTTATGGACTCAGTATCAAGATAAAATCTTTTCATGAACAAGTTAAGTAGCGTCCTTACGACGATGCGACGTCACCCAGCACGTGAACGGTTATCACGTGACATGTTAGCGCGGCTTCGCTTGTTTGTCGTACAAATAAGCAACCACACGCGCACCCACACTGCACTTCATAACACATTCTGTACGCGTTTTTAGCAAACACACCCGAACATTTTATATATCCAAGTACTTGTAGGTAGGTACAGTAACTACAGAGCCGGATTAAAACCTTGAGTCCGTAGCTATTTAATCGGAGGCTCTTGTTCTGCTAGGCTTCATGAAATTTATAATTAACAAATAAATTCTTTTAAATTAATTAATCAAACATTATTAGGCAATAAATTATTAAATGGATATTTTGTTTGTGAATTTTAAGATGCATGATGGTTAATGTTTTAAATTTTTTATTACATTATATAAAGAAATTTATAAAAATTTATTCATTTCTTTTTAATGTTTAAAAAGTCGTTGATTGATCTTAAATAAATATATTTATGGTTATTAAGAACCGATTGTTCAATGGCTCGATTTTTTTATTTGCATTTTTAATAAGTTGTTAATAAAGAAAAAAACAGAAAATCTAAAATACTTTACAGATGTTATTGAAAGTTATTGTACAATTAGCTCTTGCGAAATTAATATACTACGCCTATTTAAGTGCCAATCTATTGTGTATCAGTCTACGTTTCCAACTGAGGAATACTAAATTCTATTATTGGTACATTTTCAATCCGCCACTGAGTAAACTTTTTGCTGTGTTTGTAAGTTGGTACAGATTGATAAAGTAAATAACTAAATATATCGCCCACACTGACAGATTGAATTAAATTTATAAGGTTACGTACGGATATATATCCGTACGTAACCATTGAAACGTTCAAATAATTCAATTACAACAAATAATTACAAGACTAAAATAAGACTAAGACTTTTGTGAAGCTATCAGCAACACAAAACCGATGCGACAGCACAGACCTAGGTACCAATTAAATTATAATGAATGTTGTACTCAGGTTGCCCAGTTGTCCTAGTAGTTGATGGACGTCTCTTAAACTTGTGATTAATGGGTCTAAGATATACTACATCTACTAGCAATACTACCGGGCTTCCTATGGCTGCAATAAAATTTACTACAAAGTAACAAACCTTTTAGTGTCCTACAAATGGGCTTCTTTTTCGACTATCAGAGTTAAAAGAGTTTAAGCCTTAATCCACACAAGGTGGAGAGGTGAGGGTTATTAGATGTCACTTGTACATTGATGAAAGTTCGCAGCGTAAAATTAGCAGTCAGTGACCCTAGCAGCGGTACGGAAAAATAAGGTCGTGGGTTCGAATCCTGGTCGCGCCCTCACATCTTTGTGTGAATTGTTTCATCTCCGCTGCTCAATATCGGTGAAGGAAAATATCGTGAGGAAACCGGCATGTCTAAGACCTAATGAACATGTGACATCCACCAACCCGCACTTGGCCAGCGTGTGTGGATTTAGGCCTAAACTTCCTCAACTCATAAGATAGTTGAGAGAAGACCCGTGCCCAGCAGTGGGACACTAAAAAGGGTTGAAGTGCCCCTAGTGAGCGCACAGCTGATATGGCAGCGCGCATAACTTTTTTATACTACCTAAATCATATCAAATTCAAAAAATTGTGATTATTAGAATTTGATAACAAAATTCTCAGTTTGTGCATCGACCACATGGACTATATAATAGTATCGTATTACGCTACTACATGATTCAAGTTATTTACAAAAGTGTTGGTAAAGTGAGAAGTCATTCTCATACACCCGTTTTTCAGTGACTTATTTAATCGTGTAAATCTTTTTGAGCATTTTTCTTTCATTAGCCGACATGAAAGCGTATTGTATGAATTTATGAGAGACGTCAGACGGCGCGTAATCCTCGGAGATGAATGTTTGTGCACAAACGTCGACGTGATGAAACGCGCACGCCACACACAACACTCACACACCGCGCCACGAGTGAAACATTTAACTAGGTCGCCTCTGTGCCGACTGTACACTTATTATATTACTCCGTAAACACGACCAAAGCTTGTAATTCTTCCCGATTCACAAAGATTTTTTCAGAAGAAAGTCCAACTTGGAATCGAACACGTGCATTATATTTCAAAAGAAAGTTCGATATTGCCACCACACAGTATAAAGTTGTAATTAAATATATACAGCAACACCAAACGACTCCACATTCCTTAGATCTCTCCCCACTGTATTAGTGCAATAAATAACTTGAACGATCCACACCACACCACTCGAGAGCCACACCATTTAATCTCGATACAAGCACTCAGAGCGCACTAATAAGGGTCGGTGTCCACCGTGCGCCGGTGTGACCGCGGGTCAGCGTGACATCTGCGCGGAATGTACGGCTCATTGGTAATTAACAGCAGTCCAGTGAGACGTCATTAAGTCGCCACCAACCATTATGTGGGGAAAGGGTGCTTTGGGTATTAGAGGGTACGTAAAAGCTAATTGTAAATAAACTGAGATATCTACTAAGAAACTACCTCCATGATGAAATCTGGGAAAATTAGTTCTGACATTGATGTTTGGATGGAAGAGATGGCAAAGGTTATTGCCAAAAATGATCTTAATGTGAGGGCTCAATATGTTACTTACTTATATGATTATTGGGTATTACTATTACCCTACCCACCTTTGTACAAATGGTGAAGGTACCCGATTTAAAAAAACCCGTAAATGGTCTTATACCTTTTATACAAACCTTTTTTAGACAAAAGTTTAAACCTAAGTGTATTAAATATTTTGGAAAATATTTTTTATTGATTAAGTATTAAATTCATGTAATATGTTAGTGTTCATGTGTGAGACATGAAAATAGCAGCAAGTTGGTCGGTAGCCGTAGATCTTGTAACCCATTCGGCGTCCACTTTGTCAGCGAGTACCTACAGTCGTACATTGCGCTACAAATTGCGCTGTCTTGTGCCAAACTACAGAATTACTCTAACTGCCTCACTGTCCACTGCGCATCGGTACATTCAAATTGAATCAATTCTGTCTTCACTACATATTTATTGACAAAAGCCTCTTTGAGACCATTTTACGGGCGAACCGGTACACCTTATTTGAATGCTTTCAATTTGACTTTGGGGAGCAAAATTGGTTAATATTCAAGAAATATTTGACTTGATGTAACAATCCATTTAGAATAAATGTATAAATAGGTATTTCGCTTGACCCGGGATCCGAACTGATTATCAAGCGAATGCACTTAACATACCAACATGGCAGTTATAACGAATAGATATTTATTTATACAACAACTAATTTCTCACAATTTGTATTTACTTTATTCGTTTCCAACTTCCTCGACTATTACGGTAATAGTCCGTAGTACCGTCATCTACCACGGAACAGTAAATTGCATCTCACTTATCACGGACGAACGACTCCTCCTCATTCAATCCGTCGCGGAATTGATACAAATGTCCAGTGAACCCGCGTCACTCAATAAATCAATAGTCAAATGTCACGGCGACTGCTTTTTAGTTGTCAGTCATCCATAGCGCGGGACACGGGCGCGGGCTCCGTGACATTATCTCGTAAAGCCGCAGTGGACGTAGAGCGTGACGAACGGACAGCTAGGAGCATATTTCTATTATTTTGTCGAGATCTGTAATGTTAGAGATGATTGAAACATTGCGGGGTGGCTGAATACATCTTGATTTATTTAAATGTTATTGCTATCACGTTTAAAAAGTAAAGTTATTATCACTTTATTTTATATATTTACTTAATAATCGGGTTCAAAACCCGTGTTAGGCAAAAAGACTTAGCTACTACCTATGTTTAGAAAAAATTAGTAGCAGTTCGATGTTAGAAATTGTGTTCTATGAACGGCAATAAGTTCGACACTGTTACGTGTAGGACCTAAAACATGACGAAACGAGTGATTTACTAAATCTCTCGTGAAGCGTAATATGCAAAAATAAAAATTTGCCAACTAAAATAAATTCTTAAAGCTGTAAGCGATCTGTTAATTCCGGCTGTTCTCAATTCATGAGTTACGTAAAATCCGAGCGACATCAAATAATATGTGGAATGATCTCGCGGCGGGCGGCTGTGGTGGCGGGCGGCTCGGTCTGTGGCTCGGGTGCTCGGTGGTGGTTCGTATATTATTAAATTATTAAAAGTCGCGCGTCTGTACTCACCTCTTAGCTGATTGATTTGAAGGAGATGCATCGATTGCAATGCTGCTACAACACTTTACTGACATTTACCAACTTCTAAAAAGAACGCAGCCTTTAAAATATTTTACGAAACCTTTCTCCTATAACTTGAACAGTGAGATTTGTTTCAGATACCTCGTCGGTGCAGTGGTAAACATGTTCACTTAATCGATTCCTGGAACTAACAAAAACACGTTAAACTTGAAGTTGGGAATTGTACCTGGTAAATGACCCGTGGCGTGGTCGGTAAGATACTTGCTTTTCACGCTGCAGGTCGTGGGTTTGATTCTCACCCGAGACAAACATTAGTGATGAACATTTGTGTTTGTGTCGAGTCTGGGTGTAAATATCTTTTTTAAGTATATGTTTACAAAATAAAAGTATTATATGTATAGTATATACCAGTTATCTGGTTTCCATAACACAAGCTCTGCTTAGCTTGGGACCAGATGAACGTGTATGTTAACGTCCCAGAATATTTAAAAAAAATTGAATATTTAATGACAATAGGTACCTATATATTTACCTCTGCCTACGCATTGGAGTAATACAAGTGTAAGAGCTTCAAAGATATGCTGACGTTTTGTTATCAGACACAATATTACAAGAAATTTAACAAGCTTTATATTAAAACTACAACCCTTTGTAATATTTTTGACGTGAATAAAGTCGTTCGTCTGATTGTAATTTTTCAATTCGCAGCAGTGTACGACTCAATCGCATCACCCCATTGTGCTGTGTGCACCCCCTCACAATCGCACAGGAACTCATTATATTGTAGTCTATAGATTTTCTATTCTAACCCCGCTTTTGTCAACTAGTTTTGACGCGCGAAAAATTTCACACTGCATGGAGAGTTTTATAGAGCATTCGAGAATGATAGAATATTTCCTCATCGGATGTAGAAAGAACCGTGAATAGAATATAATGGAATAGAATTTTCATTTCTAGAGTGTTCTACAGAGGTAGGAACAAATCTGCAATGTTTTAAATTCAAAGCATTTCTTATTAGGTTATGTTGTTATTGTAACTTCATAGTTTAGTGCTATAGCGTCGTTTCGTTAATTTTTTTATACATCGTTTCACTGTAACCCTTTTAAGTGTCCCACTGTTTGACACGGGTCTCCTCTAAGCTAACTTACGAGTTAAGACAGTTTAGACCTTAATACACACGCTGGCCAAGTGCGGCTTGGTTTACGTCAAATGTCTTCGAATAATTAGTTCTTAGACATGTCAGTTTGCTCACGATTTTTTCCTTCAGCGGTATTGAGATCAGTTTAAAATGTGTGGGCACGACCGCGGATCGAACCCGTTTCCGACCCTTTATATGTCGGTCACTGTCTACCTTACTCACTTCCAGGTCTATGCCCTACATGGGCACAGAGATTATCTTTGTTCTACGGGCAATTATAATTCCCTCAAAATATCATTGTAGTTTTTTCGTAGCGCCGTAATACCGTAGTTCTGTAGCGTAGTCTTCTCGTAGCATTAAGATGTAGCTCCGTAGTACCGTAGCGCAGTCTTCTCGTAGCACTAGATTGTAGGATTGTAGCACCGTGGAGCCGTAACGCATCTTAGCGTAGTTCTTTCGTAGCACTTCAGATAGCAGTGTCGTAGCAATCTAGTGACGTCATTAAGTTTGCGGCTTGATGCAGTGTGAGTTTTATTGTACAAGTTCGGCAGCGCTGTCTGTTCCGCATCAGCGGGTGAGCGGGTAAGGGCATACTGACAGCGAGACCTACACAATTTTTTCTTTTTAAATAACTTAGATATTATAACTTAAATGAGTGACCATCTCAACACTAACCTTAATAGAGAACTAAATTATCTAAAGCCTAACCTAAACTAATGCGTTAAAAAATCTTCCGCATCATTATCTTCCGGGAACGTACTCAGAAGGGTAGCAGCAATTTAGATTTAATTAAAAATAAAACCCCCAATTTAGCTAAGGACCATCTTTATCTTTTAAAAACTGTATCAAAATGGACCCATCACTTTAGGTACGAGGTAAAAAATTTGTATACAGACACACACGTCAAAGTATAACACTCCTCTTTTTTGTAAGTAGTTAAAACTGTATATCGAAAAATCGAGCAGCGGTAGAAATATACGCTCGCGGGTTCGATTCCCAGTCGTGCCCATCTTTGTGTGAAATTTATTGCCGCTGCTCAATATCGGTGAAGTAACACATCGTGAGAAATCGGCATAATAATATCATTTGAGGACATGTGACATCCACCAACCCGCACTTGCCCAGCGTGTGTGGATTAATACTTAGACTTTTTCAACTGGTAAGATAGTTGAAAAAAGACCAGTGCCCAGCAGTGGGACACTAAAAAAGGTTTGAAGTAAGAAGTGATTAAAAAATGAAGCGTGAGCTTGAAGTCAATGGACAAATCAATGGGGAATCTAATCTAGTTAAATTATCATTAAATTATTATTAATCATCAGAAGCGCGTTTTTTTTTCTTTAAAATTCAAAAATCTTTAAAAAATAAGATGTCAAATAAAATGCAAAGTAGAACGTGTTGAAAAGAATAGCAGTACAATAGGTGCATAGTGTGGTGTTGTGTTGTGGCAAGTTTCCAGCGATGTTATTGTTCGAGCTGGAGGTATGCGCCGCGCCTCGCCGCGACTTCCGACGCGATAACTGCACAACAACACTATTAATATTACTCGCACACTGATCTACAGATAACGGAACTGACTAATGTGTGACTAGTGTTACATGCAACTTATGTTAGTAATTAGGTACAGGTTAGGTACTGGTTATTTTGCCTCGACAGTGCGGTCACGGTTTTAAAAGTGAGTTGAGACATTTCAAATTTCTCAACTCTACCCCGGAGCTAGGAAGCTGGTGGTGTTTAGTGAGCATGTAAAGCAAGTCCTGCAACTGATCTTTCACTGGTCGTGTTGGTAAGTCCGTTCTAACGAACTAAGGAAGTATAGAGAATAGAAAGTGCATATAAGTTGGTGCTTACACTGTGCTCAATAATGTCTCCTGTGTACCTGGATATAGTCAGCTTAGACAGGCTGTTGCGACTAGAAGATTATTATTATTGAATTTTGAGACAAGTATGCATCCAAAAATAAACATGTGAGTCTAAAAATAAGTGGTAGGAAGCCTTTAAGATGTGGTGCTGGTGAAGGATAAGAAAAATTAGTTTGTGAGAGTAGAGGTTGCTACATTTAATAGAGAACTCAGGAAAAAGAATATTAAAAATAATAATAATCCAGGACATTCAGACACGGTCATCTGTTCCCAAGTTGACCAAAGCTTGTGTTAAGGAAACCAATGGTATAGATACTATACATATACTATTTTTCTTTTGTAAACTTTAAACTTTAAATTACCCCCAGATTCGGAAGAAACAGATGTTCATCACACAAATACCTGCTTTGGGTGGGAATCGAACCCACGACCTGCGGTGTAAAAAGCAAGTATCTTACAGACCACGACACCGGCCCGCAAACACATTGAGTCACCTGATATCAAAATGATGTCAAAATCTAGTGTTCACGTACTGCTAAATTTCATACTCTATCGTACTCGTTATTTCCGTATAAAGTGGTACAAAGTTTATACTTCACGGTTTTCTATTATGATGATAGGTACTTACAAGGCAAAGTATAAGGGAAGAAAGCCAGGGGCAGATCAAGGAGAAACTATCCAGGGCGGAAGATACTGCCCTCCACAAACTGAGAGGGTGCATTCAGCTCCTTAATTAGAATCATTTTCCATCCAATTTTTCTCAATCCGTTTTATTATTTTGTGGATTTTTCTTTTATTAATTTTACTTTATTTTAATTTACAATTACTGTTCCGTACGCCATACTCAATTTGAATGAAAGACAGCAAAAATAAAACATACATAAATGCATTATATTAAGAAACAATGCGTAAAAAGACGCGAGTGTGCCTGGTGGTAAGGACTAACCCCATAGTAGAAAGGCTGGCTATTTGCTATGAGGGTTTCCCTAAGGTAATGATACATTCCGTATAAGTTAACAGAACAAAGCACAATAATTATTAGATACACGTAAAGTTCCTGAACTGATTTCATCTATCGATCATCTCAGAATGATGAACGGATTTCACCCTGCCAGTTTATGGAGGGCGGTTGTTCTTTATATTGTTTATACCTGTTTGAAGGGCCAACAGGTATAAACGATATAAAGAAAAATAGTGTTATGTCACATCTGGAAGTCAAAGGCTAGCCGAGGATAGAGAAAGTCGGAAAGAATTTTAGTTTATATTTTTCGTAGAACTATTTATGGCCAAGATTTACTTTGTAACAAAGTTGTCTGAATATTAGATTTCTACTTTCGAGCGCTTATTTCCGTCGATGCAAGTCGCCAAGTTAGTAGTTAGTTCATTATCAATGCGGCGAGCTGCGGACGAGGAGAGGGACCTGAACCAACTGACAAGCTAAATTACTACTAACTTTACTTGTCGCTGTCATTAAGCAGACGATACTTGGGGAACTACAACTGACTGAAATAACTTTGTACTGATTCTTGGAGTAAAATAGATTTATTTTTTCTACCCGACTGACTTCTTTTGTATACGATATCAGGTGGTTGTAACTACGGACTAAGAAAGACTTTAATGTTACTTTCGGCCTAAAGGCTTCCATATTCTATTATGAAAAAGACATCCTGGTCATCCGATTGTTTAGTGTGTCTACACGTAATATACGTGTAATCTAGTTATGTCATCATATTTAAAGCACCGCGATAGAAGACTCGATATAATTAATACTTCAGTTTACCGTTTGATTTCCTACTGTGCGCGTGACGCAACTCTTATTTCATTCATCTCATTATCTCATGTTAGCATAATCTTTAAAGTTCTCTAATACAGTGGTTTTTAATTAACTTCTATCTTAATTTACTTTATCTCATCGCATCCCTCGGCCACTAAGTCCCACACAAGCCTCCAACGTTATGTTTTATTAGTTATCAGTTAATCTTCAAAAACTCTTCTTACCTCAGTTATATATCAGTTACCAACTTGACTCAGTATCGACGCCAGTAACTTCGGCTCAGCTTCACCTAATTCCTTCAAAGCGAACGCGTCGTGTTTATTTTCAATTTGCCTTTAACACACCAAAACTTGAGCTCCAAAGAATATTCCAGAAAAAGGCTGTTTACCTTAAAAGTTAGTTTGACATCAAAGCTTTCGGATATCCAATTAGTGTAATACCCTCGAAGGATTAGGTAAGGCTTGTGTGCGCCTCGGGGGCCCGCGCCTCACCGTCTCACCGCCTCACCGCTCACCGCCGTCTCTAATTATCAAAAACAAAAGTACAAGTCGTAGGTACGTACTGTTTAATTATCTCGTACAAGAGACGAGAGATCCTTCTAAATTACGTCAAGTAACATACCTTTTTACATCCATATCTAAAAGCCATTGAGCTAAGAGTAGCGAAGCAGCTTTAGTACCGGGCTAACCTTTGAAACATAAGCCGATAGATCGAAAGACGGTCCCCAAATATCCTGTGCGTGGGCCACCTCCTCATGCAGATATGTTGATGACAGAAAAGAAAACTGGAATAATGAAAAACTGTCAAGTTAGTATAATTAATATAAGTATACCAAAAGAGATCGTAGATGACGCAAAAAACGATATTCCCACATCCGACAGCAAGATTACTAATCTGCGAGCAACAAAAACTTGTTGTTACAACAAAAAATAATGTTATAGTCATAATAAATATTGTATATTTTTGTATCACGTAGATCATAAAACCAGCGCAGTAGCTAATATTATTTGCTATGAGAGCAAAAACTTGTACGCTAAAGAAAGAAAATTGATTTGTATTTGGTAGGTATACTTACTGACCTAAATTTCGCAGTTGATTAGGTGGTCTCAGATCTATTACCGGGACGGACACAGAGTTGTAAGAAGTATGACATTATATCTTTAGTGCTTTCCGCCCGTGGTTTTGCTAACATAATTTAGCTTTAAATTGTATACAAACCAACCATCTTATCACAAAATCATACATAAAGTATGTACTTACATGTACCATATTTAAGGTAAATTGGATCAGGGGTAGGCAATGTATATTTACCACATTTACTTTGGTATACCTAAACAAAAGAAAGTAATTATTAAGTTCTGAATGTTTTGGGAATATTTATTCTCGAAGACAGACTTGAAAGCAGATTATTAGTTTGTTAATACAATTAATAGAAACTGGTCTATCTAACAAAATGTAGGTAAACAATTAGGTGTACCACAAACTCGCACAAACTAAGTTATGTCTAATCTCCCAAGTCTAGCGGTAATTGAGCGTGGAACGAGGCAAGGCGAAGCGAAGTAACTTTATGTACCTAACAATATTTTCTATTTATTACGAAGCGACACGGTACCATTAATACAGGTAATACTAATTATTACTATTTTCAACCAAATTCATAAAGGACGAAGTTCTCAATTCGACTGTTTGTTTTTTAAATGTATAGATCGATTTTGATAAAAGGTATCCTTTTCAGATGGTCCCATTTAGAAGGAAGGAAGGACACAATAATCTAGATGCGAAATTTTATAATATTTTAGAATGTGACTTAAACACTAATAGTCACATGCTTTTAAAGGCTCTTTGCCAGCAGTGGATATACAAAAAGTGGAAACCAGTTTAACTATTTTTATATGGGACAACGCGCTGTATTGATGTGTTGAGTTTTCTGGTTTTGATGAGTTCATAATAATAGTTATTATTAAGTGTGCCGTTACAAAACTTAGCATTAGCACAGATAATATAATACTAGCATTAGTGAAAACGTGTATAGGGTGACTGGTAACTAATTAGTGAAAAATACTTTACCACGTGGTAGTGATAAGCATTACAACAACTTTCACAAATAAATTATTTTAGGCTAGTTATTTTTATTTAAACTTTCTAGTATAGACGATGATGTATGCCAAGGCGGTGCGAGACGCTAAGTGTACCTTGCTACAGCGCCTCACCTCTTTTGCTGAAGGTATACTCCGTTGTCGTGGTCTCTATTGCGCGGCTTTAATAAAAAGGAATTTAATAAAAACGTATCTCCAAAATTAAATAATTCCTGTAGGAAAGTTGTTTTTTGTTGTGTTGTACGTATCAAAATACGTGGTAAAATATTTTGCACTAATTACCAGTCACCGCAGCATAAATGCATAGCTAATCTCTGGTGAACAGAACCTTAATTTGTGTAAATAATATTAACTTAATAGACGACAGCAAATAACAAAGTTCTAATACAATCGTCGGAACGTACCAACAATAAACACAAAACATTTTATATACAATTACTATTCCACATACGTTCACCTCATAATAAGATCGAAAATAATTAAGAGAGCGCGACGCTTCCCTACAATATCATGTTTCTACACAACCGCACTTACATAGTAACAGCGTTGCACCTTATTGCTAAGAGCATAAGGTTTACTTAAGGTTTTGACGTGACAACGTCTTAAATTAGGTTGCGGCTGGGAGGCACTTATGAAAAAGTGTAACGCTCGGTAACGTTACGATGAGTCACCGAACGAGAGAGAGGCCCGCCGAATGCCTTGCGTCTCTCTCCCACTCAACTATGTTTCATCCTTCTTCCTACTATACGAATGAATATTCACATTAAAATTATTTTACCACTCAAAGTCGTTGTCACGTAAAACTTTCGCCCGTATACCGAATTTACAGGCAACCAATTTTTTTATGTAAAATAATTGTGTACTACAAGTAGCAAGTAGTAGAGTAGTCGTAGATTGTGACATGTGCAGTATACATTGCTGGGTGTGTGCGGGGCGGGTGTGTACTGAGGCGGTAACGAGTGTAATTGTATAATGAAGTCCTTGTATGAATATTAAATCAAAGAGCCAGCGGCTATTCGTGTATTTATTTATTTATATTGTGTGTTTAGGGTCGGGGTTCCGACTTATTTAAGATTATTAGAATTAGTTGTAAAGTTGTAGACTTTATTGAAATATATAATTTTCAGAATCAGAGCAGCGGTAGAAAAGCGGTATCAGCCTCGTCTTTGTCGGGTTGGATCCCCGGTCGTGTCCACACATTTTGTGTGAATTGTTTCATCGCCAATAGTCAATATCGGTGAAGTAAAACATCTTAAGGAAACCGTCATGTCTAAGAACTAATCATTAATTAATTAAGGCTTAAAGTCTCTCAACTCGTATAATAGTTATGAGAAGACCTCGTGCCCAACAGTGGGACATTAAATATAATAGGCTGAAGTGAAATGATGTTCAGAATCCATGATAGTCAGAGATAGGAACTATTTAACATGAGGTCTCAAGTTTCATTCCTGAATTATTTCAGAAAGCCTACAAAGTGTATAAGCGCTGTCTGCCATCATCACGCTTCAAGTCTACGGCTGAACAATGGACACAGGGGGGTGTCTAAACGTACGTCAAATTGAGAGCAAAAAATGAGTTAACTGAATAACAATCACAAACAAACAAACAACAATAACACTAATCATTATATATAATAAAACTAAGTTGATAAAATGTGCGTGCCGATAAAACTTAAAAAGGAGTCCCATCACGATAAAGGGACTTATATAGTGTGATAGCCCTTTATCCCCCCTCGAACAAGAAAGTTCCCGTTTTAACCTAAAGGGTGTGTTTTTAAAGATATAAGGGCTTTTCCAACCCTTCAACTTGGAAAGTAAGTGTAGTCGCGCCATCTGTTGTCAAATAGTTGAACTTCATTCATTGTACACAATATGAACTTAAAAGAACGATTATTTGGGGCGCGAAATTTAAAATTCTCATTTCAATAAAGTCTTAAATTACATTTGTTACCATAACCCTTTATCCCCCCTCGAACAAGAAAGTTCCCGTTTTAACCTAAAGGGTGTGTTTTTAAAGATATAAGGGCTTTTCCAACCCTTCAACTTGGAAAGTAAGTGTAGTCGCGCCATCTGTTGTCAAATAGTTGAACTTCATTCATTGTACACAATATGGACTTAAAAGAACGATTATTTGGGGCGCGAAATTTAAAATTCTCATTTCAATAAAGTCTTAAATTACATTTGTTACCATAATAAAGTTATTAAATTTTGTGTATTTATACAGCAGTAGCTAACTTATATGTTGGAGTTAAAGCGATATCATTTTAGTTATTCAAATTACTTCTGAAAACATTTTAAAATTTAAGTTTTTAAATTTCGCGCCTTTACTGCGTATGCTACAGCTGCAAAACCTATTGTTACGGCGAACGATAACGTCGAGAACATTCTATACCTAGAAGGTGTGAGAAAGTAAATATTCCCAAACTTTCTTGAATATCCTAGAGCCATCTTTCTCGAATATCTTAGAGCCAACTATACACTTCATGTGTATAGTCTCCATAAAGCCAACTTTCTGGAATACCCTAGAGCCTAGCTTTCTGAATATATAAGAGCCCGGTGTCGCCCGCCAGAATTAATTCGATTTGAACAGCGGAACAAGCCACTTCGAAACGAAAAAGAAAGAAGTTACCTGTGTGAGCCTTTATTTTGAAGTATCACGTGTGAGTATTTTTAATAGTGTGTTTAATTAATTCATGATCTTGAAGTGAAGAAAAAAAAAAGTTATCTGTGAGCCTTTATTGTGAAATATTAAATGTGAGTATTTTTAATAATGTATTTAATTAATTCTAATGGTTTTTTTTTCTTTTCTTTTAATTGTAATTTCCTTAACTTTCAAGTAGTCGCGCGGCGTTGAATCGATATACTTTGGCCGTAAACAAAATATCGCGCGACCGCTTGAAGATTAAATAATTTTGTTTTCTTTGTCTCAACGTGCCCCACGTTTACGTAATAATATATTTGTCTATAAAATGTTCATTTAATTTATATTTTACAGAATATAATGCCTAGACGTAAAAGAGGTGGAGATCTTGCCAGTTCTGCAGCGAAACGGCGGAAACAAAAAGAATATCGAAGAAATGAAACGGAAGAACAGCGCGAAGCACGTTTACAAAATCAACGAACCAGAATGAGCACCCTGAGAAGCGGAAAAAGCGAAGAAAGAAGCGAAAATAAAACTATTGAAGAATCGAGAATTTTAAAAGATAATCTAACAAAGGAAGCATTCCACTACGAATCGACGAAGAAATATTACAATCATAAATATGTTGTGATCGGAAAAATGAATAACATTTGCCAATTTTGCCACGCGAAAAAATTCAGTAAAGAAACACCAGGTCTCTGTTGCATGAATGGAAAAATTCGATTACCACCACTGGAAGCACCTCCGCAGGAATTTCTACATTACATGACCGGGGAAACACCAGAATCAAAACACTTTCTTCAAAATATAAGATCATACAACTCCTGCTTTCAAATGACTTCTTTCGGTGTTACTTCGACTAACACTAATAGAGATGAATTTGAATATGTATTTTCAATTCAAGGGCAAATTTATCACAAAATAGGATCGTTACTACCAATGCCTAACGATGACTATAAATTTCTGCAAGTATATTTCATTGGAAATGAAGAACAAGAAATTGATCAACGAAGTACACATTTTAATGGATTGAAACGCGAAATAATCCAAGGTGTACAGAGGATCTTACACAAATACAATCAACTGATTTACATATTCAAAACAACACTAGATCGCATGATTTCTGATGACTATAAAATTGTGATTCGAGCCGATAAAAGACCACGTGGAGAACACGAACGTAGATTTAATGCACCTCAGATAGATGAAGTCGCCATCGTAATTGTGGACAATGAAAATACAAGCCGTGACATAATTTTACAACGAAGAAGAAAAGGACTACAACGCATTGCAGAGACACACCGTTCATATGATTCTCTTCAATATCCTTTAATATTTCTGCACGGAGAGGACGGTTATCATTTCAATATAAAACAAATTCATCCTGAAACAGGCATAGAAACAAACAAAAAAGTCACTTCCAAGGAGTTCTATGCTTACCGCTTAATGATCAGAGACAATGAAATATACAATCACATTCTCAACACTCGCCGTTTATTCCAACAATTTCTGGTAGATATGTACGCAAAAATAGAAGCAGAACGGATGCTTTACATAAGACTGAATCAGAAGAAACTACGCACAGAAGAATACATCCACCTTCGAGATGCGATCATAAATGACGGCAATATTGACGATATTGGAACAATGGTAATCTTACCCTCATCATACATAGGAAGTCCAAGACATATGCACGAATATACTCAAGATGCCATGACCTACGTAAGAAAATATGGACGACCTGATCTCTTCATAACATTTACATGCAACTCATCATGGCCAGAAATCAAAGAACAACTAAAATATGGACAAACCTCCATGGATCGACACGACATAATAGCCCGAGTTTTTCGACAAAAACAAATAAGATTTATTGAAGTCATCACAAAATACCACATCTTTGGAACCGTTAGATGCTGGATGTATACAATCGAGTGGCAAAAACGAGGATTACCTCACTCACACAATCTCATATGGCTACACGATAAAATTTATCTCACGGATATCGACAAAATCATCCAAGCTGAATTTCCCAATCCACAAAAAGATCCGGAACTATACAGCATAGTAGTGAAAAACATGATTCACGGACCATGTGGACCATTAAACTTTAATGCGCCATGCATGCGTGATGGAAAATGTACAAAAAAATATCCAAAACCATACGTAGACGATACAAAAACTGAAGATGACGGCTATCCCAAATATAGAAGACGATCACCGAAAAACGGTGGTTTCACAGCAAAAATACGAATACAAGGCAGAGATGAACTGGAAATAGATAATCAATGGGTAGTACCATATAACCCACTACTTTCTAAAATGTTCCAAGCACACATAAACGTTGAATATTGCAATTCAGTAAAATCTATTAAATATATATGTAAGTACGTAAACAAAGGTAGTGATATGGCAGTATTTCAAATAGTCCAAAATAGCGAACAAAATAACAGAAATGATGAGATACTCATGTACCAAATGGGAAGATACATCAACAGTAACGAAGCAGCGTGGAGGATTTTTAGTTTTCCCATACACGAACGCGAACCAGCTGTGCAACATCTAGCAGTACATTTGGAGAATGGACAGAGAGTTTACTTCACAAAAGACTCGGCTAGAAAAATTGCAAGCGAACCACCTCAGAACACAACATTAACAGCTTTTTTCCAACTTTGCCAAACGGATCCATTCGCAAAGACGTTACTGTATGTCGACGTCCCTATTTATTATACGTGGGACAAAACAAGAAAAATTTTTCAACGACGAAAACAAGGAATGCCAGAAGAGGGTCATCCAGAAATAATGAAAACTAACACAATAGGTCGAGTATACACTGTACATCCAAACAATGCCGAATGTTTCTATCTCCGGATGTTGTTACACGAAATACGAGGACCAACAAGTTTCACAGATCTCAGGACTATTGACGGCTACCTATGCCAGACGTACAGAGAAGCATGTCAACGCTTAGGATTATTGGAAAACGATAACCACTGGGAATTAACACTACAAGAAGCCACACTCACAGCTTCAGCTGAACAAATTCGAGAGTTATTCGCCATAATTCTAACAACATGTAACCCATCAAACCCAAAACAGCTATGGGACTCTTTCAAAAGGAGTATGAGTGATGATATATTGTACCAAATCCGACAAGCTAATCCAGAACTGACTATAGAATTCAGTGACAACATCTTCAATGAAACACTCATTCGCTTAGAAGATAAATGCTTAGCAATAAATAACCGGACCTTAGTAGAACTTGGAATGCCAGCACCACAAAGAAATGCTTTCAGTATGCTAAACTACGAAATTACAAAGGAAAAAAGCTACAACGTCAATGAACTACTTGAATACATTGCTCACAATAAACCACTCCTCAATGACAATCAAAAAACAATTTACAACGTTATAATGAACCGAATAAATAACAACACTGGTGGAATTATTTACTTGGACGCACCAGGAGGCACCGGTAAAACGTTTCTAATAAATCTAATACTGGCGGAAATACGTGCTAAAAAACACATCGCACTGGCACTAGCATCATCCGGCATTGCAGCCACACTTATGGAAGGAGGACGAACTGCTCATTCTGCCTTACAACTACCGTTGAATATAGCCGAACAACAATTCCCGGTATGTAAAGTCTCAGGAGCATCTGGACGGGGTCAACTTCTAAAACAAGCTAAAATTATCTGCTGGGATGAATGCACCATGGCCCATAAAAAATCACTAGAAGCCATGGACAGAACATTACAAGAATTGCGAAAAAACTCTGAAATAATGGGAGGAGCTCTACTCATACTCTCAGGAGATTTTCGACAAACACTTCCAGTTATTCCCAAGTCAACACCAGCAGACGAGATCAATGCATGCTTAAAAAAGTCACATCTCTGGCCAGAAGTACAAATACTGCAATTAACAAAAAACATGAGGGTTGAATTATCAAAAGATGAAACAACAGCACATTTTGCTAAAATGCTTTTACAAATAGGCGAAGGTACATATCCTACTGACCAAACGACCGGTCTCATTGAACTCAATAGTGATTTCTGTAACATAGCCACTACTGAAAACGAACTAATCGACAAAATTTATCCAAATATTATTCAGAACTATACCAACGTAGAGTGGTTATTTCAAAGAGCAATTTTGGCCACTAAAAATAATATTGTTGACGATATCAATTTTAATATTCTAAAGAAAATACCTGGTGAAGAGAAAGTATATAAATCGATCGACACGATGGTAACCATTGAAGAAAGTGTCAACTTCCCTACTGAATTTCTAAACTCTTTACAAGTACCAGGAATGCCATTACACTGCCTTCGTCTGAAAATTGGATCTCCAATCATACTACTTAGAAATCTCAACTCCCCAAAACTATGTAATGGAACGAGGATGATCGTAAAACAGCTATCGAATAATATCATTGAAGCTGAACTTATTTCTGGAAAGAACAAAGGACACACAGTATTTATACCTAGAATACCACTGATCTCTTCTGAATTGCCATTTCAATTTAAAAGATTGCAGTTTCCAATTAAATTAGCCTTTAGTTTTACAATTAACAAAGCGCAAGGGCAAACTTTAAAATATTGTGGCATCAACCTCAAAGAATCCTGCTTCTCTCACGGTCAGCTTTATGTAGCTTGCTCAAGAGTAGGAAATTCGAAAAATTTATATATATATACCCCGGACAATAAAATGAAAAATGTTGTTTATAAACAAGTAGTATAAATAATGAGAAAATGTAAATACATGTAAATATATATGTTTAAATATACATGTAAATATATATATCCATGATAATGTAAATACATGTAAATATATATGTTTTCAATATATATATATTTTTTACTTTTTACGTCATAGTTTATTTTTTTATTTCAACTACCACGTAACCTCATATCAACTCCCGAGCGAAGCCGGGTATTACAGCTAGTAAATAATAACACTAACCTAAACAAAGCACTAAACTAAAGCATCAAAAAATAAATTCCATTCTTCCGCATTGTTACCTTCCAGGAACGTACCCAGAAGACTAACAGCATTGCTGTGTGATCCTTCTGATCACGTGTGTTGTCAACTAGATATTTCGACAACTCCTAAAAAAGCGAACGTGCGTTTGGATGCTATTGAGTCAGAGTTTCAACATCAAACGGCTCAAACACGTAATTTTCTGCAAGGTTTGCATATTTTCTCAGCTTGGCGATCTCATCTCATGCGGCAGTAGCACCTGCTTGACCCACGAGGCATGTCTCGCGTCGAGTGCGCGACGCATTTCGAATCTAACATGAGTTATTTCTTGTTCGGTTTAAGCCAGTATAATGTAACCTTACCCCATTGTTCACAGGTAGGTAAACATTAGCAGCGCACATCACAAACAAAGCACAAATGTATCGCGCCGTGAATTATGCTCAGCGCACCACAGCTCGTACAGTTAAATGACGTCACGACATCTACACATATTTTATGACATGTTAACATTACTCAGCCCCTCTAAACAGAATACATACCTACGGGAGCAATATGAGAGAGAACAGACTATATTAACTACTGGATGGATACTACATACTGTGTAACAACCCTTTAGTGTCACACTGCAAGGCACGGGTCTTCTCTCAATTATCTTATGACTTGAGATAATTTAGGCCTTAAACTTTGTAAACAAATAAAGGAATAGAAGAGTTTCAAATGTTTCATGACGTACTCAATTATTTTATTACGTAATATCTCTTAAAGTAAAGTAAACAAAGGTCATCTAAGTGTCAGTGTAACAGTAAACAATTCAAAAGTAATCCCTCCTTGTTCGCCTTCATCTTATCGTTTACTAAATCACCAAATATATTAGGCTTTGAAGCTACTTATGAAACTGTCTTAAAGTTTGTGTCGAGCAGATTTCTTTAGCTTATCTTGTTTGTAGATGGCCTAAATGTGAGTGAAGTTTACGATACGTCTTATCTTGGGTTTGTGGTACAACATTGTTGTACGGTCGCTGTTGTAGCATTGATCGATTTTACCCAACGCATTTTTAAAATATAATATTCTTAAATGTTGCAACGTTTATCAATATTCGGTATGTTTAAAATTTGGTTTCGTCGCGGTGCGATGCGACATAATTGAGTTTATTAATTGTGCTTTATTAGAATACACAAAGAAAATTATAATCTAGAAAAAGAAAAGACAAGTTTATAATAATTTGATCAATAAGTGATACAAAGTACAAAAGTAACGGTATACAAAGGTGAAGGCAGACTGAAGTTTATAACCTCGACTTCTAACCAAAAAAAGCATTCATGTAATGCTTTTTTATCTTAAAATAGTTTTGTACTTGCATGTTTAGCAATGATGCAGTCTACGATAAAACGCTTTTACCCAGTAGATAAATACCGATTCACTTGTGACTTGAAGGTTGGCAGATTATAGCTATCGGGCAACAAAGATACCGGCAGCGAATTCCACAACTTGGCAGTTCGCACCACTCGTTCCTATACACCTGAAAATTATTATCGGCATTACTGGATAGTGTGGTGTCGCCCAAGAATTAGAAACATACGTGTTGAGGAGACGACGAAGTGATTGGAGTGTGAGTAATCGTAACGTGACTGATGTTAATAACGAATAATAATCATAAAGTAACAAACTATTTAGAGGATAAACCAAGTAGTTACGTATTTAGGAAGAGATTGAACCCATCTCCGTTTTGCGAGTGGTGGACATGTAGATGTGTTCACAAGTAGCGGTCGTTCTCTGCGTAATATTTTCCTTTGCGAGGCTCTTCACGTGAGCCTGGCTACGTCAAAGCGGCTCTCACAAGCCTACCTACATCAGGGCTGTCATCTTAACACACCAGAATATTTTAAACTCGAAAGTAATGAAGAAATGACACATTTAAAAGCTGTCGTTTTATTAACATGTAACATCACAAGTAATATGACACTATTTATTTATTATTTGACATTGTCTATAAGTGGTTTCCGCAAGCGGCTTTTCCCGCGTGGTATTAGTATAAAAAGTATTTTAAATACTGTTCTAGAATATAATCTTTCTCTAAGCAAAAGTTTATCTAATTCCGTTAAGCAGTTTTTGCATGAAAGCGTAACAAACGTAGTGAGATCATGAACAGAATGAAGTCAGGTGAATGACCAGTCCTTAAATAAAAAAACATAAATCATGTAGCTGGTAACAGCCCTAGCTAAAGGCTCCTTCGAATACTTTAAAATGTACAGGATGCGACATGACAGGTACAACCTGTCACTTAAATTCAACATTTACTTCGCTTCTCTACATCTTAAAGATAAACCAGACTAAAGCTAAAATCAGATATAGCCTGGCTTATTTCTGCAGGTAATGCGATTTACAAATAATTACTTTCGTATAAGTTGAGATCAAAATGACCAAACATTTCGTCAGTTTAAACAGTTGTAAACACTTTTGTGTGAAAATTGTTCTATACATTTTCGCAATATTCTACAAATAAATCTATAGAATTAGTTATGTCCCCTTGACTTATTTTTTAACCTATAATAGCCCTGCGCTTGACCACAACTTGCCTGATGTGAAGCAATGACGTAGTCTACGATGGAACCCAGTAAATACCGATTCACTCGTGACTTTAAGACAGGCAGATCATAGCTATCGGGACAAAATACACGCCGACAGTGAATTTCACAACTTGGCAGTTCGCACCATAAAAGTGGAAGCAAAGTGCTTTGTGTGTACCCGTGGAATTTCCACCATATAACGGTGGCGAAAAGCCGTGCCTCTGCTTGTCCCACACGGATTGGGGAATAAGATTGTGTAATTCCAACGCACACTCTCCGAAGTGTATCTGATAGAATACCGAAAGACTAGCAACTATACGGCGATGCTCGAGGCTTCGCAATTAATTTTTTTAATTCTTACAGATTAATTTTTTAATGTAAAATCCTGTAAAATAATGTAAAGGTCTTTAGACGTTAGTTAGATTTGGTATAAAACTCCTGATTAGTCGACTATTTTGAATACTTAAATACACTTTTTTGAATAAATTTGCTTCTAACTTTGTAAATAATTGCCTCGATATGTGTAAGTACAAGTGTGACTAGAGTTAGCATTAGTTTTGTACATAAATACTATAACTTCTGACAGTAGATATTTACTAGTTATAAGATAGTTATAGGTAGTATTGATCAAGATTTGTCTGTGTGATGGTGGCAGTTGTCTCTCAGTTGTCGTCTGAGCTACAAAAGATTACGTGCTGTCCTCATTAGTGGCAACTTGCGACTTTTGTCTACTTGTTACTTCAAAGGAATTCTTGTGTTTTGTTACGTAACTACCAATTGTTTTAGTTTCGTTAAAGGACAAGTACGTACGTAGTTGTTTTAGTTTTGTTAAGCTTTGTTAACGATATCTCATCCTTCTATTTATTTATTTGATAAGGAAAACCAACAGCTACATAACAAACTGAAAAAGTAGCTAAATAAACAACAGTCAGCCAATAATAGGTATTCACGAATAGTAGTTGAGTAACATCATAAATTTTCAGAACACTAGCAAGCAAATACGAAAACCCTGTTGGAGCCTTAAATAACAAAAACAAATTATTTATAAAAATTAAGGTTTAACCTGTTCCTTGCAGTACTGTTTTTAATAGTTTATGGATCAAATATAAACTCTTTACAAATGTTGTTAAAATCCTTGCTCGCCCGCCAAATGTACGAGTTCTGCCTGTAGTTAGCAGATGAAGAAGGTGCCAACAAGGGTGGATTATAGCGTAAAGATCTAGAACGAACGTTAAAGTTTTATTGCTGCAGTAGGTCAGGGCAGTCAATGTCATTATTAATTATTTTCAGATAGTAATGTACCATCCCCTACGCGTCTACTATTTGTAAGCAGCATAAGGAACTTTATTGTGTGTATCACGGATAAAATTAAATATCTAACCATCTATGATTCGATGCTTGGTAACTATCCAAATGTAGGTTCGTGTAGTTACTTACCAACTGTATTATCATCAAATTAAATGTTATCATCTCAGGATAATCAATAAACTTCTTGCAAATAAAAAATAAATTTTGCATATCCTCCTATAAAATTATGGAGTTGTGTTCAGACAAACACAAAAACTAATAACATTCGAATTAATAACATCTTCCTTTCTAAAGTCAGCTCCAAATTACGACATATTGATCATAATATAATGCCAATATTTTAGTACCCAACTTTAAATTTCATGTAATTTTCTGTCAGATGATTGTCAAGCTTAATTAATTACCTTTATCTAAGTAGATATACCTGTTTCCAGACATTAAAACACCAAACACACAGCGTGATGAGAGATCAAAACTGCACAATGTGCAATGAGCATGCACCCGCATGCCGACACACACGGTCAACATCAACACACTCGGCTCACTACACACAACATGTGCCGCACTAATTACGTTATCGACTCTTCACGTTAATTAATTACTAACCTTTTTATTAACTATATTAATATGTAATTTATTGTTTTCAGTCTGCCTGGTGTAACATACATACATAGGTCCCATAAGTAACAAGAGGCGAGCCTACTGCCTGGTGGTGGATGAGGACGTCACTTGATGTTGGCAAAGGGGGGCCACACAGAGTCACCGTAGTGTACGTCAGCGTATGAACGGCATGAAGATACGCTCCTTTGCACTGACGCCCTTTAACAAGTAGAATGGCCTGTACGGCCGAACTGCGGCCGCAGACCCGTCCCCTAAAAGAGAGAAGCATTACCAACCATAATGGGCTGCCAAAGGCTGCCTAGTGTAAGTGGCAGAATATTCGTCTCTAGCTTTCGAGGTGGTGCCGTACCAAAAAACATATAGACCTCAATGTATTCGGGTTGATAAAAAAAACGGTATTAGGGCATATCCAAGTTTGTAGTGAAGAAATTAGTAGTACGACACCCCCGTATCATGGAGAGTATTTTAAGCCCAGAGCCTGCTTCTAAGCTCTGCGTCGATCCTACGTTCTATCTCACATCAATCGGTTTAACCATACTACAGGAAACTGTCGGCCTGTCGTAGGTACCCGAAATATGACCAGGAGTGAAGTAACTGCCTATGTTTTATCCAGGTATCAAATTGAAAATGTCTTGGTAACATTATAGGGTGTAATGAAGACTCTAAACTGCACGTAGGAAAATAGATTGAACGTTCATAAGGAAACTCTCTCAAATAAAAATAGTTTGATTTTAAGTTATAACTATTTTATAACGAGTTTCATCTCAGTTTAATCTCTTTGTAATACGATTTTATAAATATATCTTTTCAAACTTCGCGATTACGAGGGATTGCATTTCATTAAATTCTCTATGTAACATAATAATGCTGGTTTGTAGTTGGTAATACTGTCGAGGACTGACAAAAGACCCTTTAATCCGCAATTACACGAAATTACATAAATTTGAGAAGGTCTTTATCGTAACTAGTTTGTAACTTGGAGTTAATAAGTTAGTTCTACACACGTAGAGGTAACTTTGAGAATTTATACATCTCATTGCCCGTGGCTTTTACTGTAAGAATAATATCTTCATGAAAGTTATAATTAGATTTCTTACATATACATATAGTAACTTATATTGTATTTTATTATATTTACGCGAATATCACACATTGTTTACATCGTATACGTAATATGAGGCGAGCTACTTGCCATTCATCGGGCTCATTTCCAAACTTCGACCATCAACTAAGATTGTTTGAGTAACTTGGAAAAGTCTTCCTGCTCAAGCTGGGAATCGAACCTAGAACCTCGCGAAAACGTTTACTAATGGATCTACTAGGTAGGGTGTTATAAAATCTAAAATAGACCTGACAAACATACATACATACATACAAAGTTATTAGATCAGACCGAGTTATGCGACACGTAACGTCGAGACGTTCGACATAAATGAACCGTGACATTTAGCTGCCGCGGGACGCTAGGAATGGCAATCACGTCGACGCGTTATGTGACGTCAGGCCGTGTCTCCTGCGGCTGCTGGGCGGTCGCGTGTCGACTGCGGTACTGCGGGGATCTCACGTTCAACTGTTAACTAAACTGTGTTAGTACTGTTTGTAGTTTCAAGTACAAATTTTCTCTCAACGTTTAATTTGCGCTTTCAATAAACCTCATTACAAGGTAGTTAATAGAATTTGGTTTTTTGTTTTGCTCTAGTTTCCTGCCTCAACGTTCTAAAATGGTACGCGTGTTTGCTTAATAAAAGTGAAGTCCCGTGTTCAAATATCGTGCTAGGAAAAATACATTTCTAATCGTTTCCTATTACGTATATAATTTCTGCTTACATCTTTGGGTAATACAGACATAAGCGCTATGTTATGCCCTAGTTGTGTGTAGTTCTACGCGGAGAAGCAAACTGCACACATAGTTGCGTCCCGTGAGTGTTGCCCTACGGAACAGAAAATCAATGGAGTTCCGATGCCTGTGTTTTGTAGATATAGTATCTATCAGTTCTATAGTCACAACAGTAACTACTCTACGATAACGGTCCATAAAACCTTTTATTTCGCAGTATCTTGGAATACAAATTGAAGGTGCTTGTTCAAGAATTAACTAGTTACACTTTTCAAACGGTTGTTCAACAAAATTATCTGATCCTTCTTGCACTGCTAACATAGACTATTGACATAAATAATAATAATATATTAGTATTATTATTATTATTTATTTTTGTAACTACGCTTGTTGTTCACCTGCTGCCACCACCTTGGCCCTTGATACACCGGTTTGCTATAAGACCGCAAGATCACGGGTCAGAATTTGGGTCGAACAAAATTGGTTTTAATATGCATATAGTAGTTTGAAGTTAGCAGCTAATAGGTACAGGATGATAATAATCTCTGCCGACACCTTTAAGTAATCAAGTGTGAACGCTACGTTGTTTTACAATGAAAACTGTAGTTTGTTATTAAAATATTGACTATTTACAAAGATTATTAATTTACTACTAAGCAATAAAAGTGTAATTCATTTTTTATTTAAAGTATTTAATTTATTCATTTTTGCAAATCTCATCGGAGGAATAGTTACAATTGCTGCGAGCAGCCCTCACGGCTCACGGCTCGCGGCTCGCGGCACAGAGCTCGTTAGTATTGTGAAATAAAATTGTCTGTTAATTTTCTGTAGCGGTTGTAACAAATAAGCGCTTTTATAAGTTGTACGAAGCAAATAATTTGTGAGGTAAATGTAGAAAAATAATTGCATATTATATTATTTTCACACTAAGCGAAAAAAGAATAAGATTCCGGAAGACGACGTCGTCTTCGAGGAAGACCACGGAAACTATGTTAAGATCTAGGTTAATTTGGGCAGAGAATTGGGCAGAGAAAGTGTGCGTCATTGTAAGACTGTGGCTTTTTCCCAGCTGTGGTAGAAGATGACAACTGATAAAGAAAAATCTAACCAACCAGGCAACCCTTTGGAATACCAACGTGATATATCGCGATCTTCGTAAATTAATTTGGTAATTAATAAAATAAATGCAATACCATCAATAAACAATTCGCATTAAGGTAAAAACGGCAATGTATGTCTGTCGAAATTGTGATATAAATCGAAATTATCTGTTCACCGGCACGCACCGATCTCACGTCCAACTTTATTTGATTCCAATACAATATTGAGGGAATTCTATTTTATTTTATTGACGTGATTAAATGATGTCTGAGTTATGTACTCGTAAGTATTGGCATTGAATAACTTGGCTTACGATTGATTTTATTATGCTACTCTGTGACCTACGACCTATCCTATAGCCTTTCTTATTAAATAGACTATCTAACTGTAAAATCATATCCGTAGATAGTTCCTTAGATTAGCGTGGTCAAACAAACAATCTCTAGATTATAAAGCAGCTATTTCACAACAAGCTGCAAACAGCATTCTCCCGACAGCACATGTAAGTGGCGGAACAACTAATGAAATTCAATGTGATTCATTCAAAATGATTGCATGACAGCTAACGAATTAGTTAAATGTTTAGTATGTTTTGGAAAAATTACTAAACTGATTTGGATGAATACAATACTCAAATTAAAAAGTACACGCACTCAATAAACATATTGGGTACTTTTAAGACACGAGACATTTTTGTATCGAATTACCTGAAAGACTTACATTGGTTTAGGGAACCGTTAAATACACAACCAGCACTCTTAGAAAAGTGCCATACATGTGAATCAAATAGAATAGAATTCTCAATGTATAAGAATAAAAATAGCTTACGACATAAATAAAATTACAAGTTGTAAGCTACTATCATTCCCATACATTGTGAATTGTATTCTATTTACTAAGGGTTTAAACCACTTGTCGAAGAGTGCTGGACTTTTATTGGTAGAAATAAATGTAAAGTACCAGACTTGCAGAAACATTTAAACTGAAATAAACCTATTTTATAATTGAAATAAATCATTTTATAACGGATTTTATTGCGGTTTATTTTAGATTTTAAATCCCGAAGTTTATAAAGTCTTTTCAGATTTCATTATCACTGGTGGACTGACGTCCAAAATTATTAATCACTATTATTACTGACAACCTAAAAACATTATTATTCCGATTTACGCAAGCTTGGGTTGTGGTAAAACTAAATTAAGAACTGGGTCGCAAGCAGGTGGTATATTCCAATCATTTTCTTTGTTAAAATTATAAATTCAATTTGTGATATTCGGGTAATATAAAAATAAAAAAATTGTTTATTTTTTTAATAGAGAAGTGCTATTGCTATAATATACAGTTTATTAATGATAAAGCTGATAGAGTTAAGACTTATTGATATATATTTTAATCAGTTGTGTAATAATTACCGACGGTTAACTGTTTGGAGTAGGTTTCAAATGTTATTTTAATTAATGTATTCCTTTTTAGAAGTATTCATTCTTTGATTTCTATTTATTTAATTTGAATTTAATTTATACGCCAGTTATGGCTAAAACATAGCAAGTCTTATAAAATTTTTTGTTTATTTAAGTATCTCTATGAATATCTATATTTACAAAAATAAATTATTAATTAAATTATTGACATAGTTAAAGTTTTTATCATCATCATCGGCCTTTGGCGGTCCACTGCTAGACATAAACCTCTCCCAATAAGTAAAGTTAACATTTTTATAGTGAACTAGCGGACCCGGCAGACGTCGTTCTGCCCGGTAAAGCAGTGTCATCTACCGGGTCTCAGACCTACCGAATATAACCAATAATAAATAATAGGTATCTAACCCGGTTTTCGGCACTACTTCGCTTTCTAAATTTTCTTTGTTTTTAATTTTTCTCTGCGTAAGAACCATCCTCGTAGTTAAAGGAATATTTTAAAAAAGAATTAGCGAAATCGGTCCAGCCGTTCACGCGTGATATCGTGACAACGGAAAACGGGTTTCATTTTTATATATATAGATTGTAATTGCTATGTGTAACGTTATATGAAAAGGTTTAATAGTTGTAACATAATGTGCAAAAGCAAGCGTCAGTTGTCCGTCGTCAATAATGCTCAGCATCGTTAACGCTAATGCGTGCGCGGCGAAAACAATCCCTCCTAGCCTACTCGTGACTCGTAATACGTTCTTAAAAATATAACACGTGTTGATACCATCACTTATGTTATCTACCTCATTTGTAGAGGGGTGCGATATTGTTCTTTGATTCGTCATTGTGTACGGAAATATATTTATTACAACAGGTGATCATTATTCTTGAGTTTTATTTGATAGCAAACAGCTCAAGTTGTTCATACTCGTGCTAGAGTTTAGTCCGTTTACCTTTATTTATGAGTCCATCTTGTAGATTATTAAATTGTTTTGGACATAATTATATTATTTTTTCAATTTTACTTAATCATAAAAACAAAGGACAAAATGTCGCTTGTCGAAAATCTTTACACCCACTTAACTATCCTACTAATATTATAAACACGACAGTTTGTAAGAAAGTGCGGATGTCTGGATGTATGTTTCTTAGTCATTCACGCAAAAACTGCTCAACGGAATTGGATGAAATTTACCACAAAGATAGATTATAGTCTGGATTAACACTTATACTACTTTTCATCCGAACACGTACCACGCAGGCGTAGCCGTGGGCGGAAGCTGACGTAATATTTGAATATTTGAAAATCATGACAACTTTCTAACAGACTTCAAAAACGTGGAGGTTCTCAATTCAACATGCCCTCTGTGCAGGGCATTTATGAAGGAGGAAGAAACAGCCATCTACGTGGTCACGTGTTGTCCAGGGGTGGCGAGATACAGAGCGGAACACCTTGGATCACCGATGACATTTCAGGAAGCCGTCGGTAACATAAAGGGTCTGCTAGGATTCCTCCTGTTGCTGTAGCCCAATAACGCAAAATAGGCGCACATATACCTAGAACGTCGAGTTGCGGAAAATAGCTCGCTGCAAACTAACTGCTCGATAATTTTTAAGTGTAGATGACGCATGGAATACAATTTTAATTGTGATACGTAGAAATCATGTTAATATGACTTTGATTTACAATCAAACAACCCGTTAATTGTACGGAATAACTATTAAATTGAAACCGCAACCACAACACACGGAAGTAAAGGAGGCTAATGAAAATTATACTAATAAATAGGTTGTGTAGGTGACTGACTAAGTTAACCTTAAGTTAACCAAATCATTTTTATCATTCGCTTCCCACTTAGTTACCAAAAACCCTCGTAATCATAAACGAATCAGTGTTTCCTGGGAAAGCGCGTTTCATTGTAGACCAAATCATCCCTTCATAATTGGCAAGTTGTTGTCAATCACAAGTCAATTTTGGAAAATCTTTATTTTACATCTTCACCCTAACCTTGTTTAGTATCCCACTACTGGGCAAGGGTCTTCTCTCTCAACTATCGTACGAGTTGAGAATATTTATGACCTTAATCCTAATGTCCTCGAATGATTAGTTCTTAAACATATCGGTTTCGTTAAGATGTTTTCCTTCACCAATATTGAGCAGCGGCGACGAAACAATTAACATAGAGATGTGTTGGCACGACCGGGAATCAAACCCGCAACCTTATAATCCAAAGGCGAGACCAACACCGCTGCGCCACCAATTCTACCAAATCATCGCTTTCCAACCAACGGCCAGTTGTGTTCAAGCACAAGGTTATTTAAAAAAAAACTTATTGTACACTATACTCTCGTTAGGTACAAATAACTTTGTGAATTAAATTAGTTATCTGAGGAAAGAATGCCCTACCTTAAAATTACCACTAAATACGTTTATGACCGTCAATGTAATTTAATTTTATAGTCTTACATGTTCCAGAGCGATTCATTTCGCTAACAACTGAACGCTGCGGTCCGCGTGTCGCTCGTCACCGCGTCACAAACCGCTGACTCAGCGCTCATCGACACTTGCCAAGCTTTTTGTACGTAATTATCTGGTGATGACGTCACGACACTCATTGTGCCCGCACCGGCACTGAGCTGCATGCAAGTCATTACGAGTTCATCGCAGTACCGTGCCGGGTCCGTAGTGCCGGCACGTACGTGGTACGTGGTACGTGTTGCCAGTATAACACTTGAAAAATCTGTCGAAATTATAATAATAATAAGCCTTTTAAATATTTAAATTTAACGAATGTATTATAAAATACGAACGTATTGTGAAAATTGTATTAAAATAATATTAATTGAATATAATTTATAAAAAATCCCTACTAATATTACAAATGCGAAAGTAACTCTGTCTGTTACGCTTTCCCGCTTAAACTACTAAACCGATTTGGATGAAATTGGGTATGGAGGTAGTTTGAGACCCGAGATAGGACATAGGATAGTTTTTATCCGACTGCGCAAAAAGAAGGTAATGTTTTGGCCCGATAACCGACATACACACAGGCGAAGCCGCTGTCGGAAAGCTAGTCGTAAATAATGTTAATGTTAATAATGATACCTAGTAAAAAGTATTTTCTACATTGCCAGCACTAGCAACACCGATGAGGTAGTGATTCTTTAAGTTATTTTTCACGATGGATATCTCTTTTATATAGTGACTCTGTGAGTTATCTAGAAGCGATGAAGCACTGAGCAATGCTATCGTTCGGTGGTCGTTATGTCGGATGATTTATTGTTCATTCTTACACGATCTTCAGATACATAGCTAGAGTTTTAAAAACTACGTTCCATTCTTCATCTTATTGATAGCTGGAAAAACTATAACTTGTATTTTTAGAGGTTTTAAAAAGTTTTTGCTCCTTTTTTAAATATCGAACAGTAAATAATATTGGTACCTAAAACTGCCTTTGTAAATTTCGTGTTTTGAAAACAAATGACCAAATTACCCTAAAGGAATTTAAATTCTCAATCAATACCAAAAAGGTCCTAAATAAAGCAAGTGTTTTCTTTAAAACATAATCCAAGCTGAAGAGAGTTTTGAAAGCGTGGCCCTCGAATGTCTTTGTTATATTTAAGGTAATTGCATCCAAATGATTCGTTCCGATTCAACACCCATCGTTGTTGGTGGCGTTTGTTTGAAGTAAATAAAACGTGAAATTGGGGCGGAATGGGGTGAGACTGTTTCATTTTCTCTGATTGAACCACCGATATTGTATTTCTGACAACAATTTTAAGAACTCGCTGAAAAGCCGCCGGCTTTCACACCCTGATAACTTCACTGTCATTATTTATAGAATACTGTTGAACTAGACGCTTTTTACGACTTTGTCTGTTTTCCAATTGAAAAATGCTTTTTTTTAAACAACTTTTCTAGGAACTGTAGTTATTCTGATCTGAAAAGGTTTTTTTAATTAGTCAATTCATTTCTGTGTTTTTTTTATGTTCACAAGCATTCCCAGTTTAGTTAACAGGGCATTGCCTTTGACACTTTATATGAGAATGATAATAAATTATTGTTGTTTATTATTTCATTCCATCAATAATAACTTCATTCGTTATTCATTGGATTCACTCCTTCTGTCGATGTACGTATTTGAGCTCCACGCGTGCAACATGTAATATTGGTTTTTAATAATGTATTTGTGCAGCGAAGAACAATAAAGTGTGTTAAAGTTTAACCAGTGACTTTCTTTAAACAATATAGTTTCTGTAACAATTACTAAATATTTATTTACAGTGTAGTCAGCGGTGTGTCTAACAGGCATGCCAATAGACCGGGACGGAAATTGCGGGACGAGTTAGATAAAGGCTTAGACAGTTGGATGGAGGTGGCCTAAAATTACCTACGTCGTATGAAAAGTGCTAGCCTTTGACCATCTGTTGGATAATATCAGAGCTAATAATATAATATTTTTTAGAAGAAAAAATATTTTTTCTATAGTATCCTTGGGCTTGATTACAACTTACCTGTAGTTAAGCGATGATATTATTATAGTCTACGGTGAAACTTGCTTACCCAGTAAATACTAATTTAGTTACTGTTACAAACAGATTAAAATTTAAATAACAGTTAAATGTAGAGTTCAACGCGGGCGGAGCTACCAGGAGTGCAGATACTCGTTGGAGATGCTATTAATCTAAGTCAAACGATTTGATATTAATAAATCACGTCACGACACAAGTTTTCTCTCAAATTATCGCGGGCCCCACTGTTTTGTTTAACGAGAGCCTATTGTTTATAACGCAAACAAAGAAGATACAATAGACGACAAATTATTACAAAATATTACCATTTGTATCTATTGTTTTTATCTAAAATTCACTTATCTAGATCTGTGTTTAGGTTTACAGACAATTTCTTTAAAACTTTAGAATTTTATATAACACTAGTTTACAGTGGCGAAGGGTGGAAATCTGAAAAAGGGAATCAAAAAGTTCTTACTTAAGATAATATATCTCTTCAATACCGTCACTGATGTTTCTATTGCGATCACCACCTTCATATTATAAGTACTTATTTTTGATGCTATTGCGTCCATCATTTTAATATGGAAAACGATATTAATAAATTCCTAAAGAGAAGCCGATTGGAATCGGCTCGTATGGACTCTTCGCCCTTGGCAGCTTATGTCCACGACTTGGTGTAAAAGTACGTTTATCCTCCTCCAAATGGTAAGCAACAATAAAGATGAAGATAGTATAGATGCTGCCAGTCTTTTTGAGGAACATGTTATAGAAATTAAAACGATTTTTTGACTCTGGTAATTAATAATCCCTTAGCGGCCAGTTTATTTGCCAATGGTGGTGCGCAGGCGATATTTTAGTGCACAAGTGTGAGGGCAAACACAAAAAATAATAATAACGTTTATTTTTAGTAATGTAAGGTACAGTCTGTTACACAACGAATTTTACAATTGGGATCGCATAAAATTAATAGCAACAACGGAAAAACTCTGATGACCTTGCTAGGTTACAGAGCAACCTGTGTTAAGGTCCGTCAGCCCTTAATGCCCACATAATAAACAATAGTTAGAAGACTGTTTGTGATATCTAATGATAAAAAGAAGAGCAAATGCCTCTCTATTCCCTTCACTCTCAGAATTTAGTGTGACGTGGGAACAGACTGAACGACAAGAAATTTTAAGAATACCTGATTTTTGTTGCATTTTATAATAACTTTTACTAGTAGCAAAGTTTTAGTGTAGGAATCACAACGCGCTTCCAACTTCACACTTGGGACGGTTCCGTTAGAGTAAACTTTTGAACCCGATCCTCCCTTTGTGAATACAAACTCTAACTAATTGAATTCGTGCAAAATAATGTTACACTTCTATGGAAATATATTTGATACTACTTGTCTTAAAAAGTGACGTGTACCCGATTTTCGTTATAACAAACAAAACATAAAAATCTACTTTTTAGCATTAGAAAATAATGTACTTACAGAAATATTATTCTTGCAGATTCATTTAAATTTATAATATAATTTATCGCAGCTTAAGTGGGCACCTGTAAGTGACAGTCCCACACTGTTCCACTGCTGGGCACAGGTATTCGTTCAACTACCCTAAGAGTTGAAAGAGCTTAGATCTAAATTACGACTATAGCTATGTCGTGTTTAAGCTACCAGTTTTTAATTTAGAGTTGTGTTGGTGATTATTACGCATATAAATATATGTTGGCACTGTGACGACCCGACCTACTCGCGCAGGCTGGTTGTCATAATTTTAGACCCTACCTAAACTAGATACCTAGACTGACAGAAATCAACCTACCTACCTCGGATAGAAAAACCTAACATTCCCACTCTCCCCATATTAGGTTTAATGGATCCCAGACCTAACGTAAAGAAATACCTATAATTTAGCCCACTAGAAAAGCCTTATACCAGTTAAAGATCTATTTGGTATGATTTAGTGTACTTACTTAAACTCTAAATGCATGTGCTCGAAGAATGAGGTGATATAGACTATTACCCCGACTTGACTATGATTTGTGTTACTTTAAGAAAGGTTACCTGCCTAAATAAGCCTGAAGGACCTTTGATTTACTAGGAGTATTGGGGCGATGAAATGATAAGACATAAATTTGTTTATAGACCGGAAATAGCAAAAGACCCTCAGGAGAGGATCTGGCATAATACAACAACACACACTATAGTTTAGGCCCAAACTTTACATAGATTTAGTAC
Source organism: Meganola albula (assembly GCA_936450015.1). NCBI lineage: Eukaryota > Metazoa > Arthropoda > Insecta > Lepidoptera > Nolidae > Meganola > Meganola albula. The sequence continues at coordinate 157,907 of OW388159.1, forward strand.
TTAGTTTAAAATATACTAATACGCGTCTTAACACAAAGACTCTACTTCGCAACCTCTCAGACCGACAACGAAACCAAGATTAGTTTTTCCAAAATTAACACGCCACCGCCGGGACCCGCGTAGTCCCCACTCTCCTTCCCTCTCGCGTGGCGTCCTTACACGTTACTACGATTTCTCCAAATTCCTAGTAACAAAAAATATTACAATCTTAAGTAATTTGTAAACTGCAGCCATCTGCAAGCAATAACCGATGTCTTCGCAGCGTCGGTCATTGTAACCCGAGACTAATGTTGTTTTGAATTCTGTAAATTTCTAATGGCTGTCCAACAAACTTATTGTTTTTAGAACCAATTGTTCACAGCATACGGCCTTTATTACTAACATCTGCAAAAAGAGCGATATTCTTAGTATTTGTATAGGGTGAGGGATGTTCTAATGGATACCTATTTGGTTCCATCACAGCACATCTACTTCTCATTGCATCAGCTGTCATTTTATACTGTTATCGCGTCAGTCTTTGAGGTCAGCTGTCACTCGATAAAAACAATATGAACGAACGAATGAACACCGAGCACGGGTGAAGCGGCCATCTTAGAAGGGTTGACACTTCGTGATGGACGCTGGCATCGTCGGGAAGTGCGCACGCGAACACGTGCTCGGTGGACTTTACGCTTTTATCCAATGTAATCTTAGCGATCTGTAATTATCTAGTAGAATTAATGATGGTGAAGTGATATTTGCCGTAGTTATTTTATTGAAATACCGGTTTCTTACCCGATTATTCACGACTACCTAAAGTTGTCTGCTAATCCTGATATTTTTAGTCTAAAACCTTTTAAAATTCTTCATATACGAGATAGCGATGTGATTATTGTGTACATTGCATTACGTTAGAAAGGGATAGATAACAATAAAAGGGTAATCATGTAAGGGCAGTTGTGCACTAGAGTGTAACGGCAAGGTATGCGGCATGCGAACAATGTAGTGAAGGCAAGATATTCGCAATCAGCTTTGTTGTGGTTGTGATAACAGCTGGTTATTTGCTAAAACATACCAATGCTTAAATACTATGTATCCTAATCCTAATAATTAAATGCTACTATAGATAAAACATATTTTATAATAGTGCTACACTGCTGGCTGGGGCTTACTAAGGCTACGCGGTCGGGTTTAATTCTTTAAGTATTTTGGGATGATTTCCTTCACCGATATTTATCCGCTTCGATGTATGATTTCACCAAAGATTTGTATGGTCACGAACCGACGGGATCAAATCTGTGACTTAGGTATCGGCCTCAACTTATAATGTAGGCATTATAAGCTGAGGCCGAAACCGCTGTGCTCTGTATGGTAGATTATTAAGTATCTATACCAGATTATAGGGGTAAGGGTCAGATTAAATCAAACACCGTCACTTGCACTATAAAAAGGTATATATTCTCACAGTAACACTTTTACACTTCGTCACACTAACACTTTTCACTTGTTCAAACTAACAAATTTACACTTCTTCACGGTACCATTGCTCGACACCGAATGCCAACCTAACCTCGCTCTCCCTACCTCGATTACTCCCACCACTACATATTCTACTGAAATGAGGTATGCCGTCATCTGCGGTTACGGTTTACTTAGTCAATATAACAACTAATAAATGTAAAAATACAATTATAAAAATATAACTGTGTAATTTAAGATAATTGAATGTAACAATATAAATGTTAGTATAAATATTAACTTAAACTATCAATTTATGCATATCAATACTATCTATGTAATCATTGTTATAATCTAAACCTAACAACTCGGCCATCCTACTCTAAGCGGGACCCTTCGCTTTCAACAACGATTAAACATATAAAAAAAAAGATTACAAACAAGATCATCTTATTTATGTTCTGTTAACTTACAGTAAAAATAAACAAATCTAATATAATTTAATATCTAATTATGATAAGTGGAACTGAAAAAAGTTTGTATAGTAAGAATTTTATGGTCATAGAAGACACAACAATGTTAATCTTTATCGGTATCGTTTCCAGATAATTCAGATTCTGATTCAAAGTTTCTGGTAAAATTCATCCAGGGTTGAATTTTATCTAAGGATACGATAGCTTCGTATTTGCGATTGTTTTTACGGGTTAAGGGCGTGTCTTCAATGACGAATCTATCATTATCGAGCATTTTTACTATACGGTAAGGGCCTTGGAATTTTACAACAAGTTTTTGGGATTTACCATCATGAGGTACTTGTCTTTCCACTCTTACTAGGTCGCCTTCTTTATACTCTGTTGCCTTTTTCCTGCGTCTGTTATAAATATTAGCATCCCTTACCTGTTGTTCTATTATTTTGTCACCCGCCTCTTGCCTTAAATCGTCTAATTCTTCTGCCGAAACTCTATTTATGGTTTCGTTAATGACATCGCTCAACTTACCTTCTGTCCTACTGGTAACGTTAAAACCGAACAGCAATTCGGAAGGACTCTTTTGTGTAGCTTTGTGTTTTGTAGTATTGATACCTACCTGTATATCTGAAATATGCTCATCCCAAGACTTTTCATCTCCACCGTGATTAGAAGTAGACAATGCATCTAAAATCGTTCTGTTAAACCTTTCAACTTGACCGTTGGCCCTTGGAGTAGCAACAGCGTTCTGTATGTGTTTTATACCGTACGTCTGTATAAAGTCTTGGAACGTTTTACTTGTGAAGCTCGTACCTTGGTCTGTAATTAGCCTGGTGGGTACTCCAAAATAGCTTACATATTGTTTCATTACCTGCACTGAAGTGATAGACTTGGTGTTCCTGACCGCGTTTATACTTACGTATTTGGTGAAACCATCTACAATTACTAGTAAGTAACAGTTGCCTTTTTTACTTCTGACGAATGGTCCCAGATGGTCCGCATGCACTGTATGGAAGGGTGTTGTCCCTTTTTCGATAGGATGCAGTTCACCTTCACGTTTTCCCCCGGGAGCTTTGTGGTGAGCGCACTCAAGACACGAGGAGACATATTTTTTTACAAACCTACGCATCTTTGGGAACCAATAGTGTTCTTTTATGCGATGAAGGGTTTTCTCGAATCCCAAATGACCCAGGTCATCGTGGTTTATCTTCAAAATTTGCCATCTGACTCCTCGAGGAACAAGCCATTTGATTTCTTCTCCTACAATACGGTAGACTCTATTATTTTTGAGTTTATAGTTTTTGTGTACGTCCATGGCTTCCTCGACTGTAGGATCTGAAAGGATCTGTTTGATTTTCTTTACCTCTTCATCAGCTGATTGCACCGTCGTTATCCAGTCTTGTTCAGATTCCTGTATGGGTAAGATATCTAGAACATGCTGTTCACTTACGTTATCGTCGACTGGGTTCCTGCTGAGTGCATCTGCATGGCTCATCCGGGCACCTGGTCGGTATTCTATTGTACAATCGTATTCCTGCAGCTGAATCCACCATCGAGATATTCTGGGTATCAAATCCCTTTTGACCAACGTGGACCTCAGCGCGTTACAGTCTGTTAGGATCTTGAAGGGTCTTCCTATTAAGTATACTCTAAATCTATTTAACGATGCGATTACAGCTAATGTCTCTAATTCATAAGAATGCATCTTACGTTCGTCGCTAGTTGTTTTTCGACTGAAGTACGAGACTGGTTGTAAAACAGCGTTGGCGTTTCGTTGAAGTAATATACCGGCTAAACCATATTTGCAGGCATCGGTATGCAGTTCTACATCCGCCTTAGGATCATATAGTGCTAGTAATGGCCTACGAGTGAGCAACTCCTTTACCTTTTCAAATGCTTGTTCTTGTGGTGTACCCCATGTCCAGTTAGTATTTTTCTTCAATAAATCTGTCAGCGGGGAGGTGATCATTGCATGTCCTTTAATAAAACGTCTAAAGAAGCCCGATAGACCAAGAAATTGACGTACCTCGTGTTGATTAGTAGGACGCGGAAATTTAGAAACAGCATCACATTTCCTGCTGCCCGGTCGAATCCCATCAGCACTAACATCAAATCCAAGAAAATCTACAGAATCTAGAAAGAAGTTACACTTGCTCAACTTTAAAGTTAACCCACCTTTTTGGAGTAGTTGTAAAACCTCCCCCAACCTCTTCAATCCTTCTTCAAAATCCTTGGACGGGATCAGGATATCGTCCATGTACACAATAGCATACTTAACTTTAGCTTCCTTAAGTATTTTGTTTATTGTCCGTTGGAAGACTGAAGGTGCATTCACAAGTCCAAAAGGCATGCGGTTGAACTCGAATTGACCATCAGGCGTCACGAAGGCGGTCTTAGGTCGGGACTCTTCAGATATTGGGATCTGGTAGTAACCAGAAGCTAAATCTAAGGAAGTAAATAAAGTATTACCAGCTAGCAGATCAAGTTGGTCTTCTACTCGAGGCATGGGGTAATGGTCTTTTCGCGTTTTCCTGTTTAAAGCTCTGTAGTCTACACATAAACGTTTGTCACCTGTTTTCTTTTGCACCATGATGATAGGACTTGCATACGGTGATGACGATTCTCTAATAATCTTATTGTCTAACATATCCTGAATCATGTTACCTACCACTTGTCTTTCTGCATGGGACATCCGGTATGGGCGGTAGATGATTGGATCGCTGTCGACTAGGTCTATGGTCATTTCAGTAACAGTCGTAAATCCCAAGTCATGTAATCCGCTAGAAAAACAGTCGCTATACCTATCCAATAGGCTTTTTAATTGTTCCCGTTGATTAACATCCAATTTTGAATTACAGTTAACAGAAGAATCCATAACTGTGTCATCAAAGGTAACACTGAACGAGGTTTTTAAGTTATCTGCAAGGATTTGGTTCCTCTCTAATGTTCGTGTCAATAGTGTACCTTTGGTGAGGGTTAAAGGTACCGGCGCGATGTTGTAAAGCAGAATTGCACCGAGTCTATTCTTGATCTGATATTGACCGGGAAGTAAATAATACTCCTTACCTTCTGGGCCACGAAGCACACCATTTACGCACACTTCACAGTCTGGTGATTTCGAGTCAGCAGAAACATGTATAACTCGCATTGTGCTGCTGGGAATTTCGTAATCATAAACAGATACCAAATTGATTTTGTTTTGAAACATCCTCTGGATTTTGAGATCGTCTGGAGTTTTAATTATAAGTATATCGGGTCTTTCGGTAAACGAATGCCCTAAAAGGACAGGATGCATCAGAACATAATCTTCTACGACGTATAAATCAATCGTCTCCACAACACCTTGTACGTCTACATCGGCAATAACTACACCTAGTGGACTAACCAAGCTGGCTCCTATGCCTCTAAGAGTCGGGAGGTTATCTCGGAAGATTATTGATAGGCCTAGAGACTTGGCGTCACTTACCCTGATAAGTGAACATTGACTTCCCAAATCTAAGTGACAGGAGACAGTGGACCCACTTACCTTAATGTCCATTACATATTTGTTTATGCCAGTATCTTCAGTCCTTACCTCGGATACTTGCTTCGCTTTACTGTCATTATTTGTAACAGTGCTGTTACCGGCTTCCAACGTCGATCTCTCCGCATTTTTATAACAGTTGGAAGAGAGATGACCGACTCTATCGCAAATGGTACATTTTGCTAGAGGTTTCTCACATTTTGAGCTGCGGTGACCTATCTCGTTGCAATTGTGGCATCTTACAAGGGAAGACGACTTTTCACACTTGAAGCTGGGGTGGCCAAGTTCACCGCAATTAAAACACCTGATCGAGGGATTAGTTACGTTACCCGATTTAAAAGAGTCAGCTCGAGCTGCATTCGTCCAAGACCTACCTTTTCGCAAGATGGCACCCTGGTTATCTCTGCTCTGCCCAACCTTAACCGTTTTAAAATACTTCAGTACCTGTTCTGGTTCTCGAAATTCTGCTGCCTGCGCTCCAACCTTTATCGCCCGGTCCTCTACGCCATAGAGGATGCAATCGACTGCCTGCCTACCAGAGATTTTACATCTATTTAATAGGTTAACCTTTGCATAGTAATAATGCTCTAATGACTCTCCGTACCGCACTCTTTTAGCTAACATTTCAGTTAAGAGTTCAGCGTAATCTTCTCTCCATGGAAACGACTCTAATAATTTCTTTTTCCACTCTGACCAAGTATGCAACACCGAAGTTAGGCCCTGATACCACGTTTTAGCAACGCCGCATAATTTAGGTAAGGAGTAATGTATAATTTCCCTTTCATCCCACCCATAGATCTCGACGCATTCTTCTACTTTAGTGATCCAAGTCAAAATAGTCTGCTCTTTTGATAAAGGGTCGAACTCCGGTATTACACTAGCGTTAAATGATAGTCTGGGTTTATCTGAACTCTTAACTTTTTCTAAAATTGACAAAAATTTATCCATTAACTTATTATCCCGATCTTCTCCATCGTATCTGGAACGCCTTGCTCTTTTTGGAGGCGGTGACTCACCTCCAGATTCTGAAGATGGGTAAGTAGCCTTCCTTGCCACCTTGTTACTCCTAGGAGGAGGAATACCTCCTTCTTCTCTGTTCCTCCGAAAATGTCTACTACGTGTAGATCGTACCGGGGAAGAATCTTCTTCAGACTCGCGCGACGCTGAACCGTGTAGATCCCGCGTTAGTTTTAGCACGCGTTTGCCTTTGCTCAATTGTCGTCTTTTGTTTGCAAACTGTCGCGGCTTACCTCGCGATAAGTAGCTTCTATCCTCGCCATCTGACTCACCACCTTGAGTGTCCGCATTAGAACTTAACCCACCACCTTGGGTTTTGTTCCTTAACCCACCACCTTGGGTTTCGTTCCTTAACCCACCACCTTGGGTTTCGTTCCTTAACCCACCACCTTGGGTTTCATTCCTTGACCCACCACCTTGGGTTTCCATCCTTAACATTAACCCACCACCTTGGGTTTTTCCTTTAGACCCCCCACCTGGGGTGTATTCATTGTTCTCCATTATTATAAATATATTTTCTTTTTTACCTGAAACTTTCAATTCCTTGGTTAATATTTTTATTTGATACCTTGTCTTACTTCCTACTGTAATAGGATTTTTTTATACATGAGACGAAAAATATATGGTTTCTGTTTTTAAATAGGTGTGTAAAGTCGTAACTAAAGAGAATCTCAAGGGAGACTTGAAACCGTGATAAAATCCGTTAAAAAGTAGTTTTATTTCAATGAGAGACTTCGCTATTATATATAAGAGAAAAGTTATAATTAAAACATTCTATACATTCAGTCTATTACATTATTGAAAACTTAAAGTCCCAACCGATGCTAGATATTATTCTACTATAACAATTTTGACGTATAATGGAAGGATAAAATTATCCTCTCTAATGATTAAACATGATTGACCTACCCACTGGATTTTTGGGTTTTAGTAATAGAGATAACATTAATATCTGTACATTATTTTAGGTAACAAGATAACGTTAGATTTTAATTAGAGTAAAGTACAAAAGAGAAAAAAAAAACATTAATTATTAAAAACATTAGTCCATTATGTATTATATTAATTATGCTCCAATTTTACTATTAAATAGAAATGATTGTTATCATGACCGATAGGGGTATAAAATAAATTATTTGTATTCGAATAAATTTATATCTCGATTGTTGCCGAAGAAAATAAAAATAAAAATCCGTTGCTCTAAAATTTAACACTTTTTAAATAACTATGACCAAAGAACCAGATAAAATACTGTTTATTTAGTCTTTATACTAAAGACAGTTATAAGGTTTAAAAAAAAGAAAATCGTGCTTAAAGTAAAAATTTTACTTACGTTTTTCAAATAGTGAGCGTGTCAAGAAAATATAAATTTTCTTGGTTATCCCACTTCTGACCTATAGGGGTAAGGGTCAGATTAAATCAAACACCGTCACTTGCACTATAAAAAGGTATATATTCTCACAGTAACACTTTTACACTTCGTCACACTAACACTTTTCACTTGTTCAAACTAACAAATTTACACTTCTTCACGGTACCATTGCTCGACACCGAATGCCAACCTAACCTCGCTCTCCCTACCTCGATTACTCCCACCACTACATATTCTACTGAAATGAGGTATGCCGTCATCTGCGGTTACGGTTTACTTAGTCAATATAACAACTAATAAATGTAAAAATACAATTATAAAAATATAACTGTGTAATTTAAGATAATTGAATGTAACAATATAAATGTTAGTATAAATATTAACTTAAACTATCAATTTATGCATATCAATACTATCTATGTAATCATTGTTATAATCTAAACCTAACAAGATGTAGCCGGTAGGTGTGAAAATATTGCTGTTTACAACAGTTGGTATTCTGAGTTCACTAATTAATCTGTCCTTAATCTAGAAATGTAACAAACATATTAAACATATATGGGACCTATACATATTATAATACGCATGTACCTATTCATATAAAGATACACGAATTGCTCATATTGTGCTAGTCGTATTTCGTAATAATAAAGTAATAAGTCATATCAGTATTGGGCGCAACAATAGTAATAGTGAAAACAGTCTCAGTAATAGGTATGGTATTATAATATGATCTAATGGATATATTCAGTAATACGAATATGAACATCCCACCTTAATTTAACATCACTACACCAATCGTTAATCTAAGTAAGCCCTCGATTACAAACCTAATAGTTCCCCAACCCACTCCAGTTTTAGTGTTCTGTAAACCGGATCACAATGTTTGCTCACTGATATTTGAGTAGTTCCACAATCTTTACACTGCGGAGCTCCCGCAGGTCAGCGGATCTCGAGGGGAGAAGACTTTGTTTAAAGCACGTCGTGAAGTAATGCGAGCTATTTTATTGAGTCTCGTAATGTCTCCGAGACAGGAATGTTTCATTAGTAGCACTGTAATGTCTCAGTCGAGTATTGGGAATTATCTAATGCCTTTTATTGTTACTGTACTATACTGTACTGTACTATATATTTACAAATATTTAGGTAATATGACTAAAATATTGTATACTTCCTAAAATCGAGTAATTATTAAGATTTGTTTAAGTTTATTAGAAACAGCTATGACATGGGATACTCGCGATTATTAAATGAACATACTAATTACTAGACCATCGTGTCAGAACCACTTTCATCTGTTGTTATGTAGGTAATGGAAGCAATTAAGCATAATATTCATGACATTTACACGTATGTTTAATGCAATAAAAACGATCTCTCCACCGGCAATCTCGTTAACAGTTCAAAAACGAATCCTATTTAAAAGTGAACACTTTTGTACAAAGCACTTGTACGCACTGTTAATCCCCACTTAGCACACAAAACACCGCTTCAGACAATGCCCGACAATGCCCCCCAGTGCCCCACAATGCGCGCAGCCCCGCAACAAAGGCGCTCGTTAGCCCCACTAGTGAGGGAAAAATGTATTTGAGTGCAATCTCCGGAACGCTTTGTCTGATCGACCAGTCATAAACATGGATATGCGAGGGATGACTACCTACTTATATATACATACATACACACCAACATTTTCAAAGCAATAATTAGTAAAAGAACAATGATTAAAAAAAAAAGGACGAAAAATTTCCAGTTCGGTATAATTGCAGGTTTAATCCAATTCCTATTCAAAACCACAAATTGGGTATATTGCAGGGATATGATATAAAAGCGAGGATTTGCTTTCACTGGTGATATGTTGATCAGATTCGTAATATTATAATATTCCTTTCTCATGCAAGTTTTCGATTTCAGTTGGTTGTAATTCACAATGACGATAGTTGAACGTGACAATGTCAAGAGAAAATACTATCGTTCACTCAAGTAGGAGAGAGACAGATGTCGAACGCTGCCGAACGCGGAAGCCGATTGTGCCTCTTTGTCACTCGTTCCGCGCTCTCGCTTGCACTTCAAACCTTAAATGGAACGCTTTAGAGCGAGGTAACGCCGCATGAGTCATGTTTTTTCGTGTGTGCAACCGGCTCCATCGAATTATAAGACGTTGTCACGTCAAAAATTTGTTTCGTGAAGTCTGTTAAAAAGAACTGGAAAGTGGTTCGTAGTGGCAACATAACTTTGTTATGACCATCTAAGTTGAATTGAACCTTGTTCATAACTAGTTACAATAATATTAAGAATATAAACCTGTGCGTCCTGTGAAAAGTGGTACAAGTCAACTTATATCGAATTTGATATTATTTTAGCACCTCAATCAGAAAACAATACTCTATTTTTCTATCTAATCCACATTTTGATACGTCTATTAGTTTCTGAGATCGTGTGGTACATCTAAGACGAAATGGCGTGATTTGTTAAATATGATTGTGTAATTAAATACATATTGACATGTATCGTTCATAATATTCAAGTTATGAGATAAATATTTGTGTGTAAAAATTTATCTCAAGTCATATCATTATTAACTTAAATTTATTACCTTCTAATAAAGTGTCATCTGATACATGTTTAGTTATATCAATTGACACAAAGTAAATTCGTACATTGCATCGATACAACTAAAATTATATCAATTATCACTAAAAGATTAAAATGGTTTTGATCCGAAATATGTGCAAAGTAATACATGTTGCGTACGCGAGAGGTGCGCGGGGTGCAAGGGGCGCTACTGCGAAGGTACCGGCCGCCCGCGCGGGGTCAGTGCCGTAAATACTACTGGACAAGGTGCTCGCGCGCGCTCTCTGAGCAATCCAACATGGCGCACAATGTACTTATTAGATGTATCATTTTACACAACTTCTAGTTTATTATTCGTATATTCATAATAACAAGAACTAATAACCATTTACACAAAACAATTACTCCAGTTATATCAATATACACGGAACCTGTTTATTATTGTGTAAAAGTAAAAAACATTGCAGTTCACGTAGATGCGCCCCAGTACTGCTCCTAACCACTTAATCAACAGATACCCTTGTTTTGACATTCGATTTGCAGCAATGCTTTCCAACTCCTTATGTTAAAACGAGTATGATATTTTACAAACGAGGACCTCGGTAGTCGAGATGTGTAAGCCGTCCGATTGGGCTATACAGTCGTGGGTTCGATTTCCGTCCCGGACAATATTGGTGTAACAACAAAGATTTTTTCGGCGTCTGGGTGGTTGAGGGACTACCCTCCGTGCCTCGGAGAGCACGTTAAGCCGTCGGTCCCGGTTGTTATAACACATCTATGACAATCGTTACATGTAGTCAGAAGCCAATATTATAATCTGACATCTGGTCTAACCATCTCAGCTACTGGTTCCCTACGGGTTTCGAGGTCTGATGGCAGTAGCTCCATAAAACACAAGTTTTTAACTCCTGGTCATACTAGAATGGAAGTAAATAGTGACCATTCACTAATAGAAAGAGCTAAAAAAAGAACGACTATGAATACTCCTCCCCCTTTGAGATTGGGCTCAATTAATACGATCGGTAGGAAGACCTGGAAAATTTAATGTTATCGACATGGCAGAATCTAACTTTTACGATTTTAGTGATTTCTTGAAACAAAACTTTACTATGAAAAAATTTAATAAAGATAACATTAAGTTCGTTTGGGCTGATGTTAAACTTCTACGGTTTGACAAGATGTTGTTTCCGTGCCTCAAATATAAAACGGATTTGCAAACTGATGGTTTTAATACCACCTCTTTTGCAATAAGGTGTAAAAATTATGGATTAGAATTACTTACCAATAATTTAATTAACTGTAAGTGATCAAATTTCATTTCGAACGAAAAGAATACTGATTTAATATCATTATTGCCATACATTGATAATAGTTATTATGATTACTATAAAAATATAAAAACTAAGGCTGATATAAGAGATATTGATCCTGATTTGATCTCTAGTGGTGAAGACTGAAAACTATTTAATTTTAGAAGTTGTTGATTAATTTTGTTTTACATTTATTAATTGAATTATGTTTTATTGATATGGAAGTTGAATATTTTTTTAGGTTTTTTGATAAAGGTTATTTTATTATGTGATAGTTTTGATTCATTCTTGAAGTTTGAATATTTAATATTGAATTTAAGTTGAATTTAATATGGAAGTTTAACTTCAGTTATGTTTATAATTTTTTAATACAAAAAATACCGAGATTTTGATTCTTGTTTAGTTATTTTTAGTATTAGAAACTATTGTTCGTTTATGTGGTATTGTTGACTTATGTCATTGATGTTCTTTTTCCTTTTTAACTAAATTAAAATATTTTAACTTTCAAACCAAGTGTGACTCAATAATACCTTAAAATAAAAGTGATTACCTATGCAATTTTTTTCATTTTATTGCTCTATTTTTATACTTTTGTCTTTAGATTGTTTCTTGTATCATATTACACAAAGTTGAGTTACGATTTAGGTCAACTTATATCAAAAAACACGAACTTTATTCTCGAGTAAAATGATATAAATAATAAAAAAATCTATTTTTACGAGTTTTGTGCCTACAGTGCTTTTGCCAATTGAAAAATATTACTTGTTTGTTAGACAACTTTGAACAGGAGATGATTAGTTTCATATAAAACTACCTGGTAATACAACAAATATCACCTTTCACCTAACCTTCACATAGCGTGTAAATTGATATAACTCATTTAGAATCATTATACACGAGTATCCATTTGGTGTGTTTTGATACAAAAAGTAGTTTTTTTTAAATATCTTTTCCTATATTGGACACTCTTGAGTAAGAACCTAATAGGTTGTTAACAATACCACATTAAAATAAAATATGTCACTAGTTTTGAAAACAAATAATTATTCTAACAAATTTTATGATTTTAACACAAAAACTGGTCTATTGTAAAGTTGACATTTTCGAGATGTACCAGTTTTCACAGGACGCACAGAAACCTCCTCGCAGCCCTAGTTCCCGGATCCCGGGATCGACGTCCGGCTCTCACCACTATTTTATATTTCCCACTTCCTAAAGAAATTTTTAAGTGAAATTATAAAGCTCGCGTTCTCGCTGTTAAATAGAAAGTTTGTGGGGCAAAGAGAGGGCGAGGAGCGACATTGTGCATTCAAATAGTTCAGACACCTTTCTAAAAGTATTTTTCTGTTAGTTTGTTCAGCGAGATATTCAAAATTCAGCTTTTGGAAACTTTGGACGAATTTTAAAAGAACTTACGAGGAAATCTTTAGTATACAAACGTTTCCGTATGAGCTATATGGAAACGGTTATGTTCACGGCTTTGGATGCGAAAGTTAGATTACCTAACCTACTCATTTCAATAAATGAGCATTTCGAAATTTGTAAGTTACAACCAATCAACCACCTCTTCCACTTTGTTATATTAATTAGAATGAATTCACGTGTGTGTCAATCAAGGAAGACCAAACAAAACATTATCCATTCACAACTGTGCCAAAAAGTTTTGTACTACATCAATCACTTACAACATTTCACAGTAAATGCATTTCCATAATAAAATCGTAATTACTCGAGGGAGGTGGTTTCAGAAGTATTACGGAACGAGTCCCGGTATAGCAAGCATTAATGTAGTTACGTCGCTGCTTTGTTCGCGGCGCGCATTGTGTCACTAATGTAATGAACCCGGGAGTCCCCGGACGCGCCGAGATCGCGGGACTCCGGGATCGCGGGGTGTCGCATCACGCGGATTCTCTCCGATTATTAATAACAGATATAATATGGTAATGGCAATGTGCCGGCTTGTTCAGTAAGTTGTGTTTAAGTTCTGAGTATTAGCGGCGCCTATTAAGTATGTACGCTTAAGAGTTGGTTGAAGACTTTACGTTAAAGTTTTTACTAACACCGTAGCAGTAATATTGACAGATTTTGAGAGAAGTTTCGAAGTATAAATTATGACTGTGGGCATAGACAGTTGCCACTTTGTTTTATTCAATCATGAGACGAAAATATGGAATAGAAGATAGGTTTCATGAGCTCCACCTTGCGAGTGGAGACGTGGCATTGAAATAACATAACATAGCGTCATAAAAAGGTAAAGATGTAGGAACAGATGAATATCACCCACTTTTCGCCGGCTATATTTAGGTGCTAAACGTAATAGCGGGCGAGACTACTCCCGTCACCCAACAGCAACAACTATCAAAGTATATAAAAAATATTTTTGCTCGACCTAGGAATTAAACCGGGGTTATAAAGCGTAACCGCTTAATAAAATTATATATTTTCATTAACCTACATAAAAACACACATAATATTGAAAATACTGTGTAATTTGTGTAATAAACTTAATTCTAACATTAATTACTACACTAAACTAAAACTTGGTCGCGATGTGCGTCTGAACTTCAGGAGAGCCCTCCCTCTAGATTGCACCAAACTTAAGCAACTATAAATTCGTTCTATTTTTACTTTATACCTACTTTGCTTATAATTAGTCTGTTAGTACAAAATACTAGTGCAAACTCGGTGCAACTCCATTAGTAAGTAGTTTTGGGGGCTGAGTCCTTCCACCTAGTGTGTACCTACCTTTTTTTCTAAATCTCCACACATGGTCACCGGGTGGTGACAGTAAACTAGTGTTGAGCTTCGGCCGTGTTTAGTGACCATCCACCAAGTATAAAAAAGCGCCTTGCACCCTTGCTGTGTTCCGGTGCGATGGCTGGTGACACCATAATGAGCGAGTGTATCGGAATATTTGCCCCTGTCTTCTTTCCAACCATAACATGGAGCCGCATTACACTTCCACCCTCTCACCTAAAAACACAATCATAGTCACGAGTGAATCAGTATACTGGGCAAGTAAGTTCCATCGTAGATCACATCATCAAGTTGTATTCCAGAGTAAAAATAGGTAATAATCCCTTGTCGTGATTTAACTGTTTGTGTGTTTTTCAATCTTCTTAAATGCGTAATTGTCTGTTCACTATAAACTCAAAAATTGTGGGATGGATTTTCATGCAGTTTTCACAAATAGAGGCATTCATGAGGAAGGTTTAGGTAAATAATATGTACCCGTGCGAAGCCGGAGCGGGTCACTAGACATTCAAAGTCTATACTAATTGCTTATCAAAGATGCTAACAGAAGTCTTTGATAATTCAGAAATTGAAATGAAAGGCTATGTTTCAATTTAGAAGTCGGTAAAAAGGACTTAATTTAAAGAACGTCCCACGTTAACACGTCGCTGTAAAAAGGGGATGAAAAAACAACCCTTTCCGAGGTCGGGGGTGAAAAGACAAAGAATAACAAATGAACATCGCCGCCATAGAAAAGGAAATTACTTTGGGACGCGTAAAAAATCACCATTATTAGTGAATTACGTGAACAAAGCGTGTTGGCGAGGTAATTGCGCGGGCTGGTATCAAACGCTCGTTTGAGCTCTTGTATCAAATGTATGAATGTGCGCAAATTGTCCGTGTGTCGCGGTAATTGGCGAATAATGTTCCGTTGTTGTTAGGACGCTATAAACAATATCTTCAAACATTTCTCTTTGAAATATTAATTCTACTTTTGTGAATACCACATTACGGAATACACGCTCACATTTCACATGTTTAGGTCCTATACGTAATAGAAGGCAAACCTGTTGCCTTTCGTAGGCACTATTCTCAACTTTATAGCAGCTTTGCAAAGCTAAATTTTTTCTATAGGAATTAGAAATCAGCACACGATTGTTTATCGGTATCGTGGATTGAGGTTGATCAGTGTGTTGCTCAATTCCTCTCTACTCTTGACAATCAGTATGAATCAACACATCACATCCCATAGAAGAGTAGTCTTTACTATGCGTTTCAAATAAGAATAGGATTGGAAATCCGCCATCTTGGACTGGAATGCGCAGCAACTTCACATTTTTAATACAGTGAGCAAAAATGTTTGTGCGATATAATGATCACATCTAGACGAAAAAAATTAAAAATGCATATATCTTATTGTCGTTCGAGTAAGATTGGACATTTAGAGTCGACTATGTAGGTACGAACAAATTTTATTAATTTCCGATTACAAAAATCGGAGTTATAAGTTAAAACCTGTGTTTTTATCCGTGTATATGAATTTGTGTACAAGTTTGTGGTATCCTAGCTAATTTACTTAGGTAGGTAGCTGCATTGTAACTACATATATATGTAAAGTTTTTACATAAATCACTTTTCCATACATTTCAAAATAATATTATTGTGTGTGATTTGATATTTTGTGCTGGCGCTACTTTTGCTTGGTTTTTGGTATGAAGTTAGCCGCGAGTCCAGTCCTATTCTTATTTGAAACGCATAATAGCAGAATGAACGTAACATAATGTGCGACAATGTACAAGTATATCTGGGGCGGTATATTATAACGATCTTGTTGCAACCTGTGCTAATTGCCATAATCCCCTTGGATTACTTTACTTATTTAAACCTATTTTTTTTTCTCTATGCTGTCTTCCGTTTTGCTTGGAAGGAAGTGGACAATCTCACTTTCCAACTCCCTTATTACCCTTCTGATTAAATTCATGTGGGATCAAAGATAGGTGTTTAATAAAATATAACTACTTTTTAACGGATTTTAACGAGGTTTATTTTAGATTTTAGATCCCGACGATTCAAAGTCTTTTCAGACTTCATGTTCACGGGTGGACTGAAACGTCGGTGTCTAATATCTAAAATAAACCGCGATAAAATCCGTTAAAAAGTAGTTTTATTTCAATGTGTGATATTCGCGTAAATCTAAGACAATACTAAAGATAGTTTAGTTAGTTGTGTCCCAGGGTTTGGTTGGGTTCATATCTAGAGTCTCTTCACAGCGCAGCTATTAATCCTAGATTACAGGAGTACCAAAGGCAGAATTGTGGTGAAGGGCTAAGTTCCAAAACAAAATGCCTGCGGTTGCAATCGGTCTCACCTTGTGGTCGAATCACCTTGCGGTTATTAAGCAAGCACAACACTGGTCAACGGGGTAGTTAGTATTAATAGTTAAGTAAAATGCTGGAAAGTGATAAGTATAGGTAGCAGAAAACAGAAGCTAAGGTATGTGTGTACAGAAATAGTTTCGTTTGCTTTCCCCGGTCAGTTCCACGCCGCGAGCTGCTGTGTTGAGCATAGGTAATGCCAATAGTTCGTAACTTCAGTTAGTTCGGCTGTTCGGCTTCAGTTAGAAAGTTTACTCAGAATTCCTATGTAAATAAGTCTTCGTGTGTATACCTATAGTTCGACTTACATATTTCAACATTATATCTATTACAACAAGTTAAAAATGTTAAAAAAATAAATAAAGTTGTCCACTTTGGATTAAAGAACAAAATATAATGCAAATTCTTCCGTAAACTATTACAAAAATAGTAAATTTCGAATTTATATCCTCCTTCTTTACGAATTCTGTTCGATTTTTCTGTAATCCGAATATTATGGATGCAAAATTTGGTGTTTGTTACCCTCTCACCACAAGACGGCTGAACGCATTCGGATAAAATTAAGCACGCATGTAGTCTATTATATTGATTATTGCATACTTTATTCTGTTAGTATGTTTTTGGTGATATTTTCAATATATAACGGCCGAAAGCCTCAAAAAAATCAACATACCGCCCAAAGTCAGCACTCATTTTTGTTTACCATGACACGACTTAATTAAATGTTATTCTAATAAAGAACCATATTTAATGTTTCGTTTGTATTTTGTATTCAATAATCTAATCCCTAGACTTATCCCAAACAAATTTAATACAATTCCGAGTCCATTTCCAATAGAATCTGACGAATATTTGGCGTTCCAAAACCGTCAGCTAAATCAATTTAACAGATCTTGTTTTGACAAATGTGTAATCTATTAGGGCGGCCGAAGCTTAGAACAAATCCATTTACGTCCAGAGGGCGCCCCTGACCGCTTATTTGACATACAAAAGGCTTCAAGCTTCAAAGACTGTTCTATAACAGAGTGTTGGAGATGTAAGCCGATTTGTAGAGGAATTTTATAAGATTTGTTACATCTGCGTAGTCATAGTGAATAGTACGGGATGATGATAAATTGACGTAAATTGATGACTTTGTTACTCTCGAAAGGGTTCGTTTGTAGGTACTACCCTAGAGTAGCAATAAAAATAATAGTCCAAAAACAAAAAAGACACGCTTCTATAAAAACGAACTATAGAGTAAAAAAATATTATAACACCAACTGCGAGTCTTGGATTTTTGAGCTGTAGTTAAGAGAGGTGAAACAAGCGTTGAACGAAAAATATAAGTATTATTTAGAGAAAAGCGTGTGGGGTTCTCTGTGCCTCATTTTGGACATCATAAGTGGTCACCTCGTCAGTCGTAGGTACGACGTAAAATACCAGAGAGAGATCTACAATAATTCAATTCTTTACGCGTTTAACTAGCTTCTATATTGAGGCAGCCATCTGCTGGCAGAAATGTACAGGTCGAATTTTCTCTAAAACTAATATCATTTCGCACCCCACACGCTTTTCTCCAAATAATACCTATATTTTTCGTTCAACTCTTATTTCACCTCTTCTAACTACAGCTCAAAAATCCAAGATTCGCGGTTGGTGTTATATAATTTATTATTTTAGATTTTGATTTAGATAATTGGTTTTTATAAAAGCATGTTTTTTCTTTAGTTTTTACTTACGCCTGTATCACCCTTCGGGCAGAGGTTACTATGACTCACATTTCGTCAGCTGTTCCTTACGAAAGGGAGTGTATACAACGAGCTTATATTTGCTGTTCGTCGGACTCAATCCTCTCTTTGCTCGATTCGGGATTTGTACCCTCTGCACCACGCGGTTAGGAAACAGTTTAAACAATGGACAAAATTAAATGTTACAATTAATGCAGTAAAAATTGTTGGATAAAATCAAGCTATTAGCAAACTTATTACCTACATCATAAGGAAAAGTAAGTAAATAAAAGTTTGTAAACATATCTAGATACAGGAATATGTATAATTGATACGTCGAACAGCACTTTTATTTATTCCACACGGCCCTCATCACTTTGGGAATAATGATGCATCAAACTTATCAGGAAATGGATAACATGTTAATAAAAATTGTTAACAGCAAAGAGGGGAGGTGTTACCAATAGGTACAGTCAGCAAGAAAATTATTTTCCAAATTTTGCACAGACTTACAAAAAGGTTAATATTTTGCTTTGTCTAGAGACGCCTCTTTACATGAAAAGGATATAAATTGCCTTCTATGATATATGAAATCAATGTAGCAAGTACATAAGCAATTAACACTTAGTATCCCACAGATGGGTATAGGTACGGTTCTTTATGGAACAATGCCACCAACCCGTACTTGGCCAACGTGGATCAAGGCCTAAACTCTCTCATCTCGTGAGATAGTTAAGAGAAAACCTGTTTCCAGCTATGGGACAATAAAAAGGGTTGAAATGATTTAACAATGTAAGTTTTCTTTGGTAAATAAGTTATTAATATTATTATATTAATATCTACATACGTTGGCTTAGTGCGAGCATGTCACAAGTAGGAAGAGTATGTTGAATCGAATATTTCGATACTGTAGCCGCCTGATTTTAGCTACATATTTTGTTTGTGGTAGGTTTTATATTTAATAATGTTCATACACAATTTTATTTGGAAGCCATTTTTATTGGACTCAAAGTGTGTTTGTTAACAATTTAGAAACGAAATCGAATATGGAACATTGACCAATAGGTGACGAGAATCGCGTCATTTTGTTCTCCTTCTATTGGCTGTTTGTAACGTGATGAATGCAGCGTGAGAAAGAGATTGCACGTATGCGCCTGCATCAACGGATATTTTAAATTTAAAAGTAGGCTTGCTCTTGTCCACGTCTTGTCTGATGTTAAGCAATAATGTGGTTTACGATGAAACATGCCTACTCAGTATACGATTGATAGTAAGAAATGCCGGCTTCCTCGGTATGTTTTCCTTCAACAATAATTTTCACGATTCGCTGCCTATATTTCAAAGCTAAGTACACCGCTGCCGCAGTTTATAAAATTTCTGTTCATAAAATAAACTGTTTCGCTGAACTTGTAGTTTTCAGACTGAAGGCTGACATCAGACCTTCTATAGCAGGCAAGCGTCGACATCAGCGAGCATTGTGAACGCCCCTGCTTGTATTGTGGGGTAATAGTTTGTAACATACAAAGTTATTTGTAGTTAGCGCACTCTGTACAAGTGAGTTAAACAACTGTATTGCACTGGGATCATAGATCTGTTGTTGATGTTGAATGAAATGTTTGATTTATTGCGTTTCATACTTGCTAACTCTTCAACTACTCTACTATTTGAATTTTGTTTGAATCAAATCGTAATTGTCAATTATGTTGTACAAACTATAACTCGTACATTGAAGTTTAGACGCAATTTTAATAATGGGCCGTTTTGATTTGAGTTGGTTTTGTTTTGTATAACAAAAAATAATACAACATAACAACATAGTGTTTTACCTGTCTTACACGGAGTAGGCAGAGGTAAATATTACTTCCTTTTCGCCGGTTATATTCCGGTCCCATACATAATATGGGGCGAGCCTATTACCTACTTTATTCCAAATTTCTTGAAGCTTCAACTAAAATTCTCTAAGTATCAGAAAAGTTCTTTGAAATAAAACTATTTTATAATTGATTTTTTCGCGGTTTATTTTAGATTTTAAATTTCATGGTTTCAAAGTCTATTCAGACCACAAAGTCTAAAATTCGTGTGATATTCGCGTAAATTTAAGAAAAGTCTTTTCTTTACTTGACCCGCGAATCAAATCCGGGACTTCACAGTTTATAAGCAAACACGGACCGAGCTACAACATCACTGGCTTAGACATAATAATAGGATTCTTTATCGTCATTACGAAGTTGCACAATCTTTAGCATAGATCAACTTCTAGCTGTGTTTGAGCTGCTACGGCCAATAATTAGCTGAGTAGCCACGGATGCGGGAGATATTATAGTGCACAGAAATACAGATGCACCCTTACTCTCAAAATCCGATGGGCTGATCGTCACGATAAGAAGAAGGTCTGGAGGCTTAACGTTGTCTTCGAGGTCTGTTCTTTCCCCAAATACAACACAACATGTGTAACAATTTCAACTTCATGACTAGTACTTTTATGCCAACAACTTCTACAATTTCTTTTAAAAGTAAAACAACATATGAAGTGTTAAATAATGAAGTGGCCCACCATAAACCTGTTCAATTAGCAGTAAGTTAATAATTAATATCACCGACTCAGTCGGGTCCCGGGGGCTCCGATCGTTTCCGTAACTCTGCTCTTAATTAATTTGCAGAGCGATGCGCGACGCCAGAAAAATTGTACCTACATGTTTGTGCCAACAAATATTGCACGTAGGGTTAAGTTGAACAATTGTCTGAATGTCACATCGATTCAAACGAATTTGAACCTAATCATAATGAGCAAAGGCTGTAAAATACGAATTTTGTAAAGTAATATTATACACAGTGTGTACCTACAAAATACGTAGACATTACTTTCTTCAAATATTGTGTGAAATTTTAATCATCAAATGTTTGCGCGGTATCAGGGAAAATGGCTAATTTTGATTGGTTCGTTTGTATCAATCAAAATTATCTTGTGGTCAAACAATATGTAGTTTACATATGCGATATCATCAACCCGCACTTAGCCAGTGTGTGGGGATTAAGTTGAAAAAAAGGGTTGAAGTGAAGTGGTGAGTGATAACAAAAGTGCGACCAGCTTTAAGTTGTTTATGATACCTGGTCGATGGCTATAGTGTTATATTATCTGTGGCTTTCGTAACAGATTGTGAAGAAAAAGATACATTCAAGTAGTTTAAGAAAATCAATTGTTCATCAAAAACCGTGAATTCAGAAGTAATTCATTTATTCCCCTCGCCTTTTCCTATTTCTATTGTGATCGGCTCCCAGTCTAACCTAATGCGGCTAGCTACCAGAATTACGAGCCACTGCCATCAGACCTCGAAACCCATAGGGAACCAGTAGCCGAGATGGTTAGTCCTGGTGTCAGAATTTATTAGGCTTCTGACTACATGTAACGATTGTTATAGATGTTTTAAATAACAACCGGGACCGACGGCTTAACGTGCTCTCCGAGGCACGAAGGGCAGTCCCCCAACCAACCAGACACCGAAACAAACCTGTGTTGGTTTTCGCTGGTCCACTATCGAGGTCGTCTTTAATTCAAAAGTCGTGTTAGTAAAAAATATCTCTTAAAGTTCACTACCCTACTACAATAGAAAGTGTTGATTTAGTATCTGTAAGTGTGCCGTGCCAAATAAATAAATAAATAGACTACTAAGTTTATTTATTTATTTATTTGGCACGGTAACAAAATACAAACTTACAGATACTAAATTTGTATTTCAATAATAACCGAGCACAACATTTAAATAATCATATTATTAAAAAAAAAGAAAAAAGAATATATTATTATGGTAGGTGTACACAACGAAAACTGACAACTTATAAATTAACTTTAAAGACAAAAGCAGACTAACATTATTGGAACATCTAATACTTTTTAAAAATGTCGTTAAATTTTGATGAAAGATATCAATGTCTATACATAAAATATTCCAAGTTCCAAGTTTAATAATTATATTACCCATTACTATTACGTTAGTATAAGATCATGATTACTGAAAGGGGCATTAACTTTTACCTACGCTTTCGTATATTACAGGCTTGATCTTTGTTTGGTACAGGCTATAGCTAGTTATGTAGTATTTTCCCTCAGCAGCCGAGTCCTTTCATTGGCTCTATGTCGGTCAAGTGAGAGACTGCATCCGAACACAACCACCGCAATTTGTCACCACAGATACACTAACCTATTGATATGCTATTCAAAAACTTCTTATGAAAAAATAACGATTCTCTATAATTGACCTTTCTGGTAACAAGTGCATTGCCCGGTCGTAGCGTCCCTAATGCCATTATAATACAAATCGTTATAAATACGTCGCAGGGCGTAATTTATAAACGTAGTAAGCTAGATGGTTAGATGTCAGTTCAGTCACTTGTGACAGCATTCAGAACTTAAATGTCACTCAGGTTGTTTGTCTGTGATAGTCGGTCGGGTGAGTAAATGGTGTTTGCAAAACAAATGTGATCTCACAAAACGGAATCCATTTCTATCCAAACATTTTGTGAATATTTATGATTAGGGAAAAAAAATAAAAAAAAAGCAAAAATATTTATTAGCGTTCTATTGTGTTATTTTGTGTATCCGATGATTGCAAACCCTAGAGTTCACCGACAAATATAAATTAGGAATTTAAAATGAAACTCTAGTAAAACATTTTGACGGCGTATGGTTGCTTCGAGCGCACGCGCAGGCTTCCATACATCTTCATAAGGTCCACTGGCTGCCGGCTGGCCAAGACGCAAAACTATCGATAAAAAATATATTGACACACTCTGACCTAACTAAAAACTCAACTCAATCACATTGAATTTTAAATAACAAATCGTATTAATATCAGTATATCAATTTAGGGGCTATGAGGCAGAAAAACATGTCGGGGTGTAAAAAAACAACCATGATAAACAAACATAAACTTAGTAGTTATGTTACATTAATATTCTAGTTAAAACCAACAATTTCACTAAGTATGTACATGTGGGGATCCAATTTTTAATACACGAACGGATGTGAACGTCCCTCTAGAGCGACATACGTTAGATATTCAACGCTAAAATCCTCGCCCCAATTACTTTAGCTTTTGGATAATATTCTAGTTTCACTTTCATTAATATCACTAAGTGTACCTATTTCATAATTTGTTACATGGATATTTAAGGACTAAATTTTCATCTTAATAAATTATAATAATTATTACAAGCCGGCTGGTAAGACCCGTGCCCAGCAGTGGGACATTATAAAGGGTTGAAGTGAGTGAAATGATACTATAACTGTACAGTTCTCCATTACTCCATTATTTCACTCTGTTGCTGACATAACTGTATCTAATATATAGAATTCTCGGGTCATAGTATTAGTTACCATACTCCTCCGAAACGGCTTGACCGATTCTTATGATTTTTTTATGCAGTAAGTCTGAGAATCGGCTACTATCTATTTTTCAAACCTCAAAGTGATAAGGGGTGTTCACCTCAAAAAATAAATTGTTTTATTATGTGTCATTAAAAATACATACATCCCTTAACTTTCACCCATCTATCACCAACCCCTATAAGGTGAGAATACGCGGTACGAAGTTCACTGGCGCAGCTAGTATCTACATAATTTTAATAACAATTGTATGATCTATTTAGCTACAGTAGCCAGCGATAGTATAGGCTACTCAGTGTAGCAAAGTTCTAAGTTGAACAGAATGTCGAGGTCACGAAAATCATAGAGGAAAATTAGTACACATTATGACAAATGATTCTGAGCCAAATAAATGTTAGCTTATACCCGTATTATATTACTTACCCATTTTGTAAAGACTGTTGTGTATTCTTGGAAGAGAAGTATGTTGCGAAGGATACCAACATCATTTCCATCATAAAATAAAATGCTTGTAAATTATGTTTTTAGTAATGCAAGTACTCTAAAAATTTTACTTTGTTTTGATTATATTAGAGAATTTTAGTTTTTGCCTGTTATATCCCACTGTTGGGAAAAACCCTTCCAAACAGATTACCAACTTTTTGTCGCAAGTTGCGAGTAAAGGACTTAGATAGTCACCATCGTTTTCGTGGTCTTACTCCTAGACGACGACCATCTTCTCGAGTCTTTTAAGTAGAGATCCATTTATCATTATCATATCATTTATTATGACAATTAATATGATTAGCAGTCCCGTTTTAGCTTGGTGGATTTGTTTGGAAGCGTATGGTTTTGTCGACCACCCCATAAGGTGGATTGATGACATTGGGAAGCAGATGGTTGCTAACGGTTGCTAGCCGGCAACTGATGGCGTTCTAAAGGGGAGGCTTATGTCCAGCAGTGGATATCCATAGTCTGATGATGTATGGGTGTGTTGGGTCTTTAAAATTTTATATTTAGTATAGACTCCATAGTTTTTGACAAACCTTGAGTTTGGACTTATGAGACTTCAGCCAAAGGCCAACTATTGGCCAGAAGAGACAGATAGAATACATAAATATGTTGAAGAGTTTACGCTTTAGTGACAGAGGAAAGTAAGCCTTAACTAGCATTTTCGTTTTTCCCTAAAACTAAAATTTTACCAGATTGTAATTTAGCAAGAAATATAGAGTTTTCGTTACCAGATTTCCTTATATCGTTCCAAGTAAGTACAATATGAGGAAAATCTGCCTTCCAAATAGAAGGTTGCTCTAAAAGGTATATTATATAATAGTTACTATTGGTAGGTAGCTAATTAAAGTACCCCTATAACTAGAACCTTTTCGGGTTCACTCACAACTTGTTAGAGCTTACCAGCTTCTTACAAGCTTTTAATAAGTTTCCGGATTACGTACCAGTAAGTAGATAGGTAAGAGCTTTCGCCTGTAACTTCTAATATAAAATAACGCCACGCCTGTATTACCCAAAGGTGTAGGCAGAGGTATATAACACATTTTTCGCCGGCTGTGTTTTAGGTCCCTTAGGACCTAAAACCTTGATTACCGTTCATCAGGCACAATTCCGAACTTCGAGATGCTACTAAGATTCTCGAAGTACATTAGTCTGACAGACCCTGGAATCGAACTGGCACCTCGCAGTTATTAAGCGAACATGACTCGACCATTAAAGCAGTTATTCATATCAAAATTACAAACATTAAAATCTTGCATCTGACTAATCTGACAATGAATTTGGAAGTTTTTCTGTGACCTCGTTGTTTCTTTCTTTCAAGGTGACCACAGAAGCCTGAAAGCATCTTAAATAAAGACGTAGAAAGACGTATTAACTGCGATTAAATCCGCTAAAAAATCATTTTATTTCAAAGTAGGTAAGTAGGTAGGTAAGTATAATCTGGTTGCCTAATTGTCAATCCAGATTATTTTTTATTTATTTATTTAACCAAAAGCTTACGTCTATTATTACAGTGAATCTACACCAATGCAATAGAGCAGCCATTTACATTATTTGTAACTAATAGTATGCAGAGCTATTTTTGTAAATTCACCCAGAGAACAGTGGAAGATAATCTATGCTTTCTGCTAAAACATTAAGTGTGCGCAGTGCACGTGTAAAAGGCGCGTCCGCGAGTAGCCTAGTACGCGCGCGCGGCACCGACAGCAGCGGCGGCATTATAAAATATACCGTTGACCTGTATAGGTAAGTATTTCATAAAGTTTTCCACAAACAAATATCAGTTTCTACTAATTTACTGAGACATGAACTGAGTTTCAGGTATTGCGTTTCTTATAAAACAAATCATAAAATATTATAAATGACACATCCGAGTTTCTTATCGCTTTTGATGTGAAAAATGCCGTCCATTGTGTGTGGATACGTAAAGGAATGAAACTGTTACTGTTCATACGTTACTGTAACTTGTACGAATTTAAACTTTACTACTTTTAATTAAAACTGAATAATTTATTTGAATATTCCCTGTTTCTTAGATGGTAGTTTAAATAATATATAATAATAAGTTCCAACTATGAACCCTTTTGAGCACAGCGAATTAATACACAGCAATAGAGATGACGTTATTGGAGTGTAATAGCGGCGCTGGCGCCGGTGGGTCTTTGGTGCGGCTCAATATAAAAAAGCTAATTTAGATGAAAAAAAAGTTGCTCCAAAAATGTTATTTCTAGGGAAATTATTTGTTATTTCATAACTACATATTGGCCTACTGGTGCCGCGGTGCGTCAAAACGTCTCTCCGTACTCAACATTTCATGCACCACCACGTGGTAAATTATTATTTGTAATCATGAGTGAATCGGTAAATTGGGTAGGTGTGGTCTATTGAAGATGTACCGTCAGTTCATACTGTGTAAAACATACTAACTATTTCCAAAAAAGTGCTTGTATTTTTATAGTGTGCGAGTGAGACAAAAAACTTGTGTGTACCCTATATTTTAAATGTTCCAAAATTATTGTATATAAATATGTGTCGTTGTAAAATAAATTCATTCCATTTTTGTTTACCTTCTAATCAGCTGTTTTATTTTACTAAGCTCCTTAGGCCATACGCTACAAAGACAACAACATTGCTTATCATCAGGCAAGTTGTAGTCAGACGCAGGTCTATTTCAGACAAAAAAAAGAGAGATTAAAGCAGCAAGCATTATGCACGCGTATAACCTCGATCGTAAAAATCCCGACAGAGGTTCCTCCACCTAGTTTTATTTATTCAAATCTTCAACCGTTATCGCCTATGATTTAATAGTGATGGGGTGAAATATCTAAAACCAGTCACGTCTGTCATATACTAAGGAGGTAAGGATTGGTAAACTTTTTCATTTTCCAGTGCAGCATTGTGCGTGAGGCGCATACCGACTATATTTACCTGACCACTGATTTGACGAGAGGAAGTAGCTGCTAGCTAGCCGAAGTGGCGTACTCTCGACTCTCGAATCTATTTAAATTTTAGGATTGAGTTTGAGAACTTTTACAGAACTCTTGAACGCTGCACTAGCGCACGGAAACACAGTTAAAATTGTAATTCTGAAGGATTACAATATACAGGTAATAATTTTTGATTGCAGACCCTCCACAAAAATGGTTTTATAAGTTTGACGTGTGCATCTGTGCACAAGTTTGATACTTCGTACCGCTTAATCAAATAGGCCGATTGTGATGCAGTTTTCTTTATTTAAAATCTGAAGTGATTGAAATTCTTCACTATAACCCCTTTTTAATTTCCCACTACTGGTTGCGGTCAGAGA
Organism: Meganola albula; assembly: GCA_936450015.1. Taxonomy (NCBI): domain Eukaryota; kingdom Metazoa; phylum Arthropoda; class Insecta; order Lepidoptera; family Nolidae; genus Meganola; species Meganola albula. Next base: position 185,600 of record OW388159.1, read on the forward strand.
TGGGTAAAGACTCAGTAAATACTGTCACGTGAGTAAATACTGAGTAAATACTCTTTTATACTGAGTATTTACTAAAAATCGACAGTAAATACTTTTTTTTCATTTTTTATCACATTAATTGGTTCTTTCCAGGAGCTTGACATAGAAAATACGACCCTATGAGGATAGGACCCGCTAAGGATTTAATTTCTTTAGCTAATTCATACAAATGCCGAACCAATGTAACTTTTCCTTGTAATTTTTCTTAGTACCTAGTTGGAAATGTGCTTGAAAATAGATAAGTTAGCTAGGTATTGCTTAAATTTGATAATATCGTACCCAAAAATATGAAATAATTATAACACACTAAAGTCCATATCACCAACCCCACTAAGGGACTACATATGTAAGGTTTCTTTGTTTTACATTGAAGGGATATAATGTTTTGCATAAAACAATAGAAGGTATGCGACTTGCTATTAGTTTCTCTGTCACTTTTTTGAATGAAGTTAGAAAATAATAGAATGAGAGGCAAAATCAAACAAACATCAAGGACATGCTTATTCGTGTTCCTCAGTCGTAGAGTGCGGTCGTGTTAGTTTACGTGGTAAATCCATTTTGAATTTGGCTTATTCTTACGGATCCTATTCTGATTTATTGATTATGTAGGCATAGGTACTTACTAAAAGGAATAGAGCAAATTATTTTAATTGAACTATCATAGAGTCCTGAATTAGACCAACTGATTAACCGATTCGATAAAGTAGGTAAATCTAATTTTAACACACACACACACACACACACACACGCGCGCAAATATTTTAAAATGACAAAGTAACAATAATTAAAATATGCAACAAATATATTATTTTCTTTTTCTAATAGTCGGTATACTAAGAACTAGAAACCTACCTTTCCGAAATAATTAGATAGACCTTACGCGGTATGCGGAAAAGGGCGAGGCGAGGTAGCTGAGGCAGAGCAAGGTCCATCCTCTCCAAGTGACCCTCGACTTATGAACGACGCAGGCACTTAGGTACAGGCTATGCATGGGAGTTTTTGCAATTAGATACCTAAATCACCTCGGACGGGAGAAGTCACCCGAGTGCCACCAGTTCGGGGCTGAAGGGCATGGCGCTGCATACGCTGACCAAGTGCCCGATGTGGCCGTCATAGACTGGTCGCGATGGCTGGGAAACAAGAGAGGGTGCCAAACATCTTCCCGCTCCGCAGCTTCAGATGCTGGCCGGCGGGTTAGCCCACTGCCAAAGATTTTAGGGGGTGAACCGGGCTTAGCTGCTTAGAGCTGGAAACCTTGCTGGGTCTTGCTTACCCTTGCTACAAACAGGAGTACCACTCCCCCCGTGTCTGTCGAGGGCGAAAGAAGTGGCTGAAGCTGGCTAGGAAATGGAATGAACTACGTTTTAACATAGCACAGTTGTAGAGAGCTATATGTCAAGTCCACTTGCCAGTACGGCTGAGATCTAGTCCCTTAGAGAGGCCACGGTTGAGCGCTTAAACTTGTCTCTTAAAGCTGTTTCCGACTGGGGTGACGCCAATCTAGTCAAGTTTAATGCTGCTAAAACCCAGGCGTGTCTATTCTCTGCTAAAAAAAAGGCCATTTCAATTGGCTCCTACTTTTCAAGGTCTATACGTGACTATTACAGACCACCTTGAGCTTCTTGGCGTCAATATGACTTCGACCCTCATTTGGCCCGTACATTGAGTCCATGGCCCAACTAGCTGCCAAAAAGCTAGGTGTCCTCGCGAAGCTGCGTCAGTACTTCAGGCCGAAACAGATGCTCGAGCTATACGAAGCGCAAGTTCGTTCATGCATGTACTGCTCGCATCTTTGGGTTGTGTCAGCTAAATACCAACACGAGGCGTTAGAGTCTATAGTAAGGCGAGCCAAGAAGCTTATTGGCAACGAATCCCTCGTCAAGGCTAAATTGAAAAGTCTCGAGCATCGCCGCATAGTTCCTAGTCTTTCGGTCTTTTACCGGATACACTTCGGAGAGTGTGCGTTGGAATTACACAATCTTATTCCCCCATCCCCGTTCTTCCATCGGTCAAGTAGAGGTACGGCTATGCGCCATCGTTATATGGTGGAAATTCCACGGGTACGCACATTGTGCGAACTGCCAAATTGTGGAATCCGTTGCCGGCATCTATGTGTTCCAATAGCTATGATCTCCCGGTTTTCAAGTCACGAGTGAACCGGTATTTACTGGGTGAGCGCGTTCCATCGTAGACTGCATCATTGTTTCACATCAGGCAAGTTGTGGTTAAGCGCAACCCTATTTTAGGATAAAAACAAAATCAAAGTAAGTGAAGGTCACACATAGTATAAGTTGTTTTGGTGGTTCATCATCATCATCGGCCTATTACAGTCCACGGTTGGACATAGATCTCTACCAATACAATTCATTTCACCCTGTTATCGGCTTGCCGATTATCTTTCGCAGATCGTCACTCCACTTAACTGGAGGGTATGCTATACTACGCTCTTCAAAACGCAGTCTACTCAGAAAATTGCTTACTTTTTCGTTCAGTTTCGGCACTTTTTCTGCTGAAAACAGAACTGGCATAGCAGCTGCATTTTTCTGCCGAAACTTGCCGCAACCGAAACCGAACTTTTGGTCGGTCACTAATCTATCTATTTATATAAAATTGAATCCCTATTTCCCTTTGTCACGCCATCACGCGTGAATGGCTGCTTTCGCTAATTCTGTTTTTAGAATATTTCTTGAAGTACGAGATTGTTTTTTAAGAAAAAAAGATAAAAATAAGAAATTGGGAAAGGAAAATTAGAAAGACAGAAGTTATCCGAAAGAAAAAGTCACGGCCGAAAACTGGGCGAGATATTATAGAAGGAATGCCGAAGGAAAAGCAATTAGTACTCATGACTTAAACTGCCGTGGTTATATTAGGGTGGTTGTTAGGTAAGTCTGAGACCCGGTAGATGGCACTGCTTTACCGGGCAGGACGACGTCAACCGGGTCCGTTATTTATAGATAAATTTTAACCCAGACCTAAAAAAATAACCATCATGCTCATCACACAAAGATTTGTTGGGGGCGGGAATCGCACCCCCGACCTCCGGCATAGCAGTCAGTTCGCAAAAAAGACACTCCACTATTGTCAAAAGTATTTACTCATGCTTTAGAGTAAATACTGAGTAGAAATGAGTAAATACTCAGTTTTTACTATTTACTCAGTAAATACTAAAACAGTATTTACTCACCGCCCATCTCTAGTTGCGGTTGTTCTCTCAACTAATTTACGAGTTGAGAGAGTTTATGCCTTAATCCATACTAGCCAAGTGTTGGTTTCTTAGTGCGAGATTCTTAGCTAAAGTTAAAAATTTAATTTTTAAATTTAATTAAATTAATTAATTAATTAAATTTAAATTATTTTAAAAAAAGAATTGTTATAAATTGAATTCGAGTTACGTTGAGATTGGGATCGAGTGTCAATAGTAAGATGCCAGGAAGGGAGCTGTAATACATTCTGAACATGTCCGCACGCATCGAGGGGCGCTTTGTTACCGTTAGATATAGACTTATAATATTACTAAAGGCGACCAAAACGAGTGAGAAGAACGTCGTATATGGACATTTAGCTAAACAGAAAAGGATAACAAATCTAATGCCAATGTAATCTGTTTTAGAAAGCAGGTCGTCACAAGTAAGCATTCTCTGAAGGGTTACTTTCTTGCAAGTAGGTATTCCAAATTACAACTTGAATTTATTCTAATGTAAGTAATGGCATGGTGGTCGCAGGTTCGATTCACAGTCGTGCCCACACATATTTATGTTAATTGTTTCATCTCCGCTGTTCAATATCGGTGAAGGAAAACATCGTGAGGAAACCGGCATATCTAAGAACTAATCATTCAAAGCGGCTAGCTGTACTTCGAATTTTATAACGAACTAGCTTTCCGCCGCGTCTACACTCGCGTGAACTAAATAATATGTCCAGCAGTGGGATAAAAAGTAGCCTATAGCCTTCCTCAAAAAATGTGCTATCTAACAATGCAAGAATTTTTCAAATTGAGCCAGAAATTACTGACATTAGTGCGTTCAAACAAACTCTTCAGTTTTATAATTCAGTTCTCAACGTACTGACATGCAGACAATCCAATTGAATTTATTGAATAATGCACCTAGCCGCATGTTATCAACCACTAGTGAGCTTAGGCTATTATAATTAGTGTGCTAGTTTCATTAAATTAACTGGTCTCTCAGTATCGTGCAAAAATAACAAAACCTTACATTTTTAATAAACCTTTCCCTTGTTGCGCTAAGCTCAAAAGCTCTCACAACAATAAAGAACGCAAAGCTTAGCCTACCAGCGCCGTTTAATTTAGCCCCTGCTTAGCATTTTTGTCAGAATCACAGGCCTCTAGACTCAATTTGGTAGTGAGCTGTGGAACAAACAAGATGTGCTCTGTACACACACACACACATTGTAGGTAGGTATACAAACCCCATAACTTTACAGATAGCTACTATATCTGGTCATGAATTTCATATTCGTTTTCTAAATAATTTTCGGGTTCTAAACTTAAGATATTAAAAATGTATTACAGATAAATAGACTTACCCCTTTTTAGTGTATAGCCAGAATATAGCCAACAAAATATGGATGGTACTTAACTCTGTCTACACCCAAAGATATTTAGAGGTACAGGCCTATGAACACTATGCTATGGTATTACGTAAAGTGTCGTTTCGTTTCGTAGGTTCGATTCCCACACAAGTCAGACATTTGTGTGATAAACACGCCAGTTTGTCTTGAGTCTGGTTGTAATTATCTATATTTAAGTATGTATTTACAAAATAAAAGTAGGTATTATATGTAGTATATTACCAGTTATCTGGTTTCCATAGTACAAGCTCTGCTTAGTTTGGGATCAGATGGCCGTGTGTGTTAATGTCCATATATACTATTATTAGCTTCCGCCAGCGGCTTCGCCCGCGAAATTGATCTCACTAATCTTGTTTCTCCATATAAACTTTGGAACCCCGTTTCACCCCCTTAAGTTTTGAAAAATCATTTCTTAGTGCACCCCTATACCCCTTAAGGAACCTATATGCCAAAGTTGGAGTCTCCAGACCCAGCGGTTTGGACTCTGTGTTGATATGTTAGTCAGTCAGTTTCTTCTTTTATATATATGATTTTTTTATTATTATTACGGTACGTTTCGTTACGTTGCATTATACAAACTTCGAATAATTTTCGCGTATATAATTATCAGCAATGGCAGGACCTTTACCCACCATTTTACACTGTCTCCGTCTTGTCCATCATACATCATCCACTTACTGTACTGTCGGTAATCTTTCGAAAATTGTAACACCTCTTAGCTAAAGGGCGTTCAACACTACGCTTGCCAATTAAGTAAATACTTTAAGAAAATACTATTTTGTACAAATTGAGAATGAATCTCGTGTGTGTAGAGTAGACAGGCAGGTTGTAGCGGCACTGTGTGCGGTTTAATATCCGGTGGAGGCGAGGTGCACTTGTCTCGCTCTATACTAAATTGCTTGGTAATTCTCGTCTGTTTGTGATTTTATAATTTGAAGAATTTAAAAGTTATTTATTAACATTAGAACAGTCGTCCTTTATTTAGGTTAGTGTTGAGATTGTTATTCATTAAGGCCATCTTTTTTGTCATTAAAAAAGTTTGTTGGGAAATTTTAAAAATGTATATTTCGTTTAAAGTGACCCATCTAATTAAAGTTTTTTTTTAATTAAATGGGCAGGCAAAAAGGTCCGTAATTTAATTTCCTTACCTAACCTTTTAAAAATATTGAACTGTATAATATTTATAATATTTTCACTTAAACACACTGCTCCATCTAGTCCCAAATTGAGCAATTTTATTTTCTTGAGTTATGCGTACCACGAACGGATATAATACTTAATTTTTTTTTGTAAATATACACATTTTGTAGATAACTGACGGTAGCTGTAAAGTTACCGTCCACGTCTAAACTGCTAAACTGATTTTGATGACATTTTATCTAATAAAAATTCAAGTGTAAAAATAAAGTTTCTATATAAATCTACACAGCCTGCGCACATAAATAAAATTTAATACATTTATGACTTACTTGTACAACATAAAATGAATATCGTTTTTTGCGTGACACGAACACGCACGTACGTTGTCGACGTGACGGTGACGTGACGCGACGTGACACCATTGAGATTTTATATGACTCTCTTTGATCACCTGTTATTAGTTGTAGAACATTTTCAAGAACTCATTTAAGAATTTGGTAAGTAACTAGGATAAAATTTATTAACTTATTTACTGACAATTTATTTTACATTTTTTAGGAACTAAAAAGAGATTTTTTGGGAGTGCATATTCATTTGGAACACCCGTACTTGGTCTAGGATGTTGTAAATCAACTATCTGATTGGTCAGAATAGTCGCTTTTTATAGTTTCATCGTGGTATTATGAAGCCTCATTGAGAGTAAATTGGTATCTACTGAATAAGCGCGTTCCACTGTAGATAGATCCCGTAATCGCATAACATCCTATCGCTAGTCTATTATAGCATGAAAAAATAACAACAAAATTACAATGACCACAGATGACACTTAATTCTAGTATCTATTAGTGTTGTGACATGGGCCGGCGCGGCACCGCGGTCGAGTGACGTCACGCTGTGACGTCATCTGCTGCGGTGACGTATCACATTTGATCGCAGCCACTATTGATGTATGCGGTCACTTGTTTTATTCTAAATTCAAATTGGTTTTCCGTTACAAAAAACGGTTTCGGTTTATCCAAACATATCGGTTTTATTTTGAATACACTTTGTTTGTATTTTGAAATGTTGAATATGTTAAAAATACAAATAATTTGTATACCTTTTACCAAACATGAACTCCATATTTAAAACTCGTTTTTGGAAAAAGTTAGAGATGATGGAATGAAAGATGCTTGTTACTCTGTCATGCAAAAACAGCTAAACGGACACAGTTGCAGTTTATGTCTTAAATTTATGCGTAAGATACTTTAAGTGCTACACAGAAGAATTATGTACCCTGGCCATATTATACTTTGGAGACCGGAGAATCGGGTAGTAGTGACCCTCCAGTGAAAAAAAAAGATCTTCAGGCTGTGCGAGGTGTTATGCCCGGCGAAGTCGGTTCCCAATGGTCCTAATCGTCGGTGAAACAGCTTGTGCAATTCAGAATTGCGTTATACAGAGTTATTTTAAAAATACCAGCAACATTGCAGGAGTCGATAGCTGTCACCATAAGCATCAACTTGTGTTCTATATGTTTTGACATAACTCAATATAATAATATGACATGTTACGTGACTCTAACGGGTGCCTACGTTCAATACAAAAATTTCACCAACTTTTCCAGATAACCATTTGGTTTATATATATTATGAGGTTGCGAGGTTTGTAGACGGTATGTAAATATTCACAGTCCCTCTGTAGTTCATTTAACGATTCAAGCAGAAAAATCAAACTAATATAACTTGTGTATAAAAATAAATTGCCAAATTATCAAAAGTCGTAGAACAAAAGTTGTGGTGTTTTTAATATAACCCTGTAGGCTTGTGGTGTCACATGTAGTTCCCGCGAAACCCTGGCGTATACGTGCGGGATGAAACACCGTAAGGTTTTAGTGAGTTAACCAGGCCCGGCCGCTTGAAGCTACAAACTCTGCGGGGTCTCGCTCACATGGACCGAAAACTTGAGCCTTACAGGTACTCGTCCTGCGCCCACTTGGGACGCTGGCGTAAAGCATTCCCCACGTAATAAAATAAGGTTTAAACTAATTTGATTACAACTTTAACTAAATACAAGTGTAACAATACCGGCGCCACATCAATTCGTTGCGCTTATTAAATCAGTTTTATTGTGATCATTTAACAAACAATTTTCACAAAATCTAAACTAATTATGCGCTTGATTTACATAATAACTGTTGTTAACAAAATCCGAGCTCACTGTGAACTCGCTGTTATAATAATTTGTTACTTACCATTAATTAAATATCCGAATATATTGCATTCAATTACAATGACACAATGTAACGTTAGATTTAACCATAAACCAAAAAGAGTTGCGTTATTAATTTGACCTGTGTTTATGTACATATTTGTTTGTGTTGTACAATATTGCAACCAATGTCTTATGGAAGGGCAATTAGTTCCTCAGTACTGAGATTATAACTGTAAGGTGTTATGAAGAAATATAGGTAACTCAAAATAAAAAAAAGAATGACTCCCGCGATGCCCATTCTTTTTAAAGTAACTAAGAAACATCCCAATTAGTTCAATTTTTGAGTAAAAAAAAATATTATCAAAATCGGTTCATCCGTTTAGGTACTACGTAGCGACAAACTTGTTCACATATACAAACTTGTTCACATATATAAAGAAGGAGTGACTTGTAACACTCCTTCTTTCTCGGGTGTTACACACGAGTGGACCAGTCCACTAAATGCGACCAAGTTCATTCAAGATTAGTAAAGTCATTTGAAACACTTTCCACAGAATATAATGCAAATGGTTGGTAGTTGAATTAACTCGTAAGTCGAGTGTCGCGGGACCGTAAGTCCCAGCTTATGCCCGGGCGGACGCTCCGGACTCCGGGGCGGCTTGTGCTCACTCACTAATCTCACAAATTACACGGGACTCCGCCGAGCCTAGTCCATCGGTGCGTAATAGAATTAAAACTACTCGCTAGGGACAGAAATTGTACACTTTGAATTTGGAACAGTAACGTGTTCCGAAACATATAACTCAAGACGTTGTGAAAAATATAATCTATACAAGCAATTAATATAAGTGCAAGGATAGTAAATTTGTTAAAAGTTTATGATATATGACAGAGTGCGAATCAGAGTCAAATGGACCCCATTTAAATTTGGCTTGTTCTGGTCTTGGACCAAGTTTAATTCATTGTCAAGTGGCATATTGAAATAACTTAAATGAAATATTGTAATGTTGTGAAATTTGATAATAAAGATACATACATACATATGCCGATGATGATGAGGTGCCTTTATGCAGAAGCTGTTGTTTATAGATATTACTACTCCAAAATTAAAATGTCCAACAATTTAATTTAATTACTGATATAAAGAGCTTTATATTAATATCCATTATTTCACTTGAAACGAAAGCGTTTCGGAACAGTAAACTGTTTCAATATACAGTAAAACATGCCTGGAGTATTAGCGGCGTGAATTTTTTATGCGAAGTGGAGGAGGTTGTTTGTAAGAGGATTTCACGTTATTATGTTGATAGTTTGAAGCCTCTTGTACAAATATTTTGCAAAAACTTTAAATTAAATGAATTTATTTTCTATAACATTTGGAAATGGAAAATTTATAGGACCATTAGATATTGTAAATAAAGGAACAAATTACAGTTCATTACACATTTACATAATATAAAATAAAATCAAGTAGTTTTCGCTATCTGTTTGCGATAAACATAAAAACTTAGGAACGAATTTTCTTGCGCTTTTCACCAATAGAGAGAGAGAGAGAGTGATCCATGAGAAAGGTTCCATGTAGGTGTAGTATAATGGACCAGTGCAAAGAGTATTAGAGTATTTATTACGCCCACCATTACAATCCCGCCACTGTTACCCCTGTAAGTTCCAGAACACCTAAACTATCTTTGATCCCGCACAAAATTAATCTGAAGGATAACGATTCCACTTATTAGAGGAGTTAAAATAATTCATAGATAAATTATTTAAAATCAGAGCGAGACACGGTATTGAATAACAAAAAAGTAAAAATATCGCTGCAAAATATTAGATTGTCAATCCTTTGGTACAAAGACACTTGACTGCAACTTTTCCTTGCTGTAAGCTTAGCGAGTCGAGACGAGTGTGAAGTGTTTCTACTACGGTACTATTGCTATTTCAAGAAACCTTAGCATTAGACATATAGAGGTTATAACTGAATGTTTCTGCAGCATCAATAACTTTGTAGACAGTATTATGTGCCAAATTAACATTGCTAGCGTTGTGAACTTTAAAAGTTTCAGCTAAAGGCTTATTTTTGATTGTTTTGTTGTGAAATACATTGGTAAAAGTTAACGTAAGGACTCCTTGTTAGGTTGGCTTCGCTAAGAAAATGGTGTGGTAACTGTTGAATGCGCATTTTGAATTTTGACTGCACAAGTAATGGTTGTAACTTGTGTGTTGACATAAGTACTAAGTGTTACTATTGTGTGCTGTGTAATTTTGATAGGAACTTTTTATACCAGAAAATACCCGCTTTTAATGCTCTTTTATTCTGAAGCAACTGAACTGTGAGTACTCGTGCGAGGACTGGTGTATAGATTCAAACTCGCTGCGCGAGCTATGTAAAGGAGGCGAGCCTCTCTGAAGAATCAAATACTCTGTATCGTGATCTCACAGAGGACTAAAATAATCGATGGCCCATCGAATTACCAAACTGAATTAGCAATAGGTCATTTCTAGGAACAGCAGACAAACGTTGGAGTAAATGGGTTCTTAAATAAAGACCATTAAATAACATTAAATGAACCCCCAGAGCTAAAATACTAAAAACCTTCTCAATCCCTTAAAATTTCCAATAAAGAAACGTATCAAAATCGTTCCATCCGTATAAGCGTTTTAACAAATACTTATAATAATTAAAATTTCTTACACAGATACTTAAATTAAAATTTTAACTTTTCTTTTTTGTCGAGGGTTATAACGTAAGAAATGAGATAAGACTAGGTGAAGTGACGATTTCAGCTAGTGTGCGATGAGAGCTGAAGATCCTACTGTACTGAGAAGCCTACTGTATCCAATAGTACACTCAAGTTGCCTTGTGATAATAGGGATAATGATAGGCACAATTGGTGGTTAGACACAAAAGTTTTTGAAAATAATATCAAACTTTACAAATATCAGAATGTTGTTCGGAAGACATTCCAATTTCCTATTGTATGTTATTCTAACGTTAGCCACACAAACAACACAATTTACAACTGAAATACACCAACGTGACAGCTCAAATGCATTTCTTTATTTATCAGAGAAACATAAAAGAATTTAGATATAAACATTTGTTGCAAACATTTGATCAATACGACCAAAGACAACCAACATCTCCCTCTGACGGAAAGTAACGATTACATAGTAACGTCTCTTCGAAGTGACACAGTTTAGGCTGAGACTTCAATAATACGTTGCGTTGTTATTGTTATTGTTATTAGATTACATATCCATATCAGCTAACTGGTTTTCATTGTACAAGCTAGTACTAGTAGTTATATATCAAATGGCCGTGTGTGAATATAAAAATGTCCCTGCAGCTTAAATGTATAGTATTCTATACGTCATATCTATGTTGCGAAGATACACGAAGCCACAGCAGTAGTTTGTCCCTCTAGCATTGGAACTCTGGTCGTGACTCCGTTTTGTGTTCCGTTCGTCGATCCGTTGAAACGTAGCGTGCGACGAGACGCAACGCTTAATGAGTCCTCACTGAAATGTTTTTGAAACGTTGCGACGACGTAACGCAACGCAACGTACTTGAGACTTCTGCCTAAGTTACAAACATAGAAACAATTAATTACGCAAAGAAAATTCATTTGGTGATAATTAGTTAGGAGTTCAAAAGTTGTTTCTTAAAACGTCTTAATCAGCTTTATTTGTTTGAAATTCTCTTTATTAACTCCCTTTGCGTGTGATACACAACAAATCAGAATTACTGATATAAACATAATTAATATAGATACTAATGTTGTGTGTGATTGAAATAATTAACATTCCTGGACTGCATGCCTCTGCGTCACATGGTTGATGCACGCATATTCTAGTATGTTTCCTCTTCGTATTGAATAGACTACTGGGCATTTTAGCTATGACCAGTCTAATCTGAGTAGCTAAAAAATAGTGCTAAGTGGCACAACGAAGTTTTCATATATCTTAATAGTTAACAGAGTGTAGGCCTTGGTCCACACACGCTTGCCAAGTGCACATTGGTGGATATCACTTGTCCCCGTATTCAGTTAAAAAAGTCTTACGATGTTTTTTCACCAATAGTGAGCAGCTGTAATGAAAAAGTCACACTAAGATATCTGATCAACACCGAGTATCAAGCCTGCGACATATATTTCAAAATCACCCCTGTTCCACAGACGCTTTGTACAAAATGGAACTCAACACCTGTAAATTAACATTTCAAAGCCGATATTCTTGCTCCTGTATCACAACATCTGAGAGAACACAGGCCTAGCTTAATGCGTGTCTCATTTGTTCATCATACAATCTCATCATACATCTTTTTAATTACTTGATGCTTCCATCATTAGTCTGTAAACGTCCACAGTTGGACATAAGCCTCCCCTTTAGACCGCCATAGCAATAGGTGACCTGCCGTTACCGTACATCGGCTTCCTGCAATTTTAACAATATCATTAGTACACCTTATTATCAGCGTCCTTAATTCTTGTTACCTCTTGAAGTTTTATACTCACGCCTTAATATACTTTGATCACTCGCTACTCTTGAACCTTACATTGCATAGTTTATAAATGGCCGAATACTATCGCTTATGATACAGGTTCATCCTAGTTTATGTGATAGGGTTTATTATGTTTTGGTTTACATAGTGAAACACGTAATGTAATAAAGCGCTGTACCTTACTAAACATAAAAACCAAATTGTGAGTATCTGTTGTGTAAAATATACTATGTAAAACTTTTTGAAATAATAAATCATTGTTATTATTATTACCATGTGGCGGGCCGATGTTGCAGTGTCCATTTCGTGGTCTCCACTTGACAAACGTTATTACTCAGCAGTTATCAGTTCTACGAGCAATGTCGCCTTCTCCTTGTAACTTTCACATGCTCATATTTATCGCCAAGTTAAGACTTTAGTTCTTCTGCAGATTTCCTCATTGCGGATCTTATCACGCAAAGAAACTCCGTGCAAATATTTTATTCTTACTTATAAAAAAATTCAATTGCAGGATACTTATACAGGATACGCCAAAAAAAGGCCATTTCTATTGGCTCCCACTTTTCGAGGTGTGTCCGTGCCAATTACAGACCACCTGGAGCTTCTTGGCGTCAATATGACTTCGACCCTCAATTTTGGCCCGTATATTGAGTCCAAGGCTCAACTAGCTGCCAAAAAGCTAGGTGTCCTCGCGAAGGTGCGTCAGTACTTCACACCGAAACAAATGCTCGAACTATATCAAGCACAAGTTCGTTCCTGCATGGAGTACTGCTCGCATCTTTGGGATGGGTCAGCTAAATACCAACTCGAGGCGTTGGAGTCTATTGAAAGGCGAGCTAAGAGTCTTATTGGCAACGAGTCCCTCATCAAGGCTAAGTTGCAGAGCCTCGAGCATCGCCGCATAGTTGCTAGTCTTTCGGTCTTTTATCCGATACACTTCGGAGAGTGTGCGTTGGAATTACACAATCTTATTCCCCCATCCCCATTCTTCCATCGTACAAGTACGGCTATGCGCCACCGTTATATGGTGGAAATTCCACGGGCACGCACAAAGCGCTTTGCTTCCACTTTTATTGTGCGAACCGCCAAGTTGTGGAATTCGTTGCCGGCATCTCTGTTTCACGATAGCTATAATCTACCTGTCTTCAAGTCACGAGTGAATCGGTATTTATTAGGTAGGCGCGTTCCATCGTAGACTGCAACATTGCTTCAGATCAGGCAAGTTGTGGTCAAGCGCAAACCTATTATAGAATAAAAAAAAATAAAAAAAAACTTATTAAGAATACTTATAAAGAAAAATTGTTATTTTATTTTAACGCTTACACTCGTTACATGTAATTGTTATTTCAAATCAAACGCATTAAAATAGAAATAGTGCTCTGTATTCATTTAAGACTTATTAGTTGTCACAGTGTAATTACAAAGTATTGTTTAATTGTACAACATATTGATGCGAGAATCCAATCTTCAGAACAAACTAACTTAAATTACCAAAAAGTCTAGACTGATTTTGGTTTATTTAATATCGACTGTAAATAATTGTTTGAATGGAACATAGGATAATTACAAAAGAAAATTTTGGTTTTCATTTAATTAACTTAACTGCCTCAGTAACTCAGTGATAAGCTTGTCCGCTTGTTACCGACACCGAGGAGGAGTTCAAATCCCGGGTCGAGCAAATAGTTATTTCCAATTTTTTTAGAAAATCTTAGAGGCAGCATAAGTTGGACCGGTGCCGGCATGGCTTCACACACCACAGGTTGTGGGTTTCATTCCCACTTGAAACAGACTTTTTTGGTGCTGAAAATGTTTGTATGTCTTCAGTCTGAATGTCATATAATATAATTATATAATTACTAGTTTTCCGCCCGCGGCTTCGCCCGCGGATGTTGGTTATCGCGTTAGACCGTTAATCCCTTATTTCGCAGCCGGATAAAACTATCCTTTCCCGGGTCTCGAAAAATCTCCATACAAAATTAGTTCAGTAAACTAGGGACAAGATAATAGGTCACTTTTGACAGATGTCAGTTTTATATTCATAGTGAGGTGACCTGCTTAAAAACATTGATTAAATGAATGAATCGAATGAATCGATACAGACTTGAAACATATGTGAAATTTAAAAATGACCATGCGAATCCCTGTCCCATTATTATTTTTTCTTTCATAAATTAAAGGAGCAAAATAAGACAAGTACCTACGTAATTTAACAAAAAAATTGCTTTTATTCACTTGAACTATCGGAACTGCTATCTTCATCACTGCTGTCAGCACTCAGAGATATTATTAATTCATTTTCAATAATATTGTCTATTCTCACATCTCGTTCAAAATCTTGTAAAATTATTTTCTTTGTCTTCTCCACGACTTTTCGCCAGTCTTCTGTAGTGACTTCTGCACATGCAGTTTGTAGCAGAGTCATCATTTTAGCAGTACTGAAGGGTGGTTCAGTATTGTTCCGCGCTGCATGACCCTTTATTTGTGCCCAAATAAGCTCGATGGCGTTATACTGGCAATGGTAGGGAGGCAATCGAATAACTTCGTGTCCATGTTCTAGGGCTAGTTCATCGATTACATAGCGGAGCTTGGACGGCTTAGTTGCTTTTACCAGATTTAACAACTCAACTTTTAATAAAGTTGGACTTGCCTCCACACCATTTCTTACCAGCCACGAGACAATTTCTTGCTTTTTATTTGCTTGAGTTGGTGGTTTATCAACTTGTACAGAATGATACGGAGCATTGTCCATTATAATTTTCGAAGGGTTTTCTAAGCTGACTAGCAGCTTCTCAAACCACTCTTTAAAAACATCAAAGTTCATTTCCTCATGGTAATCTGTTGTAGTTTTAGAGGCGAATGCGAGGAGGCAGTCTGGAATAAAACCTTGAGAAGCTGATCCCGCGTGACATATAATAAGTCGGGCTCCTTTTCCCGATGGAACTTTTGAGGTGGAGGCCGCTGTATCATCGGTCCATGTCCGCGCAACCGTATGGTTCGCATTCAACCATGTTTCGTCAATAAACACGACATTGTCCCAATCCGTAATTTTATTTACCTGACGTAAGAATGATATTCTCTTCAAAATAATATCGTAGCGTTCTAGCAGGATTTTCCACTTGTCGGATTTTTTAAATCTAAAGCCAATCGATTTCAAAACCTTTGATAGAGACGATTTGCCTCCAAAAAATAAGCCTGCGCCTTTTAACGAACTCAATAGCTTTTCCCGTGTAGGATATTCTTTTCTCGAGTAATATCCATAAATGTGGTTGCGAATTGCAGCAGCATCAAAATTATCAACGTCAACAATTTTCTTGTCCCTCTTTCGTTTTTTCGGTGTACGTAAAGTATTATCTTCTGAGCCTGATGGTCCGTATTTCTCTTTCAGAATTTGAGTTACTGTCTTCTTCCCTATTCCCAATGCTTCGGCAACGCGTTCTCTCGGTGGTTTCAATGGTAAAAGAGGCCCATCGTTAACTGATTCACGTCCAAAATAATTGTACAATTTCAGCACTAGTTCGCGAGATTGACTGTTTAGAGTTTTCCCCCGTTTCGACATAGTAAGACTGTAATGTTTTTCTTGTTTAATAATCGTTAAGCAATCGGAGTCCAATTTATAGCCAGGTAAACGTAGTCAGTAAGATCAGGTTAAATGAAAAAGCCGGATCAGAAGAAAATAACAGAGAGCACACCAAAAATGCACAGTCACTTCGCACAACAACAAAAGACTGCGTCATCATCATGTAATGGCGACATGACATGCGTCATCGACAGGCACTGGTGTTGCCAGCAACATCCACCTAAATTGCACCCAACATCAATGACCTTTCTATTTAGTTATTTTTTTGTATTTTTATAGTTAGTTAAAAGAATAATAAATATGTATAATTAGGTTTTATTATAATCACAACGTGGTTATAAATTTATGGTGATTTTTCTTCACAAGTAATCATTGCATTCGATTCAACTTACAATCCTATCAGCTTTCGATTTTTAGAGTAACATCCCTAGTGTTTAAAAAGAAATAGGGTTGACTGACGCAACATTGTAACGACGTTCAGTTCTTTAGATCAGAAATTGTTTATTATGTTTAGAATGGTTTATTAGTGAAAGCAAATCGTAAAATTACTCGTATCGGTCATTATTACAATAAATATGTAAACGTAATTGAAAAAAGTTAAGCAATTGTGCAGTTCTTATTTTATGCCTGCCGTTACAAGGTTACGTTGTTGAATTTTGATGAAATGTCAAAAGTGACCTATTATCTTGTCCCTATTTTAGTGTAGGAGTGTAAGCAACATTTTGAAATCGCCATAGGTATATCCATAAATCAATAGGCGTTTCTTAAAAATACTACGGCTCTTAGACCATAATTATAAGAAATGAAATTTAAATTTGGAATTCTATTCGTAGCATTGAGTTATCAAACATGTCATTGTGTCAAAATAAAAAATAATTTAGATCAAAATTACGAAGGAGTTATGATATCAACTTTGAAGAAAATCACCCTCAGAATAATTTCTCAGACTTTGCCCACTTCGTATTAGGATGAAAATAAAAAAAAATGAAAAAATAAAAAACACGTGTTTCATTATTTGTTTTGAGCGTTATTTATACCAAATTTGAAGGAAATTGGACCAAGGGCTAAACAGTTATGGAATATTTAATTTTTCCAAATAAACTCATTTAAGATCCCCACCGGGGGTAGTTTTGGAAATATTAAAAAACACGTGTTTCATGATTTCTTTTAAGGTATATGTGTGCCAAATTTGGAGTGAATCCGACTTGAGACTATACAGATCTAGAGAAACTTTAATTTTTACCAATAAATCTCATTATCCACACCTCATAGGGGTAATTATGGAAAAATAAAAAACCTGTATCTCATTATTTGTCTTAAAGTTTATGTGTACCGAATTTTAAATGAATAGGACCAAGGAATAAAAAGTTGCATACAAACTTCACCCCTCTATTTAACCCTCTTAGGGGATGATTTTTGAAAATATTGTTAGCCTATGTCCGATTCTAGGGTATACACTATCTACATTTCAAATTTCAATAAAATCGGTTGAGTGGTTATGGAGATACGCGGTAACAAACCTTCACACACACACACACACTTACTTTCGCATTTATAATATTAGTAAGATAAGATAAGATAAGATAAGATAAGACAAGAGAAAGTCTGTATATGTATAGTATATAAATTATCTGGTTTCCAGCACAAGTTCTGCTTGGTATGAGATCAGATGATTAAATGTGTGTAATGTCCCATTATACTTATAATATAATTACTCTCTCAACTCTCAACAGTTAAGAGCAGACCAGTTCCAAAGTGTAAGATGCGAAAGGGTTACTTATTTTTTTTGTATGAACTTTATTGCAAGTTTTTTTATCTGGGTCAACGTAATATTTCCCTTGTTTTCACTGTGTAAGTCTCTATTTGGGAATATTTGCGTCTCAAATTGACTGCATCCAAATATCTTAAAGTGGACATACATACGTAAAACGTTGTACCGTCAGCAACAAAAAGTGGTTAATCTCTTTTGTACATTTTGTGACAAGGTTTAAAATTAGACCGATGCGATGTAAATTTCATAATAATACTCTGAGACCAGAGAATCCACACTAAAAAGAACTTGTAATCAGTAATCAAGATAAACTATAAATAGGTTTCTAATGGGGAATTTTTTACTACTGTCACGACTCACTTCCCGTTAATTTATTGTATTATTTATTCATTACTAACGTGTAGCATCTAAAACCTAATAATTTTAAAAAAATTTATACGCAACATTTTATTAAAATAACGCATGGTTATATTACAGACACTTTAACTGGGGTTTATTTCAGGCTGAAGGCGCTTGAGGTTTGGTTAAAGTGTATTGAGCTAATTTCGTAACTGACTGTACCATACCACAATATTTGACACCAAAAATTGTCTCAGTATTGCCGTAAAATCCAATGTAAACACTCTTCGTCAACTTGTCTTGGTATTTGTACATCCTTAAACATGTCAGAGGATCTTGAGTCTTATCCCTTCGTGATAAGAGTGATGCGTAGCCGTAGTAGCGTTGGCAAAAAACCTCATCGCTGAAGGGTCGTCGAGATGTTTGTTTGTGTAAACTGTTTGAGTTCTGTCGAGGCTGATGTGGGTTCTGATCGTCATTGGTCTACAAACAAAACGTTTAATATATTTTTCTGTTTTCCGATCAACATTTGCAAGGTAGATTGGTTTGGTTGGTTTAGCTGGGATTTGATTGACGGTATTTCAATTTCTGATTTAAATAGGTAGGTATTGACATTCAAAAAATCAAAGTCTTATTTCGCTTCGGTAGTCCACATGGTCAACTTAATAACCGCGATATCCGGGTTTGATTTTTTTTTTTTTAATATAATCTTAGTTGGCGGCTAAAAACGGCTAAAAACTCGTGTATCACGTATGAGACTTAGGCTATGTTTAGACATAGCCGGTAAAAATGGGTGATATTTACGTCTGCCTACAACACCTACAGGCGAGATGTTATGATGTATGTAATTCATAAAAATCTTGTATGCCTCTATGTTAATTGAAATAAATTTTCTCTCATTCTTACTAGTATAATGGTCAAGGTGACAGACAAAGACCAATCTAAATATATAAAAGAAGAAACTGACTGACTGACATATCAACGCAGAGCCCAAACCGCTGGGTCTGGAGACTCCAAATTTGGCACATAGGTTCCTTATGGGGTCTAGGGGTGCAATAAGAAAGGATTTTTCAATACTCACCCTTTAAGGGGGTGAAATGGGGTTCCAAAGTTTGTATGGAGAAACAAGATTAGTGAGATCAATCTCGCGGGCGAAGCCGCGGGTGGAAGCTAGTGAATTATAAACCTATTATAACTATCATTATAAGTTTATAAATAAGGGGTTAGGTTTTTTGATGTAGTAATAGTCAAACTAAAATAAATTGCAAATGAACTCCAGCCACAGTTTTTGCGGAAAACTTTTGTAATTATACCAAACTAAAGCATAGACCAGATGAATATAATTTCACGCACATGCCTTAATTTTACTCAGAGGATGTATCCCTCTTTTCAGAATATGTTCAAATGTAAGATAAGTTGCTAAGAAGATTTTCCACAGAACATAATAATAATATTTTTACACATATACAGCGCCATCTAGTCCCAAAATATGCAATTATTTTTGCTAGTGTTATCTACTATATAAAAATAAGTCGGGTTTTCCTTCCTGACGTTATAACTCCAGAACGCACGAACCGATTTCCACGGTTTTGCATTCGTTGGAAAGGTCTTGGGCTCCGTGAGGTTTATAGCAAAGAAAATTCAGGAAAAATTTCAACAGAAAAGCGGGAAAACGAAGTCATCTGGTGGCGAAACGGAGTTCGCCGGGTTTGCTAGTAGGTACTACAAACGGATATTATACTTAATTTTTATTTTGTAAAGACATACATAATATAATACTCGTAGATAAGATACCCAGACACAGAACAAACACTCGTGTACGTACACCACACAAAGATTTGTCCTGGGTGGGAATTGAAACCACACCTAGACTCAAAACAAAGAGACATGTTCATGAACACAAATGTCTGTCTCAGATGGGAATCGAACCAACGACCTGCGGCGTGAAAAGCAAGTATCTTACCGATCACACCACATATGATTTCAAATTTCCATGACTTATCTGTGTGCAAAACTATGAACTTAACTCCAAAGATTGAGCATACACGAATCTTCTAGAAATATTAAAACGATACAGAGCAAGTTCGCGAGCCCTGAAGCTGCAGTTGAAAAATTAATAAGGCCTTCTACAAACTTTAGCTTCGTGCTACAAACTTGTGTTATTAAGCTTTAGCTCGAGCTTTTTAGGTAGACTGCAGTTGGCGTCACACATTTGCATTCTACCTTCAGTCTAAGTCTTTCAGCTTAGTTATTTACAATATTTTTTTTTTTAGAAAGACTAGCGGACCCGATACACCTGCATGATATTCATCCAATTATTAAGTGTAAGTTTTTGGTATTTCCTTGAGAACAGTACAAAAAATCACGTCATTCATTGCCAGACACATAAAATTGTGGCAACATCGCCAGACACGTTCAATGTTCATACATTTGATGTTTAAGGAGTTGCTACGCTTTAGTATCATTTGCTGGCCAAATACATTTTGGACTAAACTTCATAACGGGTCCATCGTTGGGGATGCATGCGCTGACTATCAGCTTTTAAAAAATGACAAAGATCTGGCGTTCACAGGCTTTTTCTACATAATAATCTATCGAAGTCAATAGGGTTCTCTAAATCGTTGAACTAAAAACATGAGTAAGCAATCACATACAAGTTAGCTAACCCCAGTTTGTTCACGTTTGTTTAGGATGTTTGTGTCTCTATGTTGTCTTGTATTTGTTTTCAACAATCGAGTAACTCGGCTTCTCAAACACAAACAATAAGACGAGGCCGCTTAACGGTGTGTTTACTTTAAAATATATTGATTTGTAAGGAACAACCGGTTCAATGCGATTTACTTCAGACTTTTATAACAAATATTTTATGGTAGATCTTAAATATTACTTACACTGAGATAGTTTACATGGCAACTCACCAGTTACTAATAAATGTCGTACATATAACTAATTATTAAGTTTTGTCTCTTTCTTACTTTATGTCGAGTGACAAAGACAAAATTTGTGTCCATCTTACGAGTTATGAGAGATTAGGCCTTAATCCACACACACTTGCCAACTGCGGGTTGGTGGGTGTCCATGTCATTATCCATGCCGGTTTCCTCACGATGTTTTCCTTCATCTATATTGAATAGCGGCGATGAAACAATTCACACAAAAATATGATGGCACCCGCTACCTTAATATTTTAAATGCGAAGTCTATCCCGCTGCGCTACCGCTGCTCAGACTACTGTGCTTAGTAAAAAAATATTATAGCGTACCGTACACCCTATTACCGATGCGTCAACAAGTAACATCCGTTTGAGAACGAAACAAACTCAAAACTCATAAACCATAACAATTGGAGAGTTTCTCAATTAGCTCTCATTTGTGTGGCTCATGGAACGTTGCGAAACCGCCGCGTCACCGCCACGCCGCCGCCCAGACAACGCACAGTCATCGCTTGAGTAATGATCGGTGCATTCTTTTGTTATTATTACTGGTATTAATTACAAAAAAACGTAGATACACGTAAAAAAAAGCTTCAGTGGCGCAGTGGTAACAATCTCACATTTGAAGTGTAAGATCGTGGTTCGATACCCGATCGTGGCCAGTCATCTTTGTGTAAATTGTTTCATCGCCGCTGGTGAATAAATAAATAAATATTCTGGGACATTAACACACATGGTCATCTGGTCCCAAGCTAAGCAAAGCTTGTGTTATGGAAACCAGATAACTGGTATATACTATACATATATTATTTCTAATGTAAATATATACTTATAATAGATATTTACACCCAGACTCGACACAAACACAAATGTTCATCACTAATGTTTGCCTCGGGTGGGAATCAAAACCCACGACCTGCGGCGTGGTAAGCAAGTATCTTACCGACCACGCCACACCGGCCTGAATATCAGTGAAGAAACACATCGTCAGTATATTACCATGTCTAAGAACTAATCATACGAAGACATGTGACATTCATCACCCCGCACTTGGTCAGTGTGTGTAGATTTAGGGTTAAATTCTCTCAACTCGTTAGGTAGTTTTAAGAGAAGACTAGTATCGACGGGCCGGTGGCGTGGTCGGTAAGATACTTTATTTTCACGCCGCAGGTTGTGGGTTCGATTCCCACCCGAGACAAACATTTGTTTAAATATGTCTGTCTTGTGTCTGGGTGTAATTATCTATATTTAAGTATATATTTACAAAAGAAAAGTATTGTAGTGTATTACCATTTATCTGGTTTCCATAGTACAAGCTCTGCTTAGTTTGGGTTCAGATAACCGTGTGTGTTAATGTCCCACTATACTATTTAATAATATATCTACAGCAATACTAAGAACACTAAAAAGGGCTGAAGTATGAAGCCTCCTTTAAAGTCGGTTAAATACTACTCTAACTAGAAAAAATACCAAGAAGTTGGGACCTTCGTACATTATCATGCTCTCAATAATCTCTATATTGAAAGCAGTCAAGGTGCTGCGTTCTCAGTTTTGTTTGAAATAAAAGTCATAAGTTTGATTAGGTTTAGTCGTAAGTCATACGGCATGATTTAGAACTGAAAATGTGTAGGCAATGGGTCTTTTCTCATCTATCTTTAGAGTTTGAAGAGTTAACTTAGTCCAGAGCCGCTGGCTAAGTGCAAGTTACTTAATATAACATGTCCTTGAATGCAAAGTCCCTTAATGTTTCTTCCTTTCTTCACGATTTTTTCCCGACCAGTGGTAAAAAAAAGGATAACGCTGCCCCACAGGCTATATAATATTGTTTGTAATTACTGATCATAATTGTATTTTCCCATGTTTAAAGTCACATTTACGAGTAACATTGTATCGTAACTTTATTATCGATAATGCATAAGTGCCCTGCCATGGAAAATCAGCCGCAACAATTAAAGTCCATGCTAAAATATTCAGCCAAAATTAAATATAATTAAAATATTCAAACAAACGCTCTAATGGTTTATGTAACATACTTCCTTTCCACGATAAAATAAGGAGCAACAATTCTCACTCACCCTCAATACTAGTATTAGGTACTATAGGCCGACCGTTTAACTCGCGTATCGCCTATCGCCGAGATTCTGACTCCTCAAGCTGCACAGACAGTGATGATGATTCAAGCGATATGGATATTAGTGACGAATAGTCTTACATTACTTTTATCTGTGGTTAAATAGTTCTTTAAGAGGTTTGATTAATGTTATATGACTTTGTACCTCAGATGGCGATACGCGAGTTAAACGGTCGGCCTATAGAATAGCAGTTATATCTTGTGTTGATCACTTATACTCAATACTCTTATTATTCTTTTAACAATATCGAGTCATAGGCAGGTATATACATATATACAATCACTCCTTTTTCCCATGGGGTTAGGCAGATACTAAAGAGCGCCAATTGCTACGATCTAAACATACCTACTTCTTTAGCCTCACTAATCTCGGCCAATAGGCGACCAGATGAATCTTCTAAAACTATAATGTTATTAGATTACATTAAGACCAGAAAGTTGGTTTGTATCTCGGGCAACGCTGCTAGCCTTCTGGGTACATTCCCGGAAGATAACGATGCGGAAGTATTAGTTTAGGTTAGGCATTAGTTAGAGCAGCGGTGGCGTAGCGGTACGGGCCTCGCCTTAGAAAAATAAGGTTACGGGTTCGAATCCTGGTCGTGCCCACACATCTTTGTGTGAATTGTTTCATCTCCGCTGTTCAATATCGGTGAAGTAAAACATCGTGAGGAAACCCGCATGTCTAAGAATTAATCATTCGAGGACATGAGACATCCCTCACTTGGCCAGCGTGTGTGGATTAAGGCCTAAACTGTCTCAACTCATAAGATAGTTGAGAGAAGACCCGTGCCCAGGAGTGAGACACTAAAAAAGGGTTAAAGTGATTAGTTAGTTTAGTTCATAATTTAGGTTAGACTTAAGATTGTTTTTTAGTTAGGTAATATTTTGTCCAATTGTATAAGTTGATTACATTAATATCTTTGCATATTCTTAAACAATTTTTCACGCAAAATAAATATAAAAACCTTTTACCCAAATCTGTATAATCCCTGAGATTAAATAATCTGAGTGTAATCCCTATTGTTTTTTCAACTTGTATTTTTTTAATAACTCTCAAATCTTTGGAAGTTTGTTATTGTTACGAACTCAGTACTTACGTAACACCGAATTGTTTCAAACTTGACGTTTCAACAGATTT
The DNA here is from genome assembly GCA_936450015.1 of Meganola albula. Classification (NCBI taxonomy): domain Eukaryota; kingdom Metazoa; phylum Arthropoda; class Insecta; order Lepidoptera; family Nolidae; genus Meganola; species Meganola albula. The sequence continues at coordinate 209,951 of OW388159.1, forward strand.
GTGGCTTAATATTTTCTTAAATATGATTCTTATCTATATGAACTTAAGGTCTATGTTGCAATTAAAGATTTGTGAGCTCTGAAATTATTCTTGGTTGGTAAAATTATTATAATTTTTGTAATTTTTTTTTAACTATTATTATAGTAATTAGTGCTTTTATTTACGAATATAAAAATAATGGCAAGTATATTTGAATACTGTCTGATGGATCTGAATGCATCAAGTAAATTTTTTCAGGAATATTACATATTTTATCAAAGAACAGGCAACAACAAGGTTTCGCAATTGTAACTTTCTAACACCACATCGATAAATAATACGGTGGAGGCAAGCGGTAGGTACTTAAATTTTAATATCAGCTTACCCCCCTTGAAAGTATTTATGTAATATCAAAAACATATTTCGGTGGTGATTGTTCAATTAGCGTGTATCGTATGTTTATGTTTGTGCAGTGCGGTCCGAAAGCGCGCCGTAATTAAAATCCATCATGGCGACCGTGACCGGATTACAAACTGTAAGCTAATTATTTTTACGCCTCTGTTGGTTTTTAATATAGAAAACGTTTGGGTTTGCTGCTCGGTTAGATTTATTACGTTTTTCTTTGTTTGCCATATAAATAAAGGCTGTTATGTTTGTTTGTGTGAGCATTTAGAACACAACATAAGGTTTAATTAAGTTTATTAAAAAATTCTAAGTAATATTGAGGGTATTTTTTGAAACGATGTGCAGGTAAGCCTAATATTTGTGTCATTATACACTTTTATCTAGCTTATGTAAAATGCCTGTTTATTAGACTAATTAATTATATTTTCAGGTTATTTAATTATAATATTATTAAATGCGGCTCTATAGAAGCAGGAAACGTTACCATCTCCTAACACAGGTAATATATGCTTAAAAGGAGCCTCCCTTTAAGCCAATCACTAGTTTATAATCAATGTAATTATTTGTACAATTAACATTTTTTTCATGTTTTCATAGTAGGTAAATAATTTATTACCGTTTGACTTAAATAGTTTAAGATTTTAAAAGTTTTCGAGCTTCGGTTTGATTTAAATTAGGTATGCAATGCCTTGAGTTATTGTGACGATGCCTAAACAACTGCGAAAACAAAAACATAATTTCTGTGTGATGTAACTGCGAAAAACACAAGGAAATAACATCGCATCAATCACATAAAGAGTTAGATTCGCACTCGAAACTTGGCCTCTTACCCATTGGTTATGTAATTCATTTCAAATCACAACGTTCGTTTGTCGTTGTTGAGGTTATTTCGAACGACATTTTTAATATCTGTCTATGGGTCAATCTGCCTATTGAAAACCGCATGAAAAAACCGTTCAGTAGTTTTTAAGTCTATCGCTAACTGACAGCGGAAGCTGATGTCTAAGAACTAATCATTAGAGAACATGTGGCATTCACCAACACGCACTTGACCAGCGTGTGTGGTTCTCTCTTAACTTGTAAGTCAGTTGAGAGAAGACCCATTCCCAACATTGGGATACTAAAAAAGGTTCAATTGAAATGATGAAAGATAACGTCAGCTGTAGCTAGCTTGATAGCCTGTATCAACGTTGTACAAAGGATGTGACATCTCTGTGGATTGAGAGTTAGGTTCTTTTATAGCGCCTACACAATAATATAAATCACCAACTGTGATCATAAACACGAGAACTTGATGCTTACGACGACTCACAAAATAGCCTAAAACAAAACATAGATATATTACAATTTATTAAATGCTAGATATATATCGTAGGTAAAGTTAAATTAAATAAGTATTTCTAATAATAAATAATCTATGTCTCGATGGACATAAAATTTTTTCGTGACAGAAAGCCATAATTATCAAAAGGCATTAATGAAGGAGGCAAACTAATCTTTACGCAAATAATAGGTCGAAATTGTTGCTTCTTTAAGGTTTCTAACCATATGGAGGCTTATTCCACTGCCACCTTCTCACCGATAATCATTCGAAATCACGAGTGAATCGGTATACTAGGCTGGGGCGTTCCATCGTAGACTACATCATTGCTTAACATCCGTCAAGCGCCAGCCTATTGCAGAATAAAAAAATAATAGTAATAGGTAGTGCTTACCGTAAGCCGCCCTCGCAAAGCCTCGAGCATCGCCGCTAGCATCGCATCGTTGCTAGTCTTTCGGTCTTTTGTCGGATACATTTCGGAGAGTGTGCGTGGAAATTCCACGGGCATGGTGGAAATTCCACGGGCACGCACAAAACGCTTTGCTTGTACTTTTATTGTGCGAACTGCCAAGTTGTGGAATTCGTTGCCGGCATCTCTGTTTCCTGATAGCTATAAACTGCCTGTCTTCACGTCACGAGTGAATCGATATTTTCTGGGTAAGCGCGTTCCATCGTAGATTACAGCATTGCTTCACATCAGGCAAGTTGTGGCCAAGCGCAAGCCCATTATAGGATAAAAAAGAAACCCCGGTAAGTCTATTACTCATACTGACTGATACACAAGAAAATATTGATCTGAAGATATAAGTTACATATACTTAAAGGTATCATCATACATTCCTAAAGTCGAAGACATTTAACTCGTCAACACTGAATATATAGATTTGGTGTTCACCAGTTATTGCCCACCAAATTGTCGTTTGGACGCTGAACAAATAGGAAAAATGGAAGACATATTGCTTTGTCTGTAAACTCAACCAGAATAGCATCGTATTGAAAGAGAATAAAGAACATTTTGCGTTGTAATAGTAGCTAATAATGGATGAAAGAATAGCAAAGTTTGTTGACAGGGTTGGTGCGTAATCTTGGGTGTTCGTTTGAATACGATCGAATACTGACAAAATTGTGGCTTTTTGAAATTCACTTCAATTTTAAAACGTTTGTATGTTGCGTCTTTTTTATCCAGCTTTATTTCAGAGTTATTGTAAAACCTTCTAAGGGTGTACCTTATGAGATAAAAGATGAATTAAAGATTATCAAAAACCTTATTACCCGTTCAGTCCACTTCGTACGTAAATTCTCTAGTGGTTTCAGTGTAACTTTCGTTTCCCTATAGGATTGTGGTTAAAAGTTTCCAACATAGCCTATACCAGGGCATTGCAAGATGTTATACCAAATTTTATAGCCGGGAACTACGTTTTTAGTCTTGTTAATTTCATCAAATTTGATAGACTACAACAATATAATTTCACGCTATTTAATTATAGTATTATTAAATTTGCTGCTATAGAAGATAAAATTAGGTCCATGTTTAACAGTGGCGAAGAGTCCATACAAGCCGATTCTAATCGGCTTCCCTTTAGGAATTGGTCAATATTACGTACTTTATTAAATACTAGTTTTCCGCCCGCGGCTTCGCCCGCGGATGTCGGTTATCGCGCTAAACCATTAATCTCTTTTTTGGCAGTCGGATAAAACTATCCTTTCCCGGGTCTCGAACTATCTCCATACAAAATTAGTTCAGTAGTGTAGGCGTGTAAGCAACATTTTGAAATCGGCAAGCCCTCTTATGCATATCCATAAATCTATAGTGGTTTGTTAAAAAATACTACGGCTCTTCGACCATAATGTAAGTTTTTCGTTCAAATACCAAGAACAACTAAAATTTAAATTTCGAATTCTATTCATCGCAAAGTGTTATCAAACATGTGATTATGTCAAAATAAAAAGTAATTTAGATCAAAATCACGAAGGAGTATTGATATCAACTTTGAAAAAAATCACGCTCAGAATAATTACGCAGGCTTTGCCCGCTTAGTATTATGATAAAAATAAGAAATATTGAAAAAATAAAAAAACACGTGTTTCATTATTTGTTTTAAGCTTTATTTATACCGATTTTGAACTAAATCGGACCTAGGAATAAACAGTTATGGAATATTTAGTATTTCCAAAAAAACGTATTTTACACCCCACGTGGGGGTAGTTTTGGAAAAATAAAAAACACGTGTTTTATGATTTCTTTTAAGGTATATGTGTGCCAAATTTGGAATGAATCGGACTTGAGGCTATACAGATCCAGAGAAACTTTAATTTTTAACAATAAAACTCATTTTCCACACCTCAGGGGGGTAATTATGGAAAAAGAAAAAACCCGTATCTCATTATTTGTCTTAAGGATTATGTGTACCGAATTTTAAATGAATAGGACCAAGGAATAAAAAGTTGCATACTAACTTCACCCCTCTATTTAACCCTCTTAGAGGATGACTTTTGAAAATATTATTAGCCTATGTCCGATTCTAGGGTATACACTACCTACATTTTAAATTTCAATAAAATCGGTTGAGTGGTTATGGAGATACGCGGTAACAAACCTTCACACACACACACACACACTTACTTTCGCATTTATAATATTAGTAGGAATAGGAATAGGAATAGGAATAGGATAGGATAGGATAGGATAGGATAGGATAGGATAGGATAGGATAGGATAGGATTATGTAAAGTCCAAAAATTTTTAATAGCATCAAAAATAAGCACCTACCTATAATATGAAGGTGGTGGTCGCTTCATAAACATCGGTGGTGGTAGTGAAGAGATATTATTTTAAGTAAAAATTGTTGGCTCCGTTTTTCCTTTTTCAGATTTGCACTGAAGTTTAGTCATAATGAGTTAGAAAACATATTATCTTGAAACGTAAAAATATAAATCATAGTTTATATAAAAAGTTGCCCGCATCTCTGTTTCCCGATAGCTATAATCTACCTGTCTTCAAGTCACGAGTGAATTGGTATTTATTAGGTAAGCGCGTTCCATCGTAGACTGCAACATTGCTTCACATCAGGCAAGTTGTGGTCAAGCGCAAACCTATTATAGAATAAAAAAAAAGAAAGAAGGTGCGTTTTATTTATAAAAAAGTAAGTACAAAGTACTAAACCACTGGCAGACTGTCCTGACTTGGTACCTAGCAGGTCCACCTGGTGCCGTGATAGGAGTCTTAAAAGCGACTGTGATACCGTTGAAAGAAAAGAATGCGGAGAACTAACCAATGTACTGCATCCCTTTCTTTCAATAGAATCACACTCGCTACGGCAGTTGTGTGTAGAATCACAGAAAATATCAAACAATTTGTTAACTATTCAATGGGAATTCAGTGACATAGATACGTATACACACAATATTATAAAATAAGTCGAAACGAGTATTTCTAAGTAATATTTCTGAACGCATCCTTTCCCGCCCCGCAACCCGCAAGGACCAGAAACGGAAACGAAAAAAGAGTTCGAATCGGTCTTCCGCACCGCAAGCATCAAAACTTCACTGTCTATCACAAACGTGCGTGTGCGCCCTCACAAACTTAAAAGAAGTACAATACTTTGTGCTCAAGAAACTATTTGTGTTGTGATTGTGTGTGTGTGTGTATTGTGTCTGTGAGAACGCTACCAGAAGACTAGCCCCAGAAGACTATGGGGGCTGAGTCACATTCGTCCGTGGAAGTGCACCTTTTATCTGAATCCCCACACGTGGTCCCCGGGTGGTGCTAATCAGGTGACAATTAACTGGTCATTATGTTTACTGGTAATTAACTGGTTAACTAGGCTTCAGCCGTGGTTAGTGACCACCCATCAGACAAAACCGCACCGCTAAGCGGCCTTGCCGTGTTCCGGTGCGATGTCTGGTGACACCATTAAGAGGGTGGGTCGAAATTGTTGCTCCTTTATGGTTTCCACATTAAGGAGTCTTATTTCACTGCCACCTTCTAACCGAAAGTCATTTGTAATCACGAGTGAATCGGTATACTAGGCTGGCGCATTCCATCGTAGACTCCATCATTGCTTAACATCAGGTAAGTTGTAGTCAAGCGCCAGCCTATTCAAGAATTTAAAAAAGCCCCTTGACTATTGAAGCCATTACAAATAGCACCAGGTACCTCCAAAATTATTCCTACTCCTGGCACACCGGTGGTTTCCACATCGTATATACAGCAGATTTATATAAACAAAGATATTAACAACTTACAAACTACAATGCATCTGAAGCACGCGGTGTAAATATGCTCAACTTCAGAAACTAGCTCAGTTTAAACTCTTAACATTATTCCTCGATTTCGGTGTAAATATACATACAACAAACAATACTATGTATGTATAAGTATTGAATAAAAGCAGTAGTTCGAGGCCCTGGCAGTGATAAATGCGATAACTTACATTTTGTAATACAATGGTAGGCTTAAGATATAGGATACAGAGTGTTAGAAACCAATAAGCTAATGTCTGTCCTCCTCATCCTCGGAGCGTTGGTGATCATCCTCATTGGTGAGAGTCTTGATCCTCCGTAGAGCAGCAGTGGCGCAGCGGTGCGGGCCTCGCCTGAGATTTATAAGGTCACGGGTTCGATTCCCAGCCGAGTCTACACATGTTTGTGTGATTTGTAACCTAGCCCCTGCTCAATATCGGTGAAGGAAAACATTGTGAGGAAACCGGCATATCCAAGAACAAATCATTAGAGGACATGTGACATCCAACAACCCGCACTTGGCCAGCGTATGTGGATTAAGGCCTAAACTCTCTCAACTCGTAAGAGAGTAGTTGAGAGAAGACCCGTGCCCGGTAGGGGAACACTAGAAAATGCTTGAAGTAATGCTCCTCCGAGCAAAGAGTAATCTTTGGAGCAATCAAGTCCTGAAAATTTTCCTCCATCTGTTTCGGTCTTTGGCACCATAGACTGCATTATGTAGTTTGGAGTTCGGCGTAGAGCGGATTTGATCCGACCATCTTATTAGACTACGACCACCCAGGCGCTTGCCCCCAACTTTGCCTTCAGTTGTTCGAGGTTATGTCCATCTTTCCTGGCTATATGACCAAAAACTCCAGGGCTCTCCGTAAACAGTAGAGAGCCTGGTTAAGCATGTTAACCTGGATTATAATCTTATCAGCATAATTTCAAAGTATTAGAACCCGCTGTAATCTTGTGACTTGAGCTGTAACGAAAATAGGAATACTCTCGTGTTTGCCCTTCGTGCTGCGCTAACGGGTTCCGTATATTGTGATGGACTGATTCACAAATAAAATGTGTACCTACATACTATGTTAACCTATGTTATAGTATATATATTGAGCAGCGGTGGCGCAGCGGTACGGGCCTCACCTTAAAAATATAATAATAATATAGTGGGACATTAACACACACGGACATCTGATCCCAAACTAAGCAGAGCTTGTACTATGGAAACCAGATAACTGGTAATATACTATATATAATACTTTTCTTTTGTAAATATATACTTTTATAAGATAATTACACCCAGACACAAGACAAACAGACATATTTAAACAAATGTTTGTCTCGGGTGAGAATCGAACCCACGACCTGCGTCGTAAAAAGCAAGTATCTTACCGACCACCGACCCGTCGAAGGTCGCAGGTTCGAATCCGAGTCGTGCCAATACAGCTTTGTGTGACTTGTTTCATCGCCGCTGAATAAATAATTATATAAATGTTGTCATTATATATGTCACAAAATCTAAAGTAAAGAGATAGAATAACCAAAAAGTAACAAAAGATATCAGAAATAATAATCATGACGTCACCCACAGCCGTCCATTGAAATTCATTTAAAAATAAAATATTCATCAATAAACTTTCTGTCGTCAGCGACGCTCCTTTGATTTCAATCCATCTCGCGCCTCTAATTACTCAGAGCCTGACTTTTGATTTGTAAACCCACAAAAACAATTTCACCAACTTCTAAACTGCTGTTCAAATACTAAAAACACAAATTTCTTAAACAACTTTCAACATTTAAGTATAGAACTGTGTTTAGATGATGGTAAAATTAAGTTATATTCTTCAATCCATCAGTTATCTTTGGGTTTGATGTATTGATGTTTGGAGACTCGAAATGAATTGAAATGTTTTTTAAATAAAAAAAAGATTTTCAGTAAAAGTACTGAAGGCTCGCTCATTGCATCAGTTCGTATCAAATAAAAGTCAATAGTGACATTCATTTGATTAATGGATTATTATCGGATTTCTTCCTTGTATTATGTGATGGAAATATGTATCAACTTTTATGTGGATACACAGAATAATATATTTATGTTTAGTATCTTCAATCCCTTTTAGTGTCCCACAGCTGGGCATTGCTCTTTTCAACTATCTTATAAGTTAAGGGTATTTAGGCCTCCATCTAATCCATCCATTCTTACGAGTAGATATGCCAATTCCCTCGCGATGTTTCTCTTCACCGATATTGAGCAGCGGCGATGAAACAGTTCACACAAAGGTGTTGGCACGACCAGGAATTGAACCTGCATCCTTATATTTCAAATGCGAAAGGCTGATCAATTGCTGTTTAATTTTACAAAGCTAAAATAGCTTTGTTAGTCTAACAGAAAAATTCGCTGCCGTCATCTCTGTTTCCCGATAGCTATAATCTTCCTGAATTCACGACACGAGTGAATCAGTATTTACTGGGCAAGCGTGTTCTATCGTTGTCCACATTATTGCTTAACAACAGCCAAGTTATGGTCAGGCACAAGCCAGGGTAAAAAAACTACTAAAGTCTCTATCATAGTACTTTCTTAGATTTACACGAATATCACACATTGAAATAAAACGATTTTATCGCGGTTTATTTTAGATTGTAAATCTTGACGATTCAAAGTCTTTTCCACCCGTGACCATAAAGTCTGAAAAGACTTTGAAACGTCGGGATCTAAAATCTAAAATATATCGCGATAAAATCCGTTATAAAGTAGTTTTATTTCAAAGTCTTTAACAGCAATTCACCGTTGGGAATTAAGTGCCCGTTGAATGGCAAAAGTCTTGCTCCCTATTACGTAGGGACTTAAACATAGTTGGTGCAATTTTTCTGATATTCATCCTATTACCCGCGTTGTCTACTTAGGGAGCAAGCTTTGAAAAATCCTTTCTTAGTTCGCCCCTATACCTCTAACGGAACCTAGTTGCCAAATTTGGAGTCTCTAGACCCAGCGCAGCGGTTTGGTCTGTGTGCAGTCTAAAACTTGTACATATTTTTCTACCACTGCTGCCTGCGCCAAAAACGTCAGCGTCGTTTTACTTACTTCTCGTATATAAAATTCTCGAGTCACAGTGTTAGTTACCATACTTCTCCAAAACGGCTTGATTGATTTTTATGAAATTTTGTATGCATATTCATTAGGTCTAAGAATCGGCTACTATCTATTTTTTATACCCCTAAGTGACAAGGGTTATACACCCCTAACATTCTTTTTTTTATTTTTTGGACATTTTTTTTTAAATGAGGCATTAAAAATACATAAATTTAAAATACATAAATTGTGACCCTGCTGTCACCAACCCCTATTTTTTAATAGTTGTTTTAGTAATTTAATCATTTTAAGAAAGGAGAAAAACGCGGTACCAAGTTCGCTGGGGCAGCTAGTAGTTTTATAATTTTATTATTTTAGTGTGCAATCAATCGCGACGCGAGTAACATTAGAGATAGGAATCGCGTACAGTTTTACGAGTAACTTTTAACTTAACCTAACAATAAACGTGGTTACTTTAACTGTGATCTATTCTCGGTGCACTCTTAACTATAACTATGACTTCTATATGAGTTAATATGTCAGTCAGTCAGTTTGTTCTTTTGTATTTTAAGAAAATAAATATGAGTATGATGGTTGTAACGAATTTGTTATAAATTTTCATTAATTATTATTTGTTTAAAACAGAAATTAGTAAAGCGATTCAAATGACTTGTGGGTCGGAGGTACAGAGGGGCATATTCTTTAATATTAAAACATAATTATTTCTAAAATTACTTCCTATCGTAGCAAGTTTATTTATTAAACCAATATCCCTAAGGGCTATGTGTAGACAACTATAGTTAAGATGTCGCATAAACTTTGTTGTACTTAATCAGCGAATAAAAGGCACTCACAACGAAAATTTTTTTTCGTTACCTTCTTCACGCGCGCAATGCATGTTGGTCTTCAATTTTATTTTACGTTTCTTTATTATAATATTATTCTGCTCGAAGAATAGTGTTGCCAAGTAGACTCATTTCCATGGATGTTTTAGCTGCACCGGGCATCTTTGCAACACGAAGCTTGCTTGAACAGGTTCCTCGGCGTGTTGGGCAGCGACTAACCGCGGTGAAAGCGTACAAGACGTATAAATAAGTATCTAAACCATTACAAGTAAGCTTAGTAGCACCAGCCAGGGTCTGTTGGTTCACTAGGCTTCACACTTACTACAAAAGAAGATAGGTAATATAGTGAATTAGATATTATTGTTCACAAGTACATATTACAGGGGTTAGTAAAATTTAGCGTTAAACGACAATTTTTACTAGGAGGTATGAATTTTAAGATCTGAATTCTAGTAGCTGCATATCCTGTATAATTTTAGAAATATAATAATATGTAATTGTGTCATTAACCCCTAGTTTGCACTGCACAAGAAAACGTGTCGCAAGCCCTATCTATCTCTATCATTAAGAAATGAGTAGAAAGAGATAAGACTATGCTTGTATCATGTTTTGTTGTGCAGTGTAAACGCCCAGTAAGAAGTTGAGGATAATTACCCAACCGCGTGTTTATTATATGATTTCTAGATCGTAACGTAACGATCTGCGGCTACTATTTATTGATCAAATCTGTGCTCTTCAATTAAACGCTTGCTAAGAATTCCTGTCGGAAGTTAGCGCAAGTTGTTAGAAGTTCACAAAAATCCGCCCAACTTAGTAAATAGTAAAGTAGAGGGTAGTGAGGCCCTCAGAGGGACTTAGTGTCGACTTAAGTGTTTACTTATGGTGTAAGTTTATATTTACGCGGTTTATTTTAGATTTTATATCCAACGTTTCAATGTTAACATTGACATTTACGTTTTTAATAAGTTGGAACGTCAAACACCTCACTCCACCAGTGACCATGAAGTATGAACAGACTTAGAAACGTAGGGTTTTACAACCTAAAATAAACTGCGATAAAATTTGTCATAAAATCAATCAATAAATTTTTTGTTAAACAATTTGTTTTATTTCATCAAATAGTTTTTATATTTTAAATACATTAAAAGAAAAACTTACATACTAACTTAGCCTAATATAAATAAATATAAAATAGAATTTATAAAAGAAATCTAAAACTGGGCGCCAAAATACTCCTCCGCATCGATGTCGGTTGGGAGCGTACCAAGGAGGCTGGCAGCGTTGAATGAAAACAGTTAAGTATGAGGTTCCACATTTTAACCAATTTTTGTGTAAGATTTATTTACTGATGAAGATAAATAATGTTCTACATTATGAATAACGTTTTGTCCTACATCTAGATTTAGCAAAATATACTATTATGCTTATTGTACAAGCTCTGTGTAATGGGCTGGCTAATGGAACATTTATTTTGGAGTTATTACTAAATGCTTTAGTATTTCTCAATAGTTACTCAATACTTTGGTAACTTTTTGCTTTGATGATGAATCTAGTATAACTTTTTGGATTCCTGCCAAATATTAAAAATATTTTATGAAGTAGTAAGTCACTGCCTCGATAGCTTAGATGACGTATTGTGAATGGCTTGTTCGCCAGTAGACTGAGTCACGGGATCGAAACCCACACCAGACTAAAAATGGTGTTGAGATTTTTCTCATTTCTCAACACTCGTCCGGAGCCAGGATTTTAGTGCTGTGACTCCAGAAGAGCACGTTAAGTCGTCGGTCGTGCGCTTGATTTAAAAATTAATCATTTGAAGTCATGTGACACCCACCATCCCACACTTGGGCAGCATGTGTGGTTTAAGGTCGATACTCTCTCAACTCGTAAGACAGTTGAGAAAAACCCCGTACCCAGCTGTGGTATTCGGCACCAACCAGAGATCTATAGACACCGCATAGCTGGACACTCGTATTCATCTAACTTATATCTTACCGCTCATAATGGACGCCCACAAGCTAATTTTGATTATCAAACTATCTTCCTCGTCAATTTTTGACGAATACAATTTGATACATTATTTGAACAATGTGGCGTCTTGGAAGTATGTAGTCAGTGGTATTGGGTAGTCAGTGTTCGGTATGTCTGACATGGTATAAAGGCACTTTGATTAGTTTAAAAGTTAACCGATTCATGAGGGAGGCCCTTTCACTAATGTAGGGCTGGCGTCCCTCACAACGATTAAACTTACGTTACAATACTTAACTAATTTCTAATTAAAATCACTTCAGAAACCCAGTGAGTCCAAGAGCGACTGTTGAATAAGAGGTTGTGATATCCTTCACTCCATATTATCCTACTATAATATAAACACAAAAGTTTAAAAAAATGTATACATATATATTAATTGTTACTCTTTCACGAAAAAACTACAGGAAAGAATTGGACGAAATTTGGCGCACACATAGATTATGGTCTGGTTGGATTAACACATTTTATCAACTTTTTATACCAATAAAAATAACGCGGGCGAATCGCCGGTCATCGTAGCCTATAATACGCTCGTAACACCAGAGGCATTAGTCGAGTCAGACTCTTTTGATGTCGACAGCTACTAGCTACATATTACTCGCACCCAGAAATACCACTAACGGATATTCTGTAAGGTACTTACCCAGTACTTAGCCAGTCGAAATACTCACATAGCGAAGGAAATCGCTGTGAAAACCTATACCAGAAAAAGTTTTAATGTTAAGTCAAAATCGATTATCAATATTGATTACTAATCTGTTTACAGTTTTGGTGGAGCAACACTGTTTTGACGTGACGGCCCTCACACGCGACGTTTGTCAGTTCCTTGTCCTGAAAACCACGACCCACCGTACAACTATTTTTCGTTAATCTATTTGCCCAGTTGGTTAAAGCAAGACCTTAGTTCGAACTCACACACCCCATCCTCTAACACATTCTTATCACTAAGCATCAGCCCTAACTTAGACGAACGTGTGGCATTAAAGCGATCAAGTGCTTACGAGACGGCTCCAAAGATAATACGATTCAGTAATCATCCACAACGTTGAATCGTCGATGTAAGAAAAACTCATTTTGAAATACAACTAAAAACTAAACTAAAATCTTTTTAGCAGTATTTCGGTTACGACGACCGATCATTAGCTGTCAAGCCACGCAGTAGATATTACAACACAGGTGCTCTCTCTAATTCCTTCACTCCCAGAGTCCGCTGAAACGGGCTAGCCGACACGCAGATTGGGCGCATGACCGATGGCCTAACTTTATGACTTAGGACTAGTACTAAGAAATTATATAATTAGTTATAATTTAGGACTAAAGCCAGATTCAAGTATTCTTTTTTCTAGCTTATACTGTCCCACTGCCGAGCAAAGGCCTCCCCCAAATTCTTCCATCTCATCTGGTCTCCCGCGACCTCTGGCCATTTTATATCGAATGCATCCAGAACATCCCGTCATCTTTTTCTCGGTCTGCCTCGGCGACCGTCTTGCGGCACCCAGTGTGTGGCTATTTGGACCCATCTTTCTCGCTCCATTCGACAGAAATTGCCAGCCTACTCCTTACTATTACTTAATAATAATTAATACTTGATACTTGCTCATTGAAAACTAACGCACACGTGATCTAAGCAAGTTGTATCGTTGTAACAGCGTTGTTTGAAGGTTGTGTTGTGTTAGTGAATAAAATTACAATAACAAGTTTAGGGCAGATAGGGTGCAGTGTGATGATATGATAACTTTATTAGTAGAAGGGTAAGTTGATATTTTTTGATACGATAAGGGTAACTTTATACATTTAAGAATTCTTATTATATTACTAAGCGATGGATTTGAAAGGATTATCTGTTTATCAACTAATACAGACATATTAAATGCCTCTGTGGATCAGTAGTAAGCGTGTTCCCGGGTCGAGCAAATAAAATTTTAATAAGCTTCGAAAATCTAAGTAGCATTCGGAGTTAGAATTTGTGCTCGGTGAACGGCAATGGACTGGCCCCCTTTTACGTATGAGACTTACATATAATTGGTGGAAAGTGGGTGAAGTTCACCTGTGCCTACACTTTCGGGTAATACAGTTAATTGAGAGTGTGTACTGCTTACTACTTTGATTCCGATTAGGCATCTTTCTCTCCGAGCAGCGGTGCGCAGCGGTACGGATCTCTCTTCAGAAATATAAGGTCGCAGGTTCGATTCCCAGTCGTGCTCACACATCTTTGTGTCAATTGTTTCATCGCTGCTGCTTAATATCGGTGAAGAAAAATATCGTGCGGAAACCGGTATGTCTTAGAACTAATTATTCAAAAACATGTGACATCCACCAACCCACACTTGGCCAGCGTGTGTGGGTTAAGGCCTAAACTCTATCAACTCGTAAGATAGTTGAGACAAGACTCGTGCGTAGCAATGGTACACTAAAGATTTGACTTTTCTCGTCAAATCTTCTCGCCAACTGACTTGGAGCTCTCTCACATGTCTTCGCCGCCCTTTGACTAAATTTTTGTTCTCTTCAAGTACTTATTTGATACAATTTTTTTAAGGAACATGTTCTTTATAAAGGAGCCATTCTATATTGTCAATTTTCTCATACAACAATCTCTAAGATTTTAATTAAACAGTCCTGTCTGTACAAAAATCAAAATAGAATTTCTATTTATTTGATAAATAAAGTGGCAATGAACTATCTGGAAGGTTTAACAAAACTCCTTTTTCGCTATTCAGATATAGAGCCCTTTACAAAAATCCTACTTTAATCGCCAAACACTTTATAAAAAATCAGTCACCTAAATATTAAACCCTTAAATGTTGAAACTAAAAACCAAAAACCATAACTTACACTAGTATGAGCAACAACTCATTGAATCAATCTGTAATATCGAAGATATTAACTATAAAACTACCTTATTACAATACAGTTAAGGACCATTATCGGACGACACTGTTCGCTGTCCGTGTTGATAGTTCCAATAACAACAGCTAATTTGCGTGAGCCCTTAGAACTATTACACACCTACCATAACCACACCACAACTTTACTAACATCACATTGATACTCATGGGTAGTTAATGTTTACAATATTTATGACTGCCACAGCGATAGTACGGAGTACCATAAATATGGAATTTAGTAGAACATACCACAGCAAGAAGATACTCTTATATGTGTAAAAACTGCTTGACCACCTTGACCTTAACCAGACACGCTAATCTACTAGTAGTCAAACGAAATGCTATGCTATGCATAATCTTTATTATAAAATGAAAGATTGATGTGTGTTATGTAAACGAATCAAGCACAACAGGACTAGCTGTAGCATAGTGTTTTATTATTTTTTGTTCTGCAGCAGGCTTACGCTTGACTACAATTGGCCTGATGTTAAGCAATGATGTATTGTACGATGGGACGCGCCTGCCAACTATACCGATTCACTCGTGATTTTGAATGATTTTCGGTGAGAAGGTGGCAGTGGAATGAGCCTCCTTAAGGTTAGAAACTACGAAGGAGAATTCAGACCCACCCTCTTAAATGGTGTCACCAGACATCACATCGAAACACGGTAAAGCCGCTTGGTGGTGCGGCTTTACCTGGTGGGTGGTCACTAACCACGGCTGAAGCCTGCCACAGTTGATTGTCACCTGATTTGCACTACCCGGGGGTCACGTGTGGGGATTTAGATAAAAGGTGCACTCCTATGAACGATGACTAAGCCCCCAGAAAGTGGTATGTGTGTAAGCAGCCTTATAATGATGTAACAAACAATCTAAAGAGTCCGCCCTACCGCGTTAGCTTGTTCAACCCTTCAAATGCGATCTAATCGGTCCGCTAAGCCGCACAAATTGAATTACCACCATTATAAGCGCTCTACTGTATCATAGATATATTACATCCTACACTATATTAGATATATGAAAAGGATCCTTTATTTATGGGTCCCTTATAGTTTCTGCTTGCGATATAACCCGTGTGAAATCCTAAAAACATTACAAGCCTATTTCCGGGTTCAAAATGTTTTTCAAATGTTAATTTAATCTATAGTACAATATTAAAAAGCTGAAGACTTTATTTGTTGAACGCTGAATCTTAGGAATTACTGTTCCGATTTCAGAAATTCTTTCATAGTTATATATCCGATTTATAGAGGAAGGTTATAGACTACTTGTGGGATACAAGTAGTCTATAACCTTCCTCTGCTGGATCCTGATTAGTAAGTTGAAGAGGCAGTGGACAACCGTTGCGGTAATTGGCAAACGAAGCATAAGACGTCCTCAGACTAGGTGGAGTGACGATCTCAGCAGGGCGGCTGGTAAGAACTGGATGGGAAAAGCCGCGGGTCGTGCTCAGTGGCATGGTTTAGGAGACACACGTTCAGCTGTGAACTAGGACCGGTCGATGATGATTTTATTTCAATCTTTAACATTACATCCCAAGATGCTTTTAAAGATTTGAGATAATAATGATACGTTTTTTAAACTTTAAAAACTTTGCATGCGCTGACAGTACTTTTAACATACTAACAATCGGGGGCGATTATAGCTATCTAATATTGGAAGGTGCGATTTTAGACACTTACGTCATAAGGGGTAAGATCCAAGGGGCGAAGTGAGCGTAAGCCAATAATTTGATTTGATATGATATAGATTTTGGAAGAAAATGCTATTAGTATAGTACCTATCTATGAAACAGACAGCGCGCGCGCTATCACATTGTACATTAAATACTGTACGCGAAAGAATTTTTCGTTTTCTTAGTCGGCTCGGTAGTTGAACGTTGTACACCGTTCGATTGGGCTATAATCGAGGTCGCGGGTTCAATTCCCGCCCCGACAATCATTGTGTAACAACTAAGATTTGGTTAAGGGACCACCCTCCGTGCCTCGGAGAGCACGTTAATCCGTTGGTCCCGGTTGTCATTCAACACATCTATGACAATCGTTACGCGTAGTCAGAAGCCTAATATAATCAGACACCTGGACTAACCATCTCGGATACTGGTTCCCTACGGGTTTCGAGGGTTGATGGTAGTGGCTCGTATAGTTCTGGTAGCTAGCCGCATTACGTTAGACTGCGAGCCGACCCCTATAGAAATGGGAAATGCAAGGAAAATGATAATGATGACACGTTTTCGATGATAATATAATTCACACAAAGATGTGTAGGCACTAGCGAGGATCGCACCTGTGACCATATATTTCAAAGGCGAGGCCAAAACCGCTGCGCTACAGCTGCTTGAAGCACTGCTTGAACATATTTTAATACTAACAAAAATTACTTTTTAACTAATAATAATAATAAATCATTTATTTCAAACACTTGGAATGAATAGTAAAATAAAATCACATTTTAACTAAATCATTAAATTAAATTATGAAATTATTAAAAAACAATTATCAAATAATTTCGAATTATATAAATATAGATAAATAATAAAAAAAATCAAAATAAAATCATTACATTACATATCACGTAGAAAGTACCTTAAAATGATGACGCACAATTGGACAGTAAAATTTATCCGTGATAGCCTTCAGAATAGGAAAAGTGTCGTTTTTGTGTGTAATAACCACCATAACTGTCGAATGTTATTGTAGTCAGTCAGCGTGAAACTAGTGTGTCCGCCGGCGCCGCCTGCACAAACACACGATTGGAATTTTACAAAGCAAACAATTTGCTTTGTACGCCGCGTTATTGCTACGTACAACACTTTTATTTGGCTCCAGTTAACACAATCATATTGTGAGCCAAAAGTGATGGAAATTAGCGGTCAGTCTGTGTACTTGAGTGAAGGGATTTTAATGATTTACTTTTCAAAACATTACTTGTAACATCTTTTAAGGGCTAAAAATCAAAAATCAAAAAATCTTAATATTAAGCGCAAAATTATTAATCTCTTTATGCGCATTTAGATAAAAACTATTCAATGTTGAATGAAGATGGTTTCTAACTATTTTCATACTAAATTTCAATCAAATCGGTTCAATAGTTTTGGAGTGAATAGTTAATCAAATGTTAAATAGTTTTGTCGGATTATTTAAAAAAGGCTAAATTATGTGGAATAATTACTCGAAGTTGTAAAATTAAAAAAAAACTAATTTTAAATGATATCTTATTATATTATAATTATATTTTTAAAATGTTATTATATTTGTGTAATCATTATTATTATTATGTAGTGGTAACAAACCCGAAACACAGGTACCACCTAGTTCGGGTTATAATGTAAATATTATCGTAATATAACTGTCTTCGATTGATTTACATATGTATGTAAAATGACGACTTGAATTGAATAAATTTTATTATTATTATTATTCACAGTTACTTGAAAACTTATCACTCAATCTATCAAAATCGTTACAGCTGATTCCAAGACTCGAGATGCTAGAATGCTTGAGCATAATGCTTGCTTTTAATTGATTAGAGGAATAATATAAAATAAACTCTTTACAGCAACACTCATATAACTCCAAGTTTAATTAAAAGGAATATCGCTACATTAACAAAAGCAAACAACTTCAATATTCAAGCAAAAACCAACATCAGATTTAAACATCGCTATAAAATTGTACAGGAAAAATCTATCCGTTATTTGGCAAGAACAAACTAAGAACCAGATAGGGATGTGGACTTCTACATAAAACATCTACTATAATTTAATAATCATTAAAAAATATCGACCCGCGTAATAATTTTGTCGGTCCTTTCCTACCGGTTATGATACTAAGAATGTAAAGTGTCCCTTTAGTCTCCCACGGCTTGTTAAGGTTATTTTTTTGGCTATAGCGAGGACTTTATGAGATCCATGACCAACCAGCATCATATATTTTCTCAGAATTCATACATTTATGTCATTACTATTAGTCTGTAACATAACATTTATTTTAAACAAAGATTCTGAATAGTTACTTAATCAAACAAATCTATACGCAGGTAAAACAATCAAACCAATAAAAAGATATGAGAGTTTGAAAAAAAAAGGTCACATCCCTCTCTCCCCTACTAATAACTCTTGATAGATGACAGAAGATGCGGTCATCATATTATTGCAAAAAATCGTTTAAAAAATATATTTTGTTAGATTCATCGTATCTTTTTAATATTAATCATAACGTGCAAACTCATTCGTTTTTATTTTGGTTTTACTTTTCCACACGGATTTCACCGGTCGACCGTTCATTACCCGTTATGATAATATTAATAACGCAATTCCAAAGTTTTACGTTAGAATTTTCTCGTTCAGAAAAAATCATACAGTTAATCATCGATTTGTTGTAATAAAATCAATCGAATATTTCAATAATCGATAATATTTTCACATCCCTATCAGCCTACAGTTCCGATGATTGCTCATCAAAGTGTAGCCGATGGTAAGTTGCGAGCCGCAATCATTTTAATTGCCTCGCCTTGCTCCCACTTCCCTCATTATCTCTGAGATTACTCCTCTCCATGAATATTTCCACCGAGGGTTAGGGAGGTGGCTAATGCATTCCCTGAGTACAGTTTTAATTAGTTTGAACTTGACCCGAAATGGTAGAAGTTCGTTTAATTAAAAATGAGACGTCCCTGTTTATAATATTCTCCCGTTTTTAGTATATACGGTTTAGTTAGATCGTATACTTTGAAGTTGATAGTTAGGTTGAGAGCTGTGGTGGCGCAGCGGTACAGGTCTCGCCTTAGAAATATAAGATCGCGGGTTGCATTCCCAGTCTTGCCCACACAACTTTGTGTGAATTGTTTCATCTCCGCTACTCAAAAAAAACATCGTGAGGAAACCATCATATCTAAGAACTAATCATTCGAGAACATGTGACGGGATTAGGCGCGAAAAATCCTAATTATTGTTTTTTTTCGTAATTGTGATGTACCCAGTGTCCCTCTCACGACAAAGACCAATCGAATGATATCTCTCAAGCTGCGACTAGTTCTTTAAATTTTAAAGTGTGCTAAATAAATGTACAAACATACATACATAGATACACTCGAAAAACATGAACCTCCTTCTAGCGCAGTCGGGTAAAAAAGAGTAGCTTCTCAATTCTACTGAATGATTTTTTGACGTGACAATGTCTTATAAATTGGTTTGCCGGGTGACACTTCAAGAAACTGCGTTACGCTCCGCTCACGTTATGCGCTCACAATGAGAGCGAGTGAGAGGCACGCGTCCCTTCCACTCGGGCATGGTTAGCCCGTCTAAGAGCGAGAGAGACAGACATAAAAAGTGAAAGGCACGCGTCCCTTCCACTCGAGCACAGTTAGCCCGCCTAAGAGCGAGATTCTTTGTATAAATTAATGTTTTAAATATAATTCTTTGTATAAATAAATGTTTTAAATTGTTACTATTATTTCATCCTTCTTCCTACTATACGAATGAATATTCACATTAAAATTATTTTACCACTCAAAGTCGTTGTCACGTAAAACTTTCGCCCGTATACCGACTTTACAGGCAACCAATTTTTTTATATGTCGTAAATCACACACCATAGAGTTTGATGATTCTGTTTTTAATTTATTTTAAAGCTGGTGCTTCTCATATAGTTCCATAAAAAAATAGATCAAGATTTCACTAGTATTGTCAGTACATTGGAGTAACTACGATTAAAAAAAAATCTATTATATTTTATCAGTTTTATATTAACAGTGTGGTAGATTAATAGCAAGAGTTTGTTGGCTCTGGTTCAGAGAAATCGCTTAATGTAGTGTGTAAGATGGAGACAGATAACTTTTAATGGAAGTACCATTTCTCGAAGAAATCACTCATAAATATTTAAAGAGGGTTTCGAAATAAATGAGGGCTTAACCGAAGGTGACTCAGCCTCCTAAATTACAGTACGCAGGAGATATTACAGTGCACACACAGGAGCTCCCTATTCCCTTCATTTACAATCCGGTGAAACGGGCCAACCGCAGTGCCGTTGAGAGATAGAGTGCAGGACCGAAAGCTTAACGTACTTTCCTAGACACAAGCTCAGTGTAAGCGTTTACAATAATAATATAATAGTGGGACATTAACACACAAGGTCATCTGATCCCAAACTAAGCAGAGCTTGTACTATGGAAACCTGATAACTGGTAATATACTACATATAATACTTTTCTTTTCAAAATATATACTTAAATATAGATAATTACACCCAGACACAAGACAAAGAGACATATTTAAACAAATGTTTGTCTAGGGTGGGAATCGAACCCACGACCTGCGGCGTGAAAAGCAAGTATTTTACCGACCACGCCACCGGCCCGTTTATATTATTATGCTCTTTGGCGCAGGCTAGTGACATAACAAATATTCTGCCTAATAAGTAGAGCTAAGTAATTAAAACATCACAACATCATAATTCCGATGTAAAGCGATAATGTGGTTTAAATGACTCACTCACCCAGTAAGTAAATGTTTTTTTTTTCACTCGTGAATTTTCGACGTGGAATTCCGGTACTGTCCAGGATTTTCAGGCTATCTGGCAAGCCTATTCAGCCCCCAAATTAATCTAACTTTAGGTAGGTACTACTAGAAACAATGATTCTCATTTGAGATTAGAAATTAAAATAAGCGCTTCAGATATTATTTTCAAATCATAAATCCTAAAACCACAAAACCAGTTTGAACCTTGATCCCTTAGAAAGGACTACAATGTAGAATTAGGCTCTCGTAATAAAACCTCTAGACTATTATTATGATTAAATCGCAGAGAATGTAAACGTAACATTAATTTTCTTTGTTATATCATTTCTATTGGAGTAACAAGTTTTTGGAATAATTAGCGTTCCTTTGATAATTAATATCGTCATCCTTGACATTTATTAGATTATTCCAATTTGAGACATTATTTCGTTTATATCATTGTAAAGTTCTACAAACTAAAGGCTACTTGCCTTAAGACAAAAATTTGTTAAATAAATTGTTTTACAGAACGTAGTATTTGAAAAATTATCACAGTGTATTGGAGTGCTAATATATTGTTATTAGATTGAAGGTTTCTGCAGGAATAGTTCTTCATACTGTGCCAGTCAACTTAAAATAAAAACAATAATTTAATGTTATTGAAACTTCCCGACCGCGACTCCGCCTGCGCGTATGTCGGTTATCGCTCTAAATCATTAAGCTCTTTTTGCTCAATCGAATAAAAATTATCCTATGCCCTTCACCGTGTCTTAAACTATCTCCACACCTATCAAATATCATTCAAGTTGGTACTGTAGTTTTAGCGTAAAAGTGACAGACAGAGTTACTATCGCATTTATAAATATTAGTAAGGAAGTGAGGATTATTGACGACTCCAGTCTGCATGTCTTGATCCAAAGTTCCTAATCTACGCACTCGTTGGCAGATGTCCCCAGACATCTGTCAATGAGTGCGTGGATTAGGAACTTTTTATGCTCAGAAGTGGGATCCTAAAGAATTGTTATTAAGAATATTTCGGGTATACTACTTGTGAGACTAGTCCATACAAGGTCAATAATCATTAAGGTTTGTCAATAATATTAAATATTATCAAAACATTTACATTTTAAATTCATTGACATCCAGAGTCCGCGTAAATAAATAGCCAGTAGAAGGAATTAACGTTGGATTTAATACAATATTTTGTTCGCTGTTTCGACGCGGTTGCTTTGCATTGCTAATGCTGGAACCACAATGGAGATAAATATAGAAGGACAAAATTACTTGACAAACTTAATAAAGGCTGACTCAGCAGAAACAAACAATTGCTATAATCGACTTTTACCGTATCGCTCTGTTCCGATATTTGGTGTATGAGCTGGTTTGAGTAGTAGGTATGTTGTTAAAAAAGAGAAATACTATTGGCACAGTCTATAGAACTCTTACTTGCAATCAACCAATGGGGTGGCTGTGAGCCCGAGTAAGTATACATTGTACTCGGAACACGCCATTGAGAGTTCACTTTTTGTTATAGTATCAAACTTATATGATACCCTTCTTTTTAGTACTACCCTAAGGTATAACGTAATGTCTAAATAGAAGCGGCTATTTGCGTGACGATGCGATGGACCACTGTGAGTTTCCTTACGCTGTGCTTGTATATCAGTTACCTGATTTTCAAAGGTCAAACTCTGCTTATCTTGAGATCAGATAGCCGTATGTAAATATTCATTTATCCTCACAAAGTTTTATACATCTGTCGGCGAACCAATAAGGTTCCGATCACTAGATACAAAAAAAAATCAAAAAGCTCTCTTTAATCACAAATATTCAGAAAATAATGTTGGAGAAAATTGATGCCTTTTTGTGAGATCAAATTGGGTTTGCACATACCACATGCTCACCCAACCGGCCTCATAGACATTGTCCCCTGACGTAATAATAATAATCACAGACAAGCAACCTGAGTGACATTAACTTCTTGTGAGTTTGACAATTGACAGGCAGAATGCTATCACAAGTGACTGAAGTGACACCTAACCATCTGTTTAGGCAACAGCTTATAGCTTATAGGTTACGCGCTGCGGCATACATAATTTTATAATGTAGGTTGTATTTGGTTTTCTGCATTGATATATCGAGCGCAATCTTGTAAGCGCGTAATAATTCAATAGCGACCCGCAAAGAAAGACATTCAAATATTTCAATAAGGATTGTAAGGTCAGCAAAACAACGTCTTTGTTTCTTAGTTGGTGTGATAAATTGTTTGTTTGGGTTGTAATGTTGAATCGTTTTGTTTGTATTTATTGTGGCGATGTGAAAATTGTAACAGTAATGAGAAAAGTTTTGGAAGTTTTTTAATAAAACTAGACGTATTAATGCGAAGTTGAAAAACAAAGTTGTTAACATTGACCAAAATGTATATTAATCATTTGTACACCTTACTAAAATTACCCACCAGTCTTCTCGTAAGAGATGCGTATTTAACAATGCTAGTGCAAAAGCCGTTATACACATACAAAGGGCTTTGACTTTCCAATACTACGTACTCAAAAATATGCCTGAATTGGCTGCCATCTCAATTAAAGAATTAACATAAACCATACAACGAGGTAATGCTTGTAGCAATGCTTCGATCGAGACAAGCTACGCCGCCTTATCTATACCTTGTTTTTCCTTAGGATGCATATTATAACAACAAATATGGCCGCCTCGTAACCAGAGACTATATTCTTAGGGTAGGGCCACCATGATTGAATACATTGAATGATTTGTTAAAAGAGTGACTGAATAGATTTCTAATCATTCATTATTCGGAACCAAGAAGCTTTAAATTTAATAAAACACTGGAATACAATAATACAGTCGTATCTCAAATAAATTGTTGAAAACAGGAAATATTATAAATGTTTAAAAAATATGAAAATATTAAAAAAAAACGTTTCAACGACTTCTTTGATATTTTTCTCTTTTTCTGGCCAGTTACCAAAATTAAGATGAGGGGTCAAACAAGCTATTTTGTTAATTTTTTATTAATCAATAATCTGATAGTGAATCTGAGTAGGTTAATGCGGATGCGGGATGAACTCTGTGTTAGTTAGGGAGGGAGGAGTCATGCGGTTATAAAAAATGAAAACGCATGCGCATCGAAGTTATTTGTTGCCGCAGAAGTATCGTCTGCGGGCCGCACTTTGACGACCGCTGCTCTAGATGAATACCGATAAATTGACTACAACCTTACCATGTATTAAACTGTTAAGGACAAAATCTTTTAAAATAGGCAGAGCTGTTTTTTTTTAAACTTCTGAGTAACTTTTAAATCTAGGCACATAGATACATAAATTATCCATTTTGGTGTAAACGTTCTCAAGTAATGACGTGACCAAGGGAAGCACAGATTGATTTTATTTAAATGATCGTTTAGAACATTTGAATGAGTGACGATACGATATAACTAATTATATTTATTATGCATTCAATTTCACACAGCATCATGGTTAAAAAACAAAATTTTCATATTTAAAGAAAACAGTAATAAAATAATTTAGGACAATACTTTACATTAAAGTACGATCTAAACATCACATTTTCATTTGACTGGATATCATTCACTCAGTTCTTCCTAAATCTATGGTTATCGAATCCATAAAAATCTATGTCCACACTCTAATTTAAAAAGTATAAAAATGTCAAACAGCCCGTGTCCTTGCATAACCTGTGGTCATGAATTTTGGAATGTGTTCAGAATTTTATCAATAATTCGTATTTAACTGGTTGTTTTAAAACATTTTTCACTTAATTTCATAGTTAAAGTGTTTACTCAATGGATTAAGACATTTATAAGTCGATACATAGTGTGGTTCATTGATAAAATCGTGATATTCTAAAGTGACACGAAAACTGAAGCTTTGTTTACCTTTTTGGCACGGTAAGGAAAAACAAAGAATAATTTAATTTACATAGTATGTACGTTAATACTATGAAAATTGTGTACCTATGTAATTAATTGAAAGTTATTTGTTGTGCAATTCTTTACATTTGAATTAAACTCGCATGTGGCGCAGCGGTACGGGCTTCGCCTTAGAAAAATAAGGTCGCGGGTTCGAATCCTGGTCGTGCCCACACATCTTTGTGTGAATTGTCTCATCTCCGCCGCCGCTCAATGTCGGTGAAGGAAAACATCTTGAGGAAATCGGCATGTCTAAGAACTAATGTTCAAGGGCATGTGACATCCACTCACCCGCACTTGGCCAGCGTGTGTGGATTAAGGCCTAAACTCTCTCAACTCATAAGATAGTTGAGAGAAGACCCGTGCCCAGCTGTGGGACACTCAAAAGGGTTGAAATGATGAAGTGATGTGTACGTGTGTTGTTTCTCTTAGCAAATTGTCTTCGTAAGTGTTTTGTGTACAATAAAGAGTAAGAATAAGATTTGGTTGCATTTTTAAGCACTTGGCTGAATCCATATTGTATTAAAGTTTAATCGCACACCATGGGATATCAATTGGCGTGAGATGTGAAAGGACTCTCACAGAATCTCACGGATTACACTAACGAGCGCGCTGCAACTCAAATTAAATACTAACTCAAAGGCACAAAGGAGTTTTACTGAGGTTTCCATTCTACGTTACTGCACTGCTAGTGGAATAAGAGTTGTAATAAGGTTCTATTATAGCTATTAAATGATGTATTTTACATAACACAAGAAAATATAATTGCATGATTTGCTATGCCTCACTTCAGAATAAGAAGAATAAGAATGACGGGCCGGTGGCGTGGTCGGTAATATACTTGCTTTTCACGCCGCAGGTCGTGGGTTCGATTCCCACCCGAGACAAACATTAGTGATGAACATTTGTATTTGTGTCGAGTCTGGGTGTAAATATCTATTATATGTATATATTTACAAAAGAAAAGTATTATATGTATAGTATATACCAGTTATCTGGTTTCCATAACACAAGCTCTGCTTAGCTTGGGACCAGATGACCGTGTGTGGTAATGTCCCAGAATATTTATTTATTTTATTTATTTACTTAACAAGTTTACAAATATAATTGACATGCGGTTCCTAAACTAGAACTATGTCTGTATCTTATGAACCAGAGACGCGTTTACATAGAACACTGAGTTATACATGCAAGAGGATACATTTAAGGCTGCCAAGCATGGACTTTCAACTGCAAAACAAGATAAAAAATAGAATCGGCTCAGAGTGCAATGAAAAATAATGTTTAGCAGTCAGACTGAGTGACAATAAGAAATATAGAGGAACTTAACACAACTAAAATTAGTGATAATCCACATTTTTCTTTGAAAACTTTTCGTTGTAATTTTATAACTCAAAAAAAGGCTTACCTATTCAAACCAAATGTTTAGGCATTGTTCGGACTATTTAGTAGATGGTTTATGTGGAGTTTGTACAAAATCGGTTGAGCGGTTCTTTATTTATCACATTTTTTGTAAATTTTTGAGGGGACTGAAGCTACCCGGGTGAAGCTGGGGCGGGCCGCTAGTATTGTATAAAATTTACCTAGTGGTACGACTTAAGTAAGGCGAGGGCGGGGGCCCTGCTATGCGGTGTCTATAGGTATCTGGTCGGTGGCCCTACCTGATACTGTAGCTTCAGCAAGAGTACCTCTACCCATTATATCTCTGTGAAAAATCAGATACCATTGATTCGTAGTATACTACTCTGTACACGTTTGAGGCAAAGAGCTCTTCAGTTACCCGAGTTAAATTCGGGTCGCTTACATTTTAAACTAGGCCGAATGATATCACAGTAAAAATTAAATCTTTCGATTTCAAGTTAAAGTAGACTCTAAACTTTACAAAATAAAGTTCAAAATACATAGATGTTATAACAGCAAATATTTAAGACCTTACTTATGCAAATATAAACTTAAAACGAATAGAATAGAGCTTATATTTGACTAAAAAAAATAAACGCAAGGATACAAATAAATATAATATTGCATTCCAAAATTAAATTTTGAATTTTATTTTCATTCCATAAAGGTTGTCCCTCACTAAATTGTTATGCAATTTTTCTAATTCTTTGCAAAAATCTACAATAGATGCAAAAGAATAAGTGAAAATGTCTTGTTGAGATGAGGGACATTTTGACATAAGGTATTTCCGTTCGGTTCCCAAGAGTATAAATATCAGTTGTATGTATAGTATGTGTGACGGCCTGTATTCATACATATTTTATTTAAACATGGGGTCCCGGCTAATAGACGTGTGTCATGGGAATTGTACGAATATTTTGTGAAGATAACAACTTTGTATTAAAATATGGAAAATAAGTAGTAGAAGTGAAATTGCTTATATACTATTTTTAATCAATGGCGACTATTCTGCCCATTTATCCTGTAACCTGTCAAGTGTCACGCGATCGTTACATACTATAGGCTAATAATTCTCAAGATACATTACTTTTTAATTTTTAATAACAATCTTTTTGTTGATTACCTGATAATTAAAAAAAAAAATCAATTTTTTTTTCAGTTTAACCTAACTTATAAAAGTTTTCACTACTCTCGCGTTACTAAGATACTTTGGAAAATTTTCGCTTAAAAACATCATCTCACTCTGGCGTATTTATTTCCAAAATTAAAACTTTTTCCACATTAAATTTCATCTCTTTCATTTCGGGGTTTTTAGCGTTAAACGTTATCGGATATTCAGTTTCTTTCGCATTTATATAATTAAAAGGGTAAGGATCATTATCTCCATCAACACATAGACAAAATGCAACATTGCGATTTGCTAACGTAACTATATCTATAATCTCTCACGTCTTATGACGCGACATCTATATAGTTAGTGATCTATACTAGTTTAGTAGTATAGGTATCCATTGGCTTAGGAGTTCAGCCAGATTGGGTTTCTCACATGAATGGTTGTCCATATCACTAACATATTAATGTAGATATATGCGATGTGGCAAGCCTGCTGCATATTAATCGTTTCAGGAATATAAGCTGCTTAACAGGTGCCAAGGTGTATTAGGATCCTTAGGTTTAACCGACTACCAAAATGAAGAAAGTCTCAATTTAAATGTGTTTCTGAAATAATATGAAAATTTAACAATTAAATTATTTTTTCTAGTGTGGTAAGCGTCTAAAGGCTAGCTAGGAGTGACCGCTTACCATAAGGTGAGCCTGTTTTCAAACTTGCTAGTATCTAGTATTTTATTATTTGTGGTAGTATCAAAAAATCTAAACTACAAATTAAAGAAATCCAGTAAAACGTCCGTAGTGAAATCTCCGTAACTGTCAAGAATATTATACTAACACTGGATATGGTAAATATGGGTATAACAACTCTAGAATAAATGATTGAAGACAGCAAAGACCTTGAATAAGTAGAGCTATACATTTGAACGAAAACTATTATTTTTTCTATCTCTTTCTGGCCTTTTACAATGGTAAAGTAAGAAGAATAAAAAAATGACTAGAGTTATATTCACTCGTCATTTTTTTGTATTTAAAAAAGTACTTTAGACGCAAAATCCAGTTGTAATATAATTATTTTAGTAGTTAATTGTACAGTTTTGTTTTCTATTTTTATCAAACAACCTATACCATATTTCCGTCCGCCTGTAACAAATTCGTTCACAGATACACGCATTCACCGTATAACACTCCTCTTGTTCATTCTTATTGTTAGGGTGTAAAAGAATATTTTTTTATGAAATACATGAAAAATATACATGGTTTTAATTTAACTTTAGTTTAAACGAACCATAAATTGTGTGTTGATTTATTGGGACAACAACAATTGCATATATTTCAATTGAATTTACAATTACGTTGTGACTCGATAGCGATCTGTTACACGGATTCACTGAAATCACAAAAAAAATTAAACTTGTTTTATCCGCAAATTTCTTTTTACTAAAAAGAGTTGTAATAAGATTGACGTGTGTTTATTTATTTATATTTATGTTATCGATGTCAGTTTGTGGCATC
Organism: Meganola albula; assembly: GCA_936450015.1. Lineage (NCBI taxonomy): Eukaryota > Metazoa > Arthropoda > Insecta > Lepidoptera > Nolidae > Meganola > Meganola albula. The sequence continues at coordinate 239,185 of OW388159.1, forward strand.
ATAGTGCTTAAACGAATGCCACATATGATTTTCAACTGGGGTTTAAGAAAGTTATTAATTTATTGTGGATTCAATTTTCTAGACTGTTTTTTTGACGATTAAAAATAAATATCAATACACCTTACAATTAATTATCACTTTGATTATTAATTAATCAGATTACCGACCCAACGTAGTTCTTGTTTAACGAAAGTTCAAAAATACGATAAATAAAAATCATCATCATCATCATCATCAGCCTATTTTAGTCCACCGGTGGACATAGGCCTCTCCTAAAGTACGCCACTGAGCACGACGCGCGATTTTTCTCATCCAGTTCTTGCCGGCCGCCCTGTTGAGATCGTCACTCCACCTAGTCTGAGGGCGTCCTACGCTACGTTTGCCAATTCGCGGTCTCCACTCAAGAACTCGTTTACCCCAACGGTTGTCAGTTCGGCAGCAGATATGAACGGCCAATTCAGCTTACTAATCCGGTGAGCTATGTCAATTACCTTAGTTCTCCGTCGGATCCTCCGATATTCGATCCTTCAGAGATACTCCGAGCATAGCCCTTTCCGTAGCTCGCTGAGCAACTTTAAATTTGTAGACCAGTCCTACCGTGAATATCCACTAATACTAAATAAAAATAATAAAATAAATAAAAAGCAACAAATGAACGTCGTGACTCGAGACCGCTCTTACGAATACACAAAGGACATATCCGTAGAATGTGTTCTAACCAATATCCGTTTTTTAAATGATTTCTAATGTTACTTGAGAGAAAACCTGGGCTCAACAGTGTGACAATGAAGGAATTTCACTTTACTATAGAATTTACTTCGCAACAGTTTCTTGAAATAAAACTACTTTTTAACGGATTTTATCGCGGTTTATTTTAGATTTTAGATCCCGACGTTTCAAAGTCTTTTCAGACTTCATGTTTACGGGTGGACTGAGATATTTGACGTCCAAAAATATTAATCACAATTATTACTAACTACCTTCAAACATTAATATTTAAGTTGCGTTCCGATTTAAGCAAACTGAGCTCACAGTGTCTTGAATTCTGAGTTGATTTTGCTTGGGTTTTGGTACAAGTAAATTAAGCACTGGGTCCCAAGCTGGTGGTATATTCCAACCATTTTCTCTGTTAAAATTAGGATGTTTTTTAATTTCAATAGCTTCGCGGATCATTCTTGGTAGGAACCGGTTTTCTTTGACAAGGACCTGTGTTTTATCAAATCTCAAGTAATGGTTGGGGCCTTTTTGAGTATGTTCACACACTGCAGATTTCGTCGAGCGTTGATGTTTAACATCAGCTATGTGTTCTTTTACGCGGGTCCCTATACTTCTTTTTGTTTGTCCTATATATGAGAGTCCACACTCACAGTCAATTTTATAAACACCCGCATCTTGTAGAGGGACTTGACACTTGACAGATGGTAAAAATTGACTTATCTTAGTTTTTGGCTTGAAGTAAGTTTTTATAGAAGCCCGCTTAAGGATATAGCCAATCTTGTCGGTCACTCCTCTTATATAAGGAAGAATTGCAGGTTGCCTTTCAACTGTAGCTGGTTTTACACGTGATCTGCGGCGACGCGGTGCTCGGAGCTTGATATTCGCGTAAATCTAAGACAACAGTTTCTTGACTAAAATTTTATGTGAAAAATAATCTAGGCAATTTAAAAGTTAAACAGTAACTTAATATTACTAAAGCATATACCGTAGGCAATATCTAACAAAATAAACATACTAAATGAAAATAAACAGAGTCAGTCACAGCTGACATGGATATCCTCATTATAATTTTCTTTGACGTAAACGAAAATTTAATTTATACGATCGCAGCCATTTTGTGACGCTAACAGATGAGGAAATTGAGTGTTTCTGTGTTAGAGAGCTCATGAAGCATGATTAACGTCCTATTTAGATTTATAACTGAATTTTTAGGGACAAATAGAAATTAGGATATTTTGATAACGACGTACCTACCTACCTATTTCGGTAACGTGCAATAAATGAAATGCACATAAGTGCATTTCTTTTTTCAGAAGCTTAAAGTGACGAAATTTATGATTCGAGTTTTTGATTCCGGATGTCAAGTTTCATATCTCAAATTCAAAATCACAAATCTCAAATCTCAAATCTCAAATCTCAAATCTCAAATCTCAAATCTCAAATCTCAAATCTCAAATCTCAAATCTCAAATCTCAAATCTCAAATCTCAAATCTCAAATCTCAAATCTCAAATCTCAAATATCAAATCTCAAATCTCAAATCTCAAATCTCAAATCTCAAATCTCAAATCTCAAACCTCAAATCTTAAATCACAAATCACAAATCACAAATCACAAATCACAAATCTCAAATCTCAAAATGTTTGTAAGTACCTACCTACTAACACGCCGCTAACTGCATCAACCGTAGATGGCATCGGTAAAATCATTTCGAATCATTCAAAAAAAGTTTACCAATTTGAAAATCTAGTAATCCGGCCCGCCATACAAATTATTCTGCCATACAAAATTATATTTATAAATGGCGCATTTGTCAGTTAAATATAAACGTATAATTTGGGTGGCCGTTTCATCAAATAATGTTTAGCATTTAAATGCGGCCTCGTTCACCGTACTCTCATTGAGCGCTAGTATTTGCAGAACAAGTTTCATTGAGTGCGAGAGACATAGACTAACTATCGTTCAGTATATCAAACATCAATCGGACTTATAATATCACTTCAAGACAACCTTTCAGACTACCGACACTAAACTGTGAATATTCAGTGACAGTAGGCACAGTATTTATTTAATGTAGTAAGACACTTGCAAAGAATTTTCTTATGAGCACGCCTACTTGTAATGTCACATATAAGCTACATTGGCGTCAGAATAGCTATCTCCTAATTATATTTTGAAACTCATAATTCTTCTTTCTCTTGCGCTTTGGTTGTCTCTTCAGAGTAATAATTACAATAGCTGTACTATGACACCTAATAGTATTATTATTGTAGTTGTATGAAAGAGAAGTTACTCTACATATTGCATAGCGGCATCCTTTTTCCGCAGCTCCAACAATAGGTGCGACACAGGGACCCTAATTCACGTAATTTCTTGACGCGTCGATCGAGTTGCGATGCAGTGCAAAATGGTATTCTTGTAATTGTTTAGTTGTCATATCTAGTCTAAAGCGCTCGCGTGACAGTGGTTGTCAAACTTACGAGTGTACAAAAAGGGCTGTTTTGTATCGAAACTTAAATGCAACTGCACGGCAACAGAACTTATTTAATTACGTGAAGTAGCCTACAGGTCTTTGAATTGTAATAACGTAGACTAAAATGTTTAACGATGAGTAGATTCTGGTCTTTTCTATGTGTCAAAGACAGAACGTCTTGTAACACGGTCAAGGCGAGAATAATGATGTTACCCATAAGGTTATGTAGGAGTGAGTGTCTATGACACGAACGAAACGCAGTATGTATGAGGTGATTAGTGTGACTAAACGTAATGAGTGAAAAGGGACGGATGTATAGGTGGGAGTGAGAGAGAACGAGAGAGGAATAAAATGGTAGGGAAGACGTAAAGACGTGTAATTTTATAAAGATTATTGTAAAAATCTGCAAATTCGTTACAATATACAAGATTCGCAAAATACAGTCAATGTTTTATTTCTCACATTTGGGGGCTCGTCCGGGATAAGGAAAAGAGGCAAAGAAGGTTCTTATTTCGAAGATGGGAAAAGATGAAGGAAGACGTAACAGCCGCCAGGCCGATTATGAAGACTGCATATCGAGACCAGGCGGATGTAATTCGAATGCAAACGCGATGTGGTACAGCGAGGAGTTGATACCTAAGTTCAGCGGGCGAGATGACGCTCAGTCGGCTGCGCGATGGGTACAGGAAATTGACGACAACGCGGAAATTTTTGGATGGACGCCATTACAGCGGCTTATAGTAGGACGGCGATCGCTTACGGACACGGCACAGCTGTGGTTGCGATCAGAAAAGCCATTTAAGACATGGGAAGAGCTGAAGACGGCGCTGCTGAAGGAATTTGCAGATACTATAGATTCTAAGAAGATACACGAGATGATGTGTGCAAGAAGGAAAAAGGCTGGAGAAAGTTGTCTGGATTACCTTTTGGTCATGAAAGAGCTTGGAAAACGCGGAAAAATGCCGGATTATGTCGCGATCAAGTACATAATTGACGGCATAAGTGACGTAGAAACAACGAAAATGATACTATATGGAGCAACATCGTACAATGAGCTTAAGGAAAAGCTCAAAATATACGAGAAAATCAAAGAAAAAATGACGGTGGACAGGCGAAGACAGCAGAGTTCCAGTAGTAACTTTTCAAAATTTGACAGCGTGCATAACGGCGGTAAATCGGTAGTAAAAAGGTGTTATAGTTGTGGCGAGAATGGTCATGTGTCAATGGACTGTCCGCATAGGGAAAAAGGATTAAAGTGTTTTCGGTGTAATGAGTTCGGACATCGTGCTGTGGAGTGCAATAACATTAACAATTTAAATGGCGTGAAAGAACTGAGTTCGAGTGTTGGTCATACATCGCGGAATGTTGGCCATACATCGCGGAATGTTGGCAGCAGTGCACATCAAGTTGGAGCGAAGAGGGCGATGTTCGCGTCGGAGGCGAGTGTGACACGTACAGATGGTAGTAGGGCGGCGACGACCATTGAGAATGACAACAGTCATGTCACTGTCAACAGTAGCAGGAATGTTAGCGTGATTGTAAACAAAGATCTACCAACAAAACCGATAAAATCGATTTATTTCATAGAAGATGTTATGGCGGAATCCTTGGTAGACACTGGTAGCGAGGTAAACCTTATCGCCGATCAGTTTTATGAGAAAATCGGATCACCGGATTGTGAAAAAGGAGATTGTGTAAAATTGTCAGGACTTGGACATTCGGAGGTTACCCCGTTAGGAAAGGTGTACTTGTCGATAAAGATAGATAATCATTGCTATAATAACGTGTTGTTTTACATAGTAAATAATAGTTCATTGCCTTATGATGTAATTGTGGGTCAGGATTTTTTTAAAAGAGTGACGTTAGTTATGAAAGATGGATGCGTGAGTTTGTTAGCTAAAGATGATGAATGGATGAAGCAGTTAGAGTGTTTTACATGTGATGTTGCAGGGCATATTGGACAGAGTGAGTATAAGGAACAGTTGACTAGATTAGTGGAGAGTTACCAGCCGGAACAAGTTCTAGAAGCACCAATACAGCTGAAAGTTGTGCTGCGTGATGACATCCCAGTTGCACAACGCCCACGTCGACTATCCTTGGTGGAACAAAAGGTAGTAGAACAACAGGTGGAGGAATGGTTAGAAAACAACATTATTCGAGTAAGTTTTTCAGATTATGCTAGTCCCTTGGTTCTAGTTAAGAAGAAGGACGGTAACGTAAGAGTGTGTGTTGACTATAGGTTAATTAATAAAAAAATGGTTAAGGATGAGTATCCCTTACCTGTCATAGATGACTTGATTGATAAGTTACATAGTGCCTGTGTGTACAGTGTACTAGATTTAAAAAATGGTTTCTTTCATTTACGTGTAAGCGAAGAGTCTATCAAATACACTGCTTTTGTCACACATCACGGACAATATGAATTTCTTCGAGCACCGTTTGGTTTGATGAATTGTCCGAAGTACTTTATGAGATTTGTGTCTATTATATTCAGGGAACTGATATCACGAGGAATAGTCATCATATTTATCGACGATATTCTGATTCCAGCCCAGTCGAATGAACAAGCTTTAGAAAGACTACATGAAGTATTGAACGTAGCTTCACAGTATGGACTACAGTTTAATTGGCCCAAAGCAAGACTGATGTGCCATGAGGTTGAATATTTAGGACATGTGATAAGAAACGGAGAGGTAAAACCTGCTCCAGGTAAGATTGATTCAGTTTTAAACTTTCCAGAACCTAAGTCGATAAAGCAGTTACATAGTTTTATAGGCTTGACTTCCTACTTTCGAAAATATATCGAAAATTACGCTGTAACTGCAAGGCCGCTGACTGATCTATTAAAGAAGGATTTGAAATTTAAATTTGATGATGAACAAAGACACTCTTTTAATACTTTAAAGCAGAAGTTAGTAAGCAATCCAGTGTTAAAGATTTATGATCCTAAATTATTGACAGAGCTTCACACAGATGGATCTAGCATAGCTTTTGGAGCGATACTGATGCAACGGCATGAGGATGGACTACACCCCGTCCATTATATGAGTAAACGAACGACTGAAGCTCAGAGTAAATACTGCAGCTACGAGTTAGAGGCTCTTGCTATTGTTGAAGGAGTTAAAAAGTTCAGACAATATCTTTATGGTATTAAATTTAAGATAATAACTGATTGTCAAGCATTTCAGTTAACATTACGCAAGAAGGACTTGTCAGCACGAGTAGCAAGATGGGTTCTTATGTTGGACCAATACGAGTATGAGATTGAACATAGACCAGGCCAAAGAATGAAGCATGTGGATGCGTTAAGTCGAAACCCATGTACTGTAGCATTGGTGAGTAATTTTCATGATCAATTAAGAAGGGCACAAGCCAATGATGAGGGACTAAATGCGATTATAAATATTTTAAGAGAAAGACCTTATGATGATTACATTTTAGATAATAATCTGTTATATAAAGGTTTCGATAAACGTTTGGTGATTCCAGAGAGCATGGAACACGATGTTTTAAAGATGGTACATAATAAAGGTCATTTTTCAAAGAAAAAGATGTCAGAGTTAATTTGCAAAGATTACTATATAGCTAATTTAGACAAAAAGATTGAGAAGTTGATTTTAGGTTGTATTCCATGTCTGTTAGCCTCTAGAAAAGCTGGAAAGCAAGAAGGATGGTTACATTCAATAGATAAAGAAGGTATACCTATGCATACTCTACATTGCGACCATATTGGTCCTTTAACTCAAACATCAAAGATGTACAATTATATACTTACGGTGGTGGACGCCTTTACCAAATTCGTGTGGCTTTTTCCAACTAAATCTACGACTAGCAGGGAGACTATTAGTAAGCTTTCAACGCTGCAACAAGTTTTTGGTAATCCAACTCGATACATCACAGACAAAGGTACTGCATTTACCAGTGGTGAGTTTAAAGAGTATTGTGAGAGTGAAAACATACAGCACATTACAATAACCACGGGAATCCCACGTGGTAACGGCCAAGTGGAGCGGATACATAAGATATTAATTGCGGTTCTAACTAAACTTTGTATTTCAGAACCAGCTGCATGGTACAAACACGTCAGCAAAGTGCAGAGGGCACTTAATAGTACACATCAGCGCAGTATTAACACCACTCCATTTGAATTGCTTACAGGAACGAAGATGAAGAATAATGATGATTTAGAGTTTTATGATCTGATTTCAGAGGAGTCACAAAATTGTTTTATACAAGAGAGAGATGAGTTGAGAAAAATTGCTAAGGAACACATCTTAAAAGTACAAGACGAGAACCAACAAGGTTACAATAAAGGGAGGAAGGAAAGTACTAAATACAAGGAAGGTGATTTTGTAGCAATAAAGCGTACTCAATTTGGAACTGGCTTAAAATTAAAACCGAAGTTCTTAGGTCCGTATAAAGTGAATAAAGTTAAACGTAATGATCGTTATGGTGTGGAAAAGTTAGATCCGAGTAGCGAGGGACCGATAAGGACATCAAGCTCAGCTGATAATATGAAGCACTGGCCAGGTAACTATGTGGCTACTGACTGAGTTAATGCTATGTTTTATTAGCGTGTGGCTATGATGAAAGAATGAAAGAGATGAATGAATCATAATGTCTTTAAAACCTAAAACATAAGGCAATTAGTTTATTGTTATGTTTGAGTTAGCTGAATTATGTAATGTTTCTGTAGCTTATGTAGTTGAGCTGCCCTTTTTGATGAGTCGTAGGATAAGATTTAAGTTTGTATACTTACATTTCAGAGTATGTTCTGATGTCTTTGAGTGTTAATTTTGTAAACATTAAAGTCTGTACTATTGTTTTAATAGTTTTCATGTTTAAGTAGATTTAATAAACCTTTTACTGTAATGTTTCAGTTACCTTAAGAACTACGTACCTATGGTTAATGTAATTGTTTTCTATACAGAGAAATTGTTAGATAATACTAAAGAAGTTAGTTTAAGAAGTTTGTAAACCTAGTTTAAGAGTATGGTATGTTTGAGTGTTATAAGAGATTGAGTGCTATTATGGAATATGAATGCTGATGATGGTATGTTAGTGTTTTGTTTTGTTTGAGCAGGCTGAGGACAGCCTGTATGCAGGATGGCCGAATGTAGGAGTGAGTGTCTATGACACGAACGAAACGCAGTATGTATGAGGTGATTAGTGTGACTAAACGTAATGAGTGAAAAGGGACGGATGTATAGGTGGGAGTGAGAGAGAACGAGAGAGGAATAAAATGGTAGGGAAGACGTAAAGACGTGTAATTTTATAAAGATTATTGTAAAAATCTGCAAATTCGTTACAATATACAAGATTCGCAAAATACAGTCAAGGTTTTATTTCTCACAGTTATTATAAAAAAAAGGGTTGCAGTGAAGGTTATTTTATTTTGTGTTGTCTGACTGTAATAATTAGACTGTGTCATGGTAGCTAAACGGTACCTCATTACAGGCAACTGAATAGCCGTACCCTGAGCTCAGTTAGCCACATATCTACAGCGTATTACTACTGTGTTTAACTTCTCTAGATAACAATTAAATACTTTTATTTATTTCAACACCTATCAGATAACAATCACTTTATATTTTAAAGGAAATTCCCTCACCGCGTTTGTTTGTAGAATTTGGGATTCAGTGAGTTAGATAATTTATCAACGGAGTATAAGAGCCTTTTTCCACGGCTACCTTCATAATGAAAATTATTCGTAATCACGAGTGTATCGGTACATTGCACAGGCGCGTTCCACTGTAGACTACATCATTGCTTAACATAAGGCAAGTTGTAGTCAAGCGCAAGCCTATTTTAAAGAAAATAATTTAATAAAATCTATAATTTATTTAGTACTCTCCACTTCTAGCTCTCTCATTAAAAAATTAGCTTTGAATATATTTTTGAATGTTGCCAAAAGAAACGCAACTAATAACAAAGGTTATCCAATGCAAAGAAAGCCCTTTAATTTAGCGACTTCCTTAATTGGTCCAATTAACTGAATGTCCATGTTTTAAGGACATGGCTCGCTCGGGAGAGTTAATTATGCGTAAATCCCATCGTTCTGTCTTCGCCTTTTTATTTTACATTTACTTTGTCTGCGGATTTGTGTCCCTGAATTAAAAAAAAACTTTGAAATTTACCTTTATATGATTTTTGACTAAGATTTTTTTTATATAAATAAGTATCTCAATATATTTTAGGAGCATCTGACACTTAGGCAAAAATAAATATTATGGTTTATTTACGTTTTTTATTAATATGACTAAATAACAATAATTTATCGTCTCAGAAATATACAGACAGTAGATGGCAATTTGGTAAACGCAGTCTTTATAAGAAGTACCTAGTGCGGTTGATCACTGATACCCAAACTAAAATTTAACTTGTGGCATAGGTATCAGGGCTCTCATACATAGTTACACAACATCGTATGGTTACATTGGAGTAGTGTCAATTACATAGATGTATTATTTTACCTGGTAACTGAAGTTAAATTATTTATTTTTGACTGTAAACGTTTTGAAAGCATTCTCTATTTGGAAGTTATATCGAAACAAGGTAACAAATTTTATCTAATACGATATTTTAATTTTTTGTGATGGCTAATCACATAAAAATTAAAATGTCGTATTAGATTCAGAAATCCTTAATTATGGCTTCTTTATAACTTTATAATGATGGAAGTTAAAACCTTAATTATGTAGTTCATCAAAAGTCTATATTTTCTATTTAATTTACATGTTTTTTAGAAATAGGCGATTTTTAAACTGATATAATGATTAAAAATCTTAATTAATGCAGAATTCTAATTGTGATGAGCTCACTAATAATATTGTACTGTGCGTAGTGAAGACTGCAGTTACTACGAGCTACGACGTAGCACGTAGCAGATGTGATGTTGCTACGCCGTAGTAGCTACGAAAACGCCATTTTAATGCAATCAACCTACTCTAATATAATGTTCAGCGGTTTAGAACCGTCACTGGTGACTAAATCTAGATTTTAATCCTGACTCAGATATTTTATAAGCAAAATAGGACAAGTTATTAGTAAATACAGCTAACAGCTAGCAACTTTAGTCATAATGGTCTTTAGATGTAAGAGAAAATGTTGAATATATTCACTCGAAACGACAGCACGTCTCACAAGATAAGCAAGACATATTAGAGCATGTTACTTAGTCCGTACCTAAGTTATTAAGCTTCAGTATCTAACTTTACAACCTGGCTCTATTGCTTTGTACCTTCTAATCCTTAGTACATCAGCCTGGCAGCCTCTCTAATCTTTATTTCTATCGATTAACCAGCACAACCCACAGCACATCTTTAGTTACACTTGTACTCTAAAACAAACCTTAATCACAGCTCTATAAAGTAGTAAATAATTATCACCGATGCTCATTTGTTTGGCATGTGTAGTGAGCAAACCGCACATCGTTAGTAACAGGTTTGTTTGAAAATGAATCTTATTCCGTTGTGTTAAGGTAGTAATGTAAGTGTATGTTGTGTAGGTGGTTCTGTTTAGTATAATTCCCATATAGCGACATTCCTCTTGCGCGCTTGCCAACAACCATTACCCAAACGATATGAGGCCTCCGCTCGTTTGTCAACGGTTTGTTACTAACCCTACTTGATTAGCTAAGCTTACGAAAATATACTCTAAAATTCAGTACTAAGGTTGGATTTTGGGTGGAAGTTAATTTGTGTTCGCAGTTAACTAAGATTTAAGTGAGTGAAAAAAATTAGGCGTGGATTTGTGACATGAAAAGCGTTGGCAAGACGCAGGATTTTTATAAAGTAGCTTGTACCAACTCTGTCCTGAATTGTGAAAAAATGTTCAAATTGTTTTTAGCAAAATTTAACTCTGGGGTTTCATTTCTTGGTTACTTAACTAGTACATAACATCTACAAAAACATCAAAAATAGATACGAATTTACGTTAGTTCTGTCGTATTGCAAGCATGTAAACATAATTTGTACGAAAAATCTCTAAGCATTTTTTTTTTGTTTTGTTTGTGTATTGTTAAAACATGATTTTTGTGTATGGTGTATTAGTTTTTAGACTCGGGTACCTGTACAACTTTATTTACAAGTCTTCTAAATTGGTTTCAGCATAATTGTTGATAATTACCAAATACCCATTTCTCATTATTCAACCTATTGCTGAATTTTACACCTTGTGTCATGTGTGTTTGTTGAAATGAAACTACTTTTTAACGGATTTTATCGCGTTTTATCTTTTTGTTTGCTTAATTTATTTGTACCAAAACCCAAGCAAAATCAACTTAAAATTCAAGACACTGTGGGCTCTGTTTGCTTAAATCGGAACGAAGCTTAAATAATAATGTTTGTAGGTAGTCAGTTATAATTGTGATTAATATTTTTGGACGTCAAATACTCAGTCCACCCTTGAACATGAAGTCTGAAAAGACTTTGAAACGTCGGGATCTAAAACCTAAAATAAGCCGTGATAAAATCCGTTAAAAAGTAGTTTATTACAATGTATGATATTCGCGTCAATCTAATACAATACTTGTGTGTTTGGTCAGGGTGTAAACGCATGTTTTCATCATCATCATTATCAACCTATTCTAGTCAACTGCTGGATATAGCCAATGAGCACGATCGGCGGCTTTTCTCATCTGCTAAGATCGTCACTTCACCTCGATGGAGTGAGTCCTACACAACGTTTGCAAATTCGTGATCTCCACTCAAGAACTCGTTTACCCCCATGGTTATCGATTCTGCGGTAGATATGACCTACTGCCACTTCAGCTACTAATTCAGTAGCTAACGCATGTTTTTGATAAATAATAATATAGTGGGACATCAACACACACTGTCATCTGATCCCAAACTAAGCAGAGCTTGTACTATAGAAACCAGATAACTGGTAATATACCACATAGAATACTTTTCTTTTGTAAATATATTCTTAAATATAGACAATTACACCCAGACACAAGACAAACAGACATATTTAAACAAATGTTTGTCTCGGGTGGGAATCGAACCCACGACCTGCGGCGTGAAAAGCGAGTTTCCCACCTACCAATTACAATGGATGTTAGCTTAAATGGTCAAAAACCAACTCATGCTTAAATAAGTCAGATCATTTCACTCAGCCTCTTTTTTTGAGTGGAAACACCACACACCACAAGAAACCGTTTCAAAATCGAATCTGTGAGATAAGACTTATCTCCCTACAATACAGGTAACAGTTCACCCTTTACGTTACTGAAGGGCCAATCAGATCGTTTGTAGTGAGCAAGGGTGGAAGGGACCAAGTCCTAAAGGTTTAGGACGCTATTCCCGAGAGATCTATTTGGTTGACCAATATAATAGTATTGATTTTCCTTGGCTTTTGTTATTGTTTGTACCTTAAACTTGGATAAACTAGATGTAATAAACCATGACATCAATAACCTTTTTTATATTATTTACTAGCGACCCACCCCAGTTTCGCATGGGTGCAATGTGTTATACTTATAAACTTTCCTCTGGAATCACTCTATCTATTAAAAAAAACCGCATCAAAATCCGTTGCGTAGTTTTAATGATCTAAGCATACATAGGGACAGAAAAAGCGACTTTGTTTTATACTATGTAGTGATTTGTTATTTTTTTTACAAAATGAAGCCATTGTAAAGTGGCCAACTACACCAAAAGCAATAACCAACTTCCCTTCCCACCCCACTGCTTGTCACTTAGCTGTCAAACGTGCCTAAAGTTAAAAATAATGTTTATTTTTCAATTAAGTTTCAAATGCAAAGTATTGAAATCGGACATGGAATACCCTTGTATTTAAGTTCTGCGTCGCTCTGGAATCTATGGCATTTATTCATGCAACACTAGTTAAGGTGGTGGGTGACACATCCTTCGTATGGAAACAGTATGAGATGGCAAACAGTAAACGAAAAATGGTTTCAGGGTTGCCGTCATCGTAATTGATGAGGAGGATTACATTATCAAAATCGGGTCTTAAAAACGAGAAAATTAAGTATTACATGCAACACGTCCGAATTTTTAACAATAAATGAAGTCTTCAAAATTTAAGGTGATTTTTTTTAATAAAGCTGTCAATTTTAATATGTGAAATAATTATCTATTAGGCAAACAGCGCGCGCGCCATTCCATTGTACGTTAGGTACCATAGATAACTTTTTCTGAGACGAAAATTAAATTTGTTCAATTTTTTTTTGCTATTAAGTTAATTTTTCGCTACTAAGTATACCTTAGCAGAGTTTGAAAGCTTAATTAATTATTGCTTTATAAATAACATTACATTAGCAATGCTACATATATCAGCTCTGAGTCCTATTCGCGAAACACGAGTCTGTGAAAGTAAATTTCATTTAAATACCGACGTTTTTCAAAGAGTCATTACATTATACTAGTAATTAGAGTAGGCCTTTTATTTGTTAAAAAGTATTACTCATTTAATTCAGTCCAAATACGTACAGTTCAAAGTGTCGGCCAATACTTGTAATTAAATATTTGATCCTATTCACCCTACGTAAATCGTGAAGGCTTAGAGAAGCTTGCAAAGATTTACAAACAAAAAGGGCAACATTGACCTGAATGTTTATTTTGGGTACAGGGTCTAGTAAGAATAGCCCTAAGTAGCAAAAAGTAATCAAGCTAAATTTTAACGTTACCATCTTATTATTTTCTTAAATTGCGCAAATATCACACATTGAAATATCAGAATTAAAGAAATAACTCAGAATTTAAGACACTGAGCTCAGATTGCTTATCGGAAAGCAACTTAAATAATGTAATGTTTGTGGTCGATTATAATTGTTATAAATAATAGGACGCCAAATATCTCATTCCCCCCGTGATTATGAATTCTGAAAAAATAATATATTTAAATAGGTTTTTTTAAATCTGATATTTTTTTTTAAAGATATGCACTTATCAACAGGTATTTATTACTGTGGGTATTCACTACACAGTAGTGTCCTACTGTACCGCACGGATCTTGTCTCAACTATACCATGAGTTGAGAAAGTTTAGGCTTTAATCCTTACAGTAAATACCGGTTTACTCGTGATTTGAAGATAAGCAGATTCAACCTATCTAGAAACAGCGATGCCTGCAGCAAGTTCCACAACTTGGCAGTTAGCGTAAAAGTGAAACAAAGTTCTGATTTCTGTTGCAAATTTTATAGGAGGGCACAAAGCGCTAGGCGTCATCTTTTAATGGGTAAGCGCATTCCATCGTAGCTAAGAGCATTTAACACGGGAGGTGTTATACGCAACTTCAAGTACTAAATTTTGTTTCTACCAATTTTTGAAAAATGGGAGGTAACGACATGTAGCACACAGATGTAAAAGTTGAAGAGTCTTTACAAATGCACACGTAAATAAAAACAACACAAACACAAAATACGAATAGTTTAATATGCATACAAACTGTTTATGTACCTCAGCAGAGGAGATCACGCGCAATACCAGTACCGCGTTAAATTTTCTAAGCATTATTGCTTAACAATAGGCAAGTTGTGGTCAAGCACAAGCCTAGTATAGGAAGAAAAAAGTGCTCAGCGCAAGAAAAGCGCTTTGTGCGGAGCCTTACCTAATATTTTTGGTAAAGGCTATCATGCTTAGGTCTTTTCACATTAAGTACCAGTACGGTACTACTGATAAGGATATACGGATACTGTTCAGCCTATCAGCCTATCGGTCTGTAATGAGTTTTGGATGAGCTAAAATGTTCTCCGCTAAAAGATTCCTGGCTCTCAGTCAAGTTCCGTTTTACGTTAGGGACATGGAGGTGACACATAATTGAATGTCTACATAAAAGATTTGTAAGAGAAGCTAATAAAATTAAGTTTTAAATCCTTATGAAATCCTTAACTCTGAAAATGCAACAAATAGAAAGGAAATAAATATTTTCAGACTGTTAAGCAGATTTTTCAAAAACAACGGGTCATTTTTTTTTCAAAATCCATTAACTCACAAATATTTGATATACACGTCAAACATTTTTACGTATAACTTAATCAGGGTTAATAACAGAATCATCATCATAGGACATAGTCCAAAGAACACGATCTGCGGCTACTCCCATCCATCTCTAACCACCTACTTGGCAGCGGTCGTACTACGTTACGATGGCCAATCCGTGGTCTCCACTCAAGAACTCGTTTACCTCAACAGTTGTCAGTTCTGCGGCAGATATGGCTGACTCCCTGGCACTTTGACTCCGGTGGGCTATGTCAAGTTCTCTGTTGGATCATTTTATTGCGTATTCGATCCTTCAGAGTAACTCCAAGCATACTTCTTTTTATAGTTCGCTGAGCAACTTTAAATTTATAGACCAGTTCTTTCGTAATTGTCCAGGGTTCGGCTCCGTATGACATTTGTAATAATAGCAAAAACAAATAAAAAGTATTGTTAGAGCTGTGGAAATAATAATACTTTACACAGTCACAGTACGGCTGCAAGTTTAACTACAACCATACATAGTATTTCGTACGTAATTTGGTGTCAGAAGTTCACAAATTGTTTGCAAATAGAAACGTAGTTAAACATCAAGTACTGCACAAGTTCGCTTCACAAAATACTCAGTTATTATAGAGACAGTTCGAACATCTCTACCGCGTATTACGAGTAATAGCGGGCCGAAGTTTCTGCACCTCAAATTACTTCATGTTATTGGTAACGTGGAGTTTTACTCAGAATATAGTGTGCTAGATGTGACATGTACTTAGATTTACCCAAATTAAAACCACGCTCGTGTATTTACCAATTTCTCTCTTCAAATGTGCTTCTATTACTAAAACTGTAACGTATTGCGTAAAATAAGTTATTTGTGACACTAAATTGTGCTAAAAAGTTTATTTTAACTATTTTAGGATGCAAGGAGAGAGTATTATTGTTTCCTTTTAAAAAACAATAACATTCTTCACAGAAATCTATATTTAGACGCTTAACCCATCACCACAACGCTAAAAAAAATGGCTCTACAAGTACGTTTTAAACTACGATCAAGTTTCTCGCACTGCTTCAGTCTGTAACATTATATTAAAAAAAATATAATAATGACAAATATTTTTATATCTAAGAACCCTTTCCATCTCTTTAGCTTTCGAATAAAAAACCGCATTAACATCAGTCCATCCAGTACGCTACATGTCAATAAACTTGCACACAGACACAAATTACACGTTGAAATAAAACTACTTAAATCGGAACGCAACTTAAATATTAATGTTTAGGTAACTTAAATATTACGGTAGTCAGTAATAATTGTGATTAATATTTTTGGACGTTATATACTTCAGTCCACCCGTGAACATGAAGTCTGAAGAGACTTTGAAACGTCGGGATCTAAAATAAACCGCGATAGAATCCGTTAAAAAGTAGTTTTATTTCAATGTGTGATATTCGTGTAAATCTAAGATAATACGAATAACACGCCTTATTACATCATTTTTTTGTCAGGGGTTATAAAGGTAATAAGTCCAGTCTAGTTCATGTGGCCTTAATGTATGTTGGCCCAGCCCGATGTACCAGGATTGTATTAACAATTGGCACATTATTTTCTTGTCTACCCACCTATTTCCAATGAATTTTCTAAACGAGTAAAGAAAATACCATCTACAATCTTAAACAAAGAACAATATCTATTTCACCCCATTTTGGGGCCAGGAAACGGTCAATAAATTATCAATTTTAATGTACGCAGTGTAATGTACATGGGGCGAGTTGTGTTTCGTGCCAAAAGTGCGTACAATAGACGACGGGGCGGCGGCAGTAATGCTTAAAAGAAAGACATAACCGTTTGGCTAGTGTCGCGCTCTTTATGGCTGCACTTTGCCAAAGATTTTGTATTGTTTTTAATGTGTAGGTTGTGATGAAATAATAATGATCATGGAAATTGGTTTGGTAAATTGCAACTCTTTGGTTCTCGACCAACTCCGTTTTCATTTACTGACTACACGTATATCATTTCTTCATTACAATTCCTAGGTTAATACTTAAAGTCACGGTTGTGTCCCTTGTGGTTTCCATGACCTCCTGGTTACAATTCGCGACGAACACTCGGGGGGATCCAGTGGGTACCATTCGGGTGTCCCACATACCCTCTGTCCTGCATCCACTCGGAGCGGGGGATCCGTAAAGGATTTTCCCCCAGCAATCCCCAGCAAGTTTATAAAATCGAAAGGTTATAAAATACTGGCTTTAGTATGTTACCCGTTTCAGCCCCTAACGGGGGATTTTTAAAAAAAAATCTTAGTGCACGCCTAGATCCCATGCGGAACGTATGTGCTGAATTTGGAGTTTAGACCTAGTGATTTGGGCCGTGAATTGATATGTCAATCAGTCAGTTTATTTAGAACTGTAACAATACGCATTGGGTCATCATATAACGTACAACAGGTATAAGGAGAATTTTTTTTAGGTTGGAAATAATGCTTGAGTCATGGGGAATGTCACTAATACAATTTCAGGTAACACAACTGTCAAGAAATCCCAAGGAATCTTTGAACAATGTAAACAGATACCTCGCAAGTATTGGCAAAGATCTGACCTCTAGGATTAGACCAACTCTAAACAATTCAAAGTTTTACATGTCTTAAAATAAACAGAAGATTTTCTTATCTAGTAGGTAATCTTTATCATTGTTACAGGTATGCCCCGGTTCGCACACCTATGCAAACACCTCCCGTCGATGCGGCCCTCATCGTTCACACTATGCACATAAGTGTACAGTGTGGGTTTAATTGGACTAATTACTAACGGGACATTGGTGTGATAAAAGCCCTAAATTACTGTTTAGTATTGTCTCAGATTTACGCGAATATCACACATTGAAATAAAACTACTTTTTAATGGATTTTATCGCGGTTTATTTTAGATTTTAGATCCCGACGTTTCAAAGTGTTTTCAGACTTCATGTTCACGGGTGGACTGCACTGTTATTAAACGGTCGATATCCTTCCCGATATAAACCGTCTTTAGAAAATAGTATATTAGACTATCCATTCATCCCACTGTGTCAATCGTCCTACACCAACTATGTAACTAAATACAATAGGTAGGTACCTACATAACAAAATTACAAAGGAAACTAAACCTTATCGCTAAATATGTAAGGTTCATTAAGTTAGTGGATAGTATTGTAAAACCCAGTACACACCTGCGCGCGGTCATCCGTCACAGTTAAACCGGGCGCGTTGATATAAGGATAAGTTAATAGTGTGTACAGTGGCTTATAATGCGATTCGATGGAATTTAAACATAATCGCTGCGAAATATTGCAATGGATTTTTGTTTGTGTTCCATTTTGGTCACAATGTTCTGAATGGTATTTGTTTAATCGTTATAATAAGTTTTTGTATAAAACTTGGTTCATATAGGTATGCTGAATAGAATCTGAGAGAGAACGATGTTTGGAAAACGTTAATAATAAAAACCAGTAAACCAGTTATAATAATAACGAATAATTGTTCAAATAACAATAATAACGAAATAACGATTCATACATTTTCAACAAATAAAATAAAAAAGTTTTTAAAACAATTATATAATTTTGAGACTACTTCGGCGGTTTAGTGACGTGTGTTCGCATAATAACCGAGGTACCAAGATTGATTTCCGGGTCATGCAAAATATACATACTTAAAAATTGAGATTGTGCCCGATTTGGCAATAGATTCTCACCCAGTGTATGTGGCCTAAACATAGCCGGCAGTAGGTGACCTTCACCTTTGCCTACACGGTCGGGTAACACAGACATGAGTGCTATACTGCCGCCATAAGGAAAAAGGGCACATCTGACATCCTTTTGGTAACTAACTTATAAACACTGTCGAAATCAGTAAAAGGTAGTGCCGAATTTACCGTAAGAATTTACCGTACCGACCGTATTCAGGGAGTCGTTAATTAAAAAGTAAACAAACAATTTTAATACTACTAAATTTTAGATCACACGTACTGCCATATTTTACATTAAAATGTGACGTTTGGTTGGCTGTTGGGTTGTATCCGCCATCTTTAATATCTATATGAATGAAAAACGTCATTTCTTTTACACTTTGTCTCAAGCCCAAATGAATTGGGTATAAGCTCCTAAATTGGGTGCTTATAAGTGCTATTTGACTATAATAATAGGTACGTAAATCTTCTTTAAACCCAAATTCCTTTATGTCGTACGACACTGCGCCATTAACTCGACACTACACTACACTAGGTACACGTAATTGAACGACCAACTATTTGAGCCGTTCCACTTGTCTGTTCTAAGTTTTACGATACAACGTCCACACAGAATCTTAAACTTTATTCATATGTACTAAGGTCTGTTTTTGATTGACTGGTAAGTTTGCCATGTTTAATACACAAGACGACAATATTCAATATTCGCTTCAATATAATTTGACATGTGTTTATTAAATATTCCATAGTCAGAGTATGTGGTGAATGCAATCGGCTTTATGCTGAGGTTAGGAGTAGTTCAGATTTATAATTAGCAATTATTATTGCCTCAATTGTATACCCATACTGCGTCGCCTCTAAACGTTGAAGATCCTGGTTCAAATCTGAGCTGTGGAGACTGGAGTATCGGTGGTAGTAGCCCTACAGTTCTGGATGGATTCCTTCGCCCCGTGTGTGCTCAGGGCAAGGGGTATGTGAGACTCCCAAAGGGTACCCACTAAAATCTCTCGGGTGTTTCGTGGCGCATTTGTGCTTGGGGGTTACGGGAACCACATGTGACATAACCGGGACGTTACTTATGTAGATAGGTACCTAACATTTATCTGGGTGTCTATCTGTGGGTTGCGGCACCATAGTTTATAAACAAATGATTTTGATTATTTATTTTGTCATAGCAGACTTGATCGAGTGTTCTAAGCATGGAAAGTAAGCCAAGAGTGTGATAAAATGTATGATGGTTAAAAATGTTATCTAAATAGCAATATCTACCCGTGCGAAGCCGGGGCGGGCCACTGTAAATAATAAAATAATAATAAATGTGTTGGCACATCTACTTCTCAATGCATCGGCTGTCATTTTATACTGTCATCGCGTCCGTCTTTGAAGTCATCTGTCACCCGAAAATGTCATTATGAACGAACGAACGAACACCGAGCACGGGTGAAGAGGCCATATTAGAATGGTAGACACTGTGTTGAACGGTTGTGGCGTCCGGTAGTGCAGATGCAATAACGTGCTCGGTGAACGTTACTATTTAATCCAACGTAATCTTAACGATCGGTAATTAACTGGTAGAATTCATGATTGTGCTATCGAGAGATGGGGGTGAAGTGATATTTGCCGTAGTTATTTTATTGAAATACCGTCTTCTTACCCGATTATTCACGCCTACCTAAAGTTGTCTGCTAATCCTGATAATTTTTAGTCTAAAAACCTTTCAAAAGGCTTCAAATGCAATAACAATATTTTTACTCACAGCGCTGTCAAGTTCTAAATTAAGAAATAAAATCCCTTGTGTTATGGGTATTAGGAACTGAAATACTTCTTCAATACATATTGTTTTTCTATAAATAATGGAACTTTCTAATTGCTCAACACTAGCGAAGAAGCATGGAGTATGATGGTAAGTAGAGGTACCACAACCCCACGTCTCGGAGAAAACGTAAAGTCGTCAGTCCTGCGCCCGATATTTCACTGCTTGTGTGCGTCAGTTCATCCTAGCGTATAGCATAAGACTAGCTTTAAAAGATACGAACCAACTTCAATGTTTTTACAATAACTCGAAACCTGCTCAACCGATTTGTATAAAATTTAAATGGGATGACAAGGAAGGTAAAAGGCCTTTTGGAACAGAAACAACAATCAAAATGGAATTAGGTACAATTGTCGAATTTATCGCGTATCATACTTACATACATAAAAAATACAGTTGAATTGAGTAGCTCCTTCTTTTTGAAGTCGGTTAAAAATAAGTAGATCATTATTCAAAATGAACACTTGACTTAACTACACCCCATAATCGAATATCCATCATTCGTTTAACGAACCAAAAAACTTTAACAATGGAAGATGACTTTGAATATAGTCGGTTCATGGGAGGTTGGCCATTAAAAACACATGTCATAACGTCTATAGGCTGCGGAAGATCTTTCAATCGGTATCTTTTATTCGGTGAGCCTGTTGAGATATGTGAAGTAAATGAAAATGCGAGTTACATGTCATTCAGGGACATGGTAATTGTGGAATCAGCCAGCCATTATGGTGACTCATGAAACATTTTTTTCATCGTAGTGGGACATATCTGATCCCAAACTAAGCAAAGTATGTAGGTACTATTGAAACGAGATAACTTTAATATCCTACTAATATTATATAGGGTACTAGCTTTCCGCCCGCGGCTTCGCCCGCGTGTATGTCGGTTATCGCGCCAAAACATTACCTTCTTTTTGCGCAGTCGGATAAAAACTATCTTATGTCCTTTCTCAGGTCTTAAACTACCTCCATACCCAATTTCATCCAAATCGGTTCAGTAGTTTTTGCGTGAAAGCGTAACAAACAAACTTAAATTCGCATTTATAATATTAGTATGATACTAATAAGAGAGGGCACACAAGAGGGCTAAATGGAAGGATAAAATTTGTTTGGAACTTTTTATTCCTTGGTCCTATTCACTTAAAATTCGGTACACATAAACCTTAAAAGAAATAATAAAACACTTGTTTTTTTATTTTTCAAAACTACTCCCAGGGGGTGTAGTCTTGCTCCGATTCTTGGTAAGTAAATCCTTCAGTATAACATAAATCTTATAGTGAGACTTATGTAGGAGACTCGTCTTACAGTCGGAGAATGTAATTACTATTATTTACAATTTTTTTGGTTCACAGCACCATCTACATCATTGTCACTAATTCTTATATCTGTAATAATCATAAACTAATTAACTATGCATCACTAATATCAAATCTAAATCCTTTAATCTATTGATAGTCGATTTAATATAAATTATCGGCTAGGAACCTACTTAGTAATCTAAATACTTATTTTTGTTGCTTATTAATAATAAGTCTTTACTGTCTACATTAATGAATTTAGCTGTAATCTGCAATGATAAATAAAAAAAAATGTTGGGTACATACCTACATGACGTGTGTTATTGCGGGGAATACCTACATATGCGTATTATCTATTCTTTAGTGAATTAAAAACATGATATAGCAAAGCCCTATTCTGATATAAAATGAAGTGTTATTATTAATTATGTAGGTACGTACTGTTGTAATGCATTAATTGAAATAGTTAATTTTTAGGTAACTTTAAAAAGAGGATCAATTCGGCAATTCGGACGGGTCGGTTGCGTGGTCGGTAAGACTTGCTTTTCACGCCGCAGGTCGTGGGTTCGATTCCCAACCGAGACAAACATTTGTTTAAATATGTCTGTTTGTCTTGTGTCTGGGTGTAATTATCTATATTTAAGTATATAATATTTACAAAAGAAAAGTATTATATGTAGTATATTACCAGTTATCTGGTTTCCATAGTACAAGCTCTGCTTAGTTTGGGATCAGATGACCGTGTGTGTTAATGTCCCACTATATTATTATTATTATTATTAATTGACGTATTAATTAATATTTTTATTCATGTTCATTCGGACTAGTTTCGTTATTAATTATTTCTTCTTGAAATGGGAATATTTTGTTTTATTTTGGAAACCAGTTAAGTTTTTTGTTAAAATTTATTTTAGAATCTAGGTTTTCTGTTACAACACATAACATTTATCTGAAAACCTATCAATGGATTAGATTACCTATATTCTATATCCCGCAGTGATCCCGTTACATGTACCGGCTCGACCCACAACAATGGTCCGGATTTATAGCGCACCTCCATCTGTGCGAGATTTATGAACGACACTGCCACTTGAACACTTACACTTTTTGCGTCACACACCGCGAGTGACGTTGATGAAACGACCTGGTGGACCCTACAGCCCGGTACAGGACTATTCTGGTTATTCTGAGTTGTTATAATCTAACGTCTCTTAAGCTCATTATAGCTAAAATAGTTTTTTAATTCGTTGGTCTTTGACTGTCATCTGAACATTCATACTTATTTTAAAGGGTCTTATACCTAAGATTTTTATGAATAAAACCGTTAATGTACAGTACTTTGAAACAGAAGAGCTTTTTTAACCTCTATAAAAAAAGAATGTCGATGTCGAATTTGTTCTCTTCAATGTATGTCTGTTTAAAGATTTTAAAATAAATATTGTGATCTAGGTTTTACAAAACCTAAGCTCTGACTATGTTCAGTTTCCAATCGATAATTCTAAAAGGCACGTTTCTGAGTCTCACATGTCTAATCTCGAAGCTACATTAATAAATATTATAGCTAAGCAATAGGAGAAAATAATTAAAATTTATAGGGCAATAAAGTATCTATTATAGTAAAATATTGTAACTAAATTTATGTTTATCGAATGTCAAAAGAAAACAAATTGGTCTTTTTTGGCACTGCAACTGGCCACGTTCTTCACTTGTAAAAAAACACAATTTTATGTAGACGTATTAAAAATATAAATTAATTTGGTTTTGATAAAATGTTGTGTGAATATTTCGCAACAAAGTTTATACAGAATAAGGACGCTGCATTATAATCCCGGAATAAATGATGTCTGTTGATACTAGTTGTTGTAAATGGCACGAACTTGAGTAGTTTTTGTAAATGTAAGGAAAACTAAACATATGGAGCGAAATAACGAGTAAAGGTTTGAGGAAAAGGTGATTTTGGTCTCAGAAGAATGTTGATACAAAATATTAAGTCTCAGAATTAGCGTAACATTGTTCTGTTCTGAGTCGAATAGTTGATGATGAAATAATCATTTCATCATTCATTCATATTAACATCATACAGGGTGGCCGGTAAAATTGTTCATTAATATTTACGAGCGTTAATCGTAACGAGCAATTAACGAGCTCATCTTTACTTGGCTGAACGTTTCAACACAGGTTGCAGCGGTCGTGGTCTGCGAAGGTTTAAAAGTATAAAATTGAACATTGCTTGCATGGAATTAAAGAAAAGCCTTTAAATAATGAATTGGTTCTCATGTTATCATGTCTCAAAAGTAGTTATTTCAAAATTTTAGAAATGACCATATTTACCTCACTTACTGGGCTTACTATAACAGCTCGCAAATATTGTTTCTTTTCAAAGCACCCTGTATAATATCCGGTTGTGGTGGGTACTTATAGTTACTTTTTATAGATCATCTATCAGTTAAGCATTTCATTATCTAAATGTGCATTAGATTATACTATAGATAAAGTTATTAGGAGAGGTACAGTCACTATGAAACGTATTTTAACTCTCTTCAATCCCTACTTAAATTATAAATACGAAAGTAACGCAGTCTGTCTGCCTTTCGACGCCGAAACTACTGAACCAATTTGGGTGAAATTATGTATGAAGGTAGTTTGAGATCCGGGAAAGGATATAGGATAGTTTTATATTCGACCGTGCAAAAAGATCTCAATGGTTTTGCTCTATAAGTGCAATAACCGAAGTATGCGGGTGGTAAGTTATATCTATGTGTTTTTAGTTAGTAAGGTGAAGCCCTGAGCAGAAACTAGTGTTAAATATATACGACTTTCCAAATATAGATGGGTTTATCAATATTTTATTGACAAAGGTAATTCACTTATCAAACTATTAAAATCATGTTACTACTCGTATATAGCTGAACTTTAGTTATTAATGCACAAGGAGAGTCGGTGCGTCCTAGAGTTCTAATTAGGTACCCCAGTAATCCCTTTAAAGGGTCTTTATTTTTTAAATATAAATGAGGAAACTGACTGACTGACATATTAAGGCACAGGGCAAAAAACGCTGTGTGAGACTACGAATTTAGCACATAGGTTTCGTAAGAGATCAAGGAATGCACTTGGAAAGTATTACCGGGCTACAAACCCAACGATTTTCTCCAACGTTAGATGTACTAGTGCTTCAGGTTCAAATGTCTAGAAGGCCTGAGAATGCTACATGTTCGTGACGTCAGCTAGCATTTCCTAGGCTTAATTTCTTGCCCGTCTGGAACAAACTCTTTCTAGTGAACATTGTGAACTCTCTTGGTGTGTTACATATCATACTAATAAACAAAGCTCTAATGTAGCAAAAGTAATCGAGGCAATGTTCTTTAAGATTATATTTATCAGCGCCTCTGAAGTATTACAATAAATATTTAATAACCGAGGCGGTTAATATTTGAGAGAGTCTTAAGCTGCGGGGTTTAGATTATTGCAGCGCTTGTAGGGTGACCAAGAATATCAGCATTGCAACACTATAAAAATATCTATACCAATATTAAGTAAAACTAGTTTTTGTCCGCAGCTTCGGCCATAAAATTTGATAAAACACACTACACTTGATATGATAAAACTCCAAAAAAAGTTGTTTGCATAGATAGTTCGGTCAGATTTTCGGATGGTAAATTTATAAATTAGTAATTTATTTATGAAAATCTATAATAATAATAAATAATCATAATAACTTCATTACTGACAAGGTCCATAAAAAATTTAAATCTAAAATAATATCTTAAAGGTATAGCTGTTGATTGCCTATACTAGGTTATGTTAACCTGTGCTACAGGCGGTAGTAGGACACTTTTATTACAATTAACTGACTTTTTTAAAACAAAATATTGCTATTTGGCTTTGATTATGATGACTGAATACGAAAAAAGCATTAGTTAACATTTAAACAAAGTCCTAGTGTAGGGTATCGTCGTATTAACATAGCATTGTCACTGTAACGTCTCAAGTCTCTCCTAGTATTTATTTACAAAGGGACCGCAACAAGTACGATTCATTCTATATTACTGAAGAATATCTCGTATTTTGTTCAGAGAACTCTTCGCCTCTCCTAGTGCCCTGGTACCTTACAACTTTACCATACAGCATAAATCTATATAAAAACTTTTGTCATGTATGTATGTTGTATGAAAGTATGTTTTTACTTAAAATTAGCGGTCAGTGACGCAAGTGCATAGCTGATATGAAAATACAATCAGTATCAATAGTAAAATATTTTTTTTAAATTTGTTTAAATTTATTTTCTCAAAGATTGAGCAGTGCTATTTTTTTTCCTGTAATTTTCTTTTATATTTTTTTTATTCCTAATTTTTTTATGGCCTTATTTCCAGTCTTTCACTGACCGTATTGGTCAGAACGTAACACTGAATTTTGAGACTGAGAGAGTAAGAGGATAGAGGGAGCAATTGAGTTTGTTCACAAACTTGGACACTATAATAAAGTAAAGTAAAATTTATTCATATAGTAAGTAGTTACAATTTATATCTTAGAGTACAGGTTTATTTCATAATAGGTAGTGTATAATACATTTGACTGAACTAGGTACTAGGTAGGAACTATAATATCTCTGCGTAGGTACATAGTCACTTCAGATTGACTCCTATTGCCAGAAAACAGGTAGAAGGAAAATTTTATAGTATTCATAACCAAACAAACCTCTTAAAAAAAGTGTCCTATTGAAAATGGATGCCCACATTTTCAAAAGCTCACTTTTAAGTATGGGACATTTAACTAACCCTGCACCCGTACAAAGCACGGGCGGGTCGATAGATCTGTAAAGATAAACTTAAGACTGCATTTAGTATTTCTGTTGTCGCTAGCAAAGTTCCGTCATGTCTCATTTCTTTGAATAAAATATGAATCTTGTCACTAAGAAGATGTAGCGAAACTATCTTCAAAATGTTCTTATAAAAAAACTTTGAATGGATACTGCACTTTGCAATTTAAATTTTTGTGAAAGAATTAGTTACAATGTTAAACAAGCCTGTATTTCCGTAGGTCGTGGGTTCGATTCCCACCCGAGACAAACATTAGTGATGAACATTTGTGTGTGTCGAGTGTGGGTGTAAATATCCATTAAAGTATATATTTACAAAATAAAAGTATTATATGTATAATATTTACCAGTTATCTGGTTTACATAACACAAGCTATGCTTGGAACCAGATGACAATGTGTTCATGTCCCAGAATATTTATTTATTTATTATTTACTAGAATATGTTAATTTTTATGGCTCTGACTTATTTGAGACTCAAAGACATCGCCTATATGAGGCACAGGGCGTAAGCAATAGCTAGCAAGATCTAAATATTAGTGACACGGAGCAGACGAGACAGCCATAAACGACGTAGCTACTGTGTGCTTGAACGCTGTTATAATCCTCTTTCTCCGTTTATAAATAGGAGCGCACACGACGACTCACTAAGAAAAACATCGTGAGGTAATCGGCATGTCTAAGAACTAATCATTCAAAGACATGTGACATTCACCAATCTGGCTTGGAAAGCGTGTGTGGACTAAGGCCTAAACTCTCTCAACTCATAAGATTGTAGAGAGAAGACCCGTGCCCAGCTGTGGAACCCTAAAAAGGGTAGAAGTGTAAGTGAAGTTAAAGACGGTTATAAGAGTAAGGATCAATTTAAACTGGCCGCCTTGCTCTATATAGGTACCAGGGCGACAGATAAGGGTAGGAAGTGCATAAAGATTGTAGTCAAATTACATTGTCAGAGAAGGGGCGCGGATTTATTGACGGTAGCGCTGAGCCTCTTATCGATTGAGAGATCTGGGAGCTGATGTCGGATTTTAAGAGTTCGTGCAGCATAGCTATCTCTGTACTTTTGTTATGAAACTCAATTTTTCGACTTTTCGTTCTGCAGTTTTTAAGATTTGCCTTTTAAATTAACTATAAGATATTATTGCTAAAGTTACAATTTTAATATTAGTTTGATATCAAAATGGTAACTTTAATCTATTACAATTTCCTCCATGACCAACTTCAGAGATTCTCGAGCCATATTTCTGATAAGGGCCAGTTTAGATTGTATCGCAGCGCAAAGTTAGTCTATATCTCACAGTTATGTCATTAAACGACCTACTTCATTAAGCTTAAGGGTTCACCAGATACCTATTCTGCTGTCTTAAGGACAAAGGACATTTTTTTCGTAATGAAGTTATTAACATAGTCGGAAACAGTAAATGATGGTGATTCCGATAATATCAATAACTTAGCTAACGAAAAAAAATTCATATGTGCTTCTTCCATATGAAGGCAGAATTTTATTAAATGACTAAATTATAAATGATAAAATTATTAATTATACTCACGCATCCTTTAGGACGTATAATCCTTACTTCAATATAACGATAACTCTGTCCATCTGTCTGTTTGTTGCGTTGTCACGCCAAAAATTACTAAATCTATTCGTATGAAATTTGGTATGGAGATAGTTTAAGATCCAGGAAAGGACATGAAATAGTTTTTACCCGAATGTGTGTAAAGAGATTTATAGTTTAGCGCGATAAACGACATACACGCGGCCGGAGCCGCGGTCGGTCGATGGGTCGGTATAGTCGTTTCTATCCGCGATTTTGTCCACGTAATGGCCAAACAACCCACGCAACATGTTCTTAAAATAAAAGTTACCTTAAGATATAAATCCAGTTAGCTAAGACACTAAATGTGTACAAAATTCTGATCAAATCAATTCTGTAATTTTGCCGTAAAAAAACAAAAGACATACATTCATCCATTTAAAGTTCTCACCAACTTTGTATTTAGAAGTAATATATTATGAATATTCATAAAAAACTTACTATTCATAAGAATCTTTCTAATAAATTAAAGGTATTGAATTAATAGTTTCTCATTACCAGATGTTGTTTCCTTTAAATCGATCACCCTAAAAGCCCATAACTTAACTCCTGCTAACACACGTTATTTCGCTAACCATTAGCCACAAAAATAACCGTGTGACGTCCAATCACTCAGGAAAAGTGATGCGTAGTACAAACGCCGCCGCCGCCGCGCCGTCCGATTTACGACAAATGCATATTCATCGAACTCAGTGAAGCGCGGCGTACTATGTGAATAGCCCTTTACGTATATTTATTAGGAATCGTATTGTCGTAGTCTTAGCTAAATAGATATCTATATTTAAGATGACCAAGGTGAGCAGACGCGGACATGTGTCTTCTCTCAACTTTTTTACGAGTTGTGTGCGGGTCGCGGGTTCGATTCCCAGTCGTGCTCACACATCTTTGTGTGAATTGTTTCATCGCCGCTGCTCAATATTGGTGAAGGGAAACATCGTGAGAAACCGGCATGTCTATAAACTAATTATTTGAGGACATGTGACTTTCACCAACCCTCACGTGGCCAGCATGTGTGGATTAAGGAGTAAACTCGTGAGATAGTTAAGAGAATACCCGTGATCAGCATTCGGACATTAAAAAGGGTTGAAGTGAAGTGTTGATATTATATTTTTATTTCGACTCCGTTACACTTTCAGCTAACCTACATTTTCATCCTAGGCATCACAGTAAAAATCTAAAATGATTCTTTTATGTTTTTATTTATTTTATTGAAGCAAAAAAAAAAATTCAACAACTCATTTTCATTCATTCTCACCTGACATGTATTAATGGAATTACAAATGGTTTCCATCCTGCCTCGTAGGTGTGATCATTTTAAATACAAAAACGATGATCCATCGTTGTTCTATTTCTGAGAACTATATTTACACAACCTTGCGATTAAATCATGAACTGGGACTGTCAGTAAGAGAGTCGTTGTGTTGATTTGTATCTCTCACGCCTCACTTTATATAGCACCCGTATGTCGGTAACGCCTTGTGCAGCGGTGACACTCATTAGATTTTAATGATTTATGGCTCAATTTGCAAGTTTGCAACAGCTCAAGTACGAACGACCTAGTATCTCTTTAATTGCCACTTCATCACCTTGCTCGGCAGTAAATTTTGTAGACTCTCGTCTTAAAAATAATAAAAAAGTCTTTAAACATCGTTGATACAACGATGTTTGACACATCGTTGTATCAACGATGTGTAAAAACTGAATTGTGTTTATGAATTGCCCCACTGCTACGATGCTACGAGCTACAGTACCACGGTGTCGTCAACGGAAAAGTTACCAATTGGAGCGCGTACTTTTAATTAATGAACTTTTTTATTCTGTATATTTCCATGTCATGAAAAAATTATTATCTATTTGTTAATTCAATTTTAATCGTAACTTACAGCAGGTTTGTCTTCAACCTCAAATCAAAGAATTGCAGTTTCTTTAAAACCTATAATAGCAACTATAGGTTTCTAACTCCCTTCAACAACAGTTCTGTAGGCGTAATTGACGTAATTAAATAAGTGCAGTTGCAGTTAAGTTTTGATCAAAACCTTTTTTGTTCTCTCGTAATTTTGACAACCGCTGTCAGATACGCACGTATCAAGTTCACGTCACACGAGCGCTTCAGACTAGATATGACAGCTAAACAATTACAAGAATACCACTTTGCACTGTCGTAAACTTAACTGCAACTGCACGCCGCAGGTGGTGGTTTCGATTCCCATCCCAGACAGACATTTGTGTGGTAAACATCTCGAGTCTGGGGGTAATTATTTATATTTATTAAAGTATTATATGTAGTATATTACCATTTATCTGGTTTGTTTGGGATCAGATGACCGTGGGTGCTAATGTCCCACTATATTATTAAGTATTATTTTTATTATTATTCACCCACAGTAACTAGAAACTTAATTCATGGACGCGTATTAGTTCAACAACTTCGTTAGTTTACATAACTACTGTGGAATAACTTTTTGTAACCGGTTTTAAAAAACTCAAAACGTGAGATTTTAAAAAACCAACTGTATCCTTAATTTATCTGAATACCCGTACTATGAAGCCATTAAGTACGCAGAATGAATATAAAACTGTTATACGAGTCTTGTAATTAATAGTGGGGTGAGCAGAGAGTAGTGTGGGCGCGCATTTAATTCAGGAAATCCATTTGTATGATAAACGGTTGCTGTTTAGCAAAGGGTAAGTTGTGCTGTGATTTAACTGTGGTTAGCAATACAATAAAGTATCAGTTTCGTCGCGTTTTACCGCGAGTGCATAAGCATATTATTTTTATAAAGAAATGCTTGTATAACACCACAACTCGTGCTTTTAAGGATAGTTGTAGGAATTGTAAATAAATAAAATTTCCCTACAGTAGACAAGCTTACGGCCGACAAAATAAAAACCGTCACTGTTGTCTATGAACCCTTGAAACACCAGTCATAGGTACAAGAAAATAAACAATATGAGTTAATCGATAACTAAAACATAAACTAACTTACAAATAATAACCAAATTAATTAAATAAATAATAGTATTTTCTTCGGAACGCAACTTAAATAATAATGTTTGGAGGTAGTCAGTAATAATTGTGATTAATATTTTTGGACGTCATATACCTCAGTCCACCCGTGAACATGAAGTCTGAAAAGACTTTGAAACATTATGATCTAAAATCTAAAATATACCGCGATAAAATCCTTTATAAAGTAGTTTTATTTCAATAAATAAATAATCTTATTTTGTCTGGAATAAATTAGACAAAACAATTTATTTTACAGTCTATAGCAATAACATCAAACGTACAAATATATAGCATGCTGTTTATTAAGAATATTTTCAGGTTTGATAATCGTGGTTACGAAAACAATGATTTTAAACTGCAGTTAAAATTGTCTTACCAACCCCTCTTAACAATCGCGACGTAGAGATGAATTTTAATGCAGCAACTACGCATTCGGTACTAATGGCTCCTTCAGAGACAGACTTACAGACAGACAGACTGCCAACAGACACTTACAAACTAGCTTTAAATATGTACGTCTTTCAAGTCCGGCTGTCTTCACTAAGTGGTCGCTATGTTTCTGTACTTTACTCTATCTTTTGAATGCATAATGTTTTTAAAATCCATGGGATATCTGCTTCGTCGGTTTATACCGGGTTTCTATAATCAACGAACAGTCATTGGTTAAAACAGCTCGTTACAAACCTCCTATAGACAATTTATTTTTGTTGGAACAATTTTTTGTGTTGGCTCGTCACAGCAACTTACCGTCGATCACTGACATAGAGTTAACCCAGTTGAATGATGCGGCTGACCGTATCCGTTGAACCAGTTGGAAGAAAGAGAGTAAGTAAGTATAAGAGTCCGTTAAATGTAAAGAAAAGAGCATTCGTTGTAAATTTAAAATCTCCGAGGTCCCAAGTTCAAATCCTGACACCGATTTGAAAATTTATTAGTATTTTCCTTTTAAATCGGTCGATAGTGCATGTGTGTGAAAATTATTCACCCCTGCCTACCAGCGTACGGGTTTGGAGGATTCATTAACACACCAAAGGGAATCGTTAATGTTAGGTTCAGTTATGAAACCGAGTTTCGTCTCGTAGCTTGTCCTCCGACGAAAAAGAGTGATGTTATAAATTTGACGTATAAGTTGGCTTATGGATCAATTTTGGTGTTCGAAATCATTTAAAAAAATGGTAAGTGTTTTTTTAAGAAAAAAGGAAAGAGAGAAGAAACAGAAGTAAAAATAATATTAACGTCTATTTGAAGGCGGTGCCAGTCGATACAAATGTTTGTTTTCATCATAAGTACTGTCAGTTTAATTGCTTAGTCAGTAGACTAAACCGACTTCAATTTACAGATGTGTATATTAATATTTTCAACTTTTAAGATATTTTTCACCTTTTTTTAATAAAGTGTTATAACCACTCATGGCATAAACATACGTGACTCAATATTCAAGCATAAAATTCTAACGATTATAATCCAATGTTGTCCAATCTTAGTATTACAATATCTGATATAATAATACCTGTTATTTTAAATAATTAATAACGAATATTATAAAAAATCTTTAATCCTGCTAGGTATTCACAACTCCTGAGTTATATCACTAATATTAGTGTTTACTCAGACATTGTGAATGAATAAATTAATATTCATATTTGCAATAATCGTTAAAGAAGTAAAATCCTTCTAAACAACGTGTTATTTATCCGTTATTAGTGTAATTATCTGCTGATTAAAGCTGTTATGCTAACGTTATTTCCCATTAATAGCATACTAACAAATATTATAAATCAAATTATTATATTTAGCGCCAATAACTACTACTTACATTATTCATATTGGGATTATTTTAATATGTAAAACGTTGGACAACTCAATGTCTATAGTAAATTTATATAATAATAAAATAGTGGAACATTAACACACACGGTCATCTGATCCCAAACTAAGCAGAGCTCGGTCTATTGAAACCAGATAACTGGTAATATACTACATAATATAATACTTTTCTTTTGTAAATACATACATAAATATAGATAATTACACCCAGACTCAAGAAAAACAGACATGGTGATCACATAAATGTCTCAGGGCAGCGTGAAAAGCAAGTATCTTACCGACCAAGTCATGGGCTTAACATAGCGCAGACGTCTATATTACCCAAAGGTATAGGCAGAGGTGAACATCATCCACTTTTTGACAGCTATGTTTAGACCTCATACATGTAATATGTACGTATTTATTCATTTTCATTTCAATGGGCACAATACCAAACTTCAAGTTGCAACTAGGATTTTCTAGGTAGATATTATAACACCAATGAGCAGGACTCTTCGACCGAAGTGCTTCAGACATAAATTTCTATGCTCGAAGTTTTCTGCCGGAATTCTCCACCAGATTCTCCGACCGGATTTTCTCCAGCTTCGTGCATAGTATCTCCAGGCAAGTGCCACTGAGTGATCGTAGAAACAAGGTCTCTCGAGTTACCGAAATTCCTTCTTTTTTTCCATTCAATATCATTTTTCATTGTTTTATTTTTGCTAGCTAACCTTTCTGTAGTCTGGCAGGCAGGCAGGTTAGTTAACAAATTTTTGCTCGACCCGGGAACCGAACCCAAGTTTATTAAAGCGAACTCACTTATCCAGTGGCAAGCGTTTTTGCTATTAACTTTCTGATTAAATTTTTATGTTCCAAAATTTTTGCCTCTTTTTCTTGTAGTTTTAGTATGCTATAATAAACTTGCGCGTGACCACAACATTCTTGTTGCTAGGCAATAATGTGGGTTACGATGGAACCCGCTCACCCACTAAAACCGATTCACTAGTCTCTATAAACAACTGTTAAGTGTTGTGACGTAGGATTAGATTTGTAATTTATATTACAAATACAACACTACTAGACAAAATTAATTAAATCACAATTAATTATTATCAAAAATAATGTTCATCTTGAACCTAAGCTAATTTTAGCACAAACTCGATAAATTGTATGCAGTCAAAAGGCTTTGATCTTAAGCCTAACTTCGCTCATAACACGCTATGATCTAATGTAGGGTAACCATTATTTCATATTTACGGATCTATCAAATATTAATTTTAATATTACTGAAATAAAACTACTTTTTAACAGATTCTATCGCGGTTTATTTTAGATATTAGATCCCGACGTTTCAAAGTCTTTTCAGACTTCATGTTCACGGATCTAAAATCTAAAATAAACCGCGATAGAATCTGTTAAAAAGTAGTTTTGTTTCAATGTGTGATATTCGCGTAAATCTAATACAATACTATTATTATTATTATTAATATATTTTTTTTAATATTTCAAATGAAATCAAATCGAAATATGCTTTATTTTTTTGAGACGCGAGTTTACATAAAAATCTTTTCCTACTATAGATTAGGATAGCACAGAGACTTTTCTGTTCAAATTAATCCTTTTAGTGTCCCACAGCTGGGCACGGGTCTCCTCTCATCTTACGAGTTGAGAGATTAAGGCCTAATTCACAAACGCTGGTCAAGTGCGGGTTGGTGGATGTCACATGTTCTCGAAATTTTAGTTCTTAGACATAACAGTTTCCTTACGATGTTTTCCATCACCGATATCGAGCAGCGGCGTTGAAACAATTCACGCAAGGCACCTATATTTCTAATGCGAGGCCCATACCGCTGCGCTACCGCTGCTCAGACTTCAGACTTTTCTAATATACTAAAAAATCTTGGTGGCGTCTCAAATTTGGAATAGAATAAGATCGCCCCTTAGAAGGGACTTTAACATAGCCAGCGAACTGTGGTACCTATTTTATTTAACTCGCCTTATGTAAAGTAATAATGTGGTCACAAGAGATTTTGAGAGATTTTTTTCTTCTTATTAAACCTTTCGGGTATTTAGGCGTAAGCGGTGGCGGAAGAAAAGCATTATCACATCTAGACATCGAGGTACCGGACCAAAAGTAAAGTCAAATCTTTATAATTTCTCAGTATTAATCCGTGAATAGTCAGGATATTAGGGATGTATGATCACAGCGTTTCGGACAGTACAAAAAGCCGTTGGCTTTGCGCTCGATTTTTCAACTCTGAGTCAAACAAAATAGTGACATTGTGTTTGCAAACACACTCGTGTACCATAATATTTCTGCTAGTCAGTTTAGACTGGCCGCTGAAGCCAAAATCAAGCTACAAAAAGTAGCTTTTCTTTTACTCCGGACTATAATCTATATCTCTACCAAATTTCATCCAAATCCGTTCAGCTATTTAGGGATGACTAAGTCACAAACCAAAAAAATACAAAAAAATCCTTACAAAATTAGTTTATAATATTAGGGACTGTTTCCAGGAGCGAGAGAATCACAGCGATATCTTTTTTTTTCTTCAATAAGCTGGCGCTTGACTACAACTTGCCTGATGTTAAGTAATGATGTAGTCCACGATGGAACGCGCCAGCCTAGTATGAATCTCTTTAGCATAAAGTCACTTTTAGCAATAAATTTACAGTTCTACCAATCCAAGTCTTTTTACTAGTCTCCATCAGCCTGGTCACGTCTCCTTCACAGAGAGTGTATAGAAGACGTGAAGACGGCCCATTACTTAGATGGGATATCGAATTGAACTTAATCGCATGGTCACCTGACTCGACATACTAACAGAACAAAACTTTGTAGAGACTTGTTACAAAATATTTAATTAACGCTATTAATTAGATGCTAAGCTAACCCGTTATTAATATCTAAACAACGCAGCAGAGGTGCGGTAACGTGGCGTTTTCGCGGCGATTGAGGGTTAGCTGTGTATATTTTATCTACCTTAAATAACGTTTTATTGCGATCGTTAATTAAATTTTTAATTAAATAAAGAAGATATAAAAGGCGAGCTTGTAATTAGTAAAAGTATTTTTATTTCTAAATAGTTTCTAATTATTTAATTAAGTCTGTTACTAATTGTAAGCTAGATCGCAATAAATGGTTTTAGTTAGATTTTTATTAACCGACTTCCAAAAAACGGAGGAGGTTTTTCAGTTCAACTATTTCAATGCTTTTCTTTAACCTGCGACTAAAACGAGGGTTGTTATAAGTTTGTAGTGTGTATCTATGTAAAACTTTGTTGCCCTAAAGAACTTAAAAGGATGGACCGATTTTAATGTCTTTTTTTTATTCGACAGCTGAAGTGAACGAGGTGCTCTTATAATTTTTTTTTTTAAACATATTAGTTATCTAAGCATAAACATTGATGTAGGATTTTTCAAATTTGTATATTAATTTATTTTCTATGTTCCTACATAGTTTTACTGTAAGAATTCAATAAGATTTCACTTAAAAATATCAAATTTTTTAAATCCAATTTATTCTGAATAAAGCTCTACCTACACTTAAGATTTATAGTGGTGGCATTGTCGCGTGACGTCACTTTGCCGCGACAAAACGTTGCGACATAAATCAAGCAGCACGTCGCGTCGCACCATTACTGTCTTTTTGTCGCGTACATTACGAGCGTATATTATACTTAAGATATTGTTACGAGTTTGTAAGGGTTGGTATACACGTAAGCGGTAAAACGATTATTGTAAACGAATTCTGGAGTACAGACAAAAGATTTACTGTTTCTTGTTCAGCATTTAGGACTCGTTTACCCAAATCGTAGCTTAGGAGACTCTTAGACTAGATAGAGTATTAATCAAGGTGTTTTTTTACTTAACCTACCTTCGGAATTCCACCACAGCTAATCCTGCAAGCCAGAATCAACAGCGGCGCCATGAAAAGGCTCTGAATTTGAACCTATTCAAGTACCGGGACACCTAAACTGTCTTGATACGATGTACTGATTGTTCATACTGATTGTCAGGAGTATAACACTGGCACAATGGATAAGTTACTATAGTGAAATAGAATAAATTTTTAATAAAAAAGTAATAATAATAATTTTTCAATTTAAAAGCCATGTCCGCAATCAAGGTGGCTGTCAAGAACTGGATAGAACTCAGTTGCGTGCTTTAGCTATGCGAGGCCTAGGCCTCTTTTTTGAAGCATACCTTGGCGTTGGAGCATACCTTGACACATGTTTTTATTCATAGAAACGCAATCGTTGTAAACCGCACTTGAATACCTACAGTCTTACATAAAGCGGCGCGGGCGTTGACACGCATTGTATCGATGCGGCGGCGCGATGTCGCGTCGTTTCGTGTAAGTGCGTTTACAAATCTTAATGCACGAACGTCTTTAATCGCATATTTTTGTTCATGAACGCTTATTTTCATATTGTTTGTGTGACGTATGTGTTGTGTATAATGTTCGTACTTATTTGTAGCGAGTGAAATGTTTTGCCCTTTCCGTACAAATATAATATCATTTCGTAAAGTTTGTCTCTTCTTTATTCTGGCTTTGTAAAGAGATCTGTTGAATAATGAATTTGTTACTTTGTTGTTCGCGTTTTGTATATTTTCAATCAAACCGATTTCTTAAACAAAGTTGAAATAAGGCCAAATTTGCAGTGCCATACAATTGAATTTAATCTGTAATTTTTTTAAAATTCTGATATAGGCTTGCGCTTGACCACAACATGCCTGATACTAAGCAATTATGTAGTCTACAATAGATCGCACCTACCCACTATACCGATTCACTCGTCATTATGAATAATTTTTGGTAAGAAGGTGGTAGTAGAGTGAGGCTCCTTATGGTCAGAAACCATATAGAAGCCGACCCAACTTAATAAATGGTGTCACCAGACATCGCAAAAGATGATTACAAAACAACCGATGACAGAGCGTAACGCCCCCCACTTTGCTTTTAAAGATGCTAGAAAATTGTTGGTGAGGCAACAAGAGTGGAGCTAATGGACTACACCTTCTCTTGTTGCCTGCTTTATGAATGTATGAAAGAATTGATGCTGCAGTTCACTGCACACTTTAGCTTCAGCTAAAGTGTTTGAAGTAGTAAGTAAAACTTAAACTAAAACCATTAGGCATTAGGCACAAACGGCTAGGTGTAGGTAGTGACAATCTCATCAAATTAACTGGTAATAGTTGGATGAGAGTAGCTGCGGACAGCGATCAGTACGTGCTCAAGAAAAAGCATAATTTGCTGCTTTTGCTATATTATAAAAAAAAAACTGCTGCGTAAAAACAAGCTTAGATGTCCTGTGGTCTAGAATTCCATAATATAATATTGAATGTTCGTGATGGGAACAAGAGGAATAAAAACTAGGCGAATCTTGGAACTAGATATATTCGTCAAGATTCTACAAAAATACAATTGACAATTTGGTTCGATAGGGTCGGTGGTTTTTGTAGTGGGCTGGGGCCCAGTAGAATGAATGTGTGAGTGAATTGTATGTATGAATGTATGTATGTATAGAATGAGTGGAATGATTGTGAGTGTACGTATGACTGATTGTGTGTTGGTGATGTGCGTGTATCGGCGGCGACATCCTCCCGGCCGTTGAAAGGCTTTTTTCAACAATCTTGATCCTCGGTTGTAGGCAGTAGGCAGAGGCGGTTTATGGCTCTACGCACTAGCCTGTTGCTTGTAGAGACGTCGACGACACGGGGCACACCATCGGAGCCGACGTACAGCTTGTGAACTCGTCCTAGGCGCCAACATAGCGGTGGGGCGTTATCCTCTTTGATGAGGACGAGATCATTGAGGCGCAGGTCTGTGCACCTTGTGCGCCATTTGGTACGCTGCTGTAGCTCGCTGACGTACTCGGAAACCCAGCGCTTCCAGAAGTGCTGCCTGATTTGTTCAAGGCGCTGGAACCGGTTGATGCGGTGTGTGCTGTAGTCCAGGAGACACGGCGTTGGCAGAGATGTCAGAGGTCTCCCTATTAAAAAATGTCCTGGTGTTAGTGGCACGTAATCATTGGGCGATGGGGAAAGTGGACAGAGAGGACGGCTGTTCAGGATTGCCTCAATTTGTGCAAACAGCGATGACAGCTCCTCGAAAGTCAGATGTGCACTACCTAGGACCCTATTTAGGTGATGCTTTGCGGATTTTACGCCCGCTTCCCAGAGACCACCTTGATGAGGAGCGTATGGTGCTGAGAAGCGAAACTCGACCCCTCGACGAGCGGCGAAGCTTGAAATCTCTTCTTTGTTAGACGAGAAGAAATGTTGGATTTCTTTCGCGGCAGCAACAAAATTTCTACCATTGTCGCAGTATATAGTGTTAGGTAGTCCGCGACGTGAAATAAATCTATTTAAAGTTAAAATAAATGCATCTTTGCTTAACTCGCTTACGGCTTCTAAATGAATGCATTTAAATCGAAAGCAAACAAATACGCAAAGATAACATTTTGTTATCTTGCAACCTCGTCCTTTGCGATCCGTAATTAAAAATGGACCGGCTAGGTCTATTCCTACGGAGCTAAAGGGAAAATCTGGATTGACACGATCGGTAGGTAGGTTTCCCATTATATTAGTCATTGTCTGACCTCTGAAACGACGACAAATAAAACATTGACGCGCTACGCGTCTAGCTAGAGTACGACCCGCAATGGGCCAATAACGTTCCCTAATAGAGGCGAGAAGCAGTTGAGGCCCTGCGTGGAAAAGGCGCGCATGTTCATGCCGGAACATTAAAATTGTGAAATGATGATTGGAATGTAGGAGAATCGGATGATTTTTATCGAACGGATAAAACGAAGATTTGATCCGACCGCCTACGCGAAGTATACCATCTGTATCGATAAATGGGTTTAGAGATAGAATTAATGATTTAGGTTTTAGAGGTTTATTTTGTTTTAATAAATTGATTTCTTTAGAAAATGTTTCATTTTGACATATTTTTATTAATAGTTTTAAGGCTTTGTCTAGTTCTACCGTTTGTAAAGGACCAATGATTTTATTTTTAACGTTTTTGCAGTTGTAAATAAATCTGAGTAGTGTAGTGACAACTCTTAGTAAGAAACTAAAGTTAGAATAGTTTTGTATGTTTAAAATGTGTTCACTAGCATTGCCTGGTGAAAGCTCCGCCACCAAAGCGGAATGCGCTTTTAATTCTGGTAAATCTACTTGATTCTGCTCAAGTTTTGGCCAAGAGACCTCTGGCTGCAAAAGAAAATCAGGACCATGCCACCATAAGGTGGAGGTAGCAGCTTGCTCTGGGTTGACGCCACGAGAACCGAGGTCGGCAGGGTTTAGTGAGCTAGGTACGTATCGCCAGGAGCTGGAATCACACAACTTTAGTATGCTATTGACTCTATTAGCTACAAAACCTTTTGTTTTATTTGGAGAATTTAGCCAACCTAGTACAACGGTTGAGTCGGTCCAATGAACGCAACGATTGATATTTAGATGCAAAGCTTGAGAAACTGAAGAGCTTAATTGAGCACCTAGTAAAGCGGCAGTGAGCTCTAACCTAGGTATGGTTAAAGATTTTAGAGGCGCGACTCGCGCCTTTGCGCATAGTAACGCAACTTTAACATTCCCATCTGAATCAACAGACTTGAGGTAGATGCAAACACAAAAGGCTTTCTGTGAAGAATCACAGAACGTGTGCATTTCTATATAGATGGGCGAATCAATTATTACATGTCTAGGAATTTCCAGCTTAGAAATTGCTGTAAGACTGTGAGTAAATCGGAGCTATGTGGAATGAATGACCTTAGGTACTGGTTCGTCCCAGTCTAGCTTCATGTTCCAAAGCTCTTGGAGTAAAATTTTAGCCTTGATTGTGCATAGAGATAATAATCCTAACGGATCGAAGATTTTAAATGTTGTGGATAATATGGATCTCTTTGTCACAGTACTTGTAACGGGAGATAATTGCAACTTAAAGTGAAGGTGATCAGAAGAAGGAGTCCAACCGATGCCCAATGTACTAGTAGAATTGCTTATTATTAGTGAGCCATCTTCGACATTGCTACAATCGTCAAAGATTCCTTGAAAAGTTGAGCGAAACTTGCGTAAATGAAATCCGCCCTTTGTTAACTCGTTGGAAATGGATTCACGAATGTGACGTAAACCTGAAATGGAATTCGACCCTGTTATTAAGTCATCACAATAAAAGTCATGTTTTATGACCGACTTTGTTATTAAGTCTTGAGACTCTTTGGCAATCTGTAGTAGGCAACGAGTGCTTAAGAAACTAGCACTTGAAAAGCCATAGGTTACAGTATTCAGACGTAAAACACTAATGGGATCGGATTCATTATCACGCCATAAAATGAGTTGCAAGTCACGATCAGCTTCCCGCATAACAACTTGGCGAAACATCTTTTCGATGTCTCCTGTTAACACATACTTATGTTTGCGGAAGCGGATAAGAATGTTAAATAGTGCGTCTTGGAGTACTGGCCCGATCATCTGGATATCGTTGACTGAAAATCCAGATGTTGTGCGAGCTGACGCGTCAAAGACGACTCTTAAGGATGTAGACTCACTTTGAGCTCGAAATACTGGGTGATGCGGAAGAAAGTACGAACTTAGCTTGTTGTAAGTTGTACAGACTGAAAGATGCCCGAGAGCTTTGTATTCGTGTATGAATTTGCTGTAGTGCACCTTCAGTTCTGGCTGCTTCCTGAAACGAGCTTCTAAATTTAAAAATCTCTTTTTGGCTAAGCTGTAAGAACTACCCAAGCTATCGGTTGTGTCTTTAAGTGGAAGAGCAACACAAAATCGTCCGTCGCTTAGACGGGTAGTGTTGGCTGTGAAATGCTCTTCACATTGGGTTTCTTCCATGTTTAGCGCTTTGTGAGATGGAAAACCTTCTAGTTGCCAAAACTTTTGCAATTGATCGTGAAGATCGGTAACCTGTTCTTCTTTGAGAAGAAAGTTACAAGATAGTGTAGATTTGTTTACTTGTTTGGGTGACGGGAGACAAAGCTTATTTGGTAGAGGACCTCCTAAGAGCCATCCTAATTTGGAGCTTTGCAATATTAGCCCTTGATCACCTAGGCGGTGCTGTTTGGAACCTATAATTTGCCAAAATAGTTCAGCACCAATAAGCATTTGAATAGGAGCTGCTTGGTTAAACTTAGGGTCAGCTAATGTGAAACCTGAAAGATTAAATTGAGTTATATTGAAACTATTTTGAGGAATATTAGTAGAAATAGTAGGCAGAATTAAGCAGGAAACATTGGCTTGAAATTTTTGAAATTTTGAAGATATACGAACCATGCAGACTTCAGGCTTATAATTTACAGAAGTATTACCTATACCGGTCAGGGAAATGTTATTTAACTGTGACTGAAGGTTCAATTTTTGTTTTATATCTTGGGTTATAAATGAGGACTGGCTGCCACTGTCCAGCAATGCACGGACAGTTAAATATTTATTTGTGTTTGGGTTGTGAACCTGAATTTCAGCGGTACACAATAACACTTCGGGGGTGGAAACGGTTGACAAGGCTACTGAGTCGGACATAGCTCCTAGTGAGTCGTCGTTTGTGGCGTCATGCAACATAGTGTTATGACGTTATTTGCAATGCTTACACGAGCCTGGTAATCTGCAACGTGACGTCACATGACCGGCGCGTAAACAATTAAGACATAGGCTCAATGATGTAGCCAAAGACAACCTATCCTTGGGGGATTTAGATTGAAAGATTGTGCAATCATAAATCCGGTGACTGCCCTTACATACAGCACAACCTGAAAATTTAAAAGAACTAGGACTGCCTGAAGCTAAAACTAATGATTTAGATTGAGTTTTAAAATATTGTGTATTACTTTTAGATTTATTAATATTATTGTTATCCTGCCTATCTGATTTGTTGCGATGTACTGTTTCGAGAACATCTGCACGAGATTTAAGAAAACTAAAAAATTGGTTTAATGTGGGAATGTCGGATAAAGAGTTCCTATGCTCTTCCCATTTGAATATAGTGCCACTGTCAAGTTTGGCAGTGAGCTTAAAAATAATTAAAACATCCCACTTGTCGGTAGGAAGACCAAGTGTACAGAGAGCTCGCAAGTTTTTGGTAACGTGGTCTATAATAAATCTTAACGACTTGTCGGTCTCACGAGTACTGTCGAAATTAAATAAAGATTTTAAATGTGAATAAATTAATTGGCGTTTGTTGTCATACCGTTCGCATAACAATGACCAAGCTTGCGAGTAATTACTGTCGGTAACTTCCAAGTTCGATATAACACCTCTGGCTTCGTTCTCTAAATAGGAATTTAAATAAAAGAATTTGTGGATATTTTTAATACTATCATTTTCGTGTATTAAAGCATTAAAAGTTTCCTTGAACTCTAGCCACCTAAAATATGACCCATCAAATTTGGGAATTTTGATATCCGGTAATTTAAAACCTAGTGGGTTATTATTTTTGGTACAAGTATCATGATGATGGCAATGCGAAGTCACGGTATGTGAAGGATTTGATTTAATATCGGCGGGATTTACCTTAGAATAAGTCTCAATTAATTTTTGTGCGGTTGCGATACAATGGTAGAAATCCTGTTCAATGGAATCTCGAGCGCTTAGTTCCGCGGTTTGGTTTGTAGCATTGAGAACTTCTAATTCGCTTTGCAACTCGTCGAACGATATGAATAACGCTTCAAATTTGGACAGCTTCATTGCAAGTTTACTAAGTTCTATATCGGAAATAGATTCTAAAGAAGATAATTCGTCTACATGTCTTTTAAATTTAGTAACGCGTCCTTTAATGGAACTACGTTTGAACGCTAAGTCCTTTATTTTATCGTCCGTCATAGTGAACTTGCAATATACAACAGCTGATACTAAACAAGTTAGTTATGTAACAATTATTAACAAACTGATTTGAATACGATACGCTCCTCACGAAGGCGTCGCTGGTAGCGGGCGGGTGCAGCGCAGGTAGCCGTGACGTCACACGCTCGGAAACCGGCTAATCACTCGCTGTAGTAGTGGATGCACGACGACCCACAGCTGCGTTGATCGCGAGGACGTAAACAAGTTCACTGGAATGCGACAAATAACATTGTCTTAGTTAGATTGAAATTACTAGTGCATAAATGAGGATGTATGCGATTTAGCTGGCAAATAAGATGCAAGGAAGACAGAAAGAGTGATAAATTGATTGGGAATAAGTGAAAGTGTAGTTAATTACGCTGTATGCGGATTAACACTGGGTTTGTGGTAAATAATTATAATAGTGAGTGAAGTGCTAATAGATTCCTATAGGTAGGCTAGGCGCAGTGATAACACTAGATAGGCTAAGCGAGCTAATTAGGGCTAGCTG
Source organism: Meganola albula (assembly GCA_936450015.1). Lineage (NCBI taxonomy): Eukaryota > Metazoa > Arthropoda > Insecta > Lepidoptera > Nolidae > Meganola > Meganola albula. Next base: position 283,721 of record OW388159.1, read on the forward strand.
TGAAGCTAACTATGCTTTAGGCTTAGTGGGCTACTTGTAGAAGTGATCCTTGGGCAGATAAGATTGGCATAGGCTTCAGAAAGCAGATAGGTCTTATCCAGGTAGGCCAAAGATTCGGGAACTGAAACCACTGCTGTGCACAAATCTAAGCGGAAAAACTAGGAAATATGTATAGGAACGAGCTCACTCGGGATTATTAGTGGAGTAGTAGTGCCCTTCAGCTTGATGTACGCCTCCTGGAATAACTTCCGACTGAGACACGTGGCCACGTGTGTCTTCTCCACGTAGCTGTAGCCGCTTTGTAGGGACGAAATATAGGCTGCACCCGACGTAGTCCTGCCTGTGCTGCACGGGGTGTGATATAGGCGCCGCTGATAGCTTCGGATTAGCCACCAAAGTCAGCTGCGTATGTAGTCACCACGCGGCGATGGCGTCTTCGTTGCGGGAACAATGGACCTGTTTCGGACTGCTTCCTCCCGGCAGGTCCTGTCTCGGTCGCCACTTCTTGTTCGTGATGGGAACAAGAGGAATAAAAACTAGGCGAATCTTGGAACTAGATATATTCGTCAAGATTCTACAGAAATAGCCCGACAATTTGGTTCGATAGGGTCGGTGGTTTTTGTAGTGGGCTGGGGCCCAGTAGAATGAATGTGTGAGTGAATTGTATGTATGAATGTATGTATGTATAGAATGAGTGGAATGATTGTGAGTGTACGTATGACTGATTGTGTGTTGGTGATGTGCGTGTATCGGCGGCGACAAATTACTATTTACCTAATTACTATTGAAGAAAAAAAAAAAATTCTAATTATGGAACATGACAACTGAACAGTCAGGATCCATTGAAAAATTAGATTGGCTGACGAATAATGGATCCCGACTGTTCAACCGTCATGTCTTTAGTGACACTCGCTAAGAGAAATCGTTTGACGTGTGAATCATAAAAATCGGCTTATTCGTTTGGTCTGTATAGTGCTTCTAAAGAACATACATACATACATATGCTGATAAACACATTACCACCCCTTTGCGTCGCGCAATCGGGTAAAAAGGCTGCTTATGTTGATGTCTGAAGACGCGTGTTTAGACAAAACAAAAAAACAGATTTGTTTTACCATTAACCAAAGTGTTTTAAATGTTGACAAGAAGAAACTTCCTCAACAATTTACTAAGTACATCATTAATCTTATATTTTTTTTCTAAAATTTATTTGATTCAAATAGATTTAGGTAAAAAAGGATTAGTCTAAAATATTACTTGAAGTAAACACAGACTTCCAAAATGTAAGCTCATCATTATTGTTACTTGCGCTGTCAGTATACCTTCACGCTTCGGATTACGAGGGTGCGGCAGACGTGTGCGTCCAATTTGTGCGCGTACGGATTACCCACAGTATTTACAGGAGACAAATAAAACCGCTGTGTTTGTTAAGGAATAATAATGGTGTATAAAGATTTTGGGTTGAAGAGGGTAATTCCATGATATACCTAATCATATTTCATTCAGTTAAAATAACTAACTTAAAATTTAAACCTGTCTTTTTTCTATATGCTGTCTTCCGTTTTGCCTGGACGGATATAACATGTTGGAGGGATCATGTTAAAATATGGTTAGAGAATAGAGATCAATTTAAAAGTGAAACAAACGCTACAGCCTCAGAGCATTTAACATGGGAGCACGATTAAGTTTTACGCTACTTTTAGTACTAAATTGTTTCTGCCAGTAGTGTGGGAAGGTGAAGTTACGTATAGCACAGATATAAAAGTTGAAGCGTCTTTACAAATGCACATCGGTTCGACCGTCCTCGTACGGCTCACCGAAAAAGTCCGGTGAACCAATAGAAGCCCTTCCGGCCGATTGGGTTTAGTCATCAGCAAAAAAAAAAACAAATGCACATGTAAATAAAAGGTACACAGAAACACAAAATATGAACAGTCTATGCATACAAACTGTTCAAGTACATCGGCGAAAAGGAACGTTATACAGTCTCACAAATTTATAGATGGGTAGTACAAAAAAATTGAATGTTTTCTTTCGTTTATTTAGCTCATCTCCATCCATTAATTTATTCATACGTTAGGAGCTGTTGTCTCCTCCCTCGCTCCATTTCATTTCTCATTCGCATTTTGGGGAAACGAGGTCGTGTGTTTGATGTTTGTATTAAGATATCGTTTTTACAATGTATTCTTTTTTGTTCTATTACGATTAAACAAAGTGTTTTAATGTTAACAATTTTTTTTTATTCTTCTATAGGCTGGCGCTTGACTACAACTTGCCAGATGTTAATCTATGATGTAGTCTACGATAGAACGCGCCAGCCCAGTATACCGATTCACTCGTGATTACGAATGATTATCGGTGAGAAGGTGGCAGTAGAATGAGCTTCCATATGGTTAGAAACGATAGAAACCTTAAAGGAGCAACAATTCCGACCCACCCTCTCTGCATGTTATCACTAGACATCGCACCGGAACACGGCAAGGCCGCTTGGCGGTGTGGTTTTGTCTGGTGGGTGGTCACTAACTACGGCCGAAACCTACCACCAGTTTATTATTTGCACCACCCGAGGACCACGTGTGGGGATTCAGTTAAAGGTGTACACCCACGGACGAAGGCTTTATGGACCTCTACTGGACTTTACTTCACTTTCCAGGTACGTCATATTTAAATACGCCACTTTGTTTACAACTTGACAGATGTCTATTTTCGCGCAGAGCCGCCAGCCGTCAAAATATTCTTCCCTTTCCTGTAATTATTTCCCATCCCCATTCTTTTATCGAACAAGTAGAGGTACGGCTATGCGCGACTGAAATATGGTAGAATTTCCACGGATTTCCACAAAGCGTTTGCACTCAATTTTATTGTGCGAACTGCAAGGCTGTGGTATTCGCTGCCAGCATCCTATTTCCCGTTAGCTCTAATCTTATATTTACTAGGTAAGCGCGTTCCATTGTAGACCACTTCAACACGTAACAAAGGGCAGTTTGTGGTCAATTGTCTAGGGAGATAAATAGTATTTCTGTCCGCACCGGAATAAAAAGGGCAAGGGAAATGGTGTCAAGTTAAAAATTTTTTTTTTAAGCAGTCTATGAGCAAAAGACTTTAGATTAAAATCATTTGTACCACAAAATATAAATATTTCGTCACAGTCACAGCATTTTACGCAGCATGAAATATATGGTAGCGGGTTCGATTCTCGGTCGTACCCATACAACTTTGTGTGAAATGTGTCATCTTCGCTGCTCAATCGGTGAAGGAAAACATGTCTAAGAGCTGATCATTCGTGGACATGTGACATCCACCAACCCGCACTTGGCCAGCGTGTGTGGATTAAGGCCTAAACTCTCTCAACTCGCGAGACAATTGAGAACAGACCCGTTTCCAGCTGTGGGACACTATAAAGGGTTAAAGTGAAGGCATTTTACATAAAAAATTAGCGGCCCGCCCCAACTTCGCCCGGGTAGCTTCAGCCCACTCAACAATTTACAAAAAATGTGATAAATAAAGAACCGCTCAACCGATTTTGTGCAAACTTCACCATCTACTAGTTAGTCCGAACAATGCCTAAACATTTGGTTTGAATAGGTAAGCCCGTTTTTAGTTATAAAATTACAACGAAAAGTGGCATTGATTTTTATATAAAAGCAAGCCTTATCTTTCAGGACATGTGCCTTTGAATAAATTTGCATTTTTAATGGGAAAAATTCACTCTCCCAAATGCACAGTGTGTGGTATAGACGAAGATTTGTACCACGCACTTACAGAATGCCAGATAAACAAAACCTCTAGAGAGTCTACATTAGCAAATTTAAAGGTAAATGTTTCTAACATAGGCTGGTGTAATAGCATTTTGGCTATTCCTGCATCCCAGGAAGCTAAAATGTTATATTCACTGTACAATGAGTTAATTTTATTTAAAAACAGACAAGTAATATAAATGTTAAAACTTATGTATCCATGCAATCCTTACGGGACTGACATGTTCTATGAGAACAAAGTCCCATTAAATAAATGAGATTTGAAAAAAAAAGCCTTATCTTTATAAGACTTTCGTCAATTTGAAAACAAATTGTTGTCAGACATCATCAAACAGACATACAATGTTGAAACACCCCAAGAAATATAAGCAGCCATTAATCAACCCCAGGTGTTTTATAGGGCACCTAAAATTAGACAGGGTACACCCGGGGGCCCTTATTTATCGGGTAATGGGGCCCGTGTAACCTCTGCGGAGAGTAATACTGTAAGCTTACGGTTTATTAAAACGTTAATACGAAATAAATTGATGTACTTATATATACGGGTACATAGCTCTTGTATTATTAATGAAAGTATATCTTCCTCTTGAGTAAGAGTAATTGAGAAACTGAGGGGAAGGATAACTTTATTTGTACAGGTAGGTGTGCATTTGGTTATCAACTGGTGGCAGGCTTCGGCCGTGGTTAGTAACTACCCACCAAACAAAGCCGCATCACCAAACGGCTTTGCCGTATTCCGGCGGGATTGTTGCTCCTTTATGGTTTCTAACCATATGGAGCCTCATTGTCACCTTCTAACTGGAAATCATTCGTTATCGCGAGTGAATCGGTAAATTGGACGAGCGCGTTACATCGTAGACTACATCATTGCTTAACATCAGGCAAGTTGTAGCCAAGCGCAAGCCTATTACGAAATAAATAAATTTTGAGTAAAAATGATGGGATGGGAAAAACCGCGGATCGTGCTCAGTGGCGTACCTTAGGAGAGGCCTATGTCCAGCAGTGGACTAAAATAGGCTGATGATGATGATGATGAAGTAAAAGTCTCTTGTAACATCAAGCTATTATTTCAACACGCTAAAAAGTCGCGTTATTCTCAGCACGCCCTTTCATTTCATATTCATAATGTAGAAGTGTATTTAAAAAAACTAATCCGCCATCTTGGGTATTCAGCCATTTTGGATTTAGAATGACTTCACCCAAATAATCAAGCATTTTCATCCAGGCTCAGTAGTTAAAATTGAGTTGCAAGATCCCAATAAATTGTTGGTCCTACTGTGCAGTGAATAAAACTCCTAAGGAACACTAGCAAGTATCACATCTCAGGGGAAACAGCAGTCTTACGCCGTTGCCACGGGACACAGCGTCGGGCGGCGCGTTTAGCGATTTTATCGTTCATTGCGTATTTGCTTTAGCAGTGCCCAACGACAAGTGAACGCGAGTGGGCAATGTACTGCAAAGTCGCCAGTCGCGCCGCCCGACTCCGTTTCCCGTGGCCACAGTGTTAGGCAGAAATAATCGAGCGTTTACCCCATTTTTACATTCCATTTTCAAGCAATTGGGACAGTGAACAGGTCTTGGCTCCCGTCTTGGCGGGTAAAGTCTTGGCTTGCTTGGCACTTGGCAACTGCAGCGCATCTCAACTAGACATCGCTTTACCTACATGCCACTTGATTGCGTTCGAATTCAGACATCGTTTTATACTCATTTGGAAGAATTGAGTATTGGAAAGCGTTCTCACGGACATGTTTACGAGTAACGTAGATATTTTCTTCAATATTTTACAGATATAGCCAGTGGGTTAGACAAATCATCCTATGAAGCAATAGTAATAATTATATGAAAATAAATCACACATTGTCACAGCGCCATCTAGCGCTAATTATGCAATTATATTTGCTTGTGTTATGGGTATTAGGAACGAATATACTACTTTTTTTTTTGGTAGGTATATAAATTACACCCAGACAGATAATAAACATGCTCATCCCACGAAGATTTGTCCTGGGTGGGAATCAAATCCACGACCTCTGGCTTAGCAGTCAGGGCCGCTAACTACGCCAGCAGGCTAGTCATAACTTGTATAAATCTTAATGACATAAAACCAAACATTATAACTGTCAAAAATCTGTACCTTGTAGGTACAGATTTTTCCTCCTGTTCTCCTTCCAGAAGAAATACTATAAAACTAAATAGGGGAGGTGCCACCAGGGCTTAGTCTTTTTGCAATGAAAAAAAAATACCGCATTTTTAACGCAGTTTTACCTTTACTATCCATACCACGTCGTCATACCCAAGATCCCACGAAGTATCCTAGTGAGTTACGTGCTTACAATATTTTTTTTAGGTAACATATTAATTGACTCCAAAATATCTAACTTACCAATAGTAACGCTCTACCCAGAGCCACGCCAGCTTACTTAACAATTAACCTAATAGGTCATTTAGACAAGGACAATAGCCAGAATAGGACAATCAGGCAAGACAGTGAGCCACTGAAAACACACTGCATAGTATACTTCTCAAGACAGTTATCCCTATTGAAATATAAAAGATTTTATCGCGGTTTATTTGAGATTTTGAGATTTTAAATCCAGACGTATCAGTCTTTTCAGACTTCATGGTTACGGGTGGATTAATCACAATTATTACTATCTACAAACATTATTTTTTGCGTTCCGATTTAATTAAACTGAACTCACAGTGTCTTGAATTTTAAGTTGATTTTGCTTGGGTTTGGTTCAAGTAAATTAAGCACTGGGTCCCAAGCTGGTGGTATATTCCAACCATTTTCACTGTTAAAATTGGGATGTTTTTTAATTTCATCAACGGATCATTCTTGGTAGGAACCGGTTTTCTTTGACAAGTACCTGTGTTTTATCAAATATAATATATAAATATATAATAAATATTTTGGGACATTAACACACACGGTCATCTGGTCAAGCTAAGCAGAGCTTGTGTTATGGAAACCAGATAACTGGTATATACTATACATATAATACTTTTCTTTTGTAAATATATACTTATAATAGATATTTACACCCAGACTCGACACAAACACAAATGTTCATCATTAATGTTTGTCTCGGGTGGGAATCGAACCCACGACCTGCGGCGTGAAAAGCAAGTATCTTACCGACCACGCCACCGGCCCGTCAAATCGTCATATCAGGTAATGGTTGGAGACTTTTTTTAGTGGCTCGCTGTCCTATATTACTATTTTGTCTCAGCTATTGTTCTCGTGATGGCCCATAATGTTTTACTACATCAAACAAATCTGTAGATATGTTGCTGTGTAAAATAGACAATAACATCTCCCTGGTTTCAATTAAACCTCGAGATAGAACAATCCATCTGTAAGTAGAAACAAATGACACTATAATTGCAGTAATTCGTCATTCCTTTGGGCTCGAGCCACGAGACAATCACTCGGCGCCTCGGGCGGACATTTGCATCAGGGGACGGCTGACGACTGCATCACGGAAAATACTACAGACTTGTTTGGAATTATAGACATCCCATCTTGATTTTTAACTTAATTGCTGGGCAAAGAATTAACCCGACGTCTTCTATTTCCTTCTGTGTCCTGTTACTTCTGGACAATCTGTATCAAATGCTATTATTCCCGGAGGTGTGGGTAGAGGTAATATTTTGCCAGCTGTGTTTAGAATTAGAATTATGCGCATCTTACGCATTTCTCGTGAAATGTTTCTTAACCGACTTTGAATACAATATATTATTTGAAACTAAACTTTGAAGGATATTGTGATTTGCACCAATTATTAACTGACCAAGTTTTTTGGGGTCTTAACCACAGCAGGTACATAAGCTAAAAATTCGTTCTTAGACTTTTAACGCTTAAAATACCTACTTAATAAAGAGGAAACTCGTGTATTGCTATTTAATAATCCCAATACTTACGTAATTAATATACTTTTACCTTTCATCGGACACAAATTCTAACTTCATTTTGTGTTGCTATATATTCTTTCTATTCTATAGCTATAATAAAACTCTTAATAATTCTTGCTAAACAATTGGTCTCGAAGCGCTAACTGCAATGATATCCTGATATAGGTGCAATATTTGCATCGTCTATTCATTTTGGAATGTCTGTAGAAGGTTCTGAATATTAATAAGTACCGCTTGTATATCAAAGTGATATTCGGACTTGGAAGCTTTTTGAAGCTTTGTAAGTGATAAAACATTTATACACCTAAGCCAACATAGTTCTCAACTGACTTCATAAAGAAGGTTCTCAATTCGACTGCATACTTTTTTAATTTTTTTTTTATATTATTATCATTACCCTTGCGTTTTCCCATTTATATTGGGGTCGGCTCCCTTTATTTTTATTATTCCATTATTTTTTTTATATATTATTAAGTACGCAATAATTTCGCCAAAATTTGGGACTAGATCATGTCGTGTGTATGTGTGAATTATTATTTTCATTTTTATTCAACTGTCTAGTGGGTTCAGTGGTACGCGTGCTTAGCCGAAACGTCCCGGGTTGAGTAAAAATACTTTTCTAATATACTGAGAGAATCTTAGTTGAAGTTCGGAGTTTAGAATTGTGCGCTATGAACGGCAATAGGCTCGCCCCTATTACGTATGAGACTTATCATAACATAGCATATCATAAAAGTGGGTGATAGTTACCTCTGCCTACACCTTCAGGTAATACAGTGGTGATGCTATTGTTACACAAACTCGTAGTATTTACCAGTATAAAGTTTATTTAATACCACAACACTTATCACTATTATCTCAAAGTGTATCTAGAGACAACCTCTGACGTCCGTGGCCGCGTTATAAACAAAAGAATGCGCAATAAATTACTTTTTTTAAAAATGCGCGCCAACGTTCTATTTTTTTTTTAAGTATACTGTGTTGCCGAGACGAATAAAATAAGTTTTGATCAATTAAACATAGATTAAAATGTTGCCAAACCTTAAAATAAATGTTTTGTTTGTTGATTTATAATAATCTAACACTACGTATTTAATTTATAATTTAGTTTTTCAAACCTAGTAATGAACAAAATGTATAAATGTATTTTCATTCAATCCTTAAGCCTAAAATACCCATAAAACTAGTTCCCTTTCCATAGCTACTATTTCTAATTCTAAACTAAGCATGGTGAGATAAAAGCTAAGACATGTACTCAAACCGCAGCTGATTGTGTTTCAGATAACTGAACCGAACTGTTGAGAGATGGGCAATGAGATACTGAGGGCCTCTAAATAAGGAATCGCTTACAAAATTAAACTTTTAGTAAAGGTATTGAATAAAATTTGATTTTAAGTTATGAATGCTGGAAATCGGTCTCATTTGTCTAATTTTTTTTTAGTTCTGCAATAGGCTTGCGCTTTACTACCACTATTCAGATGTTAAGCAGTGATGTGTGAGCCCTCAGATTAAAAGTGGACCATTCTTTTTTTATTCTTGCCTGTTGTTAAGCAATAATGTAGTCTACGATGGATCGCGCCGCGCCAGCCCAATATACCTACCGATTCGATATGGAGCCTTATTCTATTGCGACCTTCTCACCGAATATCATTAGTAATCACGAGTGAATCGGTATAATGGCAGGTGCATTCCACTGTAGATTTCATTATTGCTTAACAACTGGCAAGTTTTAGTTAAGCGCTCGCCTATTGCAAAATAAAAAAAAATGCTCTAATTTTAATGTAAAGGTTTACTACCAACAGCATCGAGTTGATGACGATTGAGTTTGAATAGGTTTAACGTCAATCTGCCATCTTAAAATCGATCGAACTAAATTAGATCGAAAATATCGAAATAAAATAAAACGAATAAAAACACAGAATAACAAATAGTCAATAAAAACCATATAAAACGTTACAAAACAAAAACATAAAAATCAACCGGATACACATAGGGAGCTGATAAAACTGATACCTACGTAACGACAATCTCTATTTACGATTCGATTGGCTCAGGAGTACGCATTTCGATTATTGAATAAGTAGAGAAACAAAATCCGAATTTTCTTAATTTAAAGTTTTAATTCAGAAGTATAGTTTTAACTTCACGAACCAGCGAGAAATAATTTTTAATGCTACACCTTTTTGAGTGAAATGTTTCAATAAAACTCCAAGGCTAGACAATAATTACCTACCCACAAAGGCAGCGTACACTGGAACTAACACTGTTGCCGCGGGCAGTAAAAATGAATTTTAATGGTCATTTATACCGGTATAATGAAAACAGCCCGTCTCTTGCCGCCGGCTAATACTCCCCCGTTTTGTTTGAAGTTATTTTGTCGAGGGTTTGCGGTTGATCTTCGTCTTCAGTAAACTTCGTCCCGTCTGTCACTGATATGTCATAATTATTCTTGGTACAGCCCTTTTTGTTAGCTAACGGTTTCCACTTCAAGTAAATATATTATGAATATTTTAAAATGTATGTCTTCGATTTTCTGCAATCTGGTGCCGAAAATGTGCGCTTTTGCCGCTGGGAGTCAATCTCACTATAAAGTGGCAAGAAGTAATAAGAAGTCTGTAATTAGAACCTAAGTTTATCAAGTAATATTGTTTATCATTCCACATATTTTATTTTCACTGAAGAATTCGTTTTAATTGACTACATCCTCTATAGAGCCACAATACTTTTTGCTGCTCAATATTTTTATAACAATAATAATATAGTGGGACATTAACACACACGGCCATCTGATCCGTAACTAAGCAGGGCTTGTACTATGGAAACCAGATAACTGCTAATATACTACTTAAAATACTTTTCTTTTGTAAATACATACTTAAATATAGATAATTACACCCAGACTCAAGACAAACAGGCGCGTTCATCACACAAATGTCTGACTTGTGTGGGAATCGAACCCATGACCTGCGGCGTGAAAAGGAAGTATCTTACCGAGCACGCCACCAGCCCGTCATTTTAAATGAATTATTCGCAGCTGGCAATTACTTCATAATTCTAGAGTGTTTCTAGCAGAAATCGTTTTCGAAAGAATGACCCACAATAACAATTTTTTTATCTTTTACTTTCAACCAAAAGAAATGGCTTATTTACGAAGTGATTATAAGCAATTTTGCATTAATTTTTACCTAATGAAGTACCTTAAGTACATTGTCTATTTAATATAGATAAATATGGCCCTTTACAGCACATAATTTAAACGAATATTTCCGAAGATATTACTGATTTAAAATAGCGGGGCGGCAATACCAGCCCGGCCGCGCGCGGCGCGTGCTGTTGTATTGTCTAATGGCAAATACCTCAGTATATTTAGTATCAGCATTGCACCCGTGCGAAGCCGGGGCCGGGCGCTAGTTTACTTAAAAACTGTATGTTGTTTACACTGTTTAGTAAATATAACAAGAAATATTTAGAATGATTCATTCTGTATCCTAAAGACGAGCAAACAAAAACTATTTACCAGTCACCGAGCACTCAGCGATGTCGATAACAAGCGACGGATGATAAATTTACGTCAACCGTGACAAGACCCACGTCACGGCATTGTCACGTCGCGGCATTGTCACGCCACGTCATATTGACGGCCCCCTGGTGAAGGGTTACGCGTTATTTTTGGATGTACGATTTTTGATGGGCAATCGATTTCATGGATAGGGTGTATTTTGCGATTCATGTAATAATTGTCATTGTTACTCTTAAAAAACTAAAATAAAATACATACTAAGCCTACCTTTTCCTTTATTTGGTTCATATAGCTTATCCTTGGCCTTTCACGATTACCTTCTAACTTTCCCTCTAAGATAAAAGAAAACGACGCTAGCCACCTAAGCAGTCATAAATATAAACCTCTACCTAGCCTGTAGCCTCTATTTCAATTACTTTTAAATAAAGAAAAACGATTACAAATATGTCAATTGGTTTAAGCGCTAAAATGCCACTAACTTATGCACAAACTCACAGATACACATGTCTAATTAATAACACCCTTCTTTTTTGACGGGGGCTTAAATTGATTCTCGGCTAATAAGTGTAGGTACTAGGAGCGCATCATATTGAAGGAGCGATAGGGAAATAAAAGTGATCTGCGGCGCACAGGTGCCCGCGATTTGAATTTTTAACGGGCACCGCGCCATTACCGCGCCCCGCTCACAGCCGACCGCTAAATACTTCAAACTCTAATTGAATAAACGTGTCGTGAATCCAGTTTAATCGACGAAGCACCGATGAGACGGAGGGCGCTCCGTAATCCGATTGTCCGAGTTTTAAATTTATTTAGATTGGCAAAAGGATTCACAGATTCCCCCGAAATTCCGGGCCATCCTTAAATTTCTGCGTCCCTGGTAACAAGGCCCTTGTTTTATCAACTTTGGTTGAATATCAAAATATCAAAAATCTCTCCCCGTTGGGCAATTACCCGCGTATTTTATAGAAGGTGTTGGAAATTAACATTTTCAGAATATAATTGTTGCTATTCGTTGTATAAATTTAGTCAGCCATTACATATAAATCTCTAAAACAGATATTTTGAAAACACCGATGTTTGACACTAAGTGCATGAGACCAAGTTTTTTAAATTCTGAATAGGCTTGCGCTTGACTACAACTTGCCTGAAGTTAAGCAATAATGTATGTACTATGGGACGCACCTGCCCAATATACCGATTCACTCGTGATAACGAATTATTCTCGGTGAGAAGGTGCCAGTGGAATTCGTTGCCATATAAGAGCAACAGTTCCGACCAACCTTTTTAATTGGTGTCACCAAACATTGCACCGAAACACGGCAAGGCCGCTCGGCGGCGGTGCGGCTTTGTCTGGTGGGTGGTCACTAACCACGACCGAAGCCTACCACCAGTTGATTACTAGTTGATTATAACTTGATTAGCACCAGCGGGGACCACGGGGATTCAGATAAAAGGTGCACTCCCACGGACAAAGGTGACTCAGTCCCGAAAAAGCTAGTTATAAGGAAGTTTCTTCAAAGTAACACGCTGATAGGTAGTGATTATTATTTCAAACAAGCTGCCCCAGCGAACTTTATTCTTCTCAAAACCTCCTTTAAGCTTCTACAAATACTTTAAAACCAAAATTCGCTCGATCGGTTCAGCCACTCTTGAGACTTACCAAAATAAGAAGTAAAGTTAAATGAAATACTTAGTTGTCATTTCTAAAAGTAACTGGACATTAAACACCGTCCACAAAACGTGTAGCAAACGTAAAAGTTGTTTTATTATTTTCATACTACGCTGCATTCTCACGAGAGCGCTACTTTTGCAATTTTTCAGGACTTATCTCGACTCAAAGCGAGCGTCATTCAAAGCGTTACATCTACATAATTGCTAAGATACGGCACCGCTCGTCCGATCTCGGTATTTGTATTCAAATCTGTGACCAAACCGCTGTAAACCGTGCGAACGCGGTCTCTTCCCCCGCTATTACCGTAATCTCGAAGACTGAGTTAATGGTCCACCCCCCCTCCTCTTCTTGAACACCTCTCGTCGAAGACGGCAAATTTAATGAGACACCTGCAGCTTGTACGCAATACGAATGCAAAATGCCTGAGTTAAGTGCTCAGGTCAAAACACGCTCGTTAACTTTTTAGATGGATGGGAAATTAAAGAATCAAAATTCATTGTTTTAACTGCAAATTGAGTTTCAGAAACCTAATTACTTATTTGAACTCACTTAGTAGATACGTTTTTAATTGAACGTAAATTAGTAGGTACATTATAATTGAGCAAATCAAAACCATTTTTTTTATTATGACGCGCATCAAATATTGCATAAGTATTTTAAACCGGATTTTGTTGCGGTTTACATTAGTTTTTGTATTTTGATGTTTCGTATGGATGCTGTCCAGCTTCCACAATGAAGCTAGGACTCAGGTATTTGACGTTCCAATTTGTTTATCACCATATTTGCAGAAACTGGTAGATAATAAACAATGGTTGGTTTTGGTACCTATATGTAAACTGAGCACTGGAAAATTGATAATAAATTTGTAAAATTTGTTATAAAATATTTAAATTTCAAGACAATAAAAATTAAAAGATATCTAGAAGAGGTATACGATTGAGTACCAAATCTTACAAATTCAGTGAATAAAATTTAAAAAAGCGCAAATATAAAGAAGAAAGGGAGGAAATATAATAAAAACTCAACTAAGTAAAAGTGATTCGGGCTGAATCCGCTGGCATCTGGCAATAAAATTAACTCTCGATATAATATCATTTGCTTAGACGGGGAAACGAAATAGGAAGAACTCATCGACGCAAGAGGGCGCAGCGTCGGGGTTGTGAGATTGGTCCAAATGATAAATGGTGGCGAGACATTATTAAAAGCTCGCGTATCGCCTATCGCCAAGATTCTGACTCCTCAAGCTGCACAGACAGTGGTGATATTCTTACATTACTTTTATCTGTGGTTAAATAGTTCTTTATGAGATTTAATTAATGTTTTATGATTTTGTACCACAGATGGCGATACGCGAGTAAAACGGTCGGCCTATAGTTTTAAAGGTTCTCACAAAAACCACTCGTCACGTTAACTTTTTCATGAATTGGTACATTTTTTATCTACTGACTACATGCATACGCGTTCCCATGCACTAGCGTTGTGCAATAGCGATAGTTAGCTATCGATATTTGACCGTAAAAAATAGGCGATAGCGCGAATAGTCCTATCGCAATGTTGCAATACGAGTACTTACTACTGATAGTATCTATAGTAAAAATTAGGCAATACTACTCTTGATCCCCAAATTGGGTAAATTTTCGACACTGATCACACACGACCTAAGCTTGGCACCTCAATGGACATAGCCGCAATACCACTTCCAACTGAGGGGGTCCACGAAACGGCACTGCATTACCGCTTAAAGCGCATAAATCCACAATAGCTCGAACATAGCATATTGCTTTAACACAGAAATGAGTTCAGTACAGCCTCACTCCTAACCACTGTTCTACTGCGTAGAAACGGACTCTCGAAATGCTGAATTTGCATTAGGTAGGTACTGATATTAATAATATAGAATTACTACTATTTCGAGTAACCTTTTGAGTTTGTACCATGCCCTAAAGCCGAAACACAAGGCAAGGGTAAAATAACGAGCTTAGAACTAAACAAAGGGACGCTTCAAGTATTTTTTGTAATGCCTCCTTCAGCAATAGCCGCTGAGATTTAGACGAAAACGTTTTTACTACTGAGAATTAAAGTCGAGGAGTCGTGTGGTACAAAGTACAAGCTTAAGCTGAAGTAAGATCCATAGCTACAAATTACATTTTGTTGTACGATCCGACCTTTTTATTTCAGGTGGAAAATACCCAAGAAAAGTGTTCCGTTGGAGATCCATTTTGACAGATCCACACACGGCATTCACTGCATATCTCAGTGAAGTCACAATTGTACTCTGATAAAGTGTTACTCCAGGTTTCATAAACGTCTTATAACCTCATTATAGCTAAAATAGGTTTATAATTCGTTTGTCTTTTCCGTCATCTCGACATTTATACTAGTTAGAAAGAGACAAAGTCAATTTTAATTAAAGAGTCTTATTAGATTTTTATGAATAAGCCCGTAAAAATACTGTAAAACAAATGTAGTTAATTAATATGTTACGTCATATAAGTTAATGTTCACTTTCTGCCTGCATAGCCTAAGATTTAACATTAGACCAGTGATAAGTGTGTTTTCTTAGAAAATGCGAGGTTCCGGGTCAAGCAAAAAGACGTTTCTAATACACAAGTCACTACTAAGAAAAATCTTAGTCACATCTCTAAGATGAGTATTTAGTCCTGATGAAGGTTCACCCTCTATTATTATGTATGCGATAGCGTTGTTTTTATTTATTTTGTGATAGATTGGCGTTTGACTACAACTTGCCTGATGATAAGCAATGATGTAGTCTACGATGGAACGCGCCAGCCTAGTATACCGATTCACTCGTAATTACGAATGATGCGAGTGAGAAGGTGGCAGTGGAACGAGCCTCCTTATGGTTAGAAACCTTAAAGGCACAACAATTCCGACCCACCCTCTCTTTATGGTGTCACGAGACATCGCACCGGAACACAGCAAGGCCGCTTGGCGGAGCGACTTTGTCTGGTGGGTGGTCACTAACCACGGCCGAAGCCTACCACCAGTTGATTGTCACCTGATTTGCACCACCACCATTTGATTTGAAATAACGATAGTTCAGCTATTGATAGGTGACCTTGAAAAATAGACGATGGCGGGAATAGTTCTATAAAAACGATAGTATTGATAGCAAAATTATGCAATACTATACCTGTCGACACTAATAATAGAACAAAACAGTGTTCATACTATCAATAGACTATCGCTAGCAACAACGCAACGCTATAGGCCGCCCGTTTAACTCGCGTATCGCCTATCGCTGCACAGACAGTGGTAATGATTCAAGCGATATGGATATTAGTGACGAATAGTCTTACATTACTTTTATCTGTGGTTAAATAGTTCTTTAAGAGATTTAATTAACGTT
The DNA here is from genome assembly GCA_936450015.1 of Meganola albula. Lineage (NCBI taxonomy): Eukaryota > Metazoa > Arthropoda > Insecta > Lepidoptera > Nolidae > Meganola > Meganola albula. The sequence continues at coordinate 299,956 of OW388159.1, forward strand.
TTATGACTTTGTACCTCAGATGGCGATACGCGAGTTAAACGGTCGGCCTATGGTCGGATGTTATTGTCGTTGTTGATGCAAAGTGGACGTGCATATTGTTTATTGCGCTCAATAAGAAAATAAATATTACACAAAAATAAATATTAGTGTGTGCTCAACATGTTTGACCGAGAAAACTAAGTGTGTCACTTACGAGTTCTTACGCTGACCTAGTACCTATACTGCAAATACGGTAGTAGATAACTGGTAATAAATTATTATTTTACTTATGGTAAATGATAATCAATTAAATAATGTCTAACTTTAGCCCGTTTGGGCGGAGCCGAATTACCTCAAGAAGCCCTCCACCTCCTTCACCGTCTTCTCATACAACTGCAGAGAATCTACCACCTATCCCTAGCGAGTTGCCTCCTGAAGTTGTCCCTACGGAGGAAATACAGAGATGGCTGTCGCAAATAAACTGTATATTGGAAGAAGTTTGTTCAGTCGCAGGAGAGGGAAAACTAAACTCAGAACAGAAATTGCGAATAACCAATCTTTGTCGAAAAGCCACTAGCGGAGCATCTCATATGGCAGTTATGTATCAGTCGTTGAAACAAAAAACTGTTCTAGCCCATCATACTATCAAGCATCTACAGGATAATCAAAACATAGTAAAGACCCTTGAGAGTTTTAAGGAAGTTGTTGTTGAAAATACCTGCAATATACGAGTACCTACTGAGAGGAAATCGTTCGCCGACATGGTGAAGAAGGGTAGTAATAACTTTGTTCGCCCAAATAGCCTAAAGTCAGTTACAATTTACCCTATTGACAAAAAAACAAGTAGCGAAGAAACAAAGACATTGATCCAAAATATAATTTCCCCGGAAGAAATGAAGTTACATGTTCGTGGCGTCAGGAAAATAAAAAACGGCGGTGTTATTATTAGCACTGAGACCAAGGACGATATTGAAAAATTGAAAAACTCAAGACAATTAATATCATCGGGCTTCACAGTAGAAGAACCTACTAAACGCCGTCCAAGAATTGTCGTCATTGGTGTCCCTACTTCACTGAGCGAAAAAGACGTGTTCGAGTGTATTTTCAAACAAAATTTGGCGACAAAAGTTCCCGAGCTAACTTATGAGTCATTTATATCATCAATTAAACTTAGCCATAAATCGGGTAAGAAGAACACTCCATCGTGCAATTATATTATTGAAGTTCCATCTAGCATAAGGAAAATCCTGATCAATCAAGAAAGAGCTTTTATAAATTGGACTTCTTGCCCGGTGAGGGACTTCACAATAGTTACGAGGTGCTACAACTGCCAACAATACGGACACGCAGCTAAGTTTTGTCGTGAAACCTCCCCCACTTGTGGCCACTGTGGAGACCTAGGACATTCTATGAGTGAATGTGAGAAAAAAGCTGCTCCTCCTACTTGCGCCACGTGCAAAAGATTTAAAAAACCCAGCGAACACAAAACTGGAGATGAAATGTGTCCAGCGCGAAAATATGCCGAGGAAAAATACATGAACTCTATTGATTATGAGGGCGCCTAAGGGCGCTATACATCAAATATAGTTAGTACAGTATACTCGAGCCTACGTTGTTCCTGATTGTTCCTGATCCATATAAATGATCTATGCAGATTAGAACTTCGAAACGGGCTTATTGGTACCTACGCGGTTGACACCGATGCGGAACAATAACATACAGTTATTACCTAATTAACTACATACCTATTACCAATAACATATTGGCGCACAATAACAACTGTCGTTTTAGTGCTGACTCCGCATGCGTCTGCCCCACTTTGGAATAAAACTGATTCAATTTAATATTTAGGTATTACACTTGACAATAACCTCAATTACCGTAATCATATTGACCTACTTACTAGAATACGTAAATTAATTTATATTTTCAAAATACTTCCTAGCAGTTTTTCTGCTTCCTAGGGCCCTATTTGTACAAAAAATTAGATCTATATGACATTAGATTTATATAGTTTAAGGTTAATCAAATGTAACATATTTTTGTCGGATTATTCAAAATATTATATTATTTTATTTTATACATAAAAAAAAATCTAATTTTAAGTGATTGGGTATCTTATTATATTAGAATTATATTTAAAAAAGTTATTATTTTTGTGTAATCATTATTATTCTTACGTTATTATTATGTAGTGGTAACAACCCCGAAACACAGGTTCCACCTAGTTCGGGTAATAATGTAATTATACTAGCTTACTATAACTGTTCCCGATTGATATGTAAAATGACGACTTGAATTTAATAAATTTTATTTTATTTTTATTTTATTTATTTTATAGTATGCGACCTAAACATAGCCGGTAAATGGGGGTGATATTTACTACTGCCTACACCCTTGGGTACTGACGTGAGCGCTATTTTATTTATTGTATCTCTGCTACTAATAAAACATTTGTAGAATAGACAAATAGCGTTTACAACAATGTAAGCTTAGGACAAAGAGTCAGCAAATCGAGCATTTCACTAAATCCGAGCTTGTAATAGTTAATTAACAATCGTGGCCAAAGGATGTGGGCAAAAGTGAGAGATTACATTGCATAGGAGAAGCGATAAGTTATCTCTCAATGTTGGTGTATATAAAGTAAGTAGGTAATTCAATTAATCAATGTTTATAACTTACATATTATGTATTGACATACATTCGACGACAAAAGTTAAAAGGTTTGAAAAGTAATTTTCGGCTTATTCATAAAAATCTTAGGATCCTTAGTTAAAATGAACTATGTCATTTTCTTACTAGTATAAATGTCAAGATGACAGACAAAGCTATAATGAGCTTATAAGACGTTTATGAATACATAATATACTATTCCTCTATAGTATATTATGTATATTATATACCAATCAACACAAGCTCTGCTTAGTTTGGGATCATTGACCGTGTTAATGTCTCAAAATATTATTATAATATTGTAGGGATTCTAGATTCCCACTGCTGGGCAAAGGTCTTCTCTAAACTATCTGAAAAGTTGAGAGGTTTCAGAGCTTTATATCCACACGCTTGCTGTTATGTGTGAATTGGTAGCGGACACAACCGACACAATATTATGTCCTTGAAACATGCCAGTATCTTGCAATGTTTTCCTTCATTAGTACTGAGCAGCAGCATTTAAACAAGTCACATGAAAATCAGTATTTTTTTTTATTTGTAAGAATCACGATCGAACCCGCTGCCGTGATGTTTTAAAACCGAATCCGATACCTATTACTACGCCATCTCTATAAATTTGGTCCTATTGATAAATAAAAAAAACTGACAATCTATATCAATTTTCAAAATCACCACAGTCTTTAATAGTGTAGGATAAATATAATAAGCATGCTAAGTCTTGAGTCTTCGCACGCCAACTGTTATTGCTATGCTAATGCGACAAAGAGCACATGCTGTTGATCGCGGCCAGTAAGTCAGTATGTAATATAAGTAGGTATGTTGCGAGTGGTGAATTCATTTTAGACTTCACAGGTTAAGGGAACTATAATTTGCTAAATGCTAATAAATCATTCGCATGCTAACAGCGAATGCTAATTCATTCATTGCTAGTCTATAGAGTTTCCTTACGCTGTGATGTCGCTATCACTATGTGCTCACCACATAACGTCTCGATGAACTCAAGTCACAGCTGTGTTCACAACTCAAACACACAACACCCTACGAGCTGTTCTGTATAGAGGAAACGGCACAACTTCTAGCAAGTTCTGTGTGTTATTTAACCTACTTGCAGATAGACCTGTTTCTACCGACTTTAACAGGATTGTTTTTCAGAAAATTAACAGCTATATTACCCGAAGGAATTTCACCTTTCCTTGGCTAAGGCTCGGCCCCTATACGTAATAGAAGGCGAGTCCACTCGGGCACAAATTCAAACATTGAGTTGCGGCTAAGATTTTCTAAGTATATACGAGAGGTCTTTGTGCACGAGCCGGGAATAGAACCCGAGACCTTGGGGTTATTAAGCAAACACATTTACCACTAGAGGCTATATTTATTGTACCTGTTTATGTATGACATCAGATTGTTACTAACTTATAGGCATACAGTAGGTACACATGTTAAGCTTATAACACCCTCTTTGTCGTCTAGGGTTAATAAGTAATATACAAACACAGTTACATCATGTTCAGAGCTGCGCGACCGAACAGCTAAGCATATTTCATTGGAGTATTACATGTATACTAAAAGTAAACCAATTTTATAAATTTTAGTGATTTTTTATATCAGTTCGCGTTCAACCAGTGACCGAGCTTGATAACCATTCAAAAAGAGCATTTCAGAACCATTTTTACCATTTCTATTAATTCTAAATATTATTTTATTAGTGTTAAATTCACTCACTTCACTTCAACCCTTTATAGTGTCCCACTGCTGGGCACGGTTCTTCTCTCTACTATCTTATGAGTTGAGAGAGTTTAGGCCTTAATCCACACACGCTGGCCAAGTGCGGGTTGGTGGATGTCACATGTCCTCGAATGATTAGTTCTTAGACATGCCGGTTTCCTCACGATGTTTTCCTTCGCCAATATCGAGCAGCGGAGATGAAACAATTCACACAAAGATGTGTGGGCACGACCAGGATTCGAACCGAATTAGTGTTAAATAAATAGTGTATTTTCTATCTATTCTCAGCGTTTTAGTATCAATAATTTAATACCGAAAATCACACAAGTAACTATAAGCGAGCTAATTAGATATTGCGACACAATTAATTCCTGAACTCCGTAATCCGACGATAATTAGCTACCAACTGTGTTGTGGTCACATTACTATGTAGAATTAGAGCGAAACATACCGCTTAATATACATACCACCTAAATATTGTGTATGTAATGTATTCCTCATCATCAGTCTATTTTAGTCCACTGCTGGACATAAGCCTCTCGCAAAACACGCCACTGAGCATGATCCCCGGCTACTCTCATCCAGCTCTTACCAACCACCTCGCAGAGATCGTCACTCCACCTAGTCTGAGGACGTCCTACGCTACGTTTGCCAATTCGTGGTCTCCACTAAAGAACTCGTTTACCCCAACGGCTGTCGGTTCTGCGGCAGATATGACCGGCCCACAGCCACTTCAGCTTGCTAATCCGGTGAGCTAAGTTGATTACTCTGGTTCTCTGTTGAATGACTTCATTGCGTATTCGGTCATTCAGAGAAAATCCTGTAAGCTAGCATCGACAGTGACGCCGCGAAGAGACTCAGGACTTGAACCCTGCCAAGTCACAGGACACCTAAGCTGCCTTCGATCCCGCACGAATTTAATCAAAAAGATAGGAGGTGGTAAGTTAGATGGTCTACTTCCCTCCATACAAAGCGGGAGATAGCACATAGAAAAAGAAGAGGTTTAATTTTTACTGGAACCAGCTCAAATAGGTTAAGGTTCCAGTAAAAATTATGGCATAATTGTTGAAACGTACGGAAATTTGCACCGGTTGCAGCAAGATCTGTATGGACCGCCATTAAATATGATATAATTCAGACTAACATGTACCGCGACCTTATATTTCAAAGGCGAGCTCGATACCGCTGCGCCACCGATTGCCAGCTGCATTCATCTTTGTTTGAATTATTTCTGCTCAAAACAGGTTGTTAAAAACCTAGTGAGATAACCGGCATGTTCATGACACTGTAAGCTCAGTTTACTTAAATCGGAACGCAACTTAAATAATAATGTTTGTAGGTGGTCAGTAATAAGTGTTATTAATAATTTTAAACGTCAAATACCTCAGTCTACCTGTGACCATAAAGTCTAAAAAGATTTTGAAACGTTGGGATTTAAAATCAAAAATAAACCGGGATAAATTTCGTTAAAAAATAGTTTAATTTTACCAAAAAATTATTTAATTTTGGCTTTAGTTTATCAATTCGAATAAATGTGTAAGCTGAGGTGGCCTGCAATTAAAAATAATTTAGCGAACAGTTTTGTTGTTAACTAATTCATAATTATGTGCTTTAATAATAATGTATCTTTGTTGGCAGCCCTTAAATAAATGAATATAAAATTATTAATAACGTTACATTATACAACAACTCTAGATAAACTCTACTGTATATCCACCTTAAGGTTTCATGGGTGTTTTATAAAAATTCACTTTGTTATCAAAACGCTACAATTGCCTATCTCCTTAACATCGTTATCCACAGATCCTGGGGTGTAACCCACAGCTCTGACCCTCTCACATAAATATAAAGGAATCAGTGTCAACTTAAAGATCTTCCCTCTACACTGCTGTTCCGTTATCGATATTTATTTAACTGTATAGAAGGGTCGCAGTTAACGTAGTTTCATTTCAATAAATAGATTCAATTCAAAATCAAATTATCTCAAACAGAGTTGGTGTTTTATTTGTCAAGATAATTTAGTTTTTATTGATTTAATTTGAAACCTTTAAATTTTAATTCATCAAAATGTTACAAAATGTGAGTGTTTGTATTTTTCATTTCATTTATTTATTCAAAAAACAATTGTCATTGTGGTTGAAATTACAATTTGATATTTATAGCAGATATTAAATATTTTCACATGAACAAGATAAGAAAGAAAAAAAAAAGTAAAACCTGAAACGTATGAATGTGATAATCATTACAATTCCTGAACAATGCAGATTATATAAACATGAACCATATAAGTATAATGTCTATAAATGTGAAATACCCTACATACCATGAGAACACAAACATGTCATACGATCATAAACTTGTAATAAAAATGTCAAATAATAAAAAATAAAAATACAATTTTTAAAAGATGTCAAAACCAAAATATGTCAAGATATGTCAGAGTAATAATTATGTCAAAGAAATAAAATAATAATCATAATAATATTAGACATAATGATAACCATAGATAGACAAGAGACATTATACATTGTTTGTAAAACACTACCTATAATTCGGAATACGAATATAAACACTTTTCTAGGAGAAAGGCCTTAAGAGTATCTTTAAATAGATGTCTCTTGTAAACATTTTTTTTAAGTCCATGGGTAATTTATTAAACAGTTCTACGGCTTGAAATTGAGGGCAGTGCTTAACTATATTCATTTTAGGTACCATTTTATTTTTTATAGTTTTCCTTCGAGTGCTTTCTCTAATTAGGTACTCCTCATGTGTTTCATAATCCTGTATATATTTGGCAAAATTATTTAGTGTATTTTTACAGGGTGTGGACACCCTGTCCCTGTCACACCTTCCTAGTAGGCGCTGCTGTTGCGAATGCAGAAACCGCCAAACGGTACAAATATAGCAATTTGAGTACAAAAATATATATGAGAGCCGTTAGGGGTCGAGCAAACATTAATGTCTTTGTCTAAATGCAGCCACAAATTCTGTTTCAAAAATGTTAGGTCAGAGCTCTAGAGCCCTTTTCGAAATAAGTCCTTAATACTAACATAAATAGCATAATAGCATAATGCTAAATAGTTTGTGAACACTATTTTGAAACAAGAATTTTATACAGTAAAGTTAATTTGAATTGTAAATTATGAACGACCTAATTGTTCATTCTGACATGGCGTTATAAATTTTTGCTTAAAAATAAATCTACGCTAAAATCCAAGTTATATAAGCAACAAAAGATTTATAAAGCCTAAACCGAGGACCTTTGAATAATTTACACAAATGCCACTTTATTGAAATACAAAATCTTTTAAAGAGAAAAATGACAGAATACGAAATAGACAATTGAATATTCAACTAGAATAGAAATTTCCAATATAAAAAGTTTAAGTTTTGTTCGAAATAGTGTAGTGCAATGTTAAAATATGGAGTACTGTGAAATCAATGTTTTGAAACACTACACAAGTTGGAACGTCAAACACGTGTAACCGATTGATGGCGTTTGATTTTCTTTACAATATACTTATAAAAAAATCTTATACCTAAGTTAAAATTGAACTTGTTTCTTTTTTGCTTATATAGATGTCAAGGTAGAAAGACAAACAAATTATAAACTTATTTTATCTATAACCTTTTAAGAAGTTTATTAATACAGGGGTATGTACTGACCTACAAAAATTTTATATTCGTTATCACTTAACATCTGCTAAAATCAAAAACAAAAGTGCTTACAAGTTCGTTAAACATATTTTTCTTCTTTTAAAGTCTAGGTAATTACAAGTTTTACTGTGTTTAATATTTTTCTACCGTTTCATGAATTTATTTCAAACTGGCGTTTACTTCTCATCTTTTAAATTAGGTAAGTTGTAGTCAAGCGCAAGCTTATTAAAGAAATGCTATCTAAATATATAAAAGAAGAAACTGACTGACTGACATATCAACGCAGAGCCCGAATCGCTGAGTCTGGAGACTCTAAATTTGGCACATAGGTTCCTTATGGGGTCTAGGGGTGCACTAAGAAAGGATTTTTTAAAACTCACCCTTTAAAAGGGTGAAACGGGGTTCCAAACTTTGTATGGAGAAACAAGATTAGTGAGATCAATTTCGCGGACGAAGCCGCGGGCGGAAGCTAGTTAAAGAAAAAAAAAAGAAGCGTTACAAAATAAACGTCAAGATTTTTAATAAAAATATGATAGTTACAGTAGTTCATATTGGAACAGCAAACTGTTCCAAATTGTTGCTCTCCATCTCTAGCAAAGAAGTTATTGTATCAGTGTCTTGCGTTTCAAACGTGCGCGCAATTCGTTATTACAGTTCTAGACATATTTTATTTAAAAAGTGTTTCAACTTCAACTTAATATCGTTTTAAACTTCTATAGACAATTCAATTTGATCAATTGGAACAACTCTCACTTTGTTACAAAGTTAAGGTACTATAATAAAACAATTTTAATTTAGTTACAATTTCCTTTCAGCATTCTTTATTACTACATAGTATAAAACAAAGTCGCTTTCTCTGTCCCTTTGTCCCTATGTATGCTCAGATCTTTAAAACTACGCAACGGATTTTTACGCGGCTTTTTTTAATAGATAGAGTGATTCCAGAGAATGGTTTATAAGTATAACACATTGCACCCGTGCAAAGCTGGGGCGGGTCGCTAGTTAACAATTAAATGCAACAAAAACAAAACGTTGAACTATTAAAAAAAACAAATAAGTTATTGGTTTCAAAAATCCGAACCGCCGCCGATTCAAGAGCACTTGTGTTCAAAAGACAATGTGCCTTAACTTACACGATTCATCCGAATACTGGTTACACACACGTCACGTGAATCCTTTTTTGTCCCACTGCTGGGCATGGGTCTCCTCTCAACTGTTACGAGTTGAGAGAATTTAGGCCTTAATCCACTCTCGGTGGATGTCACATGTCCTTGAATGATTAGTTCTTAGACATGCCAGTTTCCTCAAGATGTTTTCCTTCACGGCGATGAAACTGTTCACACAAAGATGTATGGGCACGATCAGGATTCGAACCCGCGACCTTGTATTTCAAGGCGAGGCCCGTAACGCTGCGCCACCGCTGCTCTGCCACTTAACTTTTAAATACTGGTATTTATAAGATATGTGGTAAGTATATTTTTACTTCACATCACTTTGACCCCGTTTCACCACCTTAGTTTTGAAAAATCCTTTCTCAGTGTACTCTTAGACGTCATAAGGAAGGAGTCTCTAGACCCAGCGGTTAGAGCTCTGCGTCCCTCTTTAGTCATATTTTAAAAATGTATCAATGTCTACTCCACATCTTTTCTCGAATAACCTTGACAGCTCTACATATTTATGTGATCACAACACTTCTCGCATTTAACTAGAACTATTGTAGGGAGTGGAGTGCCCCGCTGTGTCAATGTATCAAGTAAGATTTACCGCTTGCCTTGTAATTGTTTTCAAGAGGGTATAGTGCAACGGGTTCCGGGCTCCTAGTCTACTAACATGATATTAGCAGACGTGAGAGTGTGTGAACTTGTGATGTTATGGAGTGAAAATTCATAAATACACACTATGTTTAAAATCCGATACATAATAATAATAATGAATCCCCTTTTTTCCATGCCTCCACGTGTTAGTATAAACTGGGTACATAAATAACTATAGAACAGTTAATACAATTCATTTTGGTTTGGATTTCAAGTTGAGTTAAGGCCTTCTCCAATTTTTTCCACAGTTCTCTGTTTCTACTTTTATACATCCAGTCTTTCCGAGTTTTTTTAAAATCCACTAAATAATCTTCACTGATATTATAAATACGAAAGTAACTCTTTCTGTCTGTCACGCATTCACGCTAAAACTACCTAACTACTAAAAAACCGATCTGGATGAATTTTGTTATGGTCATAGTTAAATAGTTTTTAACTGACTACACACAAAGAGGTTAATGTTTCAGCGCGATAACCGACATACAGCCGGCGGAAAGTTAGTAATAATTCTATTTTATTTTTTATGACGGCCCTGAAAAAAAATGAAATATTTTCTAATATACTTGGAGAATCTTAGTCACAGCTCGAAGTTTAGAACTGTACCCGATAAACGGGTTTAGGCTCGCCCCCTATTACGTTTGGGACCTAAACATCTGGAATTCTTACCTTTGCCTATACCTTCAGATACCTAATACATTAGTGACGCAATGTTATGACAATCATCTCAATAACACTTCTCTTAATTGTAGAAGGTTAAAAAATAAAACAGCCGAATTGATAACTTCTCCTTTTGGAAGTCGGTAAAACGATTACGAAGTATTATTGCTACCCGTGCTCAATAAAACAAAAGTTTTATGTGGGTTAGCAGTAGATCCATAGCTTGGTACTAAACACTATAAGCACTCTATAAGAGAGGGAAATATGTAAAAAGTTAACGAATAAATCAGAGGAGGGAGTTATGGTACTTTTGAAGTTGTACACGTGTTCTGAGATTGGTGTTATTTCTAATTCGTATAAACACTGTTGGCGTACTACCGACAGCATCGAGTTCAGGATCAATCGAGTTTGTTGAAACATAAATTTATTTCTGTATCTTATTAAGTGAGTATTTTGGGGTCTGAGTCACCTTCGTTACACCTTAGTTAAATCCCCACACGTGGTCCCCGGTGGTGCAAATCAGGTGACAATCAACTGGTGGTAGGCTTCGGCCGTGGTTCGTGACCATCCACCAGACAAAGCCGCTCCGCCAAGCGGCCTTGTCGCATTTCGGTGCGATGACACCACAAAGAGAGGATGGGTCATTCCTTTGCCACCTTCTCACCGATAATCATTCGTAATCACGAGTGAATCGGTATACTATACTGGCGAGTTCCATCGTAGACTACATCATTGCTTAACATCAGGCAAGTCGTAGTCAAGCGGCAGCCTACCGCAGAAAAAAAGTAAAAGTCATTTTATTAATACTTTAGTTTTTTACTAATAAATAGTTATTATAAAATGTAACCTAGACAAGGAAGACATTTTCTCCCGGTACTAATAAACGTTTCCTATCCTGCGCGCTCATGTTGTTGTCTAATATTCAAATAATATAAAAAATCTCAACGTCCTCGGTCGAGAGTAGGTGATTAGCACAAATTGGTACAGTTAATTGAACGACACATGGGATCAGGCGACCCCTGATTACACAGAGGTTATACATGCCATACAGTTTGACCTCATTACTACAATATTTCTGGAATATTTTGGTCCGTAGCGTGCTTGCTTAAGGTAGGTTCGATTCCCGGGTCGAGCAAAACGACTTTTCTAATATACTTAAAGAAACTATGTAGCAACTCGAAGCTTGGATTGTACCCGATGAACGGCAATATGCTCGCTCCCTTTTACATATGGGACCAAAACATTGCCGACGAAAAGTGGATGGTGTTTACCTCTGCCTACACCTTTGGGTAATAGGCGCGACGCTATGTATGTATTTTGAGTAAGTAGTTAGCTAGTTAGCTCAGTTATGTTAGGAGAGCTCTATGTTGAACAATGGACAGAAAGGTACTTTTAGTATTTTCTTAGATTTAAGCGAATTTCACACATTGAAATAAAACGGATTTTATTTTATTTTAAAGATTTTAGATCCCGACGACGTTTCAAAGTCTTTTCAGACTTCATGGTCACGGGTGGGCTGAGGTATTTGATGTCCAAAAATATTAATCACAGTTATTACTGACTACCATTTGTAGGTAGTCAGTAATAACTGTGATTAATATTTTATAAATAATATATAAAATAACAAATAATATCTAAAAATATCAAATGAACCGCGATAAAATCCGTTAAAAAGTAGTTTTATTTCAATATGTTCTTATACTACTGTACTTATTAGGTACTTAATGTTGATTGGTACTACTGGTATCTAATATTATCTCTTGAGAGGCGTTAGATATATGATATGAGCATTATAGATCACTAGCTTTCCGACAGCGGCTTCGCCCGCGTGTATGTCGGTTATCGCGCCAAAACATTACCTTCTTTTTGCGCAGCCGGATAAAAACTAACCTATTTTTTTTTTAAATAAAATAGGCTTGCGCTTGACCACAACTTGCCTGATGATGCAGTGAAGCAATGATGCAGTCTACGATGGAACGCGCTTACCCAGTAAATACCGATTCACTCGTGACTTGAAGACCGGTAGATTGTAGCTATCGGGAAACATAGATGCCGGCAGCGAGTTCCACAATTTGGAATGTCCTTCTGTGTTGTGTTCCGATGTCCTTTCTCGGGTCTCAAACTACCTCCATACCCAATTTCATCCAAATCGGTTCAGTAGTTTAGATGTGAAAGCGTAACAGACAGACAGAGTTACTTTCGCATTTATTATATTATAAAATATAGTAGGGATGCTTTCTTATAGATTACGAGTGAATAGGTATTTAATAGGTGGGCACGTTTCATCGTAGACTGCAACATTGCTTCACATCAGGCAAGTTTTGGTCAAACGCAAACCTATTACGGGATAAAAAAAAACCTTAATCTCTGCGAAGTTTAATCGAGAGAATCGATTTTTTCAATCTCGTTAGATGCATACAGCCTCTGTATTAGCTAGTTATAGTTATAAAGCATGTCGTTGCAGAAAGTGAAGTGGTGATTGGTGACAGCTGACGGCTATCAACTTTACTACGGAGCACGCTCCACTTTTCCCTATAAAAGAGTTATAGTTTCTCATATAATATTTAGAGTAAACGATGTCATTCTAGAATAGAATGAATTATTGTTGTATTATAGTATTTTGGTAAACAAGCATGAATGGTATAGACGCTTGGGACACCAGAAGCGTCACTCTTACCGATCATTTAGATATTGCAACCTTACAGCCCAGATGGCAGCAGTATCGGCTTCACACAATACGCATAACACCTTTGTTAGTATATTGAAGTCAAATAAATCTTTAAACGCTTCTGAATAAAAGGTTGCGGGTTCGATCCCTGGTCGTGCCCACACATCTTTCATCGCCGCTGCTCAATACTGGTGACGTAAAACATCATGATAAAACCAACTTAGTGATAGATAGTGATAAGATTTTGAAACGTCGGGATCTAAAATAACGAAAGAAACGGGGAGAAAAATCTAAAATATACCGCGATAAAATCCGTTCTAAATTAATTTTATTTCAAAACCAACTTGTCTATTGATCCACCAACCCGCAACTGGTCAGCGTAAACTCTTTCAACTCGTTTTATTTATTTATTTATTTATTTATGATTCCAATATTAAAACATCCTTACAGCTAAACAAATTTTCTTATTTTCTCTTTAAAAAAATAATAATATTAATCAAAAATTAATTTAGGATTTAGGTCTATTTAAGTATAAATTATTTATAGAAATTAAAATTTCTATATTATTTACGACGCTTTTCGTGCACTCCGCCTGGCTACCGTGAGAATGATCAATATTTTGACATATCGTATTTGAAGACTTTCGACTAAAAATCAGGATTATCATACAACTTTAGGTAGGCGTGGATTATCGGGATTATATATCACCCCGATTACTTGATAGCACAATCATTAATTCTACCAGATAATTACAGATCGCTAAGATTGCATTGGATAAAAGCGTAACGTCTACCGAGCACGTGGTTGCATGCGCACCTCTCGATAACACAACCATCCAACACAAAGTGTCAGCCCTTCTATTGGTCGCTTCACCGTGCTCGGTGTTCATTCGTTCGTTTATATTGAAATTTTCGAGTGACAGCTGACTTCAAAAACGGACGTAATGACAGTATAAAATGACAACTGATGCATTGAGAAGTAAATATGTCAACATAAATAGCTGGTGCGAGTTGAGAGAAGACCCGTACCTATAGGCCGACCGTTTAACTCGCGTATCGCCATCTGAGGTACAAAGTCATAAAACATTAATTAAATCTCTTAGAGAACTATGTAACCACAGATAAAAGTAATGTAAGACTATTCGTCATTAATATCCGTATCGCTTGAATCATCATCACTGTCTGTGCAGCTTGAGGAGTCAGAATCTTGGCGATAGGCGATACGCGAGTAAAACGGTCGGCCTTTAGCAGGGACATCTAAAAGGGTTGCAGTAAAGGTAAACAAACATCCAAGCGAATTGTTATTCAGTAAGAATGTTATAAACCACTGAATTAACAAAAGAAACAATTCCAGTTAAAGAGTAGAGCAAAAAACCCGTGGAGTGGTTGGATTCGTTCCAAGTCGCTAAGAAACATTCTACTTATACAAAATAAATGTTCTGTTGTATGGATTGCGGGTGGATTTCGAGAGTACTCGTGTTTTTCCTATAACTGTCGGGTGGATGTAATTTATTAGGTTGGCTTGTGTCAATGGTGTTTGTAAAATCTTTGTTGGAAGAAGGATTCTCTACGGATTTCTTTAAGCGAGAATTTTGGGAGAATGATAATGTTTTGTGTTTATTAACGAGGTTGGAACAACCACTTAGTGTCCCACAGCTGGGCTCGGATCTTATCTCAACTATCTGTTGAGTTGAGAGAGTTTGTCTTATTAAGAGCAGCGGTGGCGCAGCGGTATGTGCGTTTGTAAATACATACATAAAATTTCGAATTCTGTTTCCCCATAGCTATAATCTGCCTGCCTTCAAGACACAAGTGAATTGGTATTTACTGGGTAAGCGCGTTTAATCGTAAACTTCATCTTTACTTATCAACAGGGAAGCTGTGGTCAAGCGTAAACCTATTACAGAATAAAAATTAAAAACAAAAATGACTCAGTCACAGAACAAACAGTCATGTTCATCACAGAAAGTATTTTGTCCTGGTTGGGAATCGAACCAACGACCTTCGGCTTAGCAGTCAGGGCCCTTCACCAATACGCCACCGAGCCAGTCAACTGTATAATCTTTATGTTAAATAACATAAAATAATTTAGTGTTTTGGTGCAAGTAATTTTAATTATACTTAGTGCAAAATAAAACTTAGTTCAAAGTGACCGACCTTTGAGCAGAAATGCACTTAGTGACAGGATACAGTGCAGACTATAATGAAACAGTGTACCTAATGTGCCAATTGAGTTACGTTCTGTCTCTACACAGCGCTATGTCACATTAGGAATACACGGATTGTAGAATTATACAGAAACTAATTTCCGACCGCGGCTTATGCTGGATATAAAAAAGAAAAACGCCTACTGAGTTTTTTGGCAGTGTTTCTCAGTAGTTGCCAGTCATTCACTGCACGGTAGGAAAAGAAATTGGACTATTTTTATGTAGACTCGCGTCTCAAAAAAATAAAGCATATTTTGATTTTGATTTTGATATCTCGGTCTTTCGGGGCTGAGTCACCTACGTCCGTGGGTGTACACATTTAAATGAATCCCCACACGTGATCCCCGAGTGGTGCAAATCAGTTGACAATCTACTGGTGGTAGGCTTTGACCGTGGTTAATGACAAAGCCACACCGCCAAACGGTCTTGCCGTGTTCCAGTGCGATGTCTGGTGACACCATGTAGGGAGGTTGCATCGGAATTGTTGCTCCTTTATGGTTTCTAACCATATGGAGGCTCATTCTACTGTCACCTTGGATAATCATTCGTAATCACGAGTGAATAGGTATACCGGGCTGGCGCGTTCTATCGTAGACTACATCATTGCTTAACATCAGGCGAGTTGTAGTCAAGCGCCAGCCTATCGAAGAATAAAAATAAAAATAAATAAAAAATTACCCAGGTCTCAAACCATCTCCATACCAAACTTCATTCAAATCAAATATCGTATAGTTCTGGCGTGATAGCGTAACAGATTGTTATTTTCACATTTATAATATTAGTAAGTAAAGTTATTGGAGAATTTTAACATTGTATTTAAAAAAATAAGTATTATCCACCTTATGTCCAAATTAGGTAGATATATATATATATATATATATATATATATATATATATATCGGAAATTTAAAATTAAATTTAAGTTTCACTTATGTTTAGTAGCCTCAGTGATTCAGTGGTAAGTATCTTGGCTTAGTAACCGTGAGGTCCTGGGTTTGATTCCCAGGTTGAGCAAAAAAAATGTAGTTACAGGATCTTACTTGCAGCTCGAAGTATGGAATCGCCTTAATTATTGCTCAGTATTTACAAACAAAATGGAATTCGTTTGGACTAGTTCCATTAAATGCGTTACCACAATGATTTTTTCGCGCTTTAGAAATAAAGATACCGGCAGCGAAGTCTACAATTCATCAATTCGCACACTAAAAGTGGAGGCAAAGCACTTTGAATTGACTTGGCTATTGAAATAAACGTTTAAATCTAAAATGAACCGTGATATAATCCGTTGCAAAATAAATAGTTATATTTCAATGTGTGATATTAATACGACTTGACCATTTCAATAGAATACCTGCCTATTTCTCTCTTGTATTTATATTTATTTAAAAACAGACGAAAGCTGACATTCGCTTTGATATCTCAATTTTATACCTAAATCTACAAACGAACGTTATTAACTTATCAGGTAGTAGGGACCGGGGTTCAAACCGCAATCATTCAAAAGTCGAACATTTTCGACAACCCTTAACCACCGCATTTCAATAATGGAACTCTGGGCTTATGTAAATTTATCTTTTCTCGTATTGTGTACCCTAATCTTATTCTCCAGAGAGTAGCAACCCTAGCGGGTCTGGTAGAAATTCTATAAATCAATCGCACAATTTTTTATTTTGTTTGGCTAGCACCATTAAACAACCACTATGCGTCGTAACTATAACAGTTATGCAGTACATTGCGCGCTCATATTCATGTTTTTATGTAAGCTGATAGTTGAATTACGCAATGAATAGCGAAATTTTAATTCACGCAGATTGCCGCTGTATTTGCTACTAGGCACAGGGTTGTCAGACCAATGAATGAACCTCAGGTGTTGTCTAGGCGAACGATAAATTACCTACATTGTCTCCGTAGTTTCTGACATGTGAGGTATTAACCTTAAAGCGTAGACAGAGGTGAATTACGCCCACATTTCGTCATGTACTACGAAACCTTTACTGCCTTGAATATTGATAGAATTTCCCTCGAAAAATTAAAAATCGACGGCCTTATTCATGAAAAAGTTATAAGTCTCTTTAATTAAAATGCTCTCTCTTTCTTACTAGTATAAATTTCAAGATGTCAGACAAATTCAAACGAATTATAAACCTATTTTAGCTATAATGAGCTTAAAATAAGTTTATGAATGCGGGGAAAGCCTTTAGCTGCGCATGTGTATTAATTATGGCCTTAATTCTCTCAAATCTTAAGATAGTTATGAGAAAACCCGTGTCCAGCAGTGGAATAGTATATTTAAAATTGATTATTTTCTTAAATGTAAATGCCTTATTAGCAAATCCTGGGTTATTTCAACCAACTTCAAAAGGAAGTAGTTTCTGTATTCCACTGAATGTTTTTTAATTTTTTTAGATGTATAAAATATATATGTGATAACTACTCCGATCGATCGATTTTGAAAATTATATATTTGAAATGAAACTACTTTTTAACGGATTTTATAGCGGTTTAATTTAGATTTTTACATCCTGATGTTAAATCGGATCACAATTAAGTACCTAATGTTTGTAGTTAGTCAGTAATAATTGTGATTAATAAGTTTGGACGTCAAATACCTCAGTCCACCCGTGTCCATGCTGTCTGAAAAGACTTTGAAATGTCAGGATATAAAATCTAAATTGAACCGCGATAAAATCCGTTAGTTTTATTTCAAGGCGTGATAATCTCGTAAATCCAAGAAAATATTGTAATTACATATGCGTTTGTTTCAATGGATATACTTTCCTTAAAATCCCGTTTAAATTTTATCAAAATGAGTTGATCGGATTATGAATTATTGTAATAAATTAAGTTGTAAGTTTTTTTTTTTAACTATTTATTTTAACGTAATTTTAACCTTAAATTAAACTTCTTAAAGTTCCAACTTGAAGTTAAGAGTCGTAACGTTAACCCATTAAATGACTGTAGGCTCGCCCCCAATTAGAAATAAGATCTAAACATAGTCAGCAAAAACTGGGTGGTATATACTACTGCTTACATCTTCGGGAAATACAGGTCCTAAAGAGTAAAACTAATCTATTAAAGCTGAAATATTAAAATTATAATTAATAATTTATCTTCGGTGTTAATTAATTCAAGTCGTATCTAACGTAGTTCCAAGTCCTAGTCCAAGCGGAGTGAGATATAATGAAATAGTCTGCAAGCTGTTGAACAAAATTATCAGATGACGCGAACCAACATGAATTACGGAAATTATTACTACGTCAATAACTGTCAGCCATTTGTCTTCACTTTTGAACTGAACATGTAGAATCACGCGGGAGAATATAGTTGCGATTTTCTAAAATTCTAAACCGGGTACTGGAAATAATTTACAGAGGTTATTACCGTTCGCCGGGCACAGTTCCAAACTTTGAGCTGCATCTAAAATTGTTTAGATAAATTAGAAAAGTCTTTTTACTCGACCCGGAAATCGAACCCGGTACCTCGCGGTTATTAAGCAAACACGCTTATCACCATCGACGCAGTAGAAATTAGTCGACGAAGCAGTTAGTACTGAATATATAAATCCATTTTAATGCCTCTCCAAATTAGGCGATCAAAAAGTTGAACTAACTTTAGGTAGGTAGTAATATTTTTGTTCAGGTAATTATTTAATACTTCTAGAACATAAAATTTATACGAGTGATGCAGTTGTACTGGCTGAACACGTTCCATTGTAGACCACATTATTACTTAACAACAGAACAGTTGTAGTCAAGCGCTAGTCTGTTATAAAAAAAAATCATAGTAGCAACCTTCTAAATGAATTCACGGGGAGTCATTTCATCGGATAATTTTGTTCTACGTTTTACATTCTAAAAGCCACGCCTTCTAGGTCTGCAGAACTTGTACTAGCTCGTAAATCTTAACGGAGTTTATTATATATTCCATTCAGGAACATTTAGGTTTGTGAAATTAATTGCTAAGGATTCTTGAAGTTTCTGTAAGAATTGGTAGGTACCTATTTTTTAATAAGCCAATAATAATAATAATAAAACCATTTATTGCCAAAAGATTACAAACTAAAGATTAAACAACGGACCTCAAACTAGGAACATCTTGCTGGTCCAGACAATTTTCACAAACAAATTTTACAAAGTCAGACCGTGAAGAAATAAAATTAAAGTTAGTGTGTATGTGCGTATGTGTGTGTTTGTGTTTGTGTGTCGTATGTGTAAGTGTTCGTTGCACAGGACTTCTCCCAACCTTTTTATAAGTCGAGAAAGTATACATACGCTGATCAAGTGCGTGTTGACGGATATCCTCAAATGATTACAAAATTTTAAAATTTAAAATTTACACAAAGATGTAGGCACAAAAAATTTTAACATCTTGAACAAAGTTTCCTTTCTCTACCCGTTTTGCTGTGCCCTACTAATAGTGTAAAGTTGCAACTTAAGAAAACCTATGAAGGAGCAATAAGGAAATTCTCCCGTATTCATAAACGTTTTATATCGTCATAAGCTCATTATAGCTAAATTCGTTTGTCTTTGTCTGACATCTTGACATTATACTAGTAAGGAAGAGACCAAGTTCATTTTAACAAAGAGTCTTTTATGATTTTTATGAATAACATCTATTGAGTATAGATTGAAATGAACAAAATGTTTTGACAGTCTTGACATAAGATTGTCACGTGACTTTTTCACAGATCAATGTTAATACTATAAATTTTTTCTTTTCGATATTTTGGTATGGCTTCGCTATGTCACTTTGTCTATCCCTGGGATCAAAACCGATTTTACAAAACGATTTTCGGAGGTATTTCATTGTTATGAGCCAAAATTTCATTATTTTTGAAGGACTTAGTGTTATAGAAAAAAGTAACTTCAATCTAAAGAAATATTTATATGGTTCATTTTTCCATAAGGTTCTTATGGGATCGTTTGCTTAAATAAGCCTTTAGAAAACCTTCATTTCTTTGCAAAACAATTGTCCTATTTCCATTCGTGAATAATATACGGAAGGTCCTAAAACCCACTCGGCACATATCTGTACTTAACACAAAGGGAAAGAACTACCCACCTTCTTGTAGACTAGTTAACAATGTCGTATTCGTTAATGACATAACAGTTGTTAAGATTAAGATGTAGAAATCATGTTTGCGGCTATACTATTCATAAATTACATTGATAAATTGGAAATTTATAAAAATACGTATATATCGGTACAGGAGGATAGTCCTCGCCAGAAAACTTATTGAGTGGGTGTGGTTACGAGCAGCAAACAAAGTTAACTGAATCACACTATTAATTTGTTACGAAATGTAAAAATAATACAACGAGTGGTAACAGTTCCTAGACCAATGTTGATCGCACGGATGTCTGTAGAGAACTGAGGACAGTTCATGTAGCGACGGTCCCCACTCGTCGCCTGGGCGAACCTCAGTCTAGACTCTGTCGAAGCGTGTCGACACGATGCGCTGCCGCCTCGCTGTCAAGTCTGCTCCCGTACTAATGACTTCTCCGACATATATATTTTTTATAGATTAAAAAAAACATTAGATTAAGAGTGAAATCGAAGCATTGAAGCATTTATCTGTAAAAAATAGGTATTTTTCCTTTATCTATGTTGCAATGCTTGTGTGCTGTAGTTCCGCGCTTACAAGAGTAGCAGTGAATTTTGGTGGTGGCTTAGGTCCCAAATTTTTTAATACCTCAGGCTCACTTATTACAACGTAATTACGCCTAGACTGTGCAAATACTTATAACAAACTTATCGTGTAAAGTATGAAACAAAATGTAAATGCGGCCAAATCAACAAGAAATGCTACGTATAGTTCAACTGCAGGATGAAGTCCATTGATGGCGTCTATTTTTTGTCATTTACGTGCTTTGTTAATTCATATTACGATCCTATAAAAATCAAACCATGAGAAATATTTAGTTACTAAAATCAGTTTATAGCGGTGTCTTGCCACGATTAAGTCTGTGGTGGTCCTTTTCACGTCCATAATGAGAGCGAGAAAGCAATACTATGTCAGCATGTCGCACAAATCTTTTGCTAGTTAGTGCCGATGCCGAGTCGACCCACTTACTGAACAAGTTACTGTCGCTAACTTTTGTGCGGGATTTGAATTTGTGTGATATCGTTCTGTTATAGACTAAGATTCCATACCTTATTACCAAATATCACGCGATCACGATTCATAATAATATCCGCCTAGTCATTTTTCGGCTGTACTCATTATGTGACCAGTAAAATAAGTAAGCAGGAGATATTATAGAGCTTAAGTTCTGCGGGATAGATTTTCCTACACCAAATGCAATAGATCGGATAAAAAACGGAAACTCTAAAGTGCTCTCCAACGCAAGGTGCGGATGCATCAAGTTACTAATTTCCATGACTAATAGCGTTAAAATGTTTCAGCTTTTGTTTTGGTCCGGTCCAGTATTGAACCTGTAGTAGTAACAGTTCGAGCGATATCTTAGTTACTAGGTACGCAGTGATTTTTTTAAATCTCGATGTCTTGTTGGAAAAGTTTAACTTTAAATTATGAAAAATATTTTTATTTACATAATATTAAACTCTAATTATTTTAATATTACGTACTCTAAAAATTTATTGGTAAAATTTCCACCAAATTAGGAAATTTGAGACCTGTATAATTTATTCAAAATAGAAGCACCTAGTAGAATTTGCAATTATACACAGTCGTTTTTCCTTTGTAATCATATAACGTGATTATGCTAGGACTGGGCTCTCTGTCTAGGCAGATATCGATGTGATGGTGTGATCGCTTAGTATTAGATTATGTGACTATGTCCGAAGTTTGTTTTAGTAATTTATGTAGTTTTGCTTGTTCGATGTTATCTTCAGATGTTACTGATTTTTCTTATGATAGCAGAATTTTTGCCAGCATTTATTTTTAGTATTGTCTTAGATTTACGCGAATATCACACACTGTCTTTTCAGACTTCATGTCCACCCGTGAACATGAAGTCTGAAAAGACTTTGAAACGTCGGGATCTAAAATATAAAATAAACCGCGATAAAATCCGTTAAAAAGTAGTTTTATTTCAAGCATTTATTTTTGTTTACTGTACTCTTAAAAACTTTGACGACCTCAGTAGTCGAGCGGTTTAAGCCGTTCGATTGGGCTATACTGTGCCCGAGAGGTCGCGGTTCGATTCCTGCCCCGGACAATATTTTTGTAACAGCAAAAAATTGTTTCGGTGTCTGGTTGGTTGAGGGACTACCCTCCGTGCCTCGGAGAGCACGTTAAACCGTCGGTCCCGGTTGTCATTTAACACATCTATGACAATCCTTACATGTAGTCAGAAGCCAATATAATCTGACACCTGGTGTAACCATCTCGGCTACTGGTTCCCTATGGGTTTCGAGGTCTGATGCCAGTCGCTCGTATAATTCTGGTAGCTAGCCGCTTCAGGTTAGACTGGGAGCCAACTCCAATATAAATGGGAAAAAGGCAAGGGAAATGATGATGATGATGATGTACTCTTAAAAACTTACTTGGGGGCTGAGTCACCTTCGTCCATGGGAGTGCACCTTTTGTCTAAAACCCCTGGTAATTAGGTTTACTTGTATGTAAGTGGTGGTAGGCTTCGGCCGTGGTTAGTGACCACCCACCAGACAAAGCCGCACCGCCAAGCGACCTTGCCTTGTTCCGGTGCGATATCTGGTGACACCGTTTAAGAGGGTGGGTAGAAATTGTGCCTTTATTGTTTTTAACCATTATGGAACCTTATTCCACTGCCACCTTTTCATCGAAAATCATTAGTAATCACGAATGAATTGGTATAGTGAGAACGTGCGTCTCATCGTAGATTACATCATTGCTTAACATCAGGCAAGTTGTAGTCAAACGCAGGCCTATTACATAATGAAAAAAATAATTCTAGCCATGTTCCCGTGCGAAAGTTGCCCCTCAAACCTACTGAATATGCATAAAAAATTTCATAACAATCGGTCAAGCCGTTTCGGAGGAGTACGGTGAAAAACATTGTAACATGGAAATTTTATGTAATAGATAAATGCGAAAATAACTCTATCTGTCTATCGTGCTTTCACACCAAAACTACTGAATTTGATGATGTTTAGTGTGGAGATAGTTTGAGACTCAGGAAAGGATATAGTTTTTATCTGACTGCGCAAAAAGAGTTTAATGGTGCGAGCAAAGCCGCAGTCGCAAAACTACTTTAGGAATAAAAAAATATTAAAATTTAATGCCTCACAAATAAACAAAGAATCGAAGAGAGCAGCGGTGGCGCAGTCGTACCCACACATCTTTGTGTGAATTGTTTCATCGCCGCTGCTCAAAATCGGTGAAGGAAACCGCCATGTCTAAGAACTATCACTCGAGGACATGTGACATCCACCAACCCGTAGGTACTTGGCCAGCGTGTGTAGATTAAAACCTAAACTCTTTCAACTCGTAGACAGTTGACAAAAGACTTATGCCCTGCAGTGGGACACTAAAGAGGGTTGAATTGGAGTGAAACGAAGAATGGGTGATTAGTGAGATGACGAATTACTATTCCATGTTTTGTCTTTTTCTCACTTATGAGTATTCAAAACCGTTAGACAGTGACAAAACACACATAATTCATCAATGATCTGCAATATGTATTGAATTGAATTTCGATTTTTATACCTAGAAATTATGCTTACTTATTATACGCAACTGAGAATCAAACAACCGTCTCATAGATTTCGAAGTCGAGAAGTAAATTCTTCCGCTAAGCCGGAACTTCTAACAAAAACAAAGTAATTTATTTTCCGTAAGGAAGTAAAATTTATGACGGACATAGAAGCCATTATTTTTCGGCGAAAGAACTAAGCAACCATCGAGAACATATTTTACGATAACAAGCTGATAATTCAGTTAACTATTTCACGATAGCCAACATAACAAGGGGGGGGAAGTGCTTTAGTTACCTATATCTAACTATTACTTCACTTCAACCCTTTTCAGTGTCCCACTTCTGGGCACAGGTCTTCTTTCAATTATCTTAGGAATTGAGAGAATTAAACCTTAACCACACACGCTGGCATAAGTGCAGGTTGGTGAATGTCATGTCATAAGGGCTGAGTCACCTGCGTTTGAATGAAACGTACCCGATGTTAGGCAATCATGTAGTCTACAATCCGGCATCTCTGTTTCCCGATAGCTATAATCTACCTGTCTTCAAGTCACGAGTGAATCGGTATTTATTAGGTAGGCGCGTTCGATCGTAGACTGCAACATTGCTTCACATCAGGCAAGTTGTGGTCAGGCGCAAACCTATTATAGAATAAAAAAAAAACAATAGAACGCGCCTGTCTAATATACCGCTCCACTCGTGATTATGAATCATTTTCTGTGAGAAGGTGGCAGTACATAGAGGCTCCGTAAGGTAAAGGAACTACTCTTTTTTTAACCCTGGACCTCGACTTTAAGGTAAAACCATTACCACTACACCTTTAACCGACTTCGTTTTAGTATGATGTACCGCTGAGATATCGCCCGCGCCGCGCCCCTCCAAGATAGGTCCCCAGATGATTACGGTTCGAGAAATGCCCTCCGATCCTCTAAAACTAGAGTGTCCGGCAACGTCCTGAGCCGAGGTTTCTCCTCACATGGGTAGCCCTCATTGCAGTTGCCACAGTACTTGATCGCTTCGACCGTCCTCGGATGGCTCACCGAAAAAGTCCGGTGCACCAATAAAGACCCTTCCGGCCGATTGGGTTAAGTCATCCACAAAAAATAGTATAATGTACGTCCTACGTCAGTTGTCACTGATGAAATAACAGGTTTATTCGAGATAAACAGGAATCAGAGAGCGTGGCACGGCGCAAATGTTCCGTTTATGAACTTAATGGCAGAAGAATACGGTCATAACTCAGGATGAATACTTACCTAGAAACCAAAGATCTACTACTGCTAGATATGACAAGTAATATCAGACGTCGGAAGGTAGAGTTTTTTAGTACTTACACTGATTTTATACAGCGATACAATAAAATAAATATGCCTAAAATCCTGACATTAATTAAAAATTGTAGAAAAAATTCCGTGATTTGGTAAATAAAAAGCCATTTGTTCTTTTTTGGCAACCTAAACTTACACTAACGACATCAGATGTTCAAATTTGTAAAATTCCAATGTGAATTTAATTATTGTAAACATTTCGATGCATGTACTATGATGCAACCTAATTCCGATCCACACAACCATCTAACTTAAAACTAAGCTGAGGTTTACCTATGGTAAAATATAATAAACATAGACAATTTTTGGTCAATACATACTTTTATGTAGATAATTCAATTCACATTGTGACTCAGATAGATAGAAAGGTTCATAATGCACCCAAATGTTGTCCTGAGTCGGAATCGGATCCACGTCCTTTGATGTAAAAAGTAAGTGTACCAACTTGCTAACTGCGCCAACTGCCTCACTAGGTTAGACTCAAGATCTTGTTCTATATGTGACCAATATTTTCAATGTCTCATCAACTTACTTGTAATCCACATAATATGAACGCTTATTATAAAAACTTTCCGCACTGAATTTATATTTCTTTAAGATTTATATGTTTATTTTAGAAGCTAAATATTTAACATATAATCCCATCGCTTGTAAGATACCAAACGTCAATAAAGGACTTCACATTATTAGTCCGGCTTTATTCGTCAAAGTTTAGATAGCGAAATCTAAAATTTAGTTATGCAACAAATTTTACTGGATCAAAGTAGTCTGGGCTTACCAGTCCCACTTGATAAGATAAGGGTCAGGATTTGAGTATACAATTTATTACATTGGAATTTTAGTTTGTCACTTCCAGTGGTAACTTTACATCAGTAATGTTCAGCCGAGTAGGGCAGGAGTATAAAAAACGTAAGAAGTAGGGAGCGACACATAAATCAGGAACAGACTTCTGGCGCCATTGTGAGTATAACTACTTCAGATATAAATAGAGGGCTTTGCTGTTCTACGGGAAATAGGTGCCTACCGAATAATCTGTAAGGTTATACAGTTTTATAAACTCACACCCTCTTCTCGTTGTATAGTTGTATCGTAAAATTGTAATAGGTCCGCTTTGACAAACAAGTGTTACAGAAAAAAAAGAACCTGAATTATCGAGAAAGATGTTTAATAATTACGAATATTTTCACCACACTATTTACAGAAGGAAAGACGAAAAATTTCACCCTCCTCTTTATAATCGAATAGCGGCAATTAAAAGTTTTTCACTTCCCTCTTTGAGGCTTTGACGGTATCGACTCGTTTTTATATATTTACCCTTTTTAGCGAATTTCAACGAGTTTCAGAAGTTTCTTTATAGAGAGTAATTAATAATGTCTCGGACAAGGAATTGTTTTAATTATTCTGTTATAAACTTAGCTCAATTAATTTCTTGTTAAAAGAATTAATTGGTGGGCGCGTGTCTTTTTGTTTTAGCTTAGTAGTTAGTTGCGACTACTTAAAAATATTTGCTTCAACTCTGAATCCTGGTCGTGCCCACACATCTTTGTGTGAATTGTTCCATCTCCGCTGCTCAATATAGGTGAAGGAAAACATCGTGAGGGAACCGGCATGTCTAAGAACTAATCATTCGAGGACATGTGACATCCACCAACCCGCATTCGGCCAGCGTGTGTGGATTAAGGCCTAAACTCTCTCAACTCATGAGATAGTTGAGAGAAGACCCGTACTTAAAAATATTAATTCAATTCAATCCATTAATTTCAGACTCTTTGTGTATAACATACGTACAGTATAGAAATACATTACAGTCTACTTTCACCCATTTCACATTAATGATTAATTCATAATAATCAAAGTGATAAGTTGAGGTGGCAATGGTCATATTTTTGTGAGTAGAAATCATATCGGCTCTTTCAAAGCCTGGCTCTTTAGTACACACTCTCCCCTACTTGTAGTTATTTTAGTTACCTACCATAGTTTATAGTAGCTTGAATGTTAACAATAGCTCACAATAGAAGGCCCGCCCTTCCCATGCTCGAGCTACCACCAAATACTCTATCACTTTGAATAATAGCGACACTAGGTACCTTCATATTGCAAGCTTTAATGAATTTTACTAAATTCATGTTTCAACATAACTAAATTAAAAATTTAATTAAAGTTCCTAGCTAAGTACTACTAAATCACTTCAGCTTTCAAATGATTTAAATAGCATCAAAATCGATTCATTAGTTTAAGCGCTACGCTATACACGTCAAACTTTTATCAGACCTTTTCGTTTGCGTAAACAAAAATAAAATTTATGCTTTTGCAATAAACTACTTAAAAAACAAAACGAGTTTTCAATAACTTTAAATTAAAAATTTAATAATGCGTCACACATTTTGTTATGCTAAGTACACACGGCTACATAACAAGCTATAAACTCCAATATAAGCTGACCTCTCCTTTTACGGAAGTCCTATACTAGATCAGTTTATACTGTACACAAGTACATTTTTGAAACAAAAATAATCAAATCTAAATCGATCTATCCAGTTAGATACTACGTGGCAAATAACTTGAACACAAGTACATAGACACAAACACGTGCGTCTAAGTTATAACACTCCCCTTTTTACGGCGTTCCAAAAATTAAAAATTTTGGAACAAATAATTTGGAACCAAACCAAAATAGTTTACAAAAACTTTTACTTCTGAATGCTTAAACAACAAATTGTAGTTTAGTTAAACACAACCTGTGCATTATTCAACTTTCACGATGGACGGATAATAACACAAATGTATTGTAATGTTAATGTTATGCAAATGGCCGCCGGCTCCGAGGAAATTATTAAAAAAAATAATACATCCTAAATGAGAAACGAGAAAGTTTACCAACGAATTTGTGAAGTTTCAGTTTTATTTTTCATATTTTTGATAACAATTTCTGCTTTGTTTGACGGCATAGCCTTGTTATTGAGGCACATAATGAAATTGCTCAGCCAATTAAGCTCAATATTTATGAAACCTATTTACAGATAACCTATTGTAAAATGGGCTGAAAACATTTTAAAATTAACAATAATATAACTTATTTCAACGGTGCAGCGTTTATTTAATAATCTGGCAAAGGGAACACCTGGGTCGAGCACATTGTTTTTACATAACTCTTAATAGCGGGTTGGTGGAAATAGTGCCAGATAGTATCTGCTTGTTCCTACTACAAACGGAACCACAACATAGCCACAAATGCTGGTGATTTTCACCTGAGCCTATATTTCCACTCTTTTTAGTGTCCCACTACTGGGTATGAGTCTTCTCTCAACTATCTTATGAGTTGAGATAGTTTAGGCCTTATTCCACACATGGTGGCTAAGTGCGGATTGGTGAATGTCACATGTCCTCGAATGATTAGTTCTTAGACATTTAAGTTTCCTTACGTGTTTTCCTTCACCGACATTGAGCAGCGGAGATGAAACAATTGACAGTAAGATGTGTGATTCGAACCCGCGACCTTGTTTTTCTAAAGCAAGGTCCGTACCGCTGCACCACCGCAGCCTTCCTGTGTCTACTCCTTCAGATAATACAGGTACGTCATCAAAACGAACATTTTGTGGTATATTACGTCCTGGATTATTATTACTTTCAACTAGTTAAGGACGGTACAACCGCACATTTATTGCGGTGTGAGCAGATAGCGAAATGCACACATTGTCATTTGCATTCATTTTATTGCTAACCAGTGCCCTAATTCACATAATGACGCGCCGACCAAGGTGCGGTGCAGTTGCAGTTAAGTTTACGTCTTAGTGCAAAATGGTATTCATGTAATTATTTAGCTGTCATATCTAGTCTAATGCGCTCGCGTGACACGAACTTGACGCGAGCGTATCTGACAGCGGTTGTCAAAATTACCAGAATATGAAAAGGGCTGTTTTGATCGAAGTTTAACTGCAACTGAACTTATTTAATTACTCGAATTAGCCTACTGTTCTCATTCAGATCGCGCCATATTAACACCTATCATTAGATTGAGAAGTGGACTCAATATAAGTATGCAGGAAAATCTCTAGTTTCATTCAGTATCAAGCAATCATTTATCAATCAGTAGAAGAAGTTACGGGGAAAACTGTACAGAACAGAAATTTATAGAGGGACTAGCTGCCCCAACCAACTTCGTACCGCGTATTACTGCCACATTATACAAAAAAAAAACAAATAAATTCGTCCAAAAATTTAAAAAAAATTAAGAGTGAACAACCCTTATTACTAAGGGGTATGAAAAATAGATAGTAGCCGTTTCGGAGGAGTACGGTAGCAAACATTTACATGGAAATTATATATAATAGATTAGCGGACCCCGCAGACGTCGTCCTGCCCGGTAAAGCAGTGCCACTTGTCTGGTCCGAAAACAGAATACGACCTATAAGATTTCATAAAAATCGGTCAAGCTGTTTCGGAGGAGCTTTTTTAATTTTTCTCTGCGTAAAAACCATCCTCGTACTTGAAGGAATATTCTAAAAAAAGAATTATCGAAATCGGTTTAGCAGTTCTCGAGTTATGCGCTTACCAACACATTTTGCGATTCATTTTTATATTATAGATTTACCAAGTTACCCCAATATAGTACAAATAGATAAAAGATAGGCAAATATAGTAAAAACATACAAAACTTTCTAATGTATTTTATTTAAGCCTTCCACTACCAACTGTAACTCAATTTTCCCAACTACGGATGCAAAAACAGACTTAAATGTTCCAAAAGCTGTACCATTAGGCTGCTTACAGACCTGCGAATAGGTAATGCGACTGACATCTTGTTGTCACGCTGTGCTGTCAAGTGCAATCCTTTACTAATGTGCATTAGGCTCTGATCACACAAGTACTTACCTCTATGTAACCTAACATATACAGATTAATGTTTCATAAAATATTATATTTTGAGTTTAAATTCACTTCAACCCTTTTTTGTGTCCCACGTCTGGGCACGGGTCTTTTCTCAACTGCCTTACGAGTTGAGAGAGTTTAGGCCTTAATCCACACACGCTGGCCAAGTGCGGGTTCTTAGACATGCTGGTTTCTTCAGGATGTTTTCCTTCACCGACTTTCCGCCTTAGAAATCACGGGTTCGAATTCCATTCGTACACACACATCTTTGTGTGAATTGTTCCGTCGCCACTGCTCAAGGCAATGAAGCGATTCGCACAAAGATGTGTGGATAATATTAAGGAAATGACTATTATCAAATAAAATAATTGTTAAATCTACGTTATGTTAGAAAGCGTATCTATTATAAATTTCCAGACTATCGTACGGATAAAAATGCTTGGAATTAAGTCGCTCTAATATATATATTATGTCGAATGTATATGTCGCTCTAAACAAAATGTAATATATATATATAAGTAGATACTACTTGAAAACTATAACAAACTTCAATCTTTTTAAAAAGAATTTATAAGACATGTTATTGAAAAAGTGCTGTTACAGTGTAGATGAGTTTCTGAAGGATAGGCACACACTTTGAAGCTTAAGTAGTATTTATTATTTTTTGAATTGATTATTAATTGAATGTTATTAATTATTATGGAATATTTTACTATCAATTGAATTTTATAAATTTTAATTAGACGTATAAAGACTATAATATAATGTAATCATCATTAGTATTTTTGTATTGTATTCTCAATTTTCTACACAAATGTATTTTTGTTTCGAAATAAATGACTTATGACTTCATTTACAAAAGAAAAGAGCCTACTGTGATTTTTGGCAGTGTTTCTTAGTAGTTGCCAGTCATTCACTGCACGGTAGGTAAATAAATTGGACTATTTTTATGTAGACTCACGTCTAAAAACAAAAGTTTATTTTCATTTCATTTCAACGTTACATGGATGTTTTATTTACAGTGTGTGCTTAGGTTTAGTGTTCCAAAATTTAAATGTTTCGAATGCTCAAATGTTCCAATAGTAGAACGATGTCTCTAGTCAGTACTAGATTTTGCATTACATCTGCATCTAGTTGGTGATTCCAAGCATAATGTTTGATGTTTCTGTTCAAAATGTATTCGTAGTACTTAACAGTTATTAGAATGGAACTTTAAATACTACTAGCTTCCGGCTACGGCTTTGCCCGTGTGGTACTTATTGAGATAAAAATTAAGCTATGTGTTAATCCACACCGTAATTTATTTCTGTGTTAAATTTCATCCAAATCCGTCAGGTTGTTTTTGCGTGAAAGAGTAACAAACATTAGTACTACATGCACTCTTACAAACATATGCATTTATAATACATATTATTAGTATTTTTACAATTTGAGATCTATCAGCAAAAGATGTACACAATAAAAAGTAAATAAAAAAATATAAACCTTAGTATTTTTTTAGTTTATGGATGAACTAAAAAAGAAACACGGAACGCATAAATTTTGATTCGAAAAAAAAAAAATTCGGTTTTATTTGTCACAAAAATGATCACAATTCCTGCTATGGTTATCAATTTTGTGACAAATACCGAGTACCTACCTGAATCAGTTTTTGAGTAAAGACCATAGATTGCCACCGGTCCTTGTTTTTGTCAATTTTGGACAACCAATTATATTTTAGACCAAAAAAATATTGTCTTTTATTTATTTTGCATTTGTCAGGAAAATTACATGCAACTAGCGGCCCACCCAAGCTTCACTTCAGCCCACTCAACAATTTACAAAAAATGTGATAGATAAAGAATCGCTCAACCGATTTTGTGCAATCTTCACATAAACCATCTACTAAATAGTCCGAACAATGCCTAAACATTTGGTTTGAATAGGTAAGCCCGATTTTGAGTTATAAAATTACAACGAAAAGTGGCATTGATTTTTGGAACTGAGTCACCTTCGTCCGTGGGAGTGCACCTTTCATTTGAATCCCCACACGTGGTCCCCGGGTATTACAAATCAGACGACGTTAACTGGTATAAACTGGTAAAGCTTTGGCCGTGGTTAGTGAGCACTCACCAGACAAAGCCGCACCTCCAAGAGGCCTTCCCGTGATCCATTGCGATGTCTGGTGACACCATTTAAAAGATTTAAAGGGGGGTCGAAATTGTTGCTCCACTATGTTAACTAACCATTTATGTAGCCTCATTCCACTGCCATCATCTCACCGAAAATTTTTCGTAATCACGAGTGAATCGGTATATTGAGCAGGCGCATACCATTGTAAACTACATAATTCCCTAACACCAGGCAAGTTGTAGTCAAGCGCAAACATATAGCAGAGTATAAAACTAAATAGTACTAACAAATGAACACAGCCACAGAATTAGCTTGAGTTAAGCAATTCCAAGTTCGGCTTCGCGCCAACAGGCACAGTGCAGAACAATCAGTACCCTCGTTAGCAGCTTGGCAGAGAATTGAACATCCAATTTATACGAAATTAGCCGAGGAACGAAGCACTATCTAATAGTTTAAACATTTTAAATTTATACGAAATTAGCCGAGAAATGAGACCCTATCATATAGTTTATAGATTTTAAACTTATATGAAATTAGCCGAGAATCGAGATACTATCATATATTTAAAAAAAATTAAAATTGTACGAATTTAAGCCGTGAAACGAGTCACTGTGATAGTTGAAAGATTTTAAATTTATACTAAATTAGCCAAGGAAAGAGACATTATAATTTACAGTTCAAAGATTCTCAATTTATACGAAACTAGCCGAAGAACGAGACACTTTAATATAGTTTCACAAGACTATGTTATTTTTCGTTTAACTGCCTCGGCCGCGGCGGTTCAGTGGTAAGCATATTTACATAATAAGTACAATTCACTATTCCATTCCTGGGATATGCAAAGAGAGTCTTCTAGTAAACTAAGAGAATCTATATAGCTTGAAGTTTGGATTTGTGTCTGATGAATGGCAATAAGTTCGCCCATATCACGTATGGGACTTAAACACAGCCGGCAAAAGTTTGGTGATATTCATCTCTACTTACACCTTCAGGTAACACAGGCGTGACGATATAATTGTGCACGTGTTTTTTTGACATGGACATTGCTGAAAATCAGTGCTGTGGGTTGCCTCTAGTAGGCACTCACAGCGATAACTGAGCAATATCCATGTTTGACACTGATGGGTCACACTTACTCTATGTTTTTTATTACTTTCTTCTTTTACTGTTTCCATTTAAGTTTTTTTTTTTCTCTTTCTATGTGTTTTAATCATTTTATTTTGTGTCTCCTGTCTTTATCAAATTAATGTTTTTCTTTCTTTCTTCTTTTTCTTTTTTGTAATAAAGACTATGTATGTGGTAAACATGCTGGCTTAATTACCACAATATCCCGGGTTTGCATCGCGGGTCTAGCTAAAACTTTTTTTTTTTCTTCTTAAAATTCTTTCATAACTAGAAAAATCTTAGAATAGCCTGAAGATGCAAAGCCAAACAGCCGGAGAAATGTAGGTAATATTTACCTTTGCCAACAACTTCAGACATATGTATATAAGTTATGTGTTAAATGGGGGTAAAATAATACAACAATTACAAATGACTAAGTTTAATCATATTTATATTTATACAGTTCATTAGCAATTGGAATATACTTCAAACACTAGTTATTAAAAGAATATATTATTCGATTTTGCCGATTAATGCCGGTATAGCTATAACGCCGGTCTAAACCGAGAGACCTTATTTTAGAATCATATCTGATTTTGCCGATCGGATGTGCCGCTTTATGCCAACCCATTTAAACGCTTTAAACAAGATCACAAATAAGATTTTTAGCATTAAAATAAGGGTTTGACGTGTGTTGAATTTGATAAACGGCAATTATCGACAATTTATTCAGCATCCATAGAATATTCTAAGCACTAACGAACTATATTGGATCAAGGATAATACAGCCTGTATGTAGGGAGGTATGATACAACTAGCGAAATTACTACAGAGTATATTAAACACCATGTATTGCACTATAATCCCATGCCATAAAACCATATACATTAATAAAATCATAGGCACAAATCGTACATGACGATAAAATCGAAATCTTAAAAGTAAGATGTCATTTTTAGTGTGTGTTATTTTATTTATTTCGTTGGGGATATACCAAAAAATTATAACAGCAACGGTTTATCATTTTGTTATAGGCTTAACTTTACACAATACTTAGAATTTCACAATAATTCACATTTTAATCAACACACTTTTTCACACACTACTTTGGATATTTATTGCTGCATCGGATTTAATAAGTATTACAACCTTTACAAAGTTCTTAAAAACTTCTTTACATTATTATGCGGTTTAAATTTTTTGCCGTTCTCGTTTGTCAGACTATTGATTTCGTAGTAGAAGTGCTACAACTGCTACGGATCCGCTACGAAATCTCTTAGCCTGTTACGACGTAGTAGTAAAGTTACAGATACACTGGGCCGAATAAACTGAGAAAAAGTATAACATGTATACATTTCTATTATTTGAAGTAAATGTTTTATATTAACAATCTGTTCATACAAAATACAAATGCATTTATTGTAAAAAAGCTTCCGCCTGCTGCTTCACCCACTTCTCTTCTCTGTTTCTCTGTTTTGCTACTTTAGAGGGATTAAAAATCCTTTCTTATTGCACCTCTAGATCTCACACAGAAATTACATGCCAAATTTTAAGTCTAGGCCCAGCGTTTCGGGCTGTGCGTTGATATGTCCTAGCCCTATAAAAGTAGCTGTAAGTGTAGTGTTAAATAAATAATGTCAGTCAGTCAGTTTCGTTCTTTATAATATTTATTACATAAAAGAAGTAAATTCTTATTCATTTTTAATGCATATAGCCCAATGATAGTTTCGCCCTCTCTATTGATATTAGTCAACTAAACTGTGCGGTGTCAGACGGGAATCGCCAATTAAAGTTAATTTTATATTCTAGATTAAACGAGGTAGGTACCAAGTTGGTATGTGGTTTTTGTTTTTTTTAATGCTTCTTACTTATACAAACCTACGCTTCATAAAACTCCGTATAAAATGCATTACGAACTATTGACTATAAATTGTTTAAAATTAATCGTTGTTTAATTAAACATTATCCAAATTTTTTACACCTTTACACTTTACGCTAAATGTAAATTATTTTTTACAATTATTACACGGGTGACTAGAAATTTAAAATGGTAATAAATTAATAGATAAAAAACATTCAGTCTTATGCATTTTATAAATTATAAATAGGGGTAGGTAGGAACGTAAATGTGGACTCTAATTTGAGCATTGCACATTTTTAAATATCACAAAAAAGTTACGTACAACTTAAATTACTTTGGTAACAAACACACAAAATTAATTAATTGAAGTCATTGACTGACAAAAACAAATATGGCATATTAACATTAAATATAACATGATTTCATTTCGTGTTGTGTGTTACATCCCTTATTGATATTTCGTAGTACAAGATAAATTTAACGGTAGTGATACTTATATAAAATAAGTACATTTTGCACTAGATATGAACATCTAAGGCAAGTTTGTGTAGTTCGTAAGGTCTTTACCATTCTTGTACATTGAGGTAATAATAGGGTCAATATTGTGGTATTCTTTTCCGGATCGTGGTCGTAACGTGTTGGTGGGTGGCCGGTTTAATCTGAAACATTAAAAAACTTGTAAAAAATACAATTATCAGTAGTTTAGTACGAGAATTAGGTTCCTTAAGGCGCACTACACCAGCCTGTCTTCAGTTTTTTACTTCAAAATTCTTTCGCAAATCATTACTAAGCTTGCTTACCTACGTTTTACGTTACACGGGTACCTACACAACACGTTTGTAGATACATTTGTTCAAACTCCAACTTATGCTGGAAACTAATTAGTTTAATTTGTTTAGTAGCTACCTCAGTCCTGATGGCGTGTCGGATGATGAATGTGATGACGTCATAGAGAGGGTTTCGATGTAATCGGACATGTCCGATGTTCCGCTCGATGTGCTGTGTGTGTCCATAATACCTGAAATATAATAGTGCGTTTAAATTTATCGTCTCACGATATCATGAATATTTATACGGATGTATGGATGTTTGATACTCTTTCACGCAAAAACTACTGAATGGAATTAGATGAGATTACGGTCAGAATTACCACATACGCTACTTTTTATCCCATTTTGTAAGTAAAAATGACAACGAAAAAAATCTTGGTCTTAGTGCAGAAGAATAACCTCTGAATTTGCTAAGATAGACAAAAATAAAAAAATATAAGACCATTTAAGCTATGATCATAAATATTGTTGTAGCGCTTTTTACGTTGAATTATTGTTGACATTATTTTAAAATTACCTTTGAATTGTTTCGGAGGTAACACCGGCACTTCAGCTTCAGCCGATGACGACTTCGCTGGTACAGGTGTCTTGTGCACTTGCATAGACACATCTCTCAAGTCTGAAGACTTTGATTTCCTTGGCAATGAATGCACACATCCTGTCAAATTCGCTTTCATCCTCTTATGCAATATTTGGTGATATCGCGAATGTCCAGAAGTTAAGGGCATTTCAAATTCAGTAAAATCGCCTGCACCATGTTTCATAGAACAACTTGATACTCCTGAATCATTAGAACTGGACGAGTCTCTGTTTCCACCAGCTTTGCAAGGGACACTTGATGATCTTTTGATTTGTGCATTATCCATTAATTTGTTTCTTAAATGAGGGACCTCTTTAGAACTACTCTCTTCAGACGTTTTGTTCTCAGATCCTGAAGATTTGCAATCATAGCATTCTTCTCTTTCATCGTCACATGGGGTTGAGGTCCTTCGGTTTTCTAAAGCTATGTTTCTTAATGTTTCTAGTGATGATGATGTTGCATGGCTACCTATGCTGCTATCAAATTCCTTCAAATCTTCAAGCAATCTTGCGGTATCTACGGAACTCGATCGTTTTTGCAAAGCTTCCTTATTATTACCGGATGCAAAAATTTGTAGCCTATTTTCAGTACCATTTAAAGTGGGTATGCTTAGGGATTTTTCTATTTCTATTCTATGAACTTTGTGCATTGGATGTTTAAGACTTTGAGACCAATTTGGATTGGGAGACATTGGGGTATATCCAGGATTAGGTCCTACAGGTTTATTGCAAAACTCGTGTTTTATTTTATTAGCTGGTTCCATTAATAGATACTCATCGTTTCTATTCTTTTTCATTTCTTGTAATTTAGTTTTACAATTTTGAGTATGACCACATTTTGTACACAGTTTTGACTTCTTTGGCAATGTATTTGTAGCGAGACTGACATTTGCACTTAACGCGTCAAGTTCTTTTTGTGTGACTCCTGCCTTTTTCAGTAAATCTTTAGCGTTTTCGTAATACTCTAAAGATAGAGCAAATTCCAAATTTTCATAGTTTGCATAAGGACCTTCAAAGTCTTTTTCAATTGGTTCTATATTTTGGTAGTTCGTGAATTGTGTGTCATTTGCTGATTCGTTTGTATTTTCTTTTTCTGTGCTTGTAGTACTTTGCCTGTTAGTTTTTCGAGACACATCTACAGTAGCATAGAGAGCCATATCATCAGATTTTTGTGTTGTTAATATTTCAGTGTTCACTTGATCATTAGTATTTCTTTTACAATAAGGAAGACTTATCAAATTGTTGGCCCAGTTTGTAACTTTTTGACATGGACATTCTACTGGTTGGAGATTTTCTTGACACTCTACAATAATAGGTTTCTTTTTTGAAGCAAATTTTAATATGCACCCACAGTTTTTCTTGAGAACCAAAGCTCCTGGTGTGGTTGTCTTTGTAACTTGAAACAAATCATCTTTTAGTGCTTGTTTAATTCTTTTAGGGGTATCATAATGTTCAGTGTTGTCGACCTGCATAAAAATAGTAATTTTAAACATTCTTACATAATTATAGATACTGATCAATTGTGATTGGTTAACTTACCGGTTTAATACTTACCTCTACGTGAGTGGTTTTTGGGATATCATAGTTTTCATATGGTCCTACTTTCGAGTTATTGCTTGGGTAGTTATCATATACGCATGAACAGTTAGCTGGTAGTGGTACTGGAGGCTTCTTTTGATCTAAACGAGCAGGTTTAGGTGGTCTTTCTGGGGGTTTCTCCTTACATTGGCAACCTTCTAAACTCTTTTTGATTGCTCTCGGTGTTAGGTATTCCGTACTATTAGAGGAATTATCTGAGCTACTCTCTGGTACAGCTTCCATAGTCCAAGCAGGATTAAAGGTGGTAGCAGGGTTTAGAGCTACAGTTGATGTTCGAGATATAGCGCCGAGTTTAATCAAGCAGTTGTTACAGCGTTCAAGGGTGATATGATCAGCCCCGGTCCATGGAGCTCTAGAGCCTACTTCTGTTTCTTCATCGTAACCTCGCCTTTCATCTGATGGCCAGAAAGGTGAATCTCCTCCGCAGTCTTCTCCAAAGAAATTTTCTTCGTATAATGCGCTAGCCGTATCTGGTATATCAGTAGAATTGAAATCTGAGAGTCTTGTACTTGGTCTTGTTTTGTTTTCTGAAACAACATCACACAGATAGAGAATATGTTGCATTTTTATGGACACTGGCCTATGGATGCATGCAACACCAGAGGTATCCACGACGGGCTCAATTACCTAACTCATACCTAGGAGCATAACCAAAACTTTTTACGCTGCGTGTATTCTTTTGGACCTTACAGTAAAGTGGAGGTAGAGTTTACTATAAAAGTATATTAGCAGATTCAATATTACGAAACATTTTAATATAAAAACATTTCAAATAACTGTCGTGACCAGAAGAATAAATGAGTTTGTAATTGGTAGTTTACAATAAATAATTACACGATAGGTATTATGGAATCTTTTTGTGTTAAGATCTTTTGTAATATTGAATCTGTTAACTTTTGTATTTGACTACTCCTTTCCAGTCAGGTTAAGAAAAAATAAAAGTTAATTATAGTAAAATTAATTTACCTGTACTTTTTCTAGATGGTGCTGGCGTCCGCGGCATAGACAAGGTTCCCTGTGTCGCCATGTCAAAAGCGTCAGTGATATCCTGAGCCTGGTCTGTGATGAGCATGTGAAGTCCCTCGCCTTTCCCGCAATGAGAACCTCCTTCAAAGCAAAACCTTCCCTCCACCACTCCATAGCGCCTTGAGAAACCAAAAAACAATATTTAATTTATAATTGTAAGGCCTTTTAATTTTAATTTTTGAGTTTAAATAGTATTATTTCGACTTATATATTTAAGCCCCAATTTAAATCCTCTTAATATGAAAACTTATTTGTAATTCAGTACGTTTAGCAGTGGTTTGCTAGTCATGTGCTGTTGTGGATAATTTACAGTTTCCTGGAACCAAAATGAGACACAAACACATTCATTCAAATTTATCCAAAATATGTTGGAAAAATTGTTCAACTTGAAGTAATAAAGTATTGTTAAATACTATTGGTCAATCTATAATGCTAAACGATTAAGAACTTCATAAATGAGTTTAATGTGCTATCCCACAGTAGCGCACGCTACATACAGTCGTGCGGCGCATTTCAG
The DNA here is from genome assembly GCA_936450015.1 of Meganola albula. Classification (NCBI taxonomy): domain Eukaryota; kingdom Metazoa; phylum Arthropoda; class Insecta; order Lepidoptera; family Nolidae; genus Meganola; species Meganola albula. The sequence goes on from OW388159.1 coordinate 339,799, forward strand.
TTGCGTGGATTGTTTTGTTGAATGCTGACTGCAGTCCATGTTATACACAAACCGACAACTATGCACACACGGCTACACATTTCCAGTTTAAACTGATCTCTGTACTATGAGATGAATAGTATAGCTATTTGTATAGCTTCATGTGTAGTCGTGTGTATAATACGTGCACCGTCTATCTATCCGCACGCTTTTCGCTATCCTGCAAGCTACGCACGTTTGTTGTACTATAGGCAGGCATAGTGTTAACAGCATTGAACTGCGAGAGCAAGCTACGCATGTAGCTATTACGCCTTTGCATACGTAGCGTATGCGTGGGTTATAATGATTGCTATCACATTTTTTTTAAAGAGATAAGCACACACATTCGTAGCCTGTTAATGCGCCGTAGTGAGACAGCGCCTTAAGGTTAAAACACAATGAGTACTTTTATTAATAAATCACTATACAATGTATTCTTTCTACAACCACCCTCTGATGTCGTGGTATAGACATTCCCTTTTAAATGTGCATCAACGAGCGTACTTCCGTTATCATGGTACCCCTGCTTCGCGTTCAACAATATGGCGCCCGGAAGCAGCGGCCATTACCCGAAATGGAGACCTAATAATAAAATGCTCAGCATTACTTAACATGAACCCGGTCTAGTTTCATAATAGTTTTTTTGTTTATTTTGCGGTCAGACCCCTTCTTTTTAGGGTTCTGTAACCGAAGTGTCTAAATGGAACCCCATTGCTGGCATTCAAGTCTCCACCTGTCCCTCACAGACTTTTTATAGTTAAACGGTTGGAGTGACAGTCAAAATTTTACAGTAAATACATCTTAATGACCATGAGTTTATTTATTAATGTGTACCCCATACAGTAAAATAAATAAGGAACCGCCAAAGTCAAAGACCTTTTTACAAAAGTTTATTCCGAAGAATTTTTAACTTGATTTTTTAACCTATGAACATTAAATTTAATGATCATAAATCATATTTGTTCTTTGAAATCAGTATTTGGTAGGTACACAAATACCCTATCCAACATGAACTAGGGCGACATTTTTAACTATATACAGAATTTTCTTAGTTCTTTACCTAACTCGCTTCCGCCAGTAGCTTTGCCCGCGTGGTCCCCTGCTTTAAACCCTTAGGAGATGAGTTTTGTAATATTATAATAATATAGTGGGACATTAACACCCACTAATCCCAAAGTAAGCAGAACTTGTAATATGGAAACCAGATATACTACATATAATACTTTTCTTTTGTAAACACATATACTTAAATATATATAATTACACCCAGACTCAAGACAAACAGATGTGTTCATCACACAAACGTATGACTTAGGTGGGAATCGAACCCACGACGTGCGGCGTGAAAAGCAAGTAACTTACCGACCACGCCACCGGCCCGTCATATCCTTACTTAGTTTACGCCTAAACCATAAACGAAATTTATGTGCCTAATTAGGAGTCTCTAGACGGTAGGGCTGTGCCTAAATATGCCAGACAGTCAGTGCCTTCTTTATTTATTTACACTAGCATTCACCCGCAATTTGCCTTCGTGGTGAAGTAACAACCTTTTGGGTCCCACTGCTGGGCACGGGTCACTAAATACTTCCAACATGTCATTTGACTAGAGCTATCGTCAAAATAAAAATTACCTCAAATGCGCCAGCTCCCATAAGCCCAATAAGCGCGGTGGTACTCCACTGGTGAGCGCAAACCTCCTTCCTTGAAGATGCAACCTCGCTGGTCCCGCTGGCAACTTCTTCGTCCCACTTCCAATCATCACTAGAAACTCCTTGGAACACCCCAACTGTCCCCCAACCTTCACTTGCCAAGCGATTAACCGCTCTCTGGTCTCAAACGCAAGGACTACAATCACATCTTGGCAAATAATCGCAATGGTGTTGGATTCTTTGTCTAAAGTGAACCCCGATTCGAAGCCAAGGAAGTGTTGGAGTGAGAGAGATGCTTTTGTTTGTCCCTTTTTGAAGCGGTCTTTTGGGTCCCGGTAAAGTTGCAGGTGCAAACAATCTGAAACAAAAAAGGCTCCATTAATAACATTTCTTGTTCATGGGTAAAGAGCTTGAAGTCTTTAATCCAGTTCAACTGTCATAGATTGGTTTAAGTGTAAAAAATGGAAAAGAAAAAAAATAGCTGACTTAAAAATTTTATTGCAGCGGTGGCGCAGCGGTAGTTACGGGCCTCGCCTTAGAAATATAAGGTCGCGGGTGAGATTCCCGGTCGCGCCCATACATCTTTGTGTGAATTGTCATCATCATTGTCAACATCACCGCTGCTCAATATTGGTGAAGAAAAATATCGTGAGGAAACCGGCATGCCCAAGTACTAATCATTTGAGGACATGTGAAATCCACCAACCCGCACTTGACCAGTGTGTGTGTGTGTGTGGATTAAGGCCTAAACTCTCTCAACTCATAAGATTATTGAGAAAAGACCTAAGCCCAGGAGAAGGACACACAAGGATTGAAGTAATGGAAAATGACTGAATATTATCATTTTGAAGTCGGTTAAAATTAATGAATAAACGGTCAAGATTTTAATACCTATTTAACAGTACACAATCTATACATTAGTGTTTTATTTTGAAATGTCTTTTAAAGAAATAATCTCTAAGCTGTTAACTGAAATATATTTAAAACACATGTAAAAAGAACACATTATTCCTTAACAGTACAAAAAAAACGAAATAATTCCTAAAATGTTCGTGGCAATTTTCGTTAGTCCCCCAAATACCAATAACTCTGTCAATGACCCATTACTTACGAGAATATCTCCAAAATAACTGGATCCAGTACAATTTGGTGTACTCAAGAGTCCCAGAGCTAATAAACTATACTCGTACAAGATACAGCTTTTACTCACTAAGAGTCTGGCACTAAACATGTCTATTTTGCTATTTTACTTACGGGTTTTATATAAAATTCTATTTTTTACTATACATTATTCATTTGGACTTGATACGAAGTGTAAAGTTGAAATAAAACTACTTTACAACGGATTTTATCGCAGTATGTTTTAGAATTTATATCCTGACGTTTTAAAGTATTTTTAGACGTAAATTGGACCGTGTTGTGCAGAAATGATCTAACCTGCAAACTGGACAAAATGTAAGATATCAAATTAATAGTAATAATAAAAATATAGAGGGACATTAACACACACGGCCTTCTGATCCCAAACTAAGCAGTACTGTGGAAACGGTAGGAAAAGTAATTGGACTATTGTTAATACAGATAACTGGTAATGTACTATATATAATACTTTTCTTTTGTAAATACAAACTTAAATATAGATTTGGGATTGTGATAGTGAGTGAATTGTCCAAAAAAATGTTGATTAGTAAGGAGTATTCGTCAGGCAACTAAATTAAAGAAATAGTCGCTAGTTTCACACACATTCTAGTGAAATCTAGAAGATTCTTTTAATTAATTGTTCATTGTGTATATTTATTGCTCAATACGGCGACGACACCGCACCCTGACGGCTACAAACGACACCATTGGCTCTGGACTCAGGTCAATTTATATTGATTGTTATATTGAAGTATTGGAATAGGGTGTAGGTAGAAACTTAACCCCGTATTCATAAACGTCATGCACATTATAGCTAAAATAGGTTTGTAATTCGTTTGTCTTTGTCTGCCATCTTAACATTTATGTTGTAAGAAAGAGAGGAGTTCCATTTAGCTTATGAGTTTCATAAGATTTTTATGAATAAGCCCGTTCAAGTATCCTTTTACAGTCAACGTAGACGACACACTGCTTAATGTGGGTGGAATTTAATTTAAAACCTAATTTAAAACTAGCCGCTCGCCCTACAGTCCATCAAATCTAAGAAGTACCGTTTGACAATTCTAAACGTAGTATATTTAGAATTTTATTTTTTGTATGAAAAATGTTTATGTTATGTTAAAATAAAAATATCTTCATAATTCAATTATTTTACAGGAAAGCTAATAAAAATAGTGTGAATTACGCCTCTTTATAGCTAATTTAATAGAAAACAGTGAAACGTCAAACGGTACTTCTTAGATTTGATGGACTGTAGGTGTTTCACAAGTGAATTAATAGGGACAAAGACATTTTTTTCTTTCATTGTACGTTCTTATCATTGTAAGTTATTTTATCATTATAGGTCAACATCAATTATATGAGATATATCTATCATATGAGTTACATTAGGTATTTATGAAATTACAGTGCTGTACATAGACACCATCCGTAAGCTGCGGGAGTGCTCTGGTGACTTGTAATACAGGTTTATTCTATAAACTTAGTTCAGGCACTAATCTCTCACAAAGTTTTCCTAACGTGTATATTTGTTGCATAAGACATATCATTGTAACTTTGTGATCGAGAATATAAATGAATTTATTACTATAATTTTTTTTTAATAATATATTGGGACATTAACACACGGTCATCTGATCCCAAAATAAGCAGAGCTTGTACTATGGAAACCAGATAACTGGTAATATACTACATATAATACTTTTCTTTTGTAAATATATACTTAAATAAAGATAATTACACCCAGACACAAGACAAACAGACATATTTAAACAAATATTTGTCTCGGGTGGGAATCGAACCCACGACCTGCATCATGAAAAGCAAGTATCTTACCGACCACGCCACCGGCTCGTCAAATTATTATTATTAGTTTTGTCCGTCAGATATTTAAAAAATAAATTAAACGTACTTTTTTGTGCGATTAAAGATTACGGCGATACGTGCAAGCCAAATCTGAAAAGACGTCACGATTAGTTTAGTTTTCATCACACATAAGTCTGTCTTGGATGGGGATAGCCACGACTTGTGGCGTGAAAAATGTCTAACCGACATCGCCACCGGTCCGTCAAATCAGTTATTTTATTTTAAGGTATAAAGTAAGTAAACCTTGAACATTAATTAAGCCGAACATACATTACGTAACTTAAGTACGAGTAAGAGTTTCAAAACATCGACATAAGTTCGAACAAGTCAGGATTAAGTTATTCAAGTTACTGTATTTCAAGTAATTCCAAGTTAAGTGCTTATAAAATATTCAACTTGACATACTCCACTTTCTAACATTTCAATAAACATGTGAAAATTAATTAATTAATTTCAAATTGGATTTCAGTTTAAATTGATTTTATTTGTGTGTCTTCTAGATTTATTCGTATTTATTGAAAACTTTATTTTAACCCTCGACCAAAAGAAGGTTGTAATAAATTTAACACGCGTGTCTATGTATCTGTGTGTGAATTGAAGTATTGGCCGGGCGCGTGCTATCGTGGACTGCATCATTGTTTAACATCAGGCAAGTTTCAGGATAAAAAAAATACAATTATTGAATTAAAATAAAATTACGAGTATAAAATATACATTATCAACTATATATTAGCGGGTATATTAATAATAATAATAAAAATAATATAGTGGAACATTAACACAGACGGCCCTCTGATCCTAAACTAAGCAGAGCTTGTACTATGAAAACCAGATAACTGATAATTAACTACATAAAATACTTTACTTTTTTAAATATATACCTAAGTATAGATAATTCATCACACAAATGTCTGACTTGTGTGGGAATCGTACCCACGACCTGTGGCGTGAAAAGCAAGTATCTTACCAACTACTCCACCGGCCCGTATATTGAGATCCGTATACAAACAAATAGCCTCATATATAGCTTTCAATATTGCGTTGTCAGTAATAACCTCTTTTTTTGTCGGGGGTTTAAAAAACATTAGCATTCAATAATATACACGGACCATAATAAATTTGACGGTAGTAAACAAATCATATCGCTTTCATAATTAACAAATAATAGAACAAATATTAATCGCCATAATGCTCACGAATACAATAAAAGTTAACATTTGCATTTACATTATTTTGTAATGTTCGTGATGTAGCGTTTTGTATTGTTTAGACAATTACGTACAGATTACTATTAGGTTTAGACTGTTCAAAATTAACAAGCATGGATAAGTCATATGATTTACAAATCAAAACTTATGAAATGTGGATTCATTTCTTTAGTTAACAATGGTTTTGTTGAAGATTACATGTTTTGGATAGTCTAACTTACTTATATTTAGTAATGAGTAAATAATACGCAAGTACCTTTTTCCATCCTTTGAAAATGCATCCTTTTGTAGCACGAGTTCTCATTATGCTTACTAAAGACCTTTCTACGTGTTATTTTAACTAAACGGCAGCGACAGTTTACCATTAACTCAGGAGCTGTATGTTCGCCATCATCAGATACAAGTCCACTTTTTCATACATCTTGCTGGGACAGAAAAAAAACATCACAGACAGCTAATATCGTTTTATATCACCTCCATAATAACAAATAATCACAAAAGTTTGAATGGAAATGGATACCTTTTTGTGAGATCAATTTTGTTTCTACCACGTGCTCAACCGACCTCATAGACTTTGTTCACTGAGAATCACAGACAAGCTCCTGCAGAAACTATAAGATCATGTGAATTTGGCAACTAACAGGTTGAATACTAACACAACTGACATTTAACCATCAGTTTAGTCAACACATTGTTATCTTAGGTTACGTACTGCAACAAATAACACACACGGTCATCTGATCCCAAACTATGCAGGGCTTGTACTATAGAAACCAGATAATTACACCCAGACACGTGCATTACATAATGCCTGCTTGTCTAGCAGACATTATGTGAACAAATGTTTGTCACGGGTGGGAATCGAACCCACGACCTGCGGCGTGAAAACCAAGTATCTTACCGACCACACCACCGGCCCGTATAAATGAGAATCTGTTTTTTACACCTAACTAGTCTACACATACAGGCGGATGTTATTAAAACGTGTTGTAGTACATTATGTTCAGTACTGTCGATACGTCAAACAGATCGGTACGATTTGCACTACGCTACGTACTGCTATTTGTAGGATAGGTAACTATAATTAATTAGACAGCTTTATAAAGTTAAGTAAAAGTTATCTAGAAATACATTAGGAGAACAATATTGGTAATGGATTTTGTTTATAATGGTGCTGAACTGAGTCACCTTCGTCCATAGATCATTCAAATCAATTTAAATTCATGATTATGCTTCAGCTGTAGTGACAACCCACCAGACAAAACCAAGCAAGCTTAGCCGTGTGACACCTTGTGCGATAGTGATAGGAGTGCCGTATTTCACACTCCATCGTCTATTTTTTTAAGGAGCAAAAGTTTGCTTACCCTTATAATAGTCATCATTATTCCCCTTGCCTTTTCCCATTTCTATTGGGGTCGGCTCCCAGTCTAACCTGATGCGGCTAGCTACCAGAATTATACAAGCGACTGCCATCAGAACTCGAAACCCGCAGGGAACCAGAAGCCGAGATGGCTAGACCAGGTGTCAAATTATATTAGCTTCCGACTACATGTAACGATTTCATAGATGTGTTAAATAACAACCAGGACCGACGGCTTAACGTGCTCTCCGAGGCACTTACCCTTATAGTAGTAACGCCAAAAAATATCCAACAACAGAAAGTAAATAAACCTTACATAATTCAGATCAACCCTTTAAAACATTCTCATGTTTAATTCTCAACAAATAATTCGCAACAAAAACTCGACAAACTACTGAATTTTTCATGTGACCCTTCTCCACCTTCCTATCCTGGAGGAGTTTCTTTGAACGATTTAATTTAACTCCCGATCCACAATTACAGAGAACCTTTCAGAGTTCGGTGTCAAAGCAACGAAAACTCGAATTATACGCACCAATTTCAAAGGTTTACGTTCAAAAGCAGTTGTTTTATATCCATTGCTTGTTTTCTGTCGATAGACTACTAAATTAAATAAAACAGTGAAATATACGATTTTAAATCGCTCTTTAAAAGTGTAAAGTGATTATAGTCTCAAAAGTGTGTATATATGTTTGTGATGATCTCTAAAACTATAAAGAAGTTTTAAATGATACTATCTTCTGCGGCTTTGATTAGTTATGAAAAATCCTTTATTAGTGCACTCCTAAACCTCATTCGGAATTTTGTGTCAATTTTGAAGTCTCTAAAATAGTAAGTCAGTTAGTTTCTTCTTTTATATATTGCAGATAGTACATTAAATTCACCCGAGTGAAACCCTGTCTGGTCGCTAGTAGTAGCATAAATATGACAGCGAAAGGGTTGACTATAACTTCGACATGCAAAGAATTAGTTTTATAAAAAAAACATGATCCCAAATGCCAAGCAAAATAAAATTTTACGTGACTGAAAAAAAATGACAACCCGAAGCGTGGTACTTTTAGGCACACACTTGGCTTTTTATATAAGAATAGAAAGCATGTACTGAATATTTATTAATTTACAATCTGTTACTACCTATATGTTGGCTTATTAATTCTAAATTAAAATTTAGGAACATGAGAGTGTGTTATATTTTCTTAAAAATTAGCTAAGAACTATCTCAATTACTTCAGGTTTCGAAAAAAAATCTCGTCAAAATCGGTCCATCCAATAGGCATAAACTCACCTCTTTTTTTCTTCGAAGGTTAAAACCTGAAATGGATTATGCACATCTCAATGTTCCCATCTATTTCCTACGAGGTGGGCTGTCGAGTAGAATTTATCAGCGTTGTGACGGCAAAGCTAATGTATTCCTAAAGTTTGACAAAGCCTCACCAGTCTCCGAGGAAAAAGCGAGGGTGTCCCGAAATGGAAACAAGTTTGCACGTCAATGGATTACTTCGTTTACCAGTTCCACCAAATTTTATAATCAGCTGTTTAGTTAAACACACTAATCTCAAAACGAAACTACGCATCATTATTCAAAAGTCGGTAAATGACTTTTCCTAACTTTTATTTTACAGGAATTTTGTTTTGTACCTTGCTTTGGAATAAAAACTCTCGCGCCTGCGTACCTAACCGGCCCAACACTTTATTACTCGTATTTAATTAATAACAATCACAACAAGATGCCAAAAATTTATCGGAAAAAGTCATTAAATCCCGACGATTCAAAGTCTTTTCAGACCTAATCGTCACGGGTGTTCTGAAAAGACTTTGAAACGTCGAGATCATAAAGTAGTTTTATTTCAATGTGTAATATTCGCGTTAATCTAAGAAAATAGTTTTAACATTGATTAAAAAATTGTAAAATTGTATTTAAGGTGGAATTTACATTTCCACTTGTTCCGTTTGTTTATAAATTTGTGATCTAATTGAAATTGTTTTAATGACATTTGGGTTGTGTTGTGATGCGTCACGTTGTAGATACTTATTATTAGTACTGATATTTAGATTAACTAAAACAAAATCACACTGAAACCGGATTATACGAACAGTCAGTTCACAATTTGTCTAGTGAGATGTCGGTAAAATTGTAAACGGATCACTTCAACCATTTTTAGTGATCCACTGCTGGGCACGGGTCTTCTCTCAACTATCTTATGAGTTGAGAGAGTTTAGGCCTTAATCTTCACACGCTGGCCAAGTGCAGGTTGGTGGATGTCACATGTCCTCGACTGATTAGTTCTTAGACAAGCCGCTGCGCCGCCGCTGCTCATTTAAAGACGGATAATGTACAATCAAATATTGCGGACGTAAGTGGTTAATTTATTTATTTGTAATAAGACGAGTTGAGGTTAGGAAAATTATAAACTGACAGCTGGATAATAACAATTGATAATGAATTGAATGTAAATGACACACAGTTTTACTTAAAGGGTAACATTTGCTCTCACGTGAAATGTGAGATTATCCTATACAGGTACCCTAGAAATGGGATAATCTTAAACTTGATTAGCTTCCGCCTACAGCTACTTAATGTAGTTCGAGGAGTATAATTATTTTGAGTCTGGGTGTAATTTTTTATCCATATTTAAGTACGTATTTACAAAGAAAAGTGTTCTATGTAGTATATTATCAGTTATCTGGATTCCACAGTACAAGGTTTGTTTAGTTTGGGATCAGATGGCCGTGTGTGCTATTGTCCTACTATATTATTATTATTATTACCTTAACGCAAAGAAGCGTATTTGTAACCAACTGAATAAAATGTCTGTTCGATGGTCCAGTGGTGGCGTCCCGGTCCCGGGTCACACAAAAATACTTTTCTAATATACTTAGAAAATTTGGGTTGCAGTCCTTAATATGGTATTATGCCCCAATAACAGCTATAAATAATTTCTCTGAATGATCGAATACGTAATGAAGTGATCCGACAGAGAACCAGAGTAATCGACGTAGCTCACCAGATTAGTAAGCTGAAGTGGCAGTGCCGCAGAACCGACAGCCGTTGGGGTAAACGAGTTCTTGAGTGGAGACCACGTATTGGCAAACGTAGCGTAGGACGCCCTCAGACTAGGTGGAGTGACGATCTTTGCAAGGTGGCTGGTAAGAGCTGGATGAGAGAAGCCGCGGATTGCGCTCAGTGGCGTGCTTTAGGAGAGGTCTATGTCCAGCTGTGGACTAGGATAGGCTGATGATGATGATATTATGAACAGCTATTGACTTACCTCCTATTACGGATAGGATCTGAACATAGCTGGTGCAAAGTATTTGGTATTCTCCTCTGCCTGCACCTTTGGGTTACACAGGCGTGTCGCTATGTTTTAAAGCATTTTCTCAAGCATTTCATCATGGAGCAGCTGGTTGTTATTATTTTTTAATAGAGTATACACTCAACACAAATGTTCTGTTACAAATAAAAAAACTTGAGAGGTGTCAAGGGACACCCGGAAGGAACGAAGATCCTTTCGATTAATTAGTGAAGGAATTGTAATAAAATTTTATTTTATGAACAACATAAAAATAATATGAACCATGTTTCGTTGCCTTATTTTTTAATGACAGACAGACAGAGAAACATGCGCACGCCGCACAGCTTACAATAGCTTACTATAGTAAAAAGTGTCGTGACAACTTTTCGTAAGAATTTTTTCCGTCTAGCCCCCTTTTTACAACGCGCGATAAGGAACTTCGTTCCAATAAATATTAGTCTATGCTCATCTTAAGATGAAATGCCTTTTCATATCCACAGAGGTAACATAAACTGTTTACACAACAATAATAATTATTATTTCAATATTACAGACGGAAATTACAAATTACGAGGTCTACAAACTTGTTGCCACAAGGTGTTTGTGTTCGAAGGATTTACTAATTATTTATAAGGCATTACTGAGTAGATTAGGGGAGCACGTGACGTCACTATCTTGTGTACACACGCATTAATTTGGGTTTAATTAACGCCGTGTAATGTTTCGTGCTGTTATATTGTTTGATAACTACTTTGAAATAGTTAGTTACCTACAGTTAACTCTTACTAAAATTGTAAAAGCGAAAGTAACTCTGTTTCCCCCGTTTTCAGGTGGTTGTTGTGATTGAAACTAGTAGAGTCCACATCATCATTATCATCATCAGCCTATAGCAGTCCACCGCTGGACATAGGCCTCTCCCAAAAAGCGCCACTTCACCCTGTCCTCGGCTTGTCGCATCCAGCTACTGCCGGCTATCTTTCGCAGATCGTCACTCCACCTAGCTGGAGGGCGTCCCACACTACGCTTGCCAAGACGTGGTCTCCATTCGAGAATTTGCTTTCCCCAGCGATTGTCAGTTCAGGCTGGTAAGAGCTGGATGAGAGTAGCTGCGGATCGTGCTCAGTCGCGTGCTTTAGGATAGGTGGATGATGATGAGAAGTGACATAGATTTACCTCTAATATGAATTAAAACTCAATTTTCTTGATTTGAAACTAATAATATTATTAACTATTAGACATACAATTTAAAATCACTTACTAATAACTTCTGACTTAAATGAAAGTGGACGTTTTTCTGTGCAAACTTAGCGCTCGAAGAAACTAGCGTTAATTAACAACGCTCTTGCAATTAATGGTTTTAAACCCAGCGAACTGAATTGATGGAAATCGAAATGAAAATGAACGTTATTACATTTTATATTTCGTTTATTTTATTTTTATTACGTTTCAGTTTTGTTTCACACGCTGTTTGTTTTTGAAATTCTTATAGTATTTCTTTTAAGATTTAAAAACTTTTTTATTTAAATAAAACTACTCTTTAACGGTTTTACTTTTTAACGGGTTCATGTTCATGGCTGGACTGAGGTATTTGAAGTCTGAAAAGACTTTGAAACGTCGGGATCTAAATTCTAAAATAAACCGCGATAAAATCAGTTAAAAAGTAGTTCTATGTCAATGTGTGATATTCGCATAAATCTAAGACGATACTATTTTTTTTAAACTCATTTTAAAAATTTAATAGCGATCATACTTCTAGTACGAGTTCATCAATACGCAAAAAGTTTTCAAATACTCTTTCGAACTTGTCAAAATGCTTTTTAGTGGTTTTATTCTAAACGTTCGGTTTAATTAAAATAATATAAGCTTACAATAGTTAAAATATACCTCGGTAGTCCCGTGGTTAGCATGTTAGTACACTTCATTCATAATCGCAAAAAAGATTTTTCTAGCTTACCTTTTTAGTTCATTTTATTAACCAATAATAAAATCTTGTTTTTAAAAAAGGTTTCATTTTTCTTTTATTTTATTTTAAAACACACCATTAGGAAGTGAAACGGGGACTCACGAGTGGAAGGTTATGCTTATAATAGTGTTTTGTAAAGTAGGTACATTTTTTTTAAATTGCGAACTAAATATTTCTCATGATACTAACGTTCTGCCAAGTCAGATCCATTAATACCGCCATGTTCCGCCATCATCCCGCCATCCGCCATTCCGTCGTATCGGCTAATACAAATCCAAGGTTCATTACAACTTGATCGATGGCTTGGGATAGACATAATTTTTGTCACGCATTTTACTTAAATCTGGTTTTACCCTTTTACCTACACAGAAATTGGGTAACAATGTATGATGACGGGTTAAATTGGGTTATTGTGCGGTCTTTTGTTATTTTTAAGGTTTAGAGAGAACAGATATATGTTGAGTTACTTTTCTTATACGTTTGTTTTAGAGGCAGATTACCTTTTACCCGTGAACACACAAAGTGTACTCCGCCTTTTATCTGAATCCCCATACATGATCCCCTAGTGGTGCAAATCAGGTGACAATAATCTGGTGGCAGTCTTTGGCCGTGGTTAATAGACAAAGCCGCAATACCAAGCGGTCTTGCCGTGTTCCGGTGCGTGTGCGGTGGTTCTGATTTGTTGCTTTATGGTTTCTGACTATATGGAGCCTCATTCCACTGCCAACTTCTCAACGAAAATAATGAGTGAATCATATTGGGCAGGTGCGTTCCATCGTAGACTAGATCTTTGCTTAATATTAGGTAAGTTGTAGTGAAGCGTAAGCGTTCAGAATAAATAAAAGTTTTTATCCCAGGTAGAGCAAAAATATGTTTCGGATATCTCACATAGAATAATTTTTTTCGAATATCCCCTATTTCGATATGCCCTATGAGCATAAACATAGCATAGTGTGATGAATGTTATTCGACTCTGCCTACACCACGAAACTGTTTAACAACTTGTTTTATTTGTAACAGACATATTTAAATCTGACTAACAAGTTTTTAACTAGCTCAGTAGTCCAGTGGTCCCAGGTTCAATTCCAGGGTCGAGCAAAAAGGCTTCTAATATACTTAGAGAATCTTAGTGGCTGCTAGATGTTTGGAATATTGACCGGTTAACGGTAATAGGCTCGTCCCCTATTACCTAAACATAGTCGGTGAAAACTGGGCGATATTTACCTCTGCCTACAACTTCGAGTGTTACAGGCATGACGTTATGTTCTTTACATTGTACTTCATGAGGCAAGTCGCGGGCGTCACCTAGTCTGTAATCTCATATGATCTCAAATCTCAACGACGCGCGGCGTTACTATAAGCGGCTCACTATTTGTGTAAGATAAACGGATCTATAATCCGATTATAGTAATGAGTAGCGCCGCTGCTGTGAAGATCGATCAATATGCTTATCCAGCTTTAGTTTTATCGGTTTGAACTTTTACTAAACCCTAATTTAGTGTTAAATGTTATTAGCTTATATTAAAAAAAAAATAATATCTATCTATTTCCCTTGGTCATGCCATCACGCGTAAACGGGTGGGCCGATTTCGTTAATTCTTTTTTTTGTGAATATTTCTTGAAGTACGAGGATGGTTCTTAGACAGAGAAAAATGAAAAAAGAAAGTCAATCTCCTGCGAAACGGCCTGACCAATTTTTACGGAATTTTATATCTTTATTTGATAGGTCTGAGAATCGGTCAGAATCTATTTTCAGACCAGGTAGATGGCACTGCTTTACCGGGCAGGATGACGTCTGCGGGGTCCGCTAGTAACATATAAATAGAGCACGTTTGAATAATTCAGGGCAGGCACAGGTGGCACTATAATCTGCCAGTTTTCAAGTCACGAGTGAATCGGTATTTACTGGGTAAGTGCGTTCCATCGTAGACTGCATCATTGCTTAACAACAGGCAAGTTGTGGTCAAGCGCAAGCCTGTTACAGAATAAAAAAAGGTTTTTGAATATCGCAATGGTTTCCTACTGCTGTGTTCGCGTCTGCACATGTACCGGTGATGACGTTATAGAGATTTGAAGAAGAGTCAACCGCCTAAGCCCTAAGCAATCGCTTTCAAGATAGCTATCATGTATGACGTCATCCGAGTAATTTGGAACCGGCTATTATAAGCACTTCAGCTACTCTTGATTTCCGCGGTCTTACAGTAGATTAAAAAATCCGATTTAATAAATTAAAACAATATTTTATGCATTGCATTTATAAAAATAAATATCGATGTTAATCATTTGCTTTTCACGACATCTATCAAAAACATAGACTATTTCATATTATTATTAACGTAGTCTAAAATAGCCAATTAAAGAGTTAATTTTGCTTCAATTGATTAATTTTTTTTAACTTTACTTTTTTTATAATATGACCTTTCTAAATGAAACGCAAAAACATCAAAACATTATCTTTGGTAACCTTGAGCGCCCCCTACCGCTCGTAATCGTGCGATTAGTTTCGGAACTAACTCCATTAGAGGACAAAAGAATCGTTATCGTCTGCGATTTATGCACATAATTATAGCTAACACTATTAACTAGGGATAACAGTCGTGGGTTTAATAGCATGCTATTATTGTACATTTGTTATGCTATCAACGAAAAATAAATTGCTTTTTATTAAGTTTTGGTACTAGATATAAGATATAGGTACTCATTTGTGTCTAGATGCTAAGGTTTTTTATAATTTTTATTTAAATAGAGTTGCGCTTGACAGCGACTTGTCTGGTGTAAAGTAATGATGGTCGACGATTAAAAAATCTAATTTGCATAGTACATACATAGCGCTCACGCCTGTGGGACCTTCATAAAGGTTATACCTACCTAAAGACTATTTTTTAGTATAGTAGGTATTAGGTATACCTAGTTACCGACATTTTTCAGGTTTTCCATGAAACTATTGTGCAAAGGTGTACGAATTCTTCGCGACATTTGTGTGATGAACATTTCTGTTTGTCTTGAGTCTGGGTGTGATTATTTATACATATTTAAGTATGTATTTACAAAAGAATAGTATTATATGTAGTATATTATCAGTTATCTGGTTCCCATAGTACAAGCTCTGCTTAGTTTGGGAACAGATGACCGTGTTAATGTCCCACTATAATTATTTTATTTACTTCATTTTAATTTAATTTGGAAATTAAATTAAGAGAGTTGTTATTGTCTGTCTGTTTTTCCGTTAATTTTTTGAGATTAGAAAAAACGATATGTAGGAAATTTAGAAATAATATGAAGCAAAGTCGTTCACTTGCCTCATTAGTCCAGCGGTTCCCGTGTTAGAATCCCAGATTTAGCTAAATTTATTCCAAAACCTATCCAAAGCAATAATCTGCATCTCTTCAATTCACGAATCAATCAGTATTTATTGAGTAAGTTCGATCCATCGTAGACTACATCATTGCTTAACTACAGGCTAGTTGTAACCAAGCGCAAGCCTATAAGATAGAGTAAAGTTTGGAAACGCCTTCGACCTCTGGAGGTACGGTCGTGCTTTTACCAAGAAAAGCTAAAAATCTCCCACGACACTACCCACCTTGTCTCGAAACATTTCGTCTAAATTAAACTACACTAAACGTAATCTATTCACAAATCGGTAATACCAAGTAAAGCAGGTAAATCCTCTATCGATTACACTGGCGGACATAATCTTGTGTACACAACTGTTAGCGTTCTATTGTCATCCAACAGACCTGTGACAGCTCGTTAGCACGCAATACGGATACAATAATCGACAATACTAATAAACGGAATTAGCTACGTGTCCTATTGATTGTTCACTGCATTGTACAGATTACATTTGCAGCGATTGAATACGTGTCAATATTTATTGACATGTTATTTTACATTTAGACACATAATAACAATGTATGCTGCAACATTTTACACACACCGCCATCTGATCCCTCACTAAACTGATACTATACTTATATGACGGGCCGGTGGCGTGGTCGGTAAGATACTTGCTTTTCACGCCGCAGGTCGTGGGTTCGATTCCCACCCGAGACAAACATTTGTATAAATATGTCTGTTTGTCTTGTGTCTGGGTGTAATTATCTATATTTAAGTATATATTTACAAAAGAAAAGTATTATATGTAGTATGTTATCAGTTATCTGGTTTCCATAGTACAAGCTCTGCTCAGTTTGGGATCAGATGACCGTGTGTGTTAATGTCCCACTTATTATATTATTGTATTATATAGAGTTTACATTATTAATTCGCTATTCTTCATTGCACAGACGATAACAGCAGCGTTATTGGGCCGTCTTTCTGTCGTGTCTACTGCGTGGGTCAATATACAATAGCGAAATTAATTAGTAAAAAAATTACTCTAAAAATAAAGATTATTTGAGTATGTTACAAAATCAGGAACATTACTACGTGGTCAAGTATTTATTTATTTATGAATAAGTACAGTTACAGAACACAGATCAATTAGTCCTTACAAAAAAGATTTCTACATTTCTAATTTTTAAAATAATTACCAGTCATCAAGAAGAAGAACATATTTACCTATACATTTATAGCTAACGAGCGGCTTCGCTCGCGTAATGTTAGGATAAAAATTAGCGACGATAATGTGAGGTGACAGATGTTTAAGAACCGTTTATCATGTTTTTTATTTGTTATTATTGGAACAAACATACAAACTTTGCAACCCCTTTTCACCCCCTTAAAGGGTGAGTTTTAAAAAATCCTTTCTTAGTGCACCTCTAGACTCCATAAGGAACCTATGTGCCAAATTTGGAGTCTCCAGACCCAGCGATTTGGGCTCTGCGTTGATATGTCAGTCAGTCAGTTTCTTCTTTTATATACCTATTTAGATTACGCCCAGACCACAAAAGCAAACATGTTTATGCACACAACTATCTGTGGTGGGTGGTATTGAACCGACGACCATTCACCAACCATGCCTGAGTGTTTTATTATGTAATTGTTGGTATGTAACTGTCACTTGATGGCGACAAATAAAGATAACGATGTATATGTCTACGTGCTGTCAATAAATGGCAATAAAATAATTTTCCCAGTTATGGCTGTACCAAGCATCTCCTAGAAACACGACTGGATTGTTTTAAGTGTGCCATTGCCTGGTGACCAAGTTGATCAATAATTGAAATGTACGACTATCCTCAGCTTGCCAAATTGTTAACTTAAAATACTTATGCAATGGAATTGTCTTAGATTTACAATATCACACATTGAAATAAAACTACTTTTTAACGGATTTTATCGCGGTTTATTTTAGATTTTAGATCCCGACGTTTCAAAGTCAGAGAGAAAATGGTTGGAATATACCACCAGCTTGGGACCCAGTGCTTAATTTACTTGTACCAAAACCCAAGCAAAATCAACTCAGAATTCAAGACACTGTGAGCTCAGTTTGCTTAAATCGGAACGCAACTTAAATATTAATGTTTGAAGGTAGTCAGTAATAATTGTGATTAATATTTTTGGACGTCAAATATCTCAGTCCACCCGTGAACATGAAGTCTGAAAAGACTTTGAAACGTCGGGATCTAAAATCTACAATAAACCGCGATAAAATCCGTTAAAAAGTAGTTTTATTTCAATACTTATGCAATGGTCCAAAAACTTTCATTTATAAAGTGCTGTGAATTTAACAAATTTTTTCTTTAACAAATAAAAGTGTTTCGTAAAATGAAATTTCAAAGCAAGAATCAATCAAATCAAGCCAACTTAATATTTCTTATTCGAAATCAAATGCTTCAGTTTTCGTGAATTAACAAAATATAATACACATTTTCTTGCGATTTAACATGAAAAACATAATTCGTTTTCAATAAACCGTTTAGTAAATCACCTGAACGGCCAAGTAAAAGGAGTACAACGAAATTTAATAAAATAAAAACCAGCGAAAATGTAAATTTGCTTTAACGAAGCGAAATTTATTTTTATTTGAATGCTTCCCGTTTTGTTTGGCCGCAAGTGTACGGTTGACAACATTATTACGGTGAATGAACAAGGTATTTTGAGTTCTATTATGTTGTAATAAGGTTGATTTTGTGTTTTTATGTTGTTTGTATAAGTGTTGTATTAAAATGCGGCGGGGTCTTAGGTTTTTATGTCTATTTGTTGAGTCTGGGCAGTCTGAGTACTTGTAAATTGATAGTTTTGATGTTTTGGTACGATGCTACAGAGCTAAGGCAAATACTTTAAAACTTTGTTTAGTTTATTAAACCATGTTTGTTGAATAATCTAGTACAGCTCTTAAATATATAGTTATATAGTTATTTAATATTTGGTTAACATTTGTATTTCTAATGTTTTACTGAGTGTTTGAAAAATGGATTAGCTTTAAGTTAAGACAACGCATAAGGCAAATGAACTATTATTCATTTAGTTAATTTCTAACTGTATGTAAATAAAGTGTATTTTTGTTATTTCTAATCTTAGTAATATATAATATTTTCAAACGACTTCAAAAAGAAGGAGGTTCTCAATTCGACTGTATGTTTTTTTATGTTTGTTACCTAATATCTTTGTTATACGTGAACAGATTTCTATGATTCTTTTTTTGTTGGCAAGTAAATGCTTCCGTGTGGTTCCATTTAAATTTGATCAAAATCTGACCAGTAGTTATTGAGCTATGTCGAAAGAAGCGTCATTGTTTACGCTAAGCGCGCAGCTTTTCAAAATTATTAGTGCAATGCCTTAAACGCATAATTCTAGGTACCTACAAGTGTTGTTGTTCCAAAAAGGATTATAAACGACCGGAGTGTGACTTATAACGAAACTTATGCGCCAAATTTTGAGTCTGACCCAGCGATTTGAGGTGTGCGTTGATATGCCATCAGTCAGTATCTTCTATTATTTATTTAAAACAAGAAAGAATATAGAAAAAATGTTCCATGTCCATTTACCTATGTTGAAATCTCCCCTGATCCATAAAAATTCTTTAATATTTCATCGAAATCATCCCCAATTGAAATTACATTCAAACAGGCATATGAAAAAACTTTGCTCCCCATAAGAATACAGGAATAACTTAATTATTCTTTCAAACTTAACATCTGCGTGTAATCTGTTAGATTTGCGTACGTTTATATTAACTTTATGGTATTTATTTAAATTGAAGGAGGGGGTGGGAAGGAAGGGGAAGGGGAGAAAGAGGATGAGCTGGCTGGATAATATAAAGAACTGGATGAACATCAAAGACGCGGCCAGACTTGCTAGACTGGCCAAGGAAAGAAAGGACTTTGCAAAGATGGCCACCGACGCCCCAGAAGAAGAGGAACTTATTTAAATTAATTTTCCTAAGTTATTAGTAGATTTTTAGCGATTTAAAGAAACTGGGCTTTGTTAAAATCAAAATGCTACCTAAATAATTAATTATTTAGTTTGAAGCGGGCTAATATTCCTCAACTCGACGTCTCATAAATGCGCTTATTATGCGTGTTTGGGCTGGCGTTGCTATTGCCAGCCCAGCTCCAGGAGAAATCCAAGCAGACCCTTCACGTTGCCGATGGCCTCCCGGAGCAAGGAAGTATTTAATTAAAAATATTAAACTAATTTTTATAAGTATTCCGTAAATTCATATCACAAATTAGGACAGTTTATTCATCTAAACAGTCTGTATAGCATATTTAAAATAATCTGTGATAAAATTCGTTACAAAGTAGTTTTTTTGTAATTTGTAAAACTTTACTCCTTTTTCTTCGTATTCTAATGATATTAAGCAGTTCTTCACTGACTGAAAATACGAATAATACGACGTTTTTTGGAAATGAAACCAAGCTAGTTATATTGATTAATCGCCCCCAAATACTTCTGCATACTAAATTTCATGAACATCGATGTAGCTGTTCTGAGATTCAGATTATATAATATACAAGCTGCCCCAGCGAACTTCGTACCGCGTATTACTAATGTAAAAATTAAAAAATAATTATTTAAGGGTGAACAACCCTTATCACTTAGGGGTATGAAAAATAGATAGTAGCCGATTCTCAGACCTACTAAATATGCATAAAAAAATTCATAAGAATCGGTCAAGCCGTTTCAGAGGAGTACGGTAACAAACATTATGACATGGAAATTATATAAAATAAATTTAAATACTAAAATTGCTCGTTTAAAAATATTAGATAGATAATGTAAATTCGTAGTACCCACGGCTAAACATCAAATAATACAAAACCAACATAATCTGATCTGTTGTTAAACGGAAATGCCATACAATGCGAGCTTAGCTTATACTGGAAATGTACAACTTGATGTTTAGTCGTGTATACCTTATTTTACTAAGAGACGTATTAATATTTTCATAATAAAGTGATATGAAAATAATAACAATTTTACCAATAAATAACTATATTATAACTAACAGTTTGACGTTAACGCCCTTGCAACTAATTAACAGTAGCTTAGGGTGAGTTAATGTTCGTAACATGTTTTCTAGCTTTCAATTCTTACTTATTGCACTTGTGATATTAATTTTATGGATTAGTTTTGTTGGTTAATGGATTCCCAGCCCTATTGCAAACTAATAAATATTTGGGGATTGAGTAGAAGAGTGTGTATGAAAGAGCCAGGCTTTGAAAGAGCCGATGTGATTTTTAATCACAAAAATGTAACAGGTCTACTCACAAAAATATTGATTCATAGAACTGTCATATTTTTGTGAGTAATAGTCATCTAGTGTAGCATAGTAAAAAAATATTTTGGTTTGTTAAATTATATAATTTATAGGGACATTAACACACACGGCCATCTGATCCCAAATTAAGCAGAGCGTATACTATAAAACCAGATAACTGTTAATATACTCCTTAAAATACTTTTTTTTTGTAAATGGATACTTAAATACAGAAAAATACACCCAGACTGAAGACAAACATACGTGTTCATCACACAAATGTCTGACTTGGGAGGGAATCGAACCCACGATCTGCGACGTGAAAAGCAAGTATATTGCCGACCACGCCACCGGCTCGTCAAATTAAACTATGCTGTTAAATAGGTAAGTTAGAAAAATCATATCGGCTCTTTCAAAGTCTGGCTCTTTCATAAACACTCTCCTTTGGGTGAGGTACCTAAGGGAGAGTGTGTGTGTTTGCTTAGCTAAAACTATAGATTTCAATTTTTTTCATACTACAATGCTGGTGCCGCACAAGATATCTGTAATGGGTACCTTTAGGCATTATAGACTAACTGTTTTATTCATAAAAATCTTAAAAATCTTTAGTTAAAATAGACTCTCTAAATAGTCTCTTTTTTACTAGTATCAATGTCAAGATGACACTGATAGACAAACACAAACGAATATGGGGATAAGTATCTACTATACTTAAATAAATAAAAAATAAAAAAAATAAATAAATATTTTTGGGACATTAACACACACGGTCATCTGGTCCCAAGCTAAGCAGAGCTTGTGTTATGGAAACCAGATAACTGGTATATACTATACATATAATACTTTTCTTTTGTAAATATCTATATATATAAAAGAAAGACGGGTTTGTTACAACACTTATAACTCGAGTTCTGCTGAACCAATTTTAATGGTTATTGATTAGTTGGATTTGTCTCCGCCCAGAATAGCATAATACATATTAATGAATACTTAATCATTTCAATTTAATTTTTATTTCCGAAAATAATATATATGATTTATTCTACAGGTTAACAAAAGTGTAAATGTCTTTATATAGGTTGTCTATGATTTTTATAGATAAGCTATTCATACGTAGTGGTTATATACTCTTTGAGCTATTGTCTATGTCTATTGTCAATGTCTATTTGGTGGTTTTATGTGGTTTTATGCGGGTGCACATTCAGTATTAATATTAATAACAATGCCGCGTACTAGAAGATCTATTTTTTCCCAGCGGAGCCGTAATGCAATTAGGCAACGGAATATCGCGAGTCAATTATCTGATGAAGAACGAGAAATTGCACGAGAAGAGCGCTGCGTTAGTATGGAGCAAAGAAGGAAATTAATTCGTGCTTCTCAAACAGAAGCGCAAAGAGAGGCAGCCCGTGAAACAGCTAGGTTAGAAACGAGAAATCGTCGAGCTTATCGTACAGATGAACAGAGTGCAAGAAGAAATGGTTCAAGTACTGATTTGAACTGAGCAGCGTTTGTATATGATTGCACCATCGACTACAGCTTGCATCGTTTAGTTTGCATTGGTCCAATGGACGTAGTTTGCCAGTATTGTGGAGCATTGAAGTTTGCTGGTGAAACGCCTGGTTTGTGCTGCCTTAGTGGTAAAGTGAAATTGCCATTATTGGTCCCGCCACCAGAGCCATTGTGCTCCCTGCTTTATGGAAACACTAGAATCACGACATTTTCTAGCGAACACTCAAAATTACAATGTCTGTTTCCAAATGACTTCATTTGGGGGGGAAATTATCGAAGAACACGGATATAATCCGAAATTTAAAGTAATTTACGTAAAAAAAAAATATTTTCTATGATTCTAAGAAATATATGGAATGTAGTTTGTTAAATTTCTGTATTTGTCTCTGAAATAAAAATGGCATGTTATTATTAGAAAAAAAAGTGTTTTTAAAAAAAAGTGTTTGTAAATCTAACTATAACTATGGCTTTGACTTTACAGATTCAAGGCCAGATTTGCCATCGCATTGGATCATTGCAACCTATAGAAGATGCACAGCATAAATTCTTGCAAATATACTTCATGGGCAATATGGAAGAACAACTTGACCGGCGTCAAGGGATCAACACAGCTACGAAAAGAGCAATTCTCCAAGATCTGCAGCTAATGCTTCATGAACATCATGAACTGGAACACATGAACACACATTTAATGCTCCAACAATCGATGAAGTGGCAATCCTGATTGTTGGTGAAAACTTGGAAACACGTGATATTGTACTTACACGACTAATGAATTAAAATTAATAAAAAAAAATTAAATTAATTATTACTACTATTTTGTTTGTCTTTATTTATCTCGGAGCTATGGAGCTCCGGACTTTTGGAAGGCGTGCGTGGGGCCGAAGCCAACACGTAGAGGTCTGTTAGACAATTTTTCTCTAAATGTAATGTGGCACCAACCGACGATTATCCCTGTTCGCACCTTATAGGTACAACAAAGGGCAATCTCCGGTTAGAGCAGGACTATTGCAGAATATAGGAACTAAAATCTAGGTTATGGTGGTGGGTGCTAATGGATTAGGTAACTAGGACTATGGATGGACTATGGCCCCGGCCTGAGTAATGCAAATTAACACGGATAAAATGGCAGGGGGTGACTCTCCCACTCAATAAATGGGCCACTGTATGGCCGCTAAAAGAAGCGACAAGGGATAACATATTCTGTGGGGCTAGAGGAGTAGAGCGGTGTCCCACGGCATTATACCCAATCATTGGCTCCCTAAGGGTCCAGCCTCACGTGCCCACTAGCCACTTACGGGACACTTCCTCCTCCGAGCATCTCTGCTCTCACGACTCAAGTCAAGCCGCCTAATGAAGGCAAGTAAGAGGTGGGAGATCTGTCCCCCGTCAGGGTTCACTCCAGCCAGCCAGTAAAGACAAGCCAAGGAGGTGAGGGAAAGGATCTTCTCCCTGGAGCACTCGGAACCGTATGGTCGCTGCGCCATAACAGCTCGCCACAAGCTGCCCTACGGCCTTATTATTATTATTGTTATTATTATATTTTTATTTTTCGTAAATTCGGTCACTAATGAATTACATTGTTAAGCAACAAGTCTTTGGGAATACTCGATGCTGGATATATTCAATCGAATGGCAAAAACGAGGCCTACCGCATGCTCTCATTCTAATTTGGTTAGTCGAAAGATTTCGGCCAGATCAAATAGATGACATCATATGTGCAGAGATTTCTGCTCCTGAAACCGATCCAGACCTACATGATGTTGTAATCACGAATATGATTCATGGACCGTGTGGCACTATCAACCGCCAATCACCGTGTATGGTCGACGGCAAGTGTTCCAAACGGTATCCACGAAAATTGACGGCAGAGACCATTACAGGCAACGATGGTTATCCATTGTATCGGCGTCGATTTGTCAAAGCGATCCGTTCGCATGAACTTTGCTTTACTCAGAAATGCCACGTTATTACACTTGGAACGCTAAATCAAAGAAATTTAAACGTCGGAAGCAAGGCGATGCAGTTCCTGGTCATCCAGATATGCGTTCTACTGATGCTATTGGTCGTATTTATACAGTTCATCCGAAGAATGATAAATGTTTCTATTTGCGGTTGTTGCTGGTACATGTTCGAGGGCCAACATCATTTGAATCACTACAAAATGTTAATGGTATAGTGTGCCCCACATTTCGTGCAGCATGTCAAGAGCTGAATTTGCTTGAAAACGATAATCATTGGGGCACGACAATCGCTATAGAAATTATTTCTGCACCTCCAAGTCAGATACGCACATAATTTGCTATAATCATTTCGACATGCTTCCCATCGAACCCACGTGACCTATGGAACAAATACAAAGATAACATGTCTGAAGATATTTTACATAGAATTCGCGTCAGCTCAAGAAATTCCGATCTTCCGATTTTTTTCTGACATGAGTTTGAAGTACTTAATTATTATTATTATTTTAATTTTTATTATCATTGTGTATGTTTTCATAATCAATGATTAAGGTATAATACTTTTATGTTTCTATCTATATTCATGTTATTTTGTATCATTGTATTACGTTCATCAAAGCCTAAATTAGTTCAGGTAAAAGGTAAACGACATTCATTGACTGTTAGGCGGTAAGAAATTCGCCGGGTCAGCTAGTATACATATAATAGATATTTACACCCAATAAAAATATATTGAATATATTGATATATTTTGTATATCAATCATTTATTCATAAAAATATAAGTTAACAGTTATACACCAAGACACATAAATTTTATACTAATAACTATTTACTAAGTAATCATAAACTACACAACATATTTTATTATAATTAAAATTAACAATTTTCTAAACTAAGTTACTTTTATTTAGCCAACTATAAACATTTTTTTTCATCACACCAGGCGGATCAAAAAATATGTCCACATTTGGCTTATTTTGTAGGAGGATATTTATATTGCACTATTACTATAAATGAAACACCTATTGAATACGTAGAAAGCTACACCTATTTGGGCAAACAAATATCATTTAAAAACACAAGACATAAAGAAGAATTGGAACGTCGAACAAAAATTACCTGGAAGAAATACTGGTGCTATAAAGAAATACTAAAATCAAAGCTACCTATGAAACTGAAGAAAAAGATCATGGATTCATGTCTACTTCCTTGTCTGACATACGGCTCCCAAACATGGACTTTCAATAATAACATTATAACAAAATTACGCTCATGCCAGCGCGCTATGGAAAGAAGTACTCTAGGCTTGAGACTCTTGGACAAGCAAAACAGCTCTACCATAAGAAAAAAAACGAAAGTGATAGACGCAGTGCAACACGCCCTTCGCTTAAAATGGAGGTGGGCTGGACATTTGGCTCGAAGTTCCGATGACAGATGGCCAAAACATGCAATTAAATGGAAAGGTCCAGGAGAGAAAAGAGTTAGAGGGCGACCTAGAGACCGGTGGATAGACGACATAGAGCGGACGGCAGGCAAGGATTGGATGAATATAGCAAAAAGTAGAGATAACTGGAAGCATTTGGAGGAGGCCTATACCCAAAAATGGGGCCATGACTAAAAAATTTAAATATATATTAAATAATTCATAATACATAATAAATATTAAAATCATTAATCATTAAATAATTAAATCATAATAATCTTGTTAAATAAAAATAAAATA
The DNA here is from genome assembly GCA_936450015.1 of Meganola albula. NCBI lineage: Eukaryota > Metazoa > Arthropoda > Insecta > Lepidoptera > Nolidae > Meganola > Meganola albula. The sequence continues at coordinate 366,138 of OW388159.1, forward strand.
GTTACATTAAATAGGAATAATTATAATTATAAGTATTATGTAAGTAATATTTTGTCATTGTTTGTTATAGTGCATGGATCAATAAAAAGGCTTAATTATTATAATTATTATTATTACATTCATATGTAATATATATTTAGAATTTAGAATTTAGATTATTCTAAAATTTAAGTAATTTAAATTATTTTTTATTTAGTTTTACTTCCAATTCATTTGATTCTATTTCTAGAATGACACTTTCTTAATAAATAATGTTTTCATTGAAAATAAAAACTGTTTTTTTAGTGACTACAAGGTATTTATATTTTGACAAGTTGGAGACAGTACTCGTTTTGATTAGGTAACTCGTACTAGGGGAACTAAACGTAATTTCTGTACACTTCATAGCAATCGTGCCTCTCTAAATACTAGGTAACCGTAATAGTAGTGGTAGGTCCATTAGGTGCGCTGCACGCCCTCATTCCGTCGGTCAGTCGGCTCGTTAGCGCGTGCAATTTAATTGCAACTCGTGTGTAACCGCCCTACGTACCTACAGAACAGCATTTAGGATAGATAGGTATGTCGAACGAATCAGACATCGCACCGAAACATGGCAAGGGTGCTTGGTGAGGCGTTTTTGACTGGTGGGTGGTCACTAACCACGGTAGAACCCTACCAACAGGTAATCAATACCAGTAAACTAATAATTAATTAATAAATTACCAGTTTGTTGTCACCTGATTGACACCACCCGGGGACCAGGTGTAGGGATTCAGATAAAAGGTGCACTCCCACGGACGAAGGTGACTCAGCCCTCAAGGTGTCTCTATGTTACTTTGCAGAGAAAAGTTACTTTAAATGTCACAACAATCAGTCAAGCAATCTTATCTATCTTGCCCAACGTTGGTAATTTTAAAGACAACAGTTTCCTTCAATATAATGTTCCTTTAACGTATCACCTAACGCAATTTAGGAGCCCAAACTCTGTGACGTAAGCAGAGAACGTACAAGAGCCCTCTCTATTATAACCATTACGTTCAAAGGAGCAAAGCTGCAGACCGCCGCCGGCCGGTCTTCACCGGATTAAACCGGATTGGGCCGGATCGAGCTGGTACGCGCTGCACCGGACCGGCTCGCCGTAAATCTGTCGCTTTATATTACACGGGTTTTATTAGGATCTCTTTAACGTTGCGATGGTTATAAATGAAATATTATTTATGATAATATTTCGTTTTAAGGGCAGTATAAAGGGGTTTGGTTAGGGTAAAAATAGTATTTTATTACGTATATTCATAATCTATCGATTTAAGTTTAGTTTTGATAATTTTATGATGATATGCAGACTAATTATAGCGTAATCTGTGTTCTTATTCGAAAATATCTTGTTTAGATGGACAAACTTAGTTTTAAACGTCCTCATAAAGAAAGTTATCAAGTATATATTATATACTAGCGGCCCGTCCCAGCTTCGCCCGGGTAGCTTCAGCCCACTCAACAATTTCCATAAAATGTGATAACCATAGCAGCGCCATCTATTGATTACTTACTCAACCCAGTCGAAAGGTATCGACATCTGTTAGAATCATTTGGAGTTAACAGATAATTGTGACTGTCAAATAATAACAGACAAATAATTAGCAATAAATTAAAATTGCGACTATAATTTGAGATTTAAACTATCCTATCTCTCAAGTTGGATCGAACTGCACATGGTGTGCGAATTTTATTATAATCGTTTAAGTGGTTTAGGAGTCCATTGAGGACAAACATTGTGACACGAGATTTATATATATTAAGATTTTAAGATTTCTATACCACAAACATTGAATGTAGATTTATTTATTTTGAAATTAATATACAAAAGAAAAATAGTTAGTCTAGTATATCAGTTATCTGGTTTCTATAACACAAGCTTTGCTTAGCTTGGGATCAGATGACCAAGTGTGTTAATGTCAGAGAATATTATGATTATTATAGTCACAAAAATCTACTAAAAACTCAAGACAGTGTACATTCACAGTCAATTTTAAGATGAAAGAAGATTACCCATCTCATTATTTTCTCTCTTTTAAGGTTCTTTGGCAACCCTTTTAAGAGCCCATTAACATGGTCCAGTTGGTACCAATAGGCAGAGTATTATAGCTGTCCTAGATTTGTGCCTAATGGCTTTCGTCGGGAAACTGAACCACTCACAGTTGTTTATAAGTTGCTTCTTTAAATAAAAACAATTTTAGGAAACGAAATGTGAAAGAATCATCAACATTTGTAAGTAAATTACTTTTAACATTTATGTTTTTAGAAGAAACTTTTAACACGCAAAAAATTGTGGCTTCATTTGACGCCTCTGCTTTTTATGGTCAAGAAATACCATCGATTAGATACCTACTAGACGCTATTTTGTTCGAATATTGTATGAAATTGTAATCATCAAAAATTGGTGTCGGAGAAGATAGCTAATTTTGATTGACTCATTCAAGTTCTAGTCCTTGAACGAATCAATTAAAATTCACTTGTGGTCGGTTGATAAGTAGTGTTATGGCATAAGTCAGGCGAGCGCGGGGCCCCAATTGTGCAGTGCTTGCAGATAACTGCAGAGGTCGGTGAGTAATACATTAGGACGAATCAGACATATTTTAAACGGGCCGGTGGCGTGGTCGGTAAGATACTTGCTTTTCACGCCGCAGGTCGTGGGTTCGATTCCCACCCGAGACAAACATTAGTGATGAACATTTGTGTTTGTGTCGAGTCTGGGTGTAAATATCTATTATACGTATTTATTTACAAAAGAAAAGTATTATATGTATAGTATATACCAGTTATATGATTTCCATAACACAAGCTCTGCTTAGCTTGGGACCAGATGACCGTGTGTGTTAATGTCCCAAAATATTTATTATTATTTATTATTATTATTTTAGAACTAAACATTCGCGTACCCGGTGATATGTACATGTACAAGCTCCTGACAAGTTAAGCGTGTATCTGAGATAACTTGATTAAGCCCAGCGCCTACCTTAGGACTATTTAGAGCCCCTATATCCTCCTCAACCAAAGTAAAATGGTCCTTTTTTATGACTCCTCAATTTTTTTATCTCTACCACCTCTTTAAGTGCTTCAAACGTTTAAGGTGATTCTATTGTCCACATTGATCACTCTTTGATAATTACAAATATAATCATAATTTTTAACATTAGGGAAATCGTAGTTAACTACAATCCTATTTCTAAATAATTGAATCCATATCTAGTTGTTAGCTGCTCAGAAAGAAGGCAGAAATGATCAAAAACTATTAAGAATAAACTTTTTCTGTTTTAGAAAAAAATAAATCAGATGAACACACATAACAAAGCGAGCAAAATAATTGCGGAAATTATGAAAACTTTGCAAAACCTAATATCAGTGAGCATTAAAAAATTACCCAAATGTGGTAAACATTTGGGTAATTTTTTAATGCGGATTAACGGAAGGAAATGAATTAAAAACTTTCGACATTAGGATTTGCGTTGATTTCCTTTGCGTTATTACTTCACTTTTTACGAAAAAATACAAAACAATTCCTGTTCAGGCATAGTAAACCTTATTAGTTAAGCGTGAGGTCTCAAATCTTAAGATACTTGATAGTTGAAAACCCTTACAGTAGTGACGCTCTGGTTAAAGACTTTCATCTTTTTCTATAATTTGTCTATCTTCTAGTCACGAGTAAATCGGTATTTACTGGATAACCTTGTTCCATCCTTGACTGCATCATTGCTAACAAGTTATAGTAAAGTGCAACCGTATTATAGGTTAAGTAAAATACTCTATGGATGGAAATAAGACTTGGTGTAATTATTCATTATGCTGTCCTACCCAGGTGTATTCATCCATTAGCCTCTTTCTTGGAATTATTCATCATCATCGTCATCATCATCAGCCTATTCTAGTCCACTGCTGACTATAGGTCTTTCTTAAGGTACGCCACTGACCCAGACTTGCAGCTCTTCTCATCCAGTTATTGACGGCCGCCCTGCTAAGATCATCACTCCACCCACCTAGTCTAAAAATACTACGCTACGTTTGCCAAGTCGTGATTTCCACTCAAGAACTCGTTTACCTCAGCGGTTGTCAGTTCTGCGGCTGATATGACCAGCCCACTGCCACTTCAGCTTACTAATCCTATAGATAAGCTATGTCGATTACGTTACTTTTCTGTCGGATCACTTTATTACGAATTCCTTCAGAGAGACTACGAGCATAGCTCTTTCCATGGCTTGCTGAGAGACTTTGAATTCTTAGAGTTATTTCTGTGCACAAATACTTGAGCGCTCTGTATGCCCTTCACTTTTAGAGTCTACTCCAAGGCATGAGAGTGTCAGAACTGCCTTAATGGCTGAGAAATATGGACCATTCTCCATTCCTTAGTTTACACCTACTTATTCACTTACTACACTACAGTACTGCCTCCGTGGTCCACTACAGTACATTTCGAGGGAAAATGGCGGCGTCGATGACGAATGAGTAGCACGTGACACATTTTTGCGCATTTCTTCTTCAAAGCTTTTGATTTCTTCTGACACCATATTGGGTTTATAGGCGACAATGAAATAGAAGTCTTAACTCACCATATAGTTTATTTCACGTTAATATAATATATAGTACAGTTACAAGAAATTGTACTGAAGACAGTGTGTGCTTGGCGCCATGACGGACGAACATAGACAACAAACTAGAGCTGTAGTGATGCTACCTAACACTTGGGCCAAACAAAATAAATTTTCTAATACACTGAAAGAATAGTATTTTCTTAGATTTACGCGAATATCACACATTGAAATAAAACTACTTCCTAACGGATTTTACTGAAAGAATCTTAGTTGAAGCTCGCAAGCGATGAACGGCAATAGACTCACCGCTTATTACGTATAGAACCTAAACAAACAGCAAAACGTAGGCGATAGTCTCTACCTACACCTTCGTGTAATACAGGTTTGAAGTTATGACGCTATAATAATAATATAGAGAGACATTAACACACACGGTCATCTGATCTCAAACTAAGCAGAGCTTGTTCTATGGAAACCAGATAACTGGTAATATACTACATAATACTTTTAATGTACATCCAGATTCAAGACAAACAGACATGTTCATCACACAAATATCTGACTAGAGTAGGAATTAAACCCACGCCCTGCGGCGAGAAAAGTAAACTATCTTACCGACCACCCAACACCGGCCCGTTAATGTAACTTTACTACAGAATTTTTTCATTGTTTTCCTACGGAACCATTTTTTCTTTTTAATTTTTTCAGCACGCGAGGCTTAGAGTGTGGGGCGATAAATCTAAGCTTTTTGGTAAACAATGTTTTTGAACGATATTAATGGTTACCCTGCGAGATATCCACGGCTCTCATCAGCTTCGCTGTCATTCTTATTTTAGGTTGTCTCTCAACTTTTAAGATCTTTTTACACCGTGATTGAGATGGTTTATTATCGTTTTTATTGTCAGTATTAATTTTAAATGAACAATATTTAAAATTGTTTTTTCCAGCTGTTATTAGCTTCACTGGTATCTTTGAAACGGAACCTTCGAACGCGAACTTTACCCCCTTCAAAACGTTAGTAAAATCAAGGACCTTAAGGGGGGTTTGCCCAGCATTGGGACAGATTTCACGTGTCTTTTTAGTTTCCTAAACTATATCATGGTTGACGGCTTCGGTAGTCGAGAGGTGTAAGCCGTCCGATTGGGCTATACTGTGCCCAATGACCTGTGGAAGGTCGCAGGTTCGATTCTCACTCCGGACATTATTTGTATAACAACAAAGATTTGTTTCGGTATCTGGATGGTTGAGGGACTACCATCGGTGCCTTGGAGAGCACGTTAATCCGTCGGTCCTGGTTATTATTAAACACATCAATGACAATCGTTACATGTAGTCAGAAGCCAATATAATCCGACACCTGGTCTAACCATCTCGGCTACTGGTTCCCTACGGGTTTCGAGGTCTGATGGCAATCCCTCGTATAATTCTGGTAGCTAGCCGCATCAGGTTAGACTGGGAGCCGACCCCGATAGAAATGGGAAAAAGGCAAGGGGAATGATGATGATGATGAAACTATATCATGGTTAAAGGTTTTTCGAATTTAGATAAATAATATTATAGCATTGTCTTAGATTTACGCGAATATCACACATTGAAATAAAACTACTTTTTAACGGATTTTATCGCGGTTTATTTTAGATTTTTGATCCCGACGTTTCAAAGTCTTTTCAGACTTCATGTTCACGGGTGGACTGAGATATTTGACGTCCAAAAATATTAATCACAATTATTACTGACTACCTTCAAACATTAATATTTAAGTTGCGTTCCGAACCAGCTACAGTTGAAAGGCAACCTGCAATTCTTCCTTATATAAGAGGAGTGACCGACAAGATTGGCTATATCCTTAAGCGGGCTTCTATAAATACTTACTTCAAGCCAAAAACCAAGATAAGTCAATTTTTACCATCTGTCAAGTGTCAAGTCCCTCTACAAGATGCGGGTGTTTATAAAATTGACTGTGAGTGTGGACTTTCATATATAGGACAAACAAAAAGAAGTATAGGGACCCGCGTAAAAGAACACATAGCTGATGTTAAACATCAACGCTCAACGAAATCTGCAGTGTGTGAACATACTCAAAAAGGCCCCACCCATTACTTGAGATTTGATAAAACACAGGTCCTTGTCAAAGAAAACCGGTTCCTACCAAGAATGATCCGCGAAGCTATTGAAATTAAAAAACATCCTAATTTTAACAGAGAAAATGGTTAGAATATACCACCAGCTTGGGACCCAGTGCTTAATTTACTTGTACCAAAACCCAAGCAAAATCAACTCAGAATTCAAGACACTGTGAGCTCAGTTTGCTTAAATCGGAACGCAACTTAAATATTAATGTTTGAAGGTAGTCAGTAATAATTGTGATTAATATTTTTGGACGTCAAATATCTCAGTCCACCCGTGAACATGAAGTCTGAAAAGACTTTGAAACGTCGGGATCAAAAATCTAAAATAAACCGCGATAAAATCCGTTAAAAAGTAGTTTTATTTTAATATTATAGCATCACGCCGATTTAACCCGAAGGTATAGGCAGAGGTGAATACCACCCACATTCCGCCAGCTATGTTTAAGTCACATACGTAATAGGGACGAGCCTATTGCCGTTCAATTCCACACAATTCCAAACTTCAAATTACAACTGATATTCAATAAGTTTAAGGTATTTTCGTTCGACGCGGGGATCGAATCCGAGACTATATTTCAAAGGCGACAACGATACCGCTCTGCTAGGGGAATATAACCGACAAAATACAAATACTTTATCACAACAATCATTATCCGCATTCACGCTGTAAAACTGAGTGGAATAGGCAGTGATTCATTAACCGAGGTACTTATAATGGCACCCTTGGGCGAAATTTCACGCCCACTTCGAAGTTAATAGCTTTGTTCAGTATTTTTAAATGTTCACTTAAATTAGGAAATCTAGATAATAAGACATCAAGATAATAATATAGTCATAGGTCTAAATTAATTGGATTCACATTCCACTGCAACCTTCTCACCGAAAATCATTCGTAATCACGAGTGAATCGGTATAGGGGACAGGCGCGTCCCATCGTATACTATAACATTGCTTAACATGAGGCAAGTTATAGTCAATCACAAGCCTATTCTAGAATAAAAGAAATATTGACATAATTGCACAAAGGACTGACCGCTTTTTTAACATTATTTTCTGTTACTTGATTAATACAACAATTTGATAATTTCCTTCAAAAGTAAGTACTAATTACATCTTTAAAGATAAAAAAGAAGAAAAGTTAAAAGAAAACGAACATACTTTGTACATTTAGTTGTAATGAAATACTTAATAGAGCCCATCTTACTACAATATAAACGTTTAGGAGATCGTCGTTAACAAACACACAGATATTTACGGGCTGCTCGTCAAAGGGCCGGCACATAAATATCTTGTAAACAACCATGCTTAATACGGGCGGGAGTAGGGTAACCATCATCTCTTACAAGAAACAGGACAATCCATTGGAATTCAAATAAGTGCCATACTAGACAGGCTTTGAAATAAAGGTCACAGGTTTTTAGGGTCTTATGTAGTTACTACTAACTAAATACGCTCAATATTGGTGAAAAAAAGAACATTGTGAGGAATCCTACTAATATTATAAACACGAAAGTTTGTAAGAATGTATGGATGTTTGTTAATCTTTCACGCAAAAACAGGATTAAATTCAGCACAGAGATATTTATCTCTGTGCTAACTTTCATCTGATTCCGGTCAAAGGTCTGGATTAACACACATTTTACTTTTTATCCCAATAAGTACTACGCGGATGAAGCCGTAGGCGGTAGCTAGTACAGCATATTAGCACTCAACATTGAATGCTTTGTGACACCAATCTGAACTTGGCAAGCATTTGTGGATTAAGGCTAAGGAGACGTCAATTAACTTTAATCTTGCATTAAATATGTATATTTAAAATAAGTATATTTTTGTATGTATCTTGATACTATTTAGTGATACTAAGTATCAATGGACGTCTCTGAGTGCGGCCATTAAACTTTCTCAACTCTTAAGTCTGTTTACACAAAACTAGCACCTAGCAGGTAGGACACTAAGATATAATTACACAAGCATTTGGCAGTCATTTTCAATTAACCATTCAAATTAATCAAATCATTTGGCTGACTTATTTGATATAATATAAAAGTACTTAGGTACATAAATTATAAGTCTTGTAAAGCACAATTTTGAAATTAAATAAATCGTAAATGAAAACATTTTATAACATCAGAGTTATCGAAATCTAATATATAAAATTCACACAGTTTTCGTTGCCATACTCCTCCGAAACGGCTTGACCGATTCTTATGAAATTTTTTATGCATATTCAATAGGTCTGAGAATCGACCAACATCTTTTTTTCATCCCCCTAAGTGAACATTTTTTTTTTAATAAATACGCGGTACGAAGTTTGCTGGGGCAGCTAGTAAATATTATAAAAAAATTACAATAAAAACATTTGAAAGCCGACGACTGCTATTGGTAATAAATATTGTTTTACACGCTTTGTGCAAACTCATTCGTTTCGTTTTTTTATGAAAACGTGAACTTTTTCATGCTAATGGTATTTGTTATGATTGTTTAATTTAAATATCGCGATTTACCGTTTTGTTTTTGCTGTCTATATGCAACTTATAAGCAGGGGTGTGACATTCACCACTTGAAATAAAACTATTTTATATCGGATTTTATGTTTATTTTATATTTCAGTACCCGAAGTTTCAAAGACTTTATGGTCACGGGTGTAATGAATGGAGGGAATTTTCGTAGTGGGTGAATGGTCACCAGAAGTCTGAAAAGACTTTGAAACGACGGGATCTAAAATCTAAAATAAATCGCAATAAAATCCGTTATAAAATAGTTTAATTTCAATGTGTGATATTCGCGTAGATTTACGAAAATACTATATCACCCGCTTTTCGCCGGCTATATTTAGGTATACGTAATAATTTGCAAACCTATTGCCGTTCATTGGGCATGATCTCAAACTTTAAGCCGCAATTAAGATTCTCTATTACATAAATAGGGTCTTTTCGCTCGACCCGGAAGTCAAGTCCGGTACCTCGCGATAATTAACTAAACACCCTTACCACCGGACCACTGAGATAGTATTCAAATCATAAGTTTTGATAACTGAGAAGCATAAAAACACACATATGACCAAACTTGTGAGCGATCACCGTAAACTATGGAGGCTTGCAACACCAGAGGCATCGCTCGCACGATACCGTCTTATAACACCTCAGCGACTTCTGGTTACTTTACTCACGCCCAGGAACACAAACAAAAAATGAAATAAAACTACTTTTTAACGGATTTTATCGCGGTTTATTTTAGATTTTAGATCCCGACGTTTCAAAGTCTTTTCAGACTTCATGTTCACGGGTGGACTGAGATATTTGACGTCCAAAAATATTAATCACAATTATTACTGACTACCTTCAAATATTAAACTACCGTCAAATATCTCAGTCCACCCGTGAACATGAAGTCTGAAAAGACTTTGAAACGTCGTGATCTAAAATCTAAAATAAACCACGATAAAGTCCGTTTGAAAGTAGTTTATTTCAATGTGTGATATTCGCGTAAATCTAAGACAATACTATACAAACAAAAGTTATTACACTGTGTGTATTAAGACTGATGGACAGATGTCTAGACTGCATTAAGTATATTTAAGTAGATCTGTCACAATATCGGGTGCAAGGAACATCATTCTGTACATCATTCTGAGGTGATCGGTACATTAAATTAGTTCAGGAACTTTATTGGTATCCTACATCGCACAGTAAACAATAAAAAAAAACAAAAAAAAAGATCAGGGAATTATTCGATAGAAAATTATTCTAATTAAGGAGCTGAATGGACCCTCTCATTGTAAAGGAATGTACCTTCCACTATATAGTGTAGAGGTGTGTGAAGAGAATCACAAGCTGACAATCACATGTGGACATGTGATAAACAGTTTGTGATTCTTTTCAAAAGAGAAGAATTTGACAAGGTATGGTCACCCTATTTCAAGACACGTTATATTTAAGTGCTGCTCAGCTGTGTTGGTGAGGGTAAGGTACGGAAATTTGAGATAAAACATTGTTTCAAATGTTTTGTGTTACATGAATAATGTTATATGTATATAATCATTCAATTTAGAAAATTTTAATAGCACCACTCATAATAAGTTTCTATAAAAAGGAAGTAATACAACCCTAGGTATCACTACCCATTTTAGTGTCCCACTGCTGGGCACCGGTCTTCTCTCAACTATCTTATGAGTTGAGAGAGTTTAGGCCTTAATCCACACACGCTGGCCAAGTGCGGGTTGGTGGATGTCACATGTCCTCGAATGATTAGTTCTTAGACATGCCGGTTTCCTCACGATGTTTTCCTTCACCGATATTGAGCTGCGGAGATGATTCAATTCACACAAAGATGTGTGGGCATGACCAGGATTACAACCCGCGACCTTATTTTTCTAAGGCGAGGCCCGTACCGCTGCGGCCACAGTTGCTCAACCCTAGGTAGATAAGGCAGACCGTTTTTACTAACATTAGCTAACAGTTAGCTAATGTTTTCTCACAAAGTAAAGTTGATAGGGTATTTACACACTAGTAATCTTTTTATTTAGGTAGATCTTTTTTGCTGAATATCAAAATTTGCTGAAACAAAATTGAGTTAAGATAACGCATGATATAGTGAGTGTTTAAAAAGGTAAAATTAAACGGAAGCCAGGGTACTACGGAATTGCTCGACCTTCTATTATTTTATCCACATTATGTCCATATTAGGATTCTCGTAAAAGTATGGTTTAAAGCAGAAGCGAAGGGCGTTTTAAAATTAAAATAAATTGACTTCCGATTTTTTTTATCTGAATCCCCACACGTGGTCTTCGGTTGGTGCAAATCAGGTGACAATAAACTACATAGCTAGCTCCGGTCGTGGTTAGCGCCCAACAGACAACACGCATCGCCAAGCGAACTTGCCGAGTTCCGGTGCGATGTTTGGTGACACTTTAAGAGAGTTTACTTACAACTTCTTACTGAAAGTCATTCTTAAATTGGGCTGGCGGGTTCCATCGTAGATCACATTTAAGGTCAAGCGGAAGCCTATTTTTTTTAATAAAAAAAAAGTTCTTTTACGCGCTTTATGGCAGAGCAATATGACAGATACATTTCAACCCCGACAAAAAAAAAGTCTTATAATAGTTAGAAGCAAATGTCGGTTTAAATGTTGTAGTTGCCCTGTAGCGCCTTAACGGGTGAAAAAACTAAGAGTGGATGTTGTTTTGCTATCTACCTCTTGTACCATATACCATACTATACGGTAGATTACAGTAGGTACCCGTAATTCACAGTTTTGGACCTCATTCTACCATAATTGATGGCGTACAATCTGATTTCTCCTGATATATGTTACAGACAATGTGATTAATTACATATAACATATAATTGCTACACAATTAACACATTGACTACACTGTGAAGACAAAATGCTATTTGTGACTGCTATAGAGCTACGAAAATTGTTCTACTTCTCCGAATTAGATCGGCCTATTAGAGTTGTGGTTAGTCTCTGACTGCTAAGCCACCCACCACAGTCACCCTCGACAAATCTTTGTGTGATGAGTAAGACTGTTTGTTTCGTCTCTGGATGTAATATCTATTAAGTTACGTATTTTTTTTATATGTTTATTTAGTAGTAATCAGCTTCTAGTACCTATAACATAAGCAAAGGAGACGTTTAAGAAATGTTTAGAGAATGGAGGAGACTGGAGGATCAGGTGGTAGTGACCCTCCAGTGAAAAGGGAAGATCTTCCAGCCGGGCGAGTTGTAATGCCCGGCGACCGCGGTACTCCCTCCGACAGGTTCTTGTCGGGAAGTTGTTTAAATGCTAATCGTCGGTGAAACTTTGCTTGTGCGATTCAGGAGTGCTGTGACGTCATGTCTCTTGAGTGGCGTCAGGTATGTGTCAAAAAAATGTAAATTCGAACAACAAATTGAGTTCCATATGTTAATAGAGCGTAATAAATTAGCTTATTTCGTGCATTTAATTATGATTTTACACACCTCCATTTTCTTTAAGAGCTAAAACTGAAAGTTGGAAATGAGAAATCTAGCTTGGTCTATTACTTAAGTACTTTTTTGTAAGGAAGAAATCCTTCATGAATCCTCTGGCCCGTGAGGGTAGAGGACAGGGGTATGTGGGAAAGGGTACCCACTAAAACCTCCCTGGTGTTCCGCAGCGCATTTATACCAGGGGTCGCGGAAACTACCTGATATCTACCCGTGCGTAGCCGGGACGGGCCACTAGTTACACTAATAAGATAATAAATAATTTTCATCATAATGACATGAAACTGCAGCTAAAATAATATTAAAAGAACAAAGTACGTTTAGTTTGCAATGAGGTATATCACATTGGTGTTCAAAATGCTATAACACGTTTGACCTCTCCTTTTAATATAATGGCACGGACTACAGGAACCCAACCCATAAAAAAAAATTATGAGACCTACTGTTTACTCGTGTTTTTTTCATAAATTTTAATCAAAAATCGAACCTGCAAGCAATTCAGCCAGTATTTAGTGAAAAAAGAGTTTTGTTTTTCGACCTCAGAATAATTACATAACGTCTACTAAGCGACCTCCTCTACTTACTCACTCTGCCATCCTAGTAAAATTTATCAGACATACTGGCGCACTGGTCGCCATGGCCTATGGACGCTTACAAAACCAGAAGCATCACTCATACCTTATGATACTTTTATACAGTCTTCAAAATTTAAGAAATAATTTTTTGTATAATGTAACTTTAGTATTGTCTTTTTTTTTAACGTTATCAAGATATGCAATTAATTATTTGTATTTAGGTACTTTCTTTGAACCAGATAGCGCGCGATATCGCATCATACGTTAGGCACTGTACGCGGGTAGATTACTTTTTATTTGTCGATTTTTTTCTTGTATTATGTTAATTTTTCTATAACAAGTTTCCTAGCAAAGTTTTACAGGTTTATTAATAATAATAATATAGTGGGACATTAACACACACGGTCGTCTGAACCCAAACTAAGCAGAGCTTGCACTATGGAAACCGGATAACTAGTAATATACTTTTTTTTAGTCTAAAATAGGCTTGCGCTTGACCACAACTTGCCTGATGTGAAGCAATGATGCAGTCTACGATGGCACGCGCTTACCCAGTAAATACCGACTCACTCTTGACTTGAAGACCACTAGATTATAGCTATCGGGAAACATACATGCCGGCAGCGAATTCCACAATTTACTACATAGAATATTTTTCTTTTGTAAATATATACTTAAATACATAACTACACCCAGACACAAGACAAACAGACATATTTAAACAAATGTTTGTCTCGGGTGGGAATCGAACCCACGACCTGAGGCGTGAAAAGCAAGTATCTTACCGACCACGCCATCGGCCCGTCAAAACGTAATGAAACCTTCTTGAACAAACTTGACTACCTTACTTACTTACACCCAAGAACACAACCAAAAGTTATTACACAGCGTGTATTCTGTAAGTTAACCTCCCCTGACGGGCTGCCCACAAAGCGAGGAATATGATTTTGCCCTCTATACACGTTCGCAAGAAGAGGATTAATATTCTTTCCCCGTGTTCCCTTATCAAATGAGGGTGCTTGTATTAATTAATTTAGAAGTGCAACCCCTAAGACAGCGTTACAGCGGGTGCTTAGAGTGGCATTTACTTTAGCTGTTAATCATTGTGAGAGCGTACAAAGATTTTAGTTAAAAATAGTTTCAGATTTAATGAAATCTAATCGAACCCGCAGCAGCGGTGGCGCTGTACTGGCCTCGCCTTAGATTTAAAGTCGCGGGTTCGATTCCCAGTCGTGCCCACACATCTTTTTGTAAATTGTAATATCGCTGCTGCTCAATATCGGTGAAGAAAACAGCGTGAGGAAACCGGTATATTTAAGAACTAATCATTCGAGGACAGGTCACATCTACCAACACGCACTTGGCCAGCGTGTGTGTATTAAGGCCTAGACTCTCTCAACTCGTAAGACCTGTGCCCAGTGAGTTCTAGTGAAGTGATAAAAACAAATAACATAGTCGACAAAATTTTTCTTTTTAAAATCGGTTGAAAAGTTGATTTAAAATACACACATCGTTGTTCTTCTGAGATTCAACTGTCAACGAAAATAGCGAGTTATCCTGTAGATTTTGCCTACCAGATTCCATCAAAATTGGTTCAGCAGTTGACCGAGAGAAAGTTATACACAATAAGACGAAGTACTATTGTATTTAGGGTATTTAGGTATTATTTGTTCAGGCGATCGAAAATTGCACTTATTGTATTGCCAAAACATGAACAATTTTCACTATCCAATAAAAGTTTGATGAAAAAAACTCTTTTAATATTAAATACAGAACAAAATTTTCATCATAGCTAGACTAAAAACAATTTCATCTAGAACTTATAACGAACTCCGTTACTCACAATCGTAACTATTCGTCAAGTATTTATTAAGAAAACTCTACTTTATTAACTGTCTGAGAACAAGAAACTTTGAAGACTGCACTAGTTTCTATATAGCGATTTAAAACTAAAGCCTAAGTTTACCACGATTTAATTATTATATTTTTCGTTTCGAAAGTCTCTATACAATGAGCTTTTTATTGGTTCACCGAACATTTTCGGCGAGCCATTACGAACGGACCGAACCGGACAATTACTTGACAACTGTATGAGTGTTTGCCGCGTGGGGACGAATCTTGGCTCAGAGGCTAATTCACGTAATTAAATAAGTTCAGTTGCAGTGAAGTCGCAGTTAAGTTTCGATCAAAACAGCCTTTTTCGTAGTTAAGATTTCAAACAAATCGGTCAAGCCGTTTCGGAGGAGTTTGGCTTTTTTTAATTAAAACAACCATCCTCGTACTATGTGGATATTCCAAATAAATAATTAGTGAAATCGGTTAAGTCGTTCTCGAGTTTTGCGCTTAGCAAAACATATAGTGATTGGATTTAGGTATTTTTGTGTAGATTTGCCGCTATAGAAGCCAAAATGAAGGCAAATAATGTAAAGATATCAGGAAAATGTCGTATGGGAAACGACACAAATAAGTAATCTACATATTAAAGTATTCCAGATTTCTTATTCCCACAAGCAAAATTATTCGTACACAGGAAAAACCGAATAAATAGGAAAAAAATATTTTGGAAAATCCGTTGTCGGAAATATAAATAGCAAGTGTCAAAGAATACCTTTACAAACACGACAAAACAAACATTTCTCAACGTTTATATTACAATATAGAGTTGAGATCGAGAGATCGAGATAAATCTCGTGTCAGACATCAAATATACAATGTTTTTTGTAGGAACATGGATTCAAATATAGGAAAATAATACAGGATATTAAATTAGCAGCTTCGAGACATAATAATGCAATAATGTAATAATGATAAGAATATGAATTCTGTTATAATCCAAAGAATCATTATAGGATTCTGAGACAGTAACACACAGGCTATCCTAATTCAAGATTTAAGCATAATCATATTTTAGCTATAATCTGCCTGTCTTCAAGTCACTAGTGGATCGGTATTTACTGGGTAAGAGCGTTCCATCGTTCACTACATCATTGTGTCTCAAGCAAGTTGTGGTCAAGAGCAAGCCATAGGATAAAAAGGCAGAGCTTCTCGAGCCAATCGGATAGGGTCATCTGAAAAAAGAACATCTCTACCTTTCTGTATGAGTTCCCAATGATTTCAAAAACTAGTTTATTTACAAAAGATCTTATTTCTCCTTAATAAATATTAATCCTTCTTTATCTTTTTGTTGTAAAAATAAAGTAACGTGCTATTAAAAAATAAATTCAACGATTTCGTGAAATAAATCTATTAACCTTAATACTTAATGCTTTATTTACTGACTTTATGAAGTTTTCACTTGAATATATTTCACCGCAACTATTAACAATGTCGGAACTACAAAAATGAGTCATCTTCGTCCGTGGGTGTACACCTTTAATTGAATCCCCACACGTGGTCCCCGGGTGGTGCAAATCAGGTGACAATCAACTGGTGGTAGGCTTCGGCCGTGGTTAGTGACCATCCACCAGATAAAGCCGCACCGCATTATGTTTAATGGAACGCTCTTAGAACTTCCGAGTTTATTATTCTAACAAACACTACGATAGCGAGTATTTTGAAATTTGAAACTGTGCGAGGTCATAGGTATAGTTATTTAAAGACCTAAATTGAAAATCGCCGAAATGTAGATCCGACTTTGTTAATAGCTACGGACGAAATAATAAAACCCAAAACAATCCACAAATCGACATTTAACCCAAACTAAACAACAAAACAGAGAGTCATTCACAACGAAAACAAAATTGCTTCACACAATGGTCGGAACTTTCGATGTAAGGTTCGATAGCTCTCTACAATTTTTAATATCGACTCTCGCAATTGGTAGTCGTTCACCTATTCATTTCAACTGTCATAGTATATTTACAATCAATTTGCTAATAAACTAAATGGATATAACAAAGCGCTCACACCTGTATTAACAATTCAAATATTATTCTGTATTAATAAAACAACTTTTTAACGGAATTTATCGGTATATTTTAGATTTTAGATCCCGACGTTTCAAAGTCTTTTCAGACTTCATAGTCACTGGTGGAGGTAGGTATTTGACGTCCAAAAATATTAATCACAATTATTACTGACTACCTACAAACAATATTATTTGAGTTGCGTTGCGATTTAAGCAAACTGAGGTCACAGTGTCTTGAATTCTGAGTTGATTTTGCTTGGGTTTTGGTACAAGTAAATTAAGCACTGGGTCCCAAGCTGGTGGTATATTCCTTAGTCTTTTAAACAACTAACAATTACAGCCATTTTCTAGCTCAAAGCTCACGTCTCTTATCAAATAAAAAGAAGGTTAAGGCGGATAATAACGAATAATGTCGAAAATTTAAATATTTTAAACGTACCCGAAGAACTGTACCGTACGGAAAACTGATATTCGCTGGGGAGAGCGAGTCCTCGAGTGGAGACCACGTCTTGGCTAGCGTAGTGTAGGACGCCCTCCGGCTAGGTGGAGTGACGATCTGCGAAAGATAGCCGGCAGTAGCTGGATGGGACAAGCTGAACAGGGTGAAATGGCGCTTATTGGGAGAGTCTTATGTCCAGCAGTGGACTGGACAAGGCTGATGATGATGATGATGATGATGATGAAACGTACCCGATTAATTGAACAACAATTTACACATTCCCATTAAGAAAACAAACAAAAAAATATATTACCATATAACTGTTCTCATAAATCTACTGAAATGGTAGAAAGTGTGAAAAATGGCAACACCGGAATTACGCTGGAGTTACGCAGCATTGTTTGGTATTCAAATGTGATGGACATTTCAAAGGGTTTCATATATTAATTGCGCTGACTAAAAGCGCTTTAAATTCGTTTAACTGACTGCCGTTTTGCAGCTTATCATTTCAAATGGAATTGTATGTTTTAATACTAGGCTCTCGTTTAAAAATATGTCCGGGACTATTATCATCATTATAAGTCCATTTTTTAGACATTAACAAACAAGGTCATACACGTAATACACATAATAAATTGTTTTGTAAATTAATACTTCAATTTAACACTTTGTTGGTATTACACTATGAGTTGAGAGAGTTCAGTACGCTGGCCAAGTGCGGGTTGGTGGATGTCACATGTCCTTGAGTGATTAGTTCTTAGATAAACCGGTTTCCTCATGATGTTTTCTTTCACAGATATTGAGCAGCGGTGATGTTACCGCATAACAACCGGGACCGACGCGACGGTTTAACATGCTCTCCAAGGCACGTAGGGTAGTCCCTCAACCAACCAGACACCGAAACAAGTCTTCGTTGTTACACAAATATTGTCCGGGGCGGGAAGCGACCTCCTGGGCACAGTATGACCTAATCGGACGGCTTATACCG
Source organism: Meganola albula (assembly GCA_936450015.1). NCBI lineage: Eukaryota > Metazoa > Arthropoda > Insecta > Lepidoptera > Nolidae > Meganola > Meganola albula. Next base: position 384,708 of record OW388159.1, read on the forward strand.
CTCGACTACCGAGGTCGTCCAAAAGGAAAGGTAAAAAATAAATTTATTATTTTTAATTAATTTTTAAAAGTAATTCGTATTGTAATTTAGATAGCTGACTATTTAATATAATTTGAAGTCGGTGCCAAACAATAATATTTATAGGGTATAGGTATTATCAAACTTTCTCACAAAGTAAGGTTGCTAAACTATTTATTTAAGTTTGATTTAAAAAAAAATCATCAAAATCTGTTCATGAACGACGAAATTATCCGGTCGAATTGAGAAACCTCCTTTTTTGGAAGTCGTTTGAAAATTGGTTGACATCTTTGAGTTATTTCTTTAACAATAGACGGTGAAAATTTAAAGTCTCTAAGGACATTAATACAATTTTTGAGGAACAGAAAAATATTCCTGTTGGTACTTAAGGGGGAGTTGACGAGTTGTTAGTCATCTTGTGGTTTTAAGTTACTCTGTAATTTTTTCGTGTCATGTTCCCCTACCGTCTCTTGGGGTCATAATTACTTTGAAAATGAATTTTATTTTTGAAGATTAAGAAGTTGGCTTAATAGAAAGTGGTACTAAAATAGTATTAGTGACCCGCCCCAGCTTCTCACGGGTACAAATTATACATGTAAACCTTCCTCATGAATTCCTCTGTCTATTCACTCCATTTTTTTTAGTGTCCCACCGCTGGGCACGAGTCTTCTCTCAACTATCTTATGAGTTGAGAGAGTTCAGGCCTTAATCCACACACGCTGGCTAGTGCGGTTTGGTGGATGTAACATGCCCTCGAATAATTAGTTCTCACGATGTTTACCTTCACCTATATTGAGCAGCGGAGATGAAACAATTCACACAAAGATGTGTGGGCACGACCAGGTTTCGAACCCGCGATCTTATTTTTTTAAGGTGAGTCCCAGTATCGCTGCGCCACCGCTGCTTTCTCTATTGGTGAAAATCTAATGAAAATCCGTTCAGTAGTTTTTGAGTTTATCGCGATCAGACAGCGGAAGCGACTTCATTTTAGGCACTAACGAGACTTTATTTTAGAAGATAACAATACAAAAGAATACTTTATATTGCTTTGTAATCTACGATAAAAAAGAGGGGAGTTAGTTTGACGCCTGTGTCTGTTATCTGTGTACAAGCTTTTTACCACGTAGAGTTTAGACAGATAATCCGATTTTGATACGGATAATTCTTCGAAAGCTGATGTAATAGAGATGGTTCTTTCGCTGAAAATACGTCGAAGTTTATTTTTTTTTCAATTCATTGTTAGAATATCAATAATCGGACCGTGTTTTAAAAATTCGATTAAAAATTTTTGTTTGCCCAAACATTTTAACCCGGGTTTTCCTTTAATATTTTCTCTAAAAAAGTGTAAAATATCCTAGAACTTTATTAACCGCAGATAATTGATTCAAAACAAGGTCATTCACTTCAAGATTGATGACTTTATTTCCAGATATAAATATAAAAGTATCTACCAGAGAGTGGTCATTAATCTTAACTTGACAGCTATGACAAATGCGGCCTTACGAATCAACCTTTTTGCTTCAACCTCTTTCCTTAATCCTAGCTTCTTGATACACAATGTTTTTTTATTACTGCATAGTATAAAACAAAGTCGCTTTTTCTGTCCCTATGTCCCTATGTACGCTTAAATCTTTAAGCCTTCGCAACGGATTTTGATGCGGTTTTTTTTAAATAGATAGAGTGATTCCAGAGGAAGGTTTATAAGTATAAAACATTGCAACCATGCGAAGCTGGGGCGGGTCGCTAGTTTAATTATAAAATTAGTTTAAATACTTATATATAAATATTCACCACGTGTATTTGTGCTAGTATTAAGATAATTGAGAGAAAATCCGAACCCAACAATGGTATTCAAAATAGATGAAACTTGTTTACTAATTTTTACTTATTTACCTACTAAAGCTGTAATTTGTAGGTATACTTCAAAAGAATATCATCTAACAAAATCTCTAGAGTATTGTCCGCTGCATGCTCTTCCCATCTGCAGTGGAATTTAATTTCACCTTCCCCTTTCTTCAACAGTGCAATGTGCAAGATAAGACGTTATTCAAAGGCACTCTACTGAACCGTTCTGGATTCGGAATTACCTATTCGTATTTCAATTGGTAGAAACACAATACACCAACCCAAGTCAGCGTTTACTTTAGTCAATTAGTAAGCATTAATTCCCAACACGATTATAGGAATAGGAATGCTTTGGGAGAATTTCCATTAGCTTATGCTAATAAATATTTACTTAAAACATGAAGATACAATTGTAGAACAAAAATTACCTAATTGAATCACAATCTCAAAATTGACCTGAATATAGAACTAAACTAACTAATTCCTAACCTAAAATAATACGTCAATAATTATTTTACTAATTAGCCTCTTATTTAATAATCACGAGGAAAAACTAGCGAGCCTAGGTGGAGCGACAATCTCAGCAGGGCTGCCAACAAGAACTGGATGCGAAAAACTGCGGATCGAGCTCATTGGCGTACTATAAGAGAGGCCTATGACCAGCTGTGAATAGGATAGGCAGAAGATGAGCAAAAACGTGTATAATATACTTAAACAATGTTATTAGCAGTTCGAAATTGGGAATTGTATCCGCTGAATTGCAAAAGGTTTGCCGTATGTTTTGAACCTAGCCAACAGTCATGTCGGGTTACACTTTGGGTAATACATATCTACATGAGTAACTCTAAAAGATTGTTATATCAAGGTTAAAACAAAACGTTCATTTTACTCCAGAGACACATAAAAATATGAAACCGAAATAAATATGTAAACACAGGCCTTTGTTTAATCTAACAAATAATTTCGCTCACCAAATTCTTGTTATTCATATTCCTTGAATTTTTTTTTTAAATTTATTCCCTTTCCATTGACTCCGTCACAGTGCCGGATTAAGACATTGTGCCTACTATGCCCGCCTTCCTCACATGCATAAGTATCGGCATGTATAGTTTACACGATTAAAAAATATACAGATTATAGCTGCTATAATCTGTATATTTTTTAATCACTAGTAAATCGGTAGAATTGGGTTGTTTTGTGGGTTTCGTTTCGTTTCATTTCATTTTATAAGTTGTGACGAAGCGCATGATTATTATGGTGTAAACAACAGTGAAAGTTTAAAAAAGTAAAAAAAAATCTTTTGATTTGATAGCGTGTGTTGTTGGTGTCCAATACGTGATGTCCAGTAATTATAATAGTAATAATATTTTTACACATATGTATACACAGCACCATCAGTCCCAAACTAAGTAATAAAATTTGCTTGTGTTATGGACACACTGTGTCACATATTTATGTTATGGCAATAACTAGATGGGAAAAACCGCGGATCGTGCTCATTGGTGTACTTTAGGAGAGGCCAGCAGTGAACTAAAATAGGCTGATGATGGTGATGATGGATACACTACTTAAATACTGATATACTACTTAAATACATTTTTATTGCAAAAACACATTTATAGATAAATTACTCCCAGCCACATAACAATTATGCTCATAGCACAAAGACTTGTCATAGGTGCAAATCCAACCAATGTTTTCCAGCTTATGAGTCAGGACCAGAAATCACTATGCCAACCAACAGGCCAGGCAATCGCTTCTTTTAGATCTAATCCGGCCCTGCTCCATCACAATTGGAAATAATGCTGGCCGCGTTCTCAATCAAACTCTACGTGTTGGAAAAAATCGCTAAATTCCACTTCCTTATTTCCAAATATCCATTTAACTAAACGACTTTTAATCCTATGAATCAGTATTCTGAGCTTAACCTGCCCTCTATATTGAAATGCAAATTTTTGTCCAATATTTAAATGGAATAGGCTTTGTAAATCGGATTTTATCGATCTCATAACAGTGGCAGTTCAAAGGTAAAATTTCTGGAAACATTACAATCTAGTTGTTCATATGAAGGCAACTGGCTCTTTAGTTCAGGGAATAACGAGTTCGCCTCTAGCCCCGGGTTCAAATCTCACTCAGGACCAAAAAGAGTATTGACACTTACTAGCTGCAGCTTTCCGGCGGTGGTTTAGCCCGAGTTATCTATATTTTATATCATGTTCACCAGTGAAAAAGTGGCTTACAACCTTCCTTAACACGTTCAACATCCAGTGAACTAGCTTCACACGTCTATGCCTCATATGGGTCAATACGCAATGACCAGGTAGCTCACTAAGGGAAATATAGCAAAGGTAAGTAGTGATTTGTAGTGAGAGTTTCTCACTACTAACTAGTCTCTGTCATCTACCAACTGAAATGAAATATTTAAGTATTTCCAGTAAAGAACTGTATTTATTTGTTTTTGGTAAAAATATTTCATTTATTTAAATATCATCTTTTTGACGTTGGATTCCAAGCCCGTTTATTATTATTCACGTTACGTTTTTAACAGTGCATATGAAGATTGAAGTTATATGTGAGACGCACAATGAAACGAAAACATTTTGTAAAGGGACGTTTAATGTGTTAAATTGGCTATCTAACAGTGTAAGTATTTTTCAAATTAGTCTAGTAGTCCCTGAGATTAGTACGTTCAACTATAGGCCGTCCGTTTAACTCGTGTATCGCCTATCGCCAAGATTCTGACTCCTCAAGCAGCACAGACAGTGATGATGATTCAAGCGATATGGATATTAGCGACGAATAGTCTTACATTACTTTTATCTATGGTTAAATAGTTGTTTAAGAGATTTAATTAATGTTTTATGACTTTGTACCTCAGATGGCGATACGCGAGTTAGACGGTTGGCCTATAAACTTTACAGCTTTATAATTTTAAAGTACAGATTTCAATAAATGTTAACTCACATTTTTTGTTATAAGTTTTAATGAGCTCCCGAAATTATGTTCTGAGTTATAAGAAAAGTTACAAGACTTGCATTGTTAGGAATATTCAAGATTCTTTTATTATTTATGTTCATCTGTAGTTGGTAAGTTATTTTGTTTATAAAAACCCTCGAAAACTTTAATATCACAACGAGTAGATAGGTATTTCGTTATTCAATGATCAAAGCAGAGAAGAATATAATCTACACTTTACCGACCTAGATAGCTGTTTTTGTTCATTGAGCACATCGACAAGTACCTACTATAGGCCGACCGTTTTACTCGCGCATCGCCGTCTGAGGTACAAAGTCATAAAACATTAATTAAATCTCTTAAAGAACTATTTAACCACACATAAAAGTAATGAAAGACTATTCGTCACTAATATCCATATCGCTTGAATCATCATCACTGTCTGTGCAGCTTGAGGAGTCAGAATCTTGGCGATAGACGATACGGGGGTTAAACGCTCTATCTATAGATACCCCATAGTTGGACCACATGCGCTCGTCTAACTTATGTCGTACTTATCATCCGACCAACAGATAATTTTGATAATCAATCAGAATAAGCCGCCGAATCTTTTCAATACCCCGCCAACAATTGGCAATTACAATTTTATACAAAATAGAATTAAACAGTGTTATAAAGTACCTCTTCAGTGTTTGGGCAAGATTCCCAGCCTAATCTCTTATTACGTATAGGACCTTAACATAGCCGATGAAAAGTGGATGATATTTACCTCTACCTATACCATCGAGTTTTACAGGCGTGTCACTATATTATTTTTTTGTTTGACGGTTTTTTAATTATTTATTCTAAAATAGGCTTGCTCCTTACTACAGATTGCCTGATATTAAGCAATGATGTAGTCTACGATGGGACGCGCTCGCCCAATATACCGATTCACTCGCGGTAACGAATAATTTTTAGTTTGAAGGTGGCAGTGGAATAAGACTCCATATGGTTAGAAACCATAAAGGAGCAACAATCCCAGCCCACCTTTATTAAATGGTGTCACCAGGCATCACGCCGGAACACGGCTAGGCCGCTTGGCGGTGCGGCTTTGTCTGGTGGGTGTCCAATAACCACGGCCGAAGCCTACCACCATTTGATAACCAGTAGGTAAACATAATTATTTACCAGTTGATTATCATCTGATTTGCACCACTCTGAGACCACGTGTTTCATCTGGGATTCAGATAAAAAGTGCATTCCCACGGACGAAGGTGACTCAACCCCGGGTACTGTTTTTCGCATGAGCGCTAAGTATTATTAATGTAGTACTAGCCGGCGTAAATAATAATACATCTATCAAATGGCACCATATAAGCCTGGCGCCACTTGCCGTAAGCCCCTTTATATACGAGCTGCTTCGACCAATTTTTTAAGTTCTTCAAATACCATGATGACCAGGTTACTCGTAGTTAAATCAAACAAGCTGCTACTGGACCCGCGAAGCCTGACTATACCCACAGATTAAACTATCATGCAGTTTCGATATCCAATACAAATCATTTCTGTTATAGTTATGAATTTTTTGAATCCCTTCACGATAAACACAACCAATGTTTCCGTAGTTGACTTAACATATCTCCACCGATTTTCCATTTATTTGCTCACAGCTTCTATATTTTACGGATTGATTTCGTCATTTTTTCTCTATATTTTTCTTACCTTCCCATTTTCCATCGATATCTCAGGTGATATTTATTCATTGGTTTTGAACAACGTTAATCAATAACTGCCAATATGTTGCGATACCAATGTAACGTCACAGTAGATATGTAATCTGACGCAGTAGTTCAATATTTTATTAGTCTATTGATTTCATTATCAGCGATAGGTTTTTAACATTAGCTCTAATTCAGGAATGCCCCATTTGAATGTCCTAGTGCTGGGCACTGCCTAAACTCTCTCAGCTCGTAAGATAGTTGAGAGAGTTTAGGCCTTAACCCACACACGCTGGCCAATTGCGGGTTGGTGGATGTCAAATGTCCTCGTATAATCAGTTCTTAGACATGCCGGTTTTCTCACGATGTTTTTCCTCACTGTTATTGAGCAGCGGAGATGTAACAATTCACACAAAGATGTGTGGACGCGACTGGAATTCCAGCCCGCGGCCATATATTTTTATGTCGAGGCTACGCCACCGCTGTTCATTTTTTGCCTGTCTGTCTCTTTCTACCCATCTCTGATTTTAGAGCTGCATTTTTTTGGAAATAAATCCACATCGATACAGGTTCACCAACTCTCCAACCTCTACTATCCTCGCTTCGTAAAGTATCGTTACACGCAGAAGAAATAGCGTTTATTGATTCGAAATACTGTTACACCTTATATTATCTACTGTGGTAACATTTTGTATAGTTTTCCCAATCGGCGTATTCCCAATTCCGTTTTGATTGTATCTCTTCATGCGGGCAGATTAAAGCATGCGCGTGTACAATGATTGTTCTAAAGGTAGGTAGGGTGTATTACGAGTTCCACATTGGAGGTTTTGTTGGCTGAAATGTTAGTAAACATAAAAATTTCACTTAGTTATTTAAACATTTTATTCTATAATAGGCTTGCACTTACCCACGAGTTGCGTGTTCTTAAACAATGATGTGGTCTACGATGGAACGCGCTTAGCCCAGTAAAGTGTCCCACGCCCAATGAGGCGTTTTGAGGAGAGAGTTTATGGCCATAATCCACACGCACTGGCTAATTGCGGGTTGGTGGATGTCACATGTCCCCGAATGATTAGTTCTTAGACATGCCGGTTTTCTCACGATGTTTTCCTTCACCGATATTGAGCCGCGGCGATGAAAAAATTCACACATAAACTTGTGTGGGCTCGACTGGGAATCGACCCGCGATCATATATTTCTAAGGCGAGGCCCGTACCATTGTGCCACCGCTACTCGGGCTACCCACAAAGCGAAAATAATTGCTCTACTCAGCCCCTTCGAAATACCTAATTGGTACAGCGCGTTTTACTAGTGTAAAATAAAACTAAGTTAAGTTCGATCAAAGTCGATAGAGAAAATTCTCAACTTGAAAACTTAGAACATTTTATAGTAACAAAATTCGTAGCTCTCAAAGCCACAAAGGCTCTCAAAGAGTTTCTCAGTAACGAATGTAGTTCGCTCAGAGTATTACCATATGTATGGAGATGTCGATCGCGATTGACTTGACTGATGTGAACGAGAGTTATTCTTGTGGCTCCTCAAATAGTAACTATGAATTTTGTCAAATAGAAAATTTTAGTACTAAATACATCGTGGAAGGGACAGCGCTTTAAAAACTGAGAGGGTGGATTTTGTTATATAATGAAAATCATTTTTTTTGTTTTTATAATCTGGAGATTCACTCGAGAATTTTTGTACCTACCACAGCGATTATTTTTTTTTATTTCAACCCTTTTAGTGTCCCACTGTTGGGCACGGGTCTTCTCTCAACTGTGTTACGAGTTGAGACAGTTTAGGCCTTAATCCACACACGCTGGCCAAGTGCGGGTTGGTGGATGTCACATGCCCTCGAATGATTAGTTCTTAGACATGCCGGTTTCCTCACGATGTTTTCCTTCACCGATGTTGAGCAGCGGAGATGAAACAATTCACACAAAGATGTGTAGGCACGACTGGGATTCGAACCCGCGACCTTATTTTTCTAAGGCGAGGTCCGTACCACTGCGCCACCGCTGCTTAATCATCAGCGATTATATTATATACCTACTGTAAAGGTAACGAATTACTCATCTGAATAAGTCATATTTTCTGAGTCACTATTTCATATTCACTTTCGCTCGTTCACTCTAATTTCATTCACTCATCATTCATTCATTCCCGCCAAAAATTAGGAAGAAAGATAAAAGGCAGAGCGCGAAAAAACAAGAACGCATCGACGGACAGTCTGTGGCTGGATATTTTAATTATTATCGTAATAATATAGTGCAGAATAATTTGGAACAAAGGAAAGTAGATCACAATAACTAAGTAGGTAGGTATAACTGCCAAAGTAGGTCCTGTTATATGTGTATTTTAGTTTAGTAAAAATATGTCGCGTGAGAAATAGATGTAAGCTAAACGGCGGTTTAACCAAATCTATGGAATTCTGTAGTAGTGCCTGATTATAGGAATGTAAATGCAATAATGTATTTCCCTTTCACTACAGATATAGATACCTAGGTCAAAATAACATCCCTCTATTTCTTCAGAAGTCAAAAAACCAGTAGATAAAATTCCTATACCTTAAAATATAACCAAAAACACTTGAGAACTTTTAAACACGCTATGACCTTCATTGAAAGGCTCAGTGTCAATCAAACGCAGACTTATTCCACACGCATCGGATAAGAACCCGGGATAAATCCGCCCTAACGAGTTCCCGGGGTACAAAGGCGGGTCTCGATTACACGATTATTCGTCTCGGTATCGACTCATTGTTCGCTTATCGATTGTCCGTCAAGAAATGGGTTACTTTTGTGCGTGAGATTTGGGACTGAAATATTGAATTATGGAGTGTTTGCGTTTCAAAATAATATTGGTTTTGGTTTTCAGTTTAAATGGCTGGATATGATGAAAATCCTAAAATTTGCATAAAAGAGCTATGGTAGCGCAGGGGAAATAATAATAATACCTCGTTTTTATATTTTAAGGTAGTGGATTTGAACCCCGTCGCGTCCATACATCTTTGTGTGAATTGTTTCATCACCGCTGCTCAATATCGGTGAAGGAAAACCTAGTGAGGAAACCGGCATGTCTAAGAACTAATCATTCCAGAACATGAAATACCCCAACTAAGGGCTAAACTCTCTCAGCTAGTAAGAAAGTTGATAGAAGACCCATACCCAGTAGTAGAACAATAAATTGTTTTTACTTATTTTTTACTTAACTCTGTTATTGTTCTCTGCTTATATAAATAAAGTAAGGTTTCATCTACGTTATATTTATTTTGTTCAGATCGTAAATGCCTGTACAAACTTTATGACGTCATACGCAATGAATAGCTTTCTTATTTCTAAGCCAAAGATTGAATTTGTGCTCAGTGAACTGAATTTATGACATTTGTGTATAAAATACGGGCTTATCTTGACTCCTATCACGAATTGTCAATGCTCCCTATACAATCAGTACTTACAGTACATTAAATTTCATTTATTAATTAATTAAACATACATTGTGTCTCAATGTTGGTTTTTCAAATATTATAAATATTATTTAATATTTCAATAAACAAGATATTATTGAGATATTAATTACGTATTGACTAAGATTTACGCGAATATTACACATTGCAATAAAAATACTTTTTATCTAAAATAAACCGCGATAAAATCCGTTAAAAAGTAGTTTTATTTACATATTATTATTTTAATCCTTAATTAATTCGAAATTAGATCCAATTTTAGTACGAATATCATATTTTATATTTATTTATAAATTTTCTTTATTTAAAAAATGAATCACTTAATGTGTTGGTAAGCGCAAAACTCGAGAACGGCTATAACGATTTCGCTAATTCTTTTTTTAGAATATTCTTTAAAGTACTAGGATAGTTCTTACGCAGAGAAAAATTAAAAAACTTATTCGAAACGACTTAACCGATTTTTATGAAATCTGATACATATCGATATTCTGTAGCTGTGAGAATCGGTCGTAATCTATTTTCGGACCCGGTAGGTGGCACTGCTTTACCGGGCAGGACGATGTCTGCGGAGTCCGCTAGTTTATTATAAAGCTGACGAGTTTGTTCCTTTGTTTGGTTTAACAAGCTAATTTCAGGAACTACTGACCCGATTAGAAAAATTCTTAGATAGTCCAATAATTGAAGAAGCCTAGAGGTATTTTTAAGAGATGGGCCGGTGGTGTGGTTGGTAAGATGCTTGCTTTTCACGCCGCAGGTCGTGGGTTCGATTCCCACTTAATACAAACCTTTGTGATGAACATTTGTGTTTGTGTAGAATCTGGGTGTAAATATTTATTATAAGTATATATATATATATATATATATATATATATATATATATATATATATATATATATACAAAAGAAAAGTATTATATCTAGCTTTGCTTAACTTGAAACCAGATGACCGTGTGTGTTAATGTCCCAGAATATTTATTTATTTATTTATCTCTCTGCTGGACACTATATAAAATGTTTATCACGCGGACGGAGTCGCGGCGGTAAACTAATTGGTTTTATTTAAATAACTTTCATTTGATACTCTCATAATATAACAATGTCTGACCACTAACCACTATTCTACTATATAAAAAGACCGAATATCTCAAATATCCGAAATTCCGAACCCTTTCGGTTATTTAATATTCTGAGCGAACTCTTAAGCGTTTTAATATTACTTTTTCCGGTTATGACGGTTTATAAGTTAAATACAGACCGGTAGGTCAATGTTTTACTAAGTACCAAATTATAGGTATACAATATAGATTGTTTCAGCCTAGCTTTGGGGCTGCGCGTATTTTTTTATTCTGTAATAGACTTGCGATTGACCACAACTTTCCTGTTGTTAAGCGATGATGCAGTCTACGATGAAACACGCTTACCCAGTGAATACCGATTTACTCGTGACTTGAAGATAGGTAGATTGTAGCTAGTATATCAGTTATTGCATGAAACCAACAACCTTCTTTTACGTTATTAGACAAAAACTGTCCTAGGTCCTTCTCTGGTTTTAAACATCTCCATACCAAGTATCATCCAAATCCGAAAACAAACAATCATTCATTCATTCATTCATTTCATTCATTTAAAAAATTAAGTGGTAAATTTTGTAACTTATCTGTTATTAAGTAATGTTATCTACGATGAAACGCGCTGACCTAATACATACTGATTCATTCGTGACTTGATAACATGCAGATTATGGCTATCGGGTAAAAATATCCTAGCAGCGAGTTCCACAACTTGGCAGTTCGCACAATAACCTTTGCTTTCAAAGCTCATTACTAGTAAAGTCAAAAAGATTAAACAAGAACTCTTTGAGTGGTTTTTACCCAATTTTTTTTTTGTAATATTCATTAATATACTAAACAGATCCCTCTGGGATGGATTCCTCTCTACATCTCGGTCACAGAATTCGCATTGCCATATAACATGCCACTGCTAGCCTTCAAGGTACATTTCCCAAAGGTCTCGATTCGTCATAAATAGTTTTTAAGCCAGAATTTAGAATTAGATTTTTATTTTCATAAATTTTAAATTACCCATTGTATAAACATATTTAAATAAAATGTCATCAATTTTTAATACAAATCCATATACAATGCAACATTTTCTACAAAATAAAATACATTTTCTTTATCCTAAGCATTTATATAATGACCTGTTCGGATCGCCGCCATCTTTCTTTCCTAAATGTTACCATAGAGAAATTTGGTGCTGAATAAAAACTATTAGGTGAAATAAAATGCTCAGAGCTAGGTTATAATGATTGTAGGAAAGGTACGTTACGTGAGATACATTTACGCTCCTCGTGTAGGGTGACTGTAAATTGCTAAATATTGTCCATTCTCACAAAAGAAAAACTAATAAATATTTAACAATTAGATACCGTGTATTTCTCAACTTTTTAAAAACTGCTTTGGACTTGCACGAGTACTTTTAGACTAAAATTAGTTAGCGTTCCAAACATACGTCAGTTAATTTTTATATATAGATATAGACTAGCTTTTTGCCTGCGGCTCCGTCTATGTTGATTATTGCGTTAAATCATCAACCTATTTTTGTGCCATTGGATTAAAACTATCCCATGTCATTCTCCGGGTCTCAAACTTAATCTAATCCAGTTAAGTAGTTTCGGTAAAAATACATTAATGGTTTAGTGCGATAACCACATACGCGCGGGCGAAGCCGCGGTCGGAAAGCTAGTTTCACTCTATAGTTTCACTTCGGCGTAGTAACAAAAATATACATGTTCAATAAATGTAGTAGTAGCATGGTCACCGTATTGGACATCCAAGAGGAAATAGCAGCGATTCCTGTGGTTTAGTGGCGCACGTTAACTGAACGGTATTTTGGTGAACGACCAAAGAACATTGCGATAATCGTATGTGGCTGCCACGACTACGTCGGCCACGGCTGATGTACAGACATTACGACTAATATCTATTAGGATTTAGCTACATAGTACAGTGTAAGCGTGTTCACTTATCAGGAGGTCCTGGGTGCAAATCTTGGGTCGAAAATAAAGACGTTTCTACAAGGTGTTAATAAATAAAATAAATTGAAAAAATGATGATTTTAATTAAATATTGTCTTCAAAATTTAAAATTAAAAAAAACAATCAAATTAAAATTAACTATTTTTTATTTTTATTTTTAATTTATTTTGTTGTTTATGATATTACCAAGATTTTTTTTTAATTATGCTAACCTTTAGAGATTTGCTATAATTTTCATTAACGTAAGTGAACCACACAGCGTGCGCCATCACTTAGTACCTTCTAAACGCGGAAGAATTTTCGATAGGTTAATTTTTCTTAGTCAAAAATTAATCAACATTATTATGTTATTATATATGAAGTATAATGATATGAAGTATAATGATATGACCTAAACGTCAGCTAATGGCAGAACATGGCCAGCATCTAATTGTTAATGACACATTCGGACATATTTTAATATAAATATTTTCATATTCGTACAATTGAACTATTATTATTATCTAATTAACTTCTATTTTTCCATACAAAGTACCTTGGCAAAGTTTGACAAGTTAACGTCTAGGAGTTCGAGAGTCAACGTCACGTTTTTTTTATTCTGCGATAGGCTGGCGCTTGACTACAACTTGCCTGATGTTAAGCAATAATGTAGTCTACGATGGAACTCGCCAGCCTAGTATACCGAAGCACTCGTGATTACGAATGATTATCGGTGAATGAGGCTCCATATTGTTAGTAATCTTAAAGGACAACAATTCTGACCCAAAAGGGAAAAAGAAAAAAACAGGAAAATAGGTTATCGAAAAAGAAGTTAAGGTGTTAAAAATTATCCATATACAAAATTTGTTATCTACACCGATACATTTTTTTACGTGCAACGGCAACAAATATCTATACATTTTCACAAACTTTTACGTTTACAACAGTAGTAAACCGTGAACGAACTCAACTGCACTACAAATTACAACGAGAACTAAAAACACTGTCCACATAGATAGTACGAAACAGCGGCAGCACTATCCGTATATTTTATTCAGTCGCGTCAGCGTAAAAGCCTCTCGCCTACATTCGGCGAAATATTTTGTTTTTCCTACTGTCCGCTTCGGTAGGCGCATGTTGTCTCCCTACTCGCTTGTGCCGGATTTCACTAGATTTTTTTTTTGAGTTTGTTTGTAGAGTTCTGACAATGCAAAAACACCTATTTTTATTCTATTCTACTTGAATAATTAATTAGAAACCATATAGAAGCAAAAATTCCGACCCAGTTTAATGATATCGCCAGACATCGCGCCGTCTGGTGGGTGGTCGCTAACCACGGCCCAATCTTACCACCTGAATTTGCACCACGAAAACTAAAACAAAACTTAATTCACTTATAGTAAATTACAGTTTTAACTGAATTCAAGATCTCATAGAAAGCATTTTCCCCTGTACACATGTTCGCAAAATATTAGTTGGTATCATTCAAAGCTTCACACAGAATAGTCAAATAGCCATCACTTCAAATCCCTAGAAGGACGTTCGGAGATTTAGCTGTCTGTGCCAGGAGATGTGCCAGGTGACGGCCGCCAGGGGATGGATTACTTACATAAACCCTGATATTGTCTAGAAAATACCTTCAAAATTTTAGGGATAGTAGTCAATCTTTTGTTTCTTTCTTGGGGCAAGAGAAGAGAAATATAAGGTCATAAAAACTATAGTTCCATCACATTTGAAAGAACTCTGAAGATCTGAAAAGACTTAATATCCCTGTTTAGGGTCTTATTTACAATTCGATACCAAAAATTATCAAAATCTCGGTCATTAATATAAAAGTATGAAAACTTATAAAAATATCTTAAGTATTGAACTTACTTTATCATTTATACTTTTTCGTGAGATTTAATAATTTTTATCTATATAATAAAAATGACTCACTAAATATGTTGCTAAGCGCATAACTCGAGAACGGCTGAACCGATTTCGCTATTTTTTTTAGGAATATTCCTTAAAGTACGAGGAGGGTTTTTAAGCAGAGAAAAGATTAAAAATTTACCTGAAAAAGTCTAAAACAACACTTTTCTATACTCTCATACAAATTATTCGTAGATTCTTAGTAATATTTAAAAGTCAATTTGAACTTTAATAGGTTGTTAGACGGTACGAAGTGTCAGTTAATAAGTATATAAAATATTTTTAACAAAAAAATTAAACCGACTAAATGGAAACTAAAAAAAGTAAAAAAAAACAATTTACTTAGAATTGAAGATTATATAATTTTCCTGGGATTCCATCATCAAGTCCTAATATGGTGCCAATGGGAACACCGGAGCTTTTAATATAAAATAAAATAAATTTAGATTCGGTCTAAAAATGAGGGAGAAATCATTGTAGGTACCTACATAAACAAAAGAGAAATACATACAGTCGAACATAATTATAACCTAGTCGGAGGTTTTGAAGTTGGTTAGAAATATTCCACTATTTGTTGCGATAAACTCATAAACTACTGAATTAATTTTTATTCGGTTTTCAGTATAGACAAAGTGAGGTTTACGGGCGGTGAATTTATTCCGACCTGCGTATCTACAATTACCTATTTATCATTGCTGGAATTACATAACAATCTTCGGTTCTAGAAAATTCTACAAAGACAACTTTTAATTACGAACGTACCAACAAAAATCAAGATTAGCCGCAAAAACTCAATTAGAACCCAATCAAGCGAGTACGTAAGTCGTAAATTCTTGATACTTTTGTACCTCTATTACAAAGGGTTCTGTACAATGGACCGATGGGGATCCCTCAGCAAATTGTTAATCGTTGCGACAAATGGCCCTTGAAGATAATTACGGACGGCGCCGTGGTAATCACTAGTCTGATTTTAGTTCATCTGTTACTTTTTTGGGGGAATGTGGGGGAGGGGGGATGATCAATTATAGGTCCAAAAGTTTGTTACGTGATGGATGATGTTACTTATCGCTTAGCTTAGCTTAGCTTTGTAGCCGTGGCTCCGTTCGTGTCTATACAACTTAGGACTGTCGGAAAAATATTATTTTTATTATCTAACAGACGCCGCAGACGTCCTCCTGCCCGGTAAAGCAGTGCCACCTACCGGGTCCGACTATATATTACGACCGATTCTCATCATCATCATCCTCAGCTTATTATAGTCCACAGGTGGACATAATTCTCTCCTAAGGCACACCACTGAGCACGATCCGCGGCTTTTCTCATCCAGTATTTTCCGGCCGCCCTGCTGAGATAGTGACTCCACCTAGTCCGAGGACGTCCTACGCTAAGTTTGACAATTCGTGATCTATTCTCAGACCCACAGACTAAAAATAGGTCAAGTCGTTTCTAGGAGTTCGACTTTTTAATTTTTTTCTCTGTGTAAGAACCTTTCTCGTACGTCAAGGAATATTCTAAAATAAAGAATTAGCGAAATCGGTTCAGCCGTTCTCGAGTTATGCGCTTACTAACACATTTTGCGATTCATTTTTATATTATAGACTAGCTTTCCGAAAGCGTGAACTTCATTTTATATCGTGTTGGTTGGTGTAAAGTATTTATACAAACGTTTATCAGACAAATAATAAATAAATAAATAAAATTAAATATTCTGTGACATTAACACACACGGTCATTTGGTCCCAAGCTAAGCAGAGATTGTGTTATGGAAACCAGATTACTGGTATATACTATACATATAATACTTTTCTTTTGTAAATATATACTTATAATAGATATTTACACCCAGACTCAAACACAAATGTTCATCACTAATGTTTGTCTCGGGTGGGAATCGAACCCACGACCTGCAGCGTAAAAAGCAAGTGTTTTATCAACCTCACCACCGACCCGTCAAACATCATTACTTGCTCGAAATAAATCATAAATTTTTTTAAACCGTTTTCTGCTCCACCTATGATTTTTTGTCAGTTCTACTCATAAAAAAGTCACCTTATATTACATCCTCGTTCAATTTCAACAAAGAAATACGTTATATTTCCAACGCTCTCGGACTGAAGCTTTGAACAAATCAAATTTCCTTTCCACTGTCTACGGGCGCCACAGAGATAATACATTTATACAACAAACTGTAACGTCGCGGTTTCTAAATCTAATATTTGGTGAAAACTAACTCAGAATGTGTAAACTATAATTCTAGAAAATTGTGTTTCTATGTAACCATAGAAATGCTGGGAAAAGATGCCCTGAGCCAAACTTCATTTGTAAGCAGCGGTACGGACCTCGCCTTAGAAATACTAGGCCGCGCGCTGGTTCGATTATCAGTCGCGACCAATTGTGTGAATTGTAACATCACTGCTGCTCAATATCCGAAGGAAAACATCGTGAGGAAACCGGCATGTCTAAGAATTAATCATTCGATGACATGTGACATCCAACAACCTGGACATGACCAGCGTGTGTGGATTAAGGCCTTTATTTCTCTCAACTCGTAAGATAGTTGAAAGAAGACCCGTGCCCAGCCGTGGGATTCTAAAAAGCGTTGAAGTGAGGTTTCTGCTGTGGTTAATATTAGCGAGTAAGTCCCATCAGCCAAGTTCTAGTGAAGCAGAAGCCTATTTTATAGCAGAAAAAGTGTTTTTACTTTCATATTTCTCAGTCAGGAAGCTGGTGACGTGTGGTGGTATGGTCGTCGGTCCTGCAACTGATTCATAAACAGTTACTTTGGCTTGCATGTACCACTAGTCTCTTCAGTGTGAAGAACAGCACACTTATGTCTACGTTGTGTGAGCGTGTGTTGTGGTTCGAATCTAATCTGACCCAGCGAACTTCGTGCCACTTAATATTTCTCACCTATTAAACCTTCCTTAAAATTTTTAAGTTACTAATATTCAAAAATAAGGGTAGGTGATAAAGAGGCGATAATTTTGGGTTGTATGTATTATATTCTCATCAAAAAAATTAAAAAAAAACGAAAAATAAAAAATAAATTGTGATGGACCATCCTTATCACTTAGGCTTTCCTGACTTACTAAATATACTTAGATATAAAATGTCATACAAATCGGTTCAGCCGTTTCAGAGGAGCTAGGCTATAAACACCGCGACACGAGAATGTTACATATCTGCGAACTCCGCTGCTAGAGTAGTCAGGGACAACTAAAATAGTAGCACACAACACATGCCGAGATATCGCCCACGCCGTCGTGGGCCGCGCCGCACCCCTCTAATATAGGCCCCAGTCGATAACGGTTGCGGTCAGGACCGGACCGCGCGAACGCAAAAAATCCCAATACCCTAAAAAACTACAGTGTTTGGCAACGTCCTGAGCCGAGGTTCGTCCCCACATGGGGAGCCCTCATGGCAGTTGCCACAATACTTGATCGGTTCGACCGTCCTCGGACGGCTCACCGAAAAAGTCCGGTGAACCAATAGAGGCTCTTCCGGCTGATTGAGTTAGGTCATCAGCAAAAAAAAATGTTACATATTCTAAGATGAAACAGCATATCTAGAATGTTTTACTTACAACATCATTGTTGTTACCCATGTTACTTAGTTATGTGAATAACTTTTGACAAGACCCGTGTTATATTTCACTCGCTTCAGAATAACGTGGAACCAAAAGTATTGTGTTTCTAATAGAGATAGTTGAGGTCAAGGCTCAAGTTTGAGAGTTTGAGCTCAAAATAATTGGCACAGAGAAACTCAGAAACTTAGGGAACCCTTTGACTGCTGTCGTCGGATTTAATACGAAATTGTACACACAGTAACTATACCTAACTATGTTGTAGCAGAGAACTGAATTATATTATGAACGACGAAGAAAAGAGGAAGTTCTCGATTTGAATGAGCTGAATCACCTTCGTCCGTGGGTGTAAACCTTTAATTGAATCCCCACGCGTGGTCCCCGGGTGGTGCAAATCAGGTGACAATCAACTGGTGGTAGGCTTTGGCCGTGGTAAGTGACCACCCACCAGACAAAGCCGCACCGCCAAGCGGCCTTGTCGTGTTCCGGTGCGATGTCTGGTGACACCATGCAGAGAGGGTGGGTCGGAATTGTTGCTTCTTTAAGGTTTCTAACCTTAAGGAGGCACATTCCACTGCCACCTTCTCACCGATAATCATTCGTAATCACGAGTAAATCAGAACACCGACTACATCATTGCTTAACATCAGGCAAGTTGTAGTCAAGCGCCAGCTTATCAAAGAATAAAAAAAACATTGAATGTTTAAATATTTTTGTGTTTTTTTAAGCATCACTATGTAAGTGGCGAAGGGTCCATACAAGCCGATTCCCATCGGCTTCCCTTTAGGAAATGGTCAATATCACACGTACTTATTAATATATTATGTAACGCCTAAAAGTTTTAAATAGCAACAAAAATAAGTATAGCATCAAGTGTAAGAACGATCGGTAATGATAGTGAAGAGATGTTATTTTCCTAAGTTAAAACCTTTTTTGCTACGGCTTTCCTTTTTCAGACTTCCACTGCCCATGTAATCTATTTATGTAAATTAATTGATGGATGTTTGTGTAGCTAAAACTCGAGAACGGCAATACCGATTTGGCTGATTTTGGTTTCAAAGTACTCATGTAAGTTTAAGGAAGGTTTGAATGGTGATAATTACGCAGTAGGTAGGTACATAGTTTGCTGGGCAGCTAGTACCTACATAATACTTAAACAATGGGACAGACGATTTATTTATTCTGTAATAGGCGCCCTTGACCACAACTTGCCTGTTGAAAGCAATAATGTAATCTACGATAAAAGCGCTGACCCAGTAAATACCGATTCACTCGTGACTTGAAGACAGGCAGATTATACCTATCAAGAAACAGAGATGCCGGTAGCAAATTCCACAACTTGGCAGTTCGCACAATAAAAGTGGAAGCATGGCGTATCCGTGGAATTTCCACCGTAATATCGATAGCGCGTATTTTAATATTTGAAAACGATTTTTTTTCTGAAATTGCATATTTTTTTTGGTTTTAAATGTCTTCTTGTATTGATAACCGACCGACTTTGTATTCGTAGGTACAAAAGAGTTGTAGCTACTTTAGATGCGGCTATATAAGAAAAAACAAAAAAGAAAAACATTTATTTGACAGATACAAGACACACAAAATCAATTGGCAAAAAAAACACATGAAAAGAAAAAAAAACATAAGTACATTGAAACAGTTTAAAAGAAGAAAAAAATTAAAAAAACAAAAAGTAAGTAACAGACGCCTTTGATGACCAGAAGATGCACCAAGAACCACAACGTTTTCACATAATACACTAAAATCTTAAGTAAAGTAGGCACTTTAATATAAATAACATTCCGGTATTAAATTCTTTTGAGAACCTTACAATCATAAAAGCGATGCATATTTTCACATCACAGTATTGAATTTATTCAATCTTCGCGTCCCATACGAATAGGTACCTACAAAGAAAAACTAGCTCATTCAGATTCAATCTCAAACGGCTTGTTAGGGCGAGAGTAGGGGGTGGGGGGGAGGATCAGGTCACAATAGACGGGAGTAAGGAGGACTGAGAAGTAAGGGTGGGAATTGACAGTTTTTAGGTTTCGGTAAAACTATGTTTTATGTTTTAAAGTATGTTATTTTATTACGAAGGGCTGCTGCTAAAGGCGTGGGGTAAGATACTTGCGTTTCATGCCGCAGGTCTTGCGTTCGATTCCCACCTGAGACAGACATTTGTGTAATAATATGTTTATTACGTTTGTCTCGAGTCTGGATAAAATTATCAATTATAAGTTAATTCCAAAAGAAAAGTATTAAGTGTAGGTCTATAGTACATTAGTTATTTTTCCTAACACAAGCTCTGCTTAGCTTTGGATCAGATGACCGTGGGTGTCGATATCTCAGAATAATTTATTATTACTATTGTAGACCATGTTTCAAAGGTCTGGTAAGACTAAAAAGTCTCAGGAGCAAAAAAACTATCATTCTGTAAAAAAATAATGTTCTTTTTAAATAATGTCCTTGTTTTAATTTTCTGAGTGACAACTCAGAAAATTAAGACCATTTATGAATGCACACACGCTGCTTTTGGGCTGGTGGTGGAAGTCGCGTGTTAAGTTAGCTATGATATATTTACACGTACAGGTTTATTACGAAAATAAATGGGCACGACCACGAGGACGCGCGTGGAAACAAATTAGCTGTTAGTGCACATGCCCACCGTTGAATGAGCCTGCTTGCCGGGCTGCATAGTACGCATGTTAACAGTTTGATCGACCCGCCTGTGCTTGCTGGGCTGCTTGTCGAGGTGAAGGTCGAGCTGCTTGCCAGGGTGCGCGGTGTGAGTGAGATAAGTTTGCTCGACCCGCTTACGATTGCCAAGCACCCTGCTGGGTTGCTTGCCGAGCTACATGAGCGAGCAACCTCTCAAGCTATGCTGTGTGCGTAGATGACACGCACACAGCGTAGCTTGAGAGGTTGCTACAATAATTGTCATCAGTGTCTACACTACGGCTATATTGAAACAAACGCTATTATTATTATTATACTAGAATATCTACCTAAAACATAATCTATTTTTAATCTCCTGTAATTGTTATTTCAGCGCAAAATTGACGATCAATTAGTAAAAGTGTCAATTTTACTAAAATATTCTTAATCAAATTACTAAATTTTCTTTCAGACGCAATTTTCTTCAACTTTATCAAATTCTGAACACTTATTGTAGTCTAATAGACAGATATCGAAATTATTTCAATTAAAATAATTAGGTTTTGAAGTAATTGCTGAGAATTTCAATCAATAAATTTGATTTCTAGCTATAGCTAGAAATACGTATTTTGCTGGGTCTACACTCTCGCGAACATTACTTAACCGCTGACATTACTTAACTCAATGTCCGTTGCAAGTAGATTACTGTAACTGTAACATTGATAAATTTTTGTAGAGTTTTATGCTGTCTTTGTGCATCTTAAAATTAAAAATAAAAACTACTTTAATTTCAGTAGTATCGTTTAATTTCCAAAATAAATGTTATTTTTGAAACTCAGAAACAATAATTAAATTCGTATGCAATCTCCGAAGAAATTGAAAAACAAATTTATAAAATAAGTAAGTAAAAAATAATAAGTTTCCTTGAGTAATGAGTAGGAATATGAGCTACCTATTCGTTATTCATTCGTTCCGATCTATCATAAGAACGTTGTAGTCGTTCGCTCGCGACTCATGTTCGTTCGTTTTACCTTTTAGAGTGTGTAGACCCGGTATGAAACTGTATTAGCGCTTCCAATGTATTATGTAACCAGACAAACTGATTATTCGTACACATATCGTATTAATCTTGTGGAAATTTAATTATAACTAAGATTTCAATTACTAAACTAAATTGAAATATATTTGGGCCACACAGATCTCATAACACACTATACTATAAACAAAGCCGCCGGTTAAAAACTAGTAATTAATTAAAGAACAAAAATATTTAGAGTTTTTATATTTTTGTTATTTAAAGCTTTTGCAACTACGGCTTCGCCCGCGTGAACTACATTTTTATCGTCCTCAGGAGGAAAAAGTAGCCTATAGCCTTCTTCAATAAATGTGCTACTAACAATACAAAAATATTTCCAATCCGACTCGTAGTCCCTGAGATTAACGCCTTCAACTAAACAAACTCTACAGTTTTATATTAGAATAGATTTATCATTATATATAAATCTTTTCTAATATAAAACTGATATATCAAAAGATACCTATCATTGGCGAAGGGTAGAAATCTGAAGAAGGGAAACCAACACCTATGTTTCTATGGCGACCACCACCTTCATATTATAGGTAGGTACTTATTTTTGGTAACTCTGAGGCGCTACATAATTTAAATAAAGTAGGTAAACGATATTAATCAATTCCTAAAGGGAAACCGATTGGAATCGGCTTGTCCGGACTCTTCGTCACTGTAACCTATGCCTTTCTGTTTTTGCCAATTACATTAGAAAAAATAGATAATACTTCCAATATTATTGATACTCTAATTCTACGAAATGGAGCTAGAAAACATTAAGAACATCGACCCAATGATTTGTTTTCTGTTTTCCCTTGATATTTATTTAAACATGTTTTTTTAGGCATCCTGTAAAGTTTGATCCAAACAAATGATTCAAATAAAAAACCGAACATTCTTTTCAACTGACATAAAGGTAGAATCGCTATTGTGCAGCTCTTCTGAACATCTCTGCCAACCCAGATATCAATACAGGCGCAATTATTCGGATCACAATACAACTCAATTTGACGTTGTAATCGATAGCGAGTCGATTCTCATCCGATCACCAGTCTGAGAGCGATTGTTGCGGGAAGCTAAGATTTATCGAGCTCAGATTAAAGGTGGTTTGTTTGTTCCGTGTTTTCACTTGTTAGAGACTACGGAAAGAAGTTAAAAGAAATGGGTTCTGTGTTTAAAACTCTCAGAAGATAGGTACTCGTACAGTCAACGTAGTAACGTAATAACCTTTAGGCCTGATCAATAGATCAGGCCTAAAGGTGTGTACCAAATTTCAGTTCAATCTGTCAGCAGGAATTGGGTAATATTTAAAAAAAAAACAGCGTGGGTGTATAGTTTTATTTTTACATTATTACTAGCTGCCCCAGCGAACTTCGTACCGCGTATTACTAATGTAATACGTATGTATTTTAATGCCACATTATACAAAAATAAAACCGAAAAATTTCGTCCGAAATTTAAAAAAAAATAGGGGTATGAAAAATAGATAGTAGCCGATTATCAGACCTACTGAAGACGCATATAAAATTTGTTAAAAATCGGTAAAGCCGTTTCGGAGGAGTACGGTAACAAACATTGTGACACGGAAATTTTATATAATAGATAGTGCTTCCTGGTAATCTGTACAAGTACATTAAGCCACTATTCTGTCTGACTATTGTCTGTATTTTGTGGTTTTGATTTAGCTAGACCCCTTCACATTGATTGGGCTAGCCAGTTTCATTCTGGGAATCTATTAATAAGACTTGGGATGTCATATCTCTATAGGCGTGCATGTTGTGCGCCTCCTTCGCCACTAAAGGTCAAGGAAAGTTCATTTATATGTCTATATAGTCTGGTTTAGTATTTTCTGATAAATTAGCATACTTCCTGATTATCAGTTTTTATCAGAGATGTATTTGTTGCTTAAGCATTATAGAATCAAATCAAATCAATCATTTATTGCGTTCCACGTTGTGTTTACGTAGGTGGTAAAAACAAAAATGTGATCAATATGAACCCTGTCGGGCACAGCCAATTAAAACACAATTTAATAAATATAAACTTGAATACACAAAATTAAGTTTCCATAAAAATCTTTTTCAACTATTAATAATATCTACACAGATATGCTACATTCAAGTAACAAGATTTCAATTTTTAAATGTATCGAATCGAATAGAGTTTGCAGAGGCCGGGAATATGCCGGGATTGAGTTAATTGATCGGACACAGTCCTATGTGAAGAGTACTTTTAAAACGATTAATTGGTTGTATCGAGTCAAAAGTCGATTTGATGCTCGGTCACACAGTTTTATTTCACTTATTTATTGTATTCGTTATGAATACTGTTCAATATTGGTGAAGGAAAACATTGTGAGGAAACTGGAATTTCTAAGAACTAAACTTCGAGAACATGTGCATCCATGAAATAGCACTTGGTCGGCGTGTGTGGATTAAGGCCTAAACTTTCTCAACTTGGAATATATTTGAGAGAAGACCCGTGCCCAGCAGTGGTATACTAAAATGGTTGAAGTGAAGCTTGCTTTGACTAAAACTTGCCTGATATTCAGCAATAATGTGGTCTACGAAGGAACGCGCTTAATCAGTGTGTGATTGGCTTGCAATATGCAGTGACGAAGGCGAAGTGAACGTGGGATAACACTCTTTATAAAGCAACTACTCCTATCCACCTTCACAAATAGCCTCACCAAACATCGCAGGGGAACAATCCAAAGCCGCTTGGTGGTCACTAATCACAGTCAAAGCCTTCGATTCGCTTCAACCCTTTTCAGTATCCATAGTTTGCTCGTAGGTACTGGGCACGGGTCTTCTCTCAACTATCATACGAGTTGGGAGAGTTTTAGGCCTTAATCCATAACGCTGGCTAAGTGCAGTTTAGTGGATTTCATATTTCCTCAAATGATTCGTTCTTAGACATGCCGGTTTCCTCACAATGTTTTCAATTACCGATATTAAGCAGTGGAGATGAAACAATTAAGAGTACGTGTGAGGCCACGACGGGGGTTTAAACCCGCAACCTTATATTTTAAAGACGATGCTGATACCGTCGCGCCGCCGCTGCTCGTTGGAAGCCCACCACAAGTTTATTTGTCACCTTATTTCACACCTCCAGTCACCACAACCAGTTACCACGTGCATGGCTGAAAGTGACACTTCCATGAAAAAAGTCGATTTTTAAACCCTTATTATTATTCAAACAACATTTTCTTAAAATTCTTCAATTTGCATTCCGAATATTTAAAATCGATGCATTTAATAACGTCAAAGTGTTCGCTTCGGTCGGCGTTTTTAATAAATCCCGGGACGCAGCGGTTATTAAATCAGCGGTCCCGTGTTCCGGACTCACGGCCCGGACTTGAATAAGGAAATTTTAATCCTTTGCTTGTAAGATACGATGGGAAATATTAATTCAGGTGGTTTAATTTTAGCTGTAAAATCTGCTTGTGCCTCTGAAGGCTCTGTTTCTTGCATCAAATCTTATTTTAAGTTATTAATTTTAATACAAAGGTTTATGAGTGTGAGGTGGTATTGGATCCGCTCATTTTTAGACTTTCACCAAATCATGCCAGTATGCTCACTTTGTTTTCCTTCACCAGTATTGAGCAGCGTTGATGATATTCACACAAAGATGTGTGAGCATGTCTGGGGATTGAACCCGCGACTTTATATTTCAAAAGCTCAGACCGCAACATTTAATTTTTGGTTAAAAATAGCCTCTTTCATAAATATATTCACAAACACAGTTGACATCATCGAAAGGATAAAAAATTTACAAGTTGACAACGCTTACGTGGGTAAAGTAGCGGGTCGTTAAAATAACGGTTGTACCAATAAATAACGTTTAGCGTTATATCTGTGTTACGCGCGACGGAACATCCCTATTTGTTATATTGCGATATTTCACTCTGACGACTCTAGATTTGACGTGCGTGCATTCTTTTGCTCTATTTGATTTTACACATATAAAATGTTGTTTTAGACTTGATTGTATGTGCTATAATGTAATACTCAATACTCAATTTTTGATTGCATTTCACAATATAACCAAATACATCTATGTACCACTTCATTACCGTTATAAGTTACCAGGAACCTAATCCATTATCAAGCTTGACTCTTATTTAAATGGCAATATCTCTGTTAATAATATTTAATTAAATAACGGTAAATATTATACTACGGTTCAATCCCAAAAATAAATGAATTTGTGAATGTTTTTAATAAACTGCGCAAATAATGTTCAAACTGTAGGAACACCCATAGATGGTAATTTTACAATATAATATGTAGCTGTAAATTGCTCATTTAATAAATAGGCCGATTTTTAGAAAATGAGAAAGTTTTAATAAATATATCGACATTAAAGGTAGTCTCATTTGGGAATAGTGTCTTATCTAAATGAAATATTACAATTTTATAATATCCTGAACCGGGGATTATGGCTGGCGATTTTCGAAACTTAAGTAATTTATTTTTATATTATCCCAAAATTTAAACATATTAAATTATAACGTTTGACATATTTCTGGAAACCTTTTTTAAAGTAGATATTCAAAATGTTCTTATAGGTAGAAAAGCAAAGGATTCTGTTTGGTGAATTCGGTGATTCTGAATCGTACCCTACAAATGAAATTAAATTACTATTTATTTTTTGGCAAGGAGTTCTACATTAAATCGTCTTTTCCTACCATGCAGTAAATGACGTGGCAACTGAAAAACCACTGTTACTGCTGCTATAAACTCAGCAGGTTTTTATCTCTATTCAAATGAAGTTTTAAACGTGAACGGTTCTATAAAACTTAATAAGAAAGACATTTACAGATTTGTTAAAAGACAGCGCCATCTTTTAGTAAGATTCTTACATTACATTATGGATATATTGTATGTAGGAATACATAGGTAAACAATTTGTATATCATCGCTTTGTTGCGACTAATGGAATGATTTTGACAAATGAGCTGCCTACGTTACATTAGTGAGATATGGGGTACTATAGCTACATTACTTAGGTACGTAATACATCATCACCTAGTCAGAGTAGGTACGCATCTATATAGACGGCTTATGGGTAACTCCTCGCTATTTAAGCGAACATTTTAGCCAGAAATAACCTTGAAATAAAACTACTATAAAACGGATTTTATCGCGGTTTATTTTAGATTTTAGATCCCGACGTTTCAAAGTCTTTTCAGACTTTATGGTCACGGGTAGACTGACTGGTATTTAACGTCTAAAAATATTAGTCATAATTATTAGAAAGTTCCATTCCGAATTAAGCAAACAGAGCTCACAGTGTCTTGAATTTAGAGTTGATTTTGCTTGGGTTTTGGTACTAATAAATTAAGCACTGGGTCCCAAGCTGGTGATATATTTCAACCATTTTCTCTGATGAATAACAGAAATAACCTATTTTGGAGCATTAACTTTTTCTTTGGTTTTGATTTGTTTATTCATAACTTAACTGTTGGGGGATGTTCCACATAACTAATATTTTACATTATAATAAAAGAATCTTGCATTTAATTATATAATTAGAACATTACATGTAAATGTAGGTAGTATTTATTGTAAATATAGAAATTATTTTTTTACATTAACCAAATGAAGGAAAAGGTGGGTGTTATGTCGTAAAGGGCGGTAAAAATAGCTGCTCTAGATCAAGCCTAATGTAAACAAATTCAACGAAAATTCTCAACCATAAATAAAAAGAAAATAATTTTTATTCATTTATTGTTGAGTATTTAAAAGAAAATATCCATTTTAAAACGTATTTAAGACTACATTTTTCGAGATACGATTCCTAATGTCAATAGCAAAAACGACGTCGTGTCGTCGCATAATACAAAACAAGATTTGTTGTCTATGCTTATTGGACACTCACTACAGGACTGGTCCATAAAAGTCGCTCAGGGAACTATAAAAAAGGCTTCTTCAGAGTTTCTATGAAGGATCGAATACGCAGTAAAGTGATCTGACAGAGAACTAGAGTAATCGCACAGCCCATCGGAAATCCCGAGTCTCTTCACGGCGCCGTCGTCAATCATGGCATACAGAAGTAGCAAAAGTGAAATTGGGATGGTGGGTTAAGTCCCAATTAAAAAAATACAAAGCCCACCGTATAAGTAAGCTGAAGTGGCAATAGGCTGGTTTAATCTCCCGCTGAACCAACAACCGTTGGGGTGAATGAGTTCTTGAGTAGAGACCACAGACTAGTTGGAGTGACAAAGCAGTTGATAAGAGGAGCCGCAGATCGTGTGCTCAGTAGCGGACTAAAATAGGCTAATGATGATTTAGACATACAACCATAGGACCTAAAATAGAATAAAATCCTTTAATTGCCATGCAATTAGGAACAATACTGCGTTGTTTACAGATCAGCGAGCTACAATGTAGCTTATATGCATCGATGCACGAACAACGTACAGGCTCATTATGCTACATGTAACTTAGATAAAAGGGTAAATAACTATCTAGGTGAGCGAGGGAAGGGGGTTCAGTTTCAGATATAATGATTTTACCTCTGAGCAGTGAGCACCATACAATTTTTATCTCGTTTTTTTAGTAGCGTAAAGTGCTTTTATTTCTGATTAAATTACCTAGAAAAATCAGGACAAATCTTAGCAATCCTCAATTTGGCTGGGTTTCAACCCTGAGCAATCAGCGGCCTTGATAAAATTTATATCAGGCGGCGGAAACTTGTAAATGTATTCATAAGCAGAAATGCTCAGATTATTTTAACTAATTACTTATGTAGAAACTAGCTTCCGCCCGCGGCTTCGCCCGCGAAATTAATCTCACTAATCTTGTTTCTCCATAATAACTTTGGAACCCCGTTTCACCCCCATAAAGGGTGAGTTTTGAAAAATCCTTTTCAAAACTCACCCTTTTAGTGCACCCCTAGACTCCATAAGGAACCTATGTGCCAAATTTGGAGTCTCCAGACCCAGCGGTTTGGGCTCTGCGTTAATATGTCAGTCAGTCAGTTTCTTCTTTTATATATTTAGATTTAATTCCCAAACAATACCTTTTACACTAACATACGCCTGTATTAAAAGGTGTAAGCAGAGGTGAATACCAAATCTCCCACGTTTCGACACTAATGTTTAGATCCAATACGTAATGTCAATAAACAATTTCGTGCTTGTAGCGCTTGACAAAGACAATAGAAGACTATTGCACTTACTTCTTTGTCTTTGGAACGGGATGGAACAAAAAACATACATGTATTTTGGGAAAAATGTGATTTTATTGAAGGAACAATATTTAGTCACATATGGTCAAAATGTTAATAAATAATTTATTAGTTAGGTGTGTAAATAAACATTAGTAAGTACCCGAATCCTATTTGCATTCAATGGTTTTGGTATTTTAAACAACACCATTATTTAACGTGTAACTAATTATTGTAATGGAAAAATAAAGCAATCATTAATGAGTAGGTGAATGATGCGGTCCCGCTGCGTGGTTAAAGCGTGGCAGCTGCGACCGCTGCGCAGCTAAATACGCTGTTTTTAGCGCTGCAGCGGTTGTAGTGTGGTTTTTACTTGCGTTTCAATGTGGTATTTTCGTTAAATAAACTATTAGGCACACAGTAACTCCTGCTCATTGCTTCGTTCGTGGTATTGGAGACACCAGACTAAAAAAATAGGTATGTTAGTTAACAGTAGCTACACGTATGTCAAACTCCACATAAATTCGCTATTTCGACATAAAGAGCAACTATCATACAAAGAAAACTAATTATTTGAAGACATGTGACATCCACAAACCCACACTTGGCCAGCATGTGTGTATTAAGACCTAAACTCTCATAACTCATAAGATAGTTGAGAGGAGACCCTTGCCCAGCTGTGTAATACTAAAAAGAGTTGAAGCTAACTTTAAGAAGTGGAAAAATATGTTAAGACATAACACACCTGAATACTTGAATGTGTAAGCAGAGGTGAATATAATCTACTTTTCGCCGGCTATGTTTAGATCAATAATCAATCGCCTCAAGTCCACACATGGGGCGAGCCTATTGCGATTGATTCGGCACAATTCCAAGCTTTGAGTTGTAAGTACGACTTTCCTAATATTCTCTAAGTATATTAGGAAAGTCCTTACGCTCGAACTGGGAATCGAACCCGAGATCTCGAGGTTATAATGTAAATAGGATAGAATGATCAAAATGTTAGGATACGAATAAATTTTAAAGGGATATAATACCTAATTATCTAGATTGGATATATCAGAACCTATTGATCAAATCTAATTGTACTCCTAGTGCCATCTAGTAAGAAGTAAAGAAAACCTCTTTTTCTTTTGCAAAAGGCAATGCGCTAGTAATTTTCGTCATGCCTGTACATCACTTCAACCCTTTTTAGTTTCCCACCGCTGGGCACTAGTTGACCGAGTTCAGGCCTTACTCCACACACGCTGGCCATGTATGGCTTGGTCGATGTCACATGTTCTCGAATGATAAGTTCTTAGACATATTAGTTTCCTCACGATGTTTCCCTTCACTTTTATTGAACAGTGATGATTAAACAATTCATACAGAGCTGTTTAGAGTTTAGACCTTATAATATTTACCTCTGCCTAAACCTTTTGACAATAAAAGGGTGAGCGCTATGTTCAATTATAAAAGGAAGCCTCCTGCCAAGTTTGTATTTAAGTTATAATTCCATTTTTAATTCTGACTCAATACTCAATAATTCATTGTATTCCATAATGTAAATAAAGTAGGTTTATAAAATAAGATCATTAGGGACCCTGTCGGGCACAGCAAACTTAAAAATAGATTTTATAGTGAGATAAGTTCTTACTACCATTGGGTATTTGACGTGCCCTAGCACCCGTTCGAAGCCAGCTCGGGTATAACAAAATAAACCACTGCTAATGATACCCTCACTAGTCGCTTCAAGTGTTTGACTTACACTTGCGGCCAAAATAACGACCACACCTAACGATATTTGTCGATCAACTTAAACGCCTCATGAGTGGATAGGGGGAGCTTATAGTTTTATAGGTACTGTAGTGCACGCTTAAATATCGATTGGTGTTCTAGTGAAAGGTGGTTATCGCATGTGCCTTGTTGCACGAACCTATTTTTGTAATACCTTGGTATATTTTGACGTGACAACGTCTTATAAATTGGTTTGCCGGGTGACACTTCAAGAAACTGCGTTACGCTCCGCTCACGTTATGCGCTCACAATGAGAGCGAGTGAGAGGCACGCGTCCCTTCCACTCGGGCATGGTTAGCCCGCCTAAGAGCGAGATTCTTTGTATAAATTAATGTTTTAAATATAATTCTTTGTATAAATAAATGTTTTAAATTGTTACTATTATTTCATCCTTCTTCCTACTATACGAATGAATATTCACATTAAAATTATTTTACCACTCAAAGTCGTTGTCACGTAAAACTTTCGCCCGTATACCGACTTTCCAGGCAACCAATTTTTTTTTCTTATAATAAAATTGTTAAACCTCTTCATTATTAAGGTTGTAAATTTTAAATGTAAACATTAAATTTAAATAATAATAATATTTATTTAATCTCTCACAATTTTATTGTACACAGAGCTTAGCATAGTGGGTTAGTATCGAATTGTGGGAGACTGATGCCTAAACTGGGCGTAAGCATGTATTTCAGGACATTTTCTCCCCTTCGGGCGGTAATACGGTATGCTATGGGGTTAGACTATTTATAATTGAAAGAGAAATTTTGAAAAAGCACATACAAATAAAAATAAAATTAAGGATTGAAATAAGGGTTTTTCTTATCATGAAGATGTGAATATTTATGTTAATGTAAACACATAAAATGTTTTCGTATTCATATATTATATTATTACTTTTTTAAATTTTCATAATTTTTATTTTAATGCATCTTCAATACCTAATTTTCTTGATACCTAGCTGTGAACCTTATAGATATCGTTTTAGAATAAAAATCGCATCAATATCGGTCTATCTAATGAGCAACTACAGGACAACAAACTTGTTCAGACTGATCAAACTTAAAACACCTCTTTTTCCATCAGAGATTAAAAATCATAAATTCAGCTTCAATTAAACAACCAACTTATACAATTGAAGTATACACTAGAAATATGAAAACAATTATTTGGCGTCATGACACTTATAAATAAATAAATATTCTTATTCCATTAAAATATGGTTCATATTTAAATGGCACCAAGTGTAAAGGTAAGTTTGCATTGTGAAATTGTGAAGCTTGTGCCTGAATATTGGAGGTAGCATCAGCCAGTCAGAACTCAGAACCTATCACGTGCATCGTGTGTGCACGCTTCCACGTTTCTATGTAGGGTTGTCACAAAACTAAAACTATTTTCAACCCACCTTAAATTCTGAACTATAGGCCAACCGTTTAACTTGCGTATCGCCATCTGAGGTACAAAGTCATAAAACATTAATTAAATCTCATAAAGAACTATTTAATTTCAATTCGTCACTAATATCCATATCGCTTGAATCATCATCATTGTATGTGCAGCTTGAGGAGTCAGAATCTTGGCGATAGGTGATACGCGAGTTAAACGGTCGGCCTATAGACTGTATAACCCTGGTACCAATGTTCTTTTTTGGATTGTATGTTACGCGATGTATGGCGATAATTGCGCCAATCATGAATCGATTTTGATGATTTTTTGTTTGTTTCAAGGGTCAATCCCGACGTTTCAAAGTCTTTTCAGACTTCATGTACACCGGTGGACTGAGGTATTTGACGTCCAAAAATATTAATCACAATTATTATTGACTACCTCCAAACATTAATATTTAATTTGCGTTCCGATTTAAGCAAACTGAGCTCACAGTGTCTTGAATTCTGAGCTGATTTTGCTTGGGTTTTGGTACAAGTAAATTAAGCACTGGGTCCCAAGTCCCAAGCTGGTGGTATATTCTAACCATTTTCTCTGTTAAAATGAGGATGTTTTTTAATTTCAATAGCATTCACGGATCATTCTTGGTAGAAACCAGTTTTGTTTGACAAATACCTGTGTTTTATCAAATCTTAGGTTATGGTTGAAGCCACCATACCACTTAAAAATTACCATTAAAAAATAGTTTTATTTCAATGTATGACATTCGCGTAAATTTAAGAAAATACTTTGAAAAAAAAAATAGTAAATAAAAATACTATAAATAATAAATACTTACTATTTTAAAGACAGCTGGAATGAAATAATTGAAATTGAAATAACAAGTACGTGATCCTCATAAAAGTTATTTTGATTAAAGTTTTG
Source organism: Meganola albula (assembly GCA_936450015.1). NCBI lineage: Eukaryota > Metazoa > Arthropoda > Insecta > Lepidoptera > Nolidae > Meganola > Meganola albula. The sequence continues at coordinate 418,175 of OW388159.1, forward strand.
CTGTCTCGCTATCTGTAGCCTAAATAAATGGTTTTATGTCTATTGTCTCAGAATTGATGGATTGTAGTTGGATAAGAATTCATTTTGGTAGTGGAGTACTGTTAAATTTTATTAAAAAATTACTTTTATATTATCTGACTTCATTAAATTGACTTGGTAAAAACCCTAGGTAACTAATCTTTAGGTAACTTTGAAAATATAATGTTAAAAAAATAAAGTTGTTGTTCATTAATTGCTAGCAAGTGGAAACCCTACGCATCAAATCCTCTTGGCAAGCTATCGAGGCGTTGAATTTTTGAAATTCCACTTGTGCCCCTTCGCTGCTAGCCCTAGAATTGAGAGCCGAAACACCACTACACTTGCGTGCAGAAAAATGCACCCATGTTTATAGGTTTATACATTTAGTACACTGTACTGCAAAAAATGGATCCAACAACGTGTTGAGATGCGATCGTTTTTCTTATAACACTGAACGGTTAAATTTTTTTTGAAGTGATTGTTGAGTAATTATTTCTAACATGTGCTTGTAAAGAATGTGTGCTTACCGCTGTATTATCTGGGGTGGTATGTTATAGATCTTGTTTTAACCGGTGAGTTTCCGTGCATACAGGTTTCGACCTAGTTCAGACTTCAGACTCTCACAAGGCGCTTTTAATAATTTTGTACATAGTCTGTAAGCAATATATTTTTGGAAACTTCCTTGTGAGATGCTATAAATATATTATTATTATTATTCAAATGATTTTGCCATAATTATTACAGGAACCAGCTCGAATACAATAGACTACATTACCCATGGTGCTAATTCCATTTGATGAAGTAAATTAAACCAACAACAACCAATGTATAACAACAATCTTTCCAGCTCCTTCTAATTTTCTGAATAAATTCGTGCGGGATGCAAGACAGTTTAAGTAGTCCCGGGACTTGAATGAGTTCAAAGCCCGAGTATGTTCACAGTGTTGTATGTTAGCAGTGGCAGAGTTGTGGCGGTTTTAGTTCCAAAAACTATAAACCCCACAATGCCCGCCTTTCCTACTATCGATTCAACGCATACGTCACACTGTTGGACAAGAAAGAAAGGAGAAAAGAAAGAAAGATGTTTATTTGACACAAATAGGACACACACGATCAAAATAAAAAACACATGTAAAAAAGAAAAAATAATGTAAATAAGAAAAAAACAGAAAAAAAAGAAAAAGAAAAGGATTTAAAAAAGAAAAACAAAAGTGTATCAGTGTCAAACGTGAACATTGGTTTGGGTCTATACTTTATGATTTGAGAGAGTTTAGGCCTTGATCTACATTACGCTGGCCACGTGCAGGTGAATGTCACATGTCCTCAAGTGATTTGTTCTTAGATACACCAGTTTTCTCACTATGTTTTTAATCATCAATATACACAAAAATATGTGGGCACGACCGGGTAACGAACCCGCGACATTTTTTAAAGGCGACGCCTACACCGCTGCGCTACCGTTGCTAACTATAGATAGACCGTTTAACTCGACACAATAAACAAACAAAATATAATAGATATAAGTACTTCATTTAAAAAATAAAAAGCCTACTGATTTTTTTGGCAGTGTTTCTCAGTAGTTGCCAGTCCTTCACTGCACGGTAGTGTAAGGTGGTATGTAATGGGAGACAAAGTAAACCAGCTCGTACGAAGGAAACATATTTAATGACAAGTAAAACCTTAATTGCATACTTACAAAATAGGTAGATACTTATCTCTACAGTGAGCACACACATACATAGGTAGGTACTACACACTACAGTAGGAAAAGAAATTGGACTATTTTTGAGTAGACTCGCGTCTCAAAAAAAAATAAAGCATATTTTCATTAAATTTCATTTTCATTTCATTTCATTTCGCGTATCGCCTATCGCCAAGATTCTGACTCCTCAAGCTGCTCAGACAGTGATGATGATTCAAGCGATATGGATATTAGTGACGAATAGTCGTACATTACTTTTATCTGTGGTTAAATAGTTCTTTCAGTGATTTAATTAATGTTTCATGACTTTGTACCTCGGATAGCGATACGCGAGTTAAACGGTCGGCCTGTAAACTCACTTCTTCCCCTATAAATAGGAATATCATGAAAACTGTCGTCTGAAATAGAAAAACAAATATATTATTTACCACCAGACTCCAGTTTCCTTGAATCCTGCTATAATATTCTGAATCGTATTTAATTAAAACGTCAAGAAAATAATATTACCATAAGCAAACGGATTGAGGACAGAATCGCAGTAAGTAGCAATACTAGCTACTTATCGCGGCCCGGGGCTTATGGTAATCTCTGGTAAGCTGGAGGGAGCTCCAGCAGAATACATCAAATAAAGGTACTTTGTATTTATGATGATGCCAGGTAATTGACCTATTTTATAAATAATTTAGTACAATAATAATATTTTCACACATACTTACAGCGCCATCTAGTGGCAAACTAAACAAAATTTAATTTGATTGCGTTATAAATACTAGTCATTGATATAAGTACTACTTAAATACTTTTTTTATGACATACTGAGCAAAAAGTCATGCTCATCACATAAAGATATTCCTGAGTGGGAATCGAACCACACGACCACCGGCTTAGCAGTTTAGCAGTCAGGGTCACTAACCAATCAACAGGCCAGTCGGTTTAATAGTCAGTATATAGAAGTCAACTCTAATAGTTTCACCAGATTCTAATGCAATATTCGTCGCTTTTCAATACTGGCGAAGTAAAACATCGTGAGAAAACCATCATCTCTAATATTTAATCTTTGGAATGTGACATCCACCAACACGCTCTTAGCGTGTATGGATTACGGCATAACCTCTCTCAACTCCTAAAGTCCCTTTTGAGAAAAAACCCTTGCCGAGCTGGAGGATACTAAAAGGGTTAAAATATAATACAGTAGAAAAAATGCTCTCTTTTTTAAATCAGTTAGAAACACAATTTCGATACCGGAAGAGACTGTTCTTAGATATCCACTATTCGTATACTACGTTCCATTTCTAAGGAATTGTCATTCGCTTCAATAAATCATAGTACCTTTTGCTATAAATCCGGCAAAAAACAGGAAAGAGCAGTGAACAATCATTAAATTCCCATCAGAGAGAGACAACAACGCTTCCTGCAATATATCGCTTATTTTCAAACCCTCATTCTGGAAAAAAATAGGAATTACTGCCAAAGACACTACTATTAAAACAGTTAAAAGTGATAATTAAGTGAGAACGAAAAATGTTTTTCGAAAGTGACTAGTGCTCTATAGATACCGGCGGCGTGGAGTACTTACATTAAAACCTAAGTACAAGTAAAAAGCAGTTAGTTAAGTATAAAGCGTTCCATTTTATGTTGTACATATTAGAAAAGGTAGCACCACGTAGGAGACCATATTTCTTTTATAATGAATATTGAAAATTATCTAAATTCTATGCTAGAACTAGAACCTTACAGTACATACAAAATACATTTTTTCATGGATTTAATGACAATTCGCAGCCAAAAACAAAATTTAGCTTACTTTAAGCTTACATAATTTTAATACACAAATCTCATTGAATACTTAAGTTACCAGAGATTTACGAGTTTCATTCGAGAACCCTTAGTAGAGCACTTAAGAACAGCGGCCGAGCGTAATCGCCGGTTGACGACAAATAGGACCTTTATTCAAATCAGCAAGAATTTATATCAGTAAAATGGCATCTGCCTACCATTCGATTGCAAAGCTGGCGACTTTATGACTCCTTGGTGAAGTCATAAAATCAAGTTTAATATAGTTTGATTCAATGAAGTCGGCGTCTGAGAACATAAACTTCCTATAAAAATGAAAAGTAAGCTGACAAGTTCTTTTTATATTCATTATCAAAATGATTTGAAAGTTCTTAAAAGGAAAAAAAAAAATTCTCAGTCTACTCTTTCTATAAATATGAGGCCGTAAGTGTTTTACACTTCGACTCTTTTTAGTGTCCCACTGCTGGGCACGGGTTTTCTCTCAACTATCTTACGAGTAGAGAGAGTTTAGGCCTTAATCCACACACGCTGACAAAGTGCAGGTTGGTGGATGATTAGTTCTTAGACATTCCGGTTTCCTTACGATGTTTTCCTTCACCGATATTTAGGTGTAGGTATATTATATAGGTAATAAGTGTCCATAAATCTAAATCCGTACATATACCAAAAACAATAAAAAATAAAGTTAAAATATTTGCTAAAAATCTCGTAAGAAAACATCAAAAATAATTAAGTAAATTCTTTCTACTACTTTTTAAAATTTGTAACTACTAGCGCCATCTGTGATGGGGTGGGATTTCACGTAGAAGCTTGCTAGCGACACGTTTTGCAGTTCTAAAGAGGGTTCTCCAATGAGTGCCTCCGATTCATAGCAACAACCAAACATCTACATAGTTTTGTGTAGCACTCATAGATGGCGTTGTTACAAAATGCAGCAAGCAAAACAGTACCTACACTAACTATAACCTCACCCATAGAAGAATAATCTTAATCTAAATATATAAGAGAAGAAACTGACTGACTGACATATCAACGCAGAGCCCAAACCGCTGGATCTGGAGACTCCAAATTTGGCACTTAGGTTCTTTATGGGTTCTAGAGGTGCATTTAGAAAGGATTTTTCAAAACTCACCCTTTAAGGAGGTGAAACGGGGTTCCAAAGTTTGTATGGAGAAACAAGATTAGTGAGATCAATTTCGCGGGCGAAGTCGCGGGCGAAGCCGCGGGCGGAAGCTAGTATAGCTATAATGTTATTTATCTATCCCACAGCGCAGCGTATAGAGCAGAGTTTTATAGACTGTGCATAAATAGAACAATGTATGTATATATATTTTTTAATGAAGACATTTTTTGGGAAGATATATTTTTTTAATTTCTCTTCCCGTTATACACACATTGGAAAGACTAGATTTGGTCGCATTTTTCTTATAATATTTTTTTAAATAAATGATATAAAAATAATATTTTTATGGTTTACAAATCAAAGTATATTATGTTTTTTTACGTTTAGATATCACTAAAAAAGCACAGAAAACTTGTACCTAGTAGAAAGTATGGATATAGTTTTAAGACACAAGGAAGGACTAACCTAGTTTTTACCAGACTATGCAAAAGAGAACTAAGAGCAGCGCAGCGGTGGCGCAGTGAGCAGCGGTGGCGGAGTGATACGGGCCTCGCCTTAGAAATATAAGGTCGCGGGTTCAAATCCTCGTCGTGCCCACACATCTTTGTGTGAATTGTTTCATCGCCGCTGCTCTATATCGGTGAAGGAAAACATCGTGAGGAAACTGGAATGTCTAAGAACTAACCATTCGAGGACATGAGACATCTACCAACCCGCACTTGGCCAGCGTGTGTGGATTAAGGCCTAAACTCTCTCAACTTGTAAGATAGTTGCGACAAGACCCGTGCCCAGCAGTGGGACACTAAAAAGGGTTGAAATGATGCAAAAGAAGCGTAAATTGTTTTACGAGATAACCGACAAATGTGCGGGCAAGCACAAAGCTAGTTCTCAATACGTCCGAAATAATTAATAATCTTGGTCTGTTAAAGTTAGCCTACCTACTTGGAATCCTGCCCAGTTCCAAGTTATAAGTAGGTACCTAAGTATAAATAGAGCAGTAATTACAGACGTCTAACTTCACAAGGACGGGCTGAGAAGGCAAAGTTGCCTCAATTGGTATCTACAGAGTTAACTTAGAGACTTCTTACCCCAACCGGGATCATTTTAATTAAATTCGTTGCGAATTCATGTTAACTTTTCCAAGTTTTGTAAGTGATCATTTCTTGGGAATAGACTTTTGGAAGTTAGTTTGGTTCTTTAATTTACAATTACAACATTTTTATTAACTTATCTGGTAGCCCAAGAATTATTTACGAATATTTTTATTGCACGTAGAAAGTAGTTCTGTAGTGTTTTACTTTAATACCTAGGTCTGCCATCTAGCGGCGGATTGTTGTACAATTTGGTACAACAGAATTTGGAATTGTTTACTAGATGGCGCTCTAGCGAAAGCGTTGTAAACAAACCCACCCAAGACAGCATTGAGTATGAGTACGGTTATTTGCTACTAGATGGCGCTAGTAGTACAATGTTACAGAATAAATTTTAATATGGTTTGTATTAAGTTCTTTTAAAAATAAACTGTTATTATCATATACGTAATTATAATGAAAATCAAAATACATAAGCATTTGAGTAAAATTTTAGTATGTAAAATATTTGATACATACTAGCTTTCCGATTGCGGCTCAACCCGCGCATATGTTGGTTATCGAGCTAAACCATCCTATGTCCTTCTTCGGGTTTTAAACTATCTCCATATTAAATTTTAACCAAATTGGTTTTGTAGTTTTGCCGTGAAAGTGGTACAGACAGACCGAGCTACTTTCGCATTTATAATATTAGTAAGGATTCATTATCATTCCCCTTGCCTTTTTCCCATTTTTATTGGGGTCGGCTCCCAGTCTAACCTGATGCGGCTAGCTGCCAGAATTATACGAGCGACTGCCATCAGACCTCGAAACCCGTAGGGAACTAGTAGCCGAGATGGTTAGGCCAGGTGTCAGATTATATTGGCTTCTGACTACATGTAACGATTGTCATAGATGTTTTTAAATGACAACCGGGACCGACGGCTAAATGTGTTCTTCGAGGCACGGAGGGTAGTCTCTCAAGCAACCAGACACCGAAACAAATTTTTGTTGTTACACAAACATTGTCCGGGGCTGAATCGAACCGAATCGAAATCGAATAAAGACAATAGAGATAATCTCTGGCATTAGTAATAAAGGTAATGGATCTGATGATGGATATCAGAATAATTATTTAAGAAATACAAAACCATTAAAATTTAAACATTATAATAAAAATTGTATCAATCTGGTGCATCAAAATATTCAAGGACTGTTAGGTAAAGAGTTAGAATTGGAGTTGTTTATGAATTGTGAGAATATTGATATTATTTGTCTTAGTGAGCACTGGCTTAAGCGCCATCAATTCATTTACAGCTTCAATAATCACCAGATTGCAAGCTCGTTCATCAGGGAAAAGTTTATTCATGGTGGCTCTTTAATAATAACAAATAAATTACTCAAATATAAAGAAAGATCTGATATTGTGAGCCTCTCTGTTGAGCGAGTTGTTGAGATCTCTTGTGTTGAGTTGGAGCGACATATTGTTATTAACGTATACAAACCTCCCTGCGCGCCTTTTGAGGCATTTTTAAGAATAATGAAGGATGCCTTAAATAAAATATCTAATAGCCATAAAACTGTTACTGTCTGTGGAGACTTTAATATAAATATTTTGGAGGATTGTTCTACTACTACAATTTTTTTAAATTTATTCAAATCTTATAACCTAATAAACATATTTTGTGAACCAACTAGAATAACTGCCACTAGTGCGACATGTATTGATAATATTTTTTGTAATATGACACCTAGTCATAAATCAGTTTTTAATAAAATACAATCAGATCACAGTGGTCAGCTAGTTTGTTATCCAGTAGATACTCCAAAAAGTAAAAAAAGGAAAATAACAGTTGTACCCTTCAGTGAAAGCCGCTTAGACAGGTTTAAAAACAATTTATTAATTAAATTAGAGTGGTTGCCCAGCAACCAGAGTCCAGATTATCAATATAATTATTTATTTAATCAAATTAATGAAACATTTCATAGAGTTTTTACTTCTAAACACTTGATGGTTAGTGATGGTCTGGATTTTGGTGAATGGGCAACCCCGGGTATCTATAAAAGTAGAAATAAACTGTATGATTTATACGCTGAAAAGTCCTACAATCAGGACCCTACCTTCATAGATTATGTTAAAAGATATTCAAAACTTTTTAAAAAAATATGTTTAACCGCTAAATCCATATACATAAAAAATAAAATCAAAACATCTTCTAATGTTGTTAAAACTACTTGGAACATTATTAATAATGAAACTGGTAAGAAAAAAGCCTGTAATAAAGATTTTAAACTAAAAATTAATAATGTAGATATAACAGCTGACCTGGAAGATGCGACAGAGTTTGAAAATTTTTTTACTAACATTCCTTTACTGACTACAATGAGTCTGCCGTCATCTTCTATATCCGCTGAATCAATACTTAAGGAAAATGTAGTAGAGTGCGGTACAGTGTTTGAATTTATGCAAGTTACACCTAATGATATATTGAAAGCCTTTAAATCAATTAATTTGAAGAATACTAAAGACTTGTGGGGACTTTCTGTTAAGGCGGTATCTGCAATTATTACTATAATTGCCCCACATCTTGCATCTATTTTCAACAACTGTATTGCAGTAGGTGTATTTCCTGACTTGATGAAGCACAGTAAGGTTATTCCTTTATTTAAATCTGGAGATACTTCTGATCCATCAAACTTTCGACCTGTTTCTGTATTACCCACCTTAAGTAAAATCTTTGAAAAATTAATACTTAGCCAGTTGCTCAGACATTTTAATAGACATGAATTGTTACATAAGAAACAGTTCGGGTTTACCAAAGGTTGCTCAACCGTTGATGCAGGTGTTGAATTATTAAAAAGTATCTATGCTGCTTGGGAGAATTCGCAGGATGCCTTGGGTATATTTTGCGACTTGTCCAAAGCCTTTGACTGTGTGCAACATGAAACTCTTGTAAGGAAATTACACCACTATGGTATTAAGAATAAAGCTCTTGAATTTATCATATCTTATCTGAGTGATAGAATTCAAAAAGTCGATGTCAATGGAATTAAGTCCTCAGGGTCAAGAGTCACCATGGGTGTACCTCAAGGATCGATTCTCGGCCCTTTTCTGTTCCTAGTTTATATTAATGACTTACCTTATTATGTTAATGATAGCCATGAGATTGTGTTGTTTGCCGATGATACTTCATTGACATTTAAAATTAATCGACAATTAAGCAATTATGACGAAGTAAACAACGCACTCTCTAAGGTGGTCTATTGGTTTAGTGTGAATAATCTTTTACTCAATGATAAAAAAACTAAAGTGATAAAGTTTTCCATGCCTACTGTAAGACAGGCAAATACAAATGTTAAAATTAATGGTAATGAGGTGGACCCTGTTAAGTCATCTGTTTTTTTAGGCATCACACTAGATTCTAAATTACAGTGGCTTCCTCATATAGATAAACTGTCCGGAAAATTAAGTTCTGCTGCGTATGCAGTCAAAACAATTAGACGGCTCACTGATGAGGATACTGCTAGAATTGTTTATTTTAGTTATTTTCATAGTATCATGTCTTATGGAATTCTTCTTTGGGGAAATGCGGCTGACATAGAAACCATTTTTATTTTACAAAAAAGAGCTATAAGAGCTATCTACAAACTAGGAAGCCGTGTTTCTCTAAGAGAGAAATTCAGAGACATAAATATTTTGACTGTCGCTTCTCAATATATTTATGAAAATTTATTGTATGTGCATAAAAATATTACAAAATTTAAAAAAATAAGCGACACACATAATTTAAATACTAGAAATAAGAACGATCTTGTAGCACATCATACTCGACTCCACAAAATCAGTAACTCTTTTATGGGGCAGTGTATACGTTTCTACAATAAACTTCCAAATAATATTAGGGAAATGACTATTAACAAATTTAAAATAACTATAAAATCTACGTTATGTAAGAAAGCGTATTATAAAATTTCAGACTATGTAACGGATAAAAACGCTTGGAATTAAGTCGCTCTAATTCAACACAATAAACAAACAAAATGTAATAGATATAAGTACTTCATTTAAAAAAGAAAAAAAGCCTACTGAGTTTTTTGGCAGTGTTTCTCAGTAGTTGCCAGTCATTCACTGCACGGTAGGAAAAGAAATTGGACTATTTTTAAGTAGACTCGCGTCTCAAAAAAAATAAAGCATATTTTCATTTCATTTCATTTCATTTCATTTCATTTCATTTCATTTCAACCCGTGAACTCCCGGGCACAGTATAGCCCAATCGGACGGCTTACACCACTCGATTACCGAGGTCGTCATTTTTAAGGATTAGTTTTACTTATTTGTTAATTGGACTGTGACCGTGTGAGTAAACAAAAAAAAACCCATAAGTCTCTTTTAAAACCAGTGCTATGTCTACAACTTTTGCCAATGAAAGAGAAATCGCAAGAAATACCGAGAAAAACCCTCGCTCGCTTCAATTTCCCAGCTTCAAACACATTTCACAAGTAGGAACCGTCTACTTCCATTCAGGCCCGCTACAGTATCGACGCACTCACACCAAGTGTTTTATAATGAGGCTCCAGTGTGTACACGCCCTAACACTTACATTTACTAAGTTAGTTTATACTCGACGCTATTACAAAGGTACTATTTTAAGGCCTCGACAAAAATCTGGGTGTCATAAATTTTACATGGTAAATAAATGTTAATTAATGTAATGTTATGTAGGTATGTATATTTTGAAATCCTTATATCCTTTTTTATTGTTGAATAGGCTAGCGCTTGACTACTACTAAACTGATGTTAAGCAAAGATGTAGTGTACGATCACGCGCCAGCCTAAAGTACCGATTCACTCGTGATTACGAGTGACTTTCGGTGAAAAGGTGGCAGTAAAATGAGGCTCCTTGAGGTTGAAACCATAAAGGGGTAACAATTTCGACCCATCCTCTTAAATAGTGTCACCAGACATCGGACCGGAACACGGCAAGGCTAGGCGATGCGGCTTTGTCTGATGGGTGATCACTAACCACGGCTGAAGCCTACCACCAGTTAATTACAAGTAAACATAATTACCAGTTGAATGTCACCTGATTTGCACCACCCGGGGACCACGTGTGGGGATTCAGATGAAAGGTGCACTATCACGGACGAAGGTAACTCAGTCCCCAAAATGTGTTAATTTTATAAAAACAGAAATTTTGGTGTGTTGTGTACAAGTCTGTGTACAAAATAGTGGCACAAAACAGGGACACATTTGTTTCCCATGGTACTGGTGTCCAAATCGTTAGCACATTTCTGCGTCACTGCAACTCGCATGTCTAACAGAGCGCGTTGTTAGTTCGTGAGTGTTGTTCAGTGTTGATTTGAAAAACACGTGTTTTTTAATTGGAAATTCTGTAGATGGGTTTTATTTTATTTTTTATTTTTAAATAATAAACTAGCCGCCCCAGTGAACTTCGTACCGCGTATTACTAATTTTGCTAAAAACAAAAGAATTCGTCCAAAACTTAAAAAAAAACATTTTTGGGGTGAATACCCCTTGTCACTCAGGGGTATGAAAAATAGATATTAGCCTATTCTCAGGCCTACCGAATACGCATATAAAATTTGGTTAAAATCGGTAAAGCTGTTTCGAAGGAGTACAGTAATTAACATTGTGACATGGGAATTTTATATATTAGATATTGTCAATGAGGTTCTGAGTTTGCATTATCTGTAAGCTAACTCACGTAGTTGCATGAAGCCCCGACCAAGTTGCGGTGCAATTGCCATTTAGTTAACATCTTAGTGCATAATGTTATTCTTGTAATTGTCTTTAATCTTTTTAAATAAATTTATTTAAAAAGATTTTAGGTAGAGTCCCTCGCCAATAAATTAAGAATAATTTTATTTTTCATTTTCATTAGGTCTCAGGAAATTAAAAATGCTCTGGATAATATTAATTTGCATGATACTTTTTGTAAATAAATCTTCAAAACTTAACTTCACCATTCGGATGCTTTCGGAACCTGGAGATTACCTGTAAACAAAAAAAACATATCAATAGGTTGTCAAAAATATTCCAGTTCACAAACTGTCACACAAATTCCAATTCCAACATCAACATAAAAATTGGAAACTCAAAACACTCCGCACAGATTGTACGTAGGTATCTACTTTGTGAACTTTTCATAACTTTTAACAACTAAACCGAAGGAGTCATACTTCGTTACGACGAAAAAACCGCAACTCGGAAAAAGTTGCGAATACATAAAACTATTACAACGTTATCACATCGTTGTATGGTATTTTTTTAGATTTTATCGCAGTTTATTTTAGATTTTACTTCCCGATGTTTCAAAGTCTTTTCAGACTTCTTAGTCACGGACGGACTGAGGTATTTGACGTCCAAAATTATTAATCACAATTATTACTGACTACCTAAAAACATTATTTTTTAAGTTGCGTTCAATTCATGATGGATTTTGATGAGTATTTTATAATTTAATAGCTTCAGTAAGTTAAAGATGGTTCTTAGTTAAGTCAGGGGTAATATTATTTTTTAGTTTGTAGTTATATTTTTTTAATTTTGTTGAATGTTGTAATGCAGTCACGTTTTGCCATTTCTTTGATGAAGCACTGAAGTTGTTCATCGTAATAAAATGTCAGTGTCAGGATGTGACAATGTTGTTTTAACGTTGCGTTAAACCAGAATTGAGTTCCGATATAGAATGTGCCGGAAATTCAATGAATATAAATAAGTAGAGAGTGCTCTACGTGATTACGGGGTTCTCTTGTCACACACTGGGAGTACCGTCTACCACATATTTACATCATATTTTTAAGAAAAATTGCTAAAAATTCTGTTCAGGCTTTCGAAGTTCTAGGAAAATAAGTTAACCTTATGTTATAGGTCTTTCTGCTGCAATATGTAGCAGCACAGCACTGTATTGTTTTACATAATCATAAGTGAATTTAACCAATAGGTAAGCACATGTGGCCGAAGTGCAGGTGTGACTAGGCTTGCTTGTAGCTGGTGGTCACGTGACCCAGTGCTGGCTGGGTCTATAATCTCGCTACTGTAGTGGAGTGAGAAGGAAGGGTGAATAGGTTGCGCTGTTGTCCACTGTCGAAGGTCATCGCGCATCATACCTTGCCCAGCCAAAAGATCTTTCCTGCAAACTCTCCAGTTTGACCCTCCGTTCACTACCACCCGATCCTCCAGTCCCACAACTGACCGGTGGCGTGGTCGGTAAGATACTTGCTTTTCACGCCGCAGGTCGTGGGTCCGATTCCCACCCAAGTCAGATATTCGTGTGGTGAACACGTCTGTTTGTCTTGAGTCTGGATGTAATTATATATATTTAAGTATTAAGTAAAAGTAAGTATAAGTAAAAAGAAAAGTATTATATGTAGTATATTACCAGTTATCAGGTTTCCATAGTACAAGCTCTGCTTAGTTTGGGATCAGATGACTGTGTGTGTTCATGTCGCAAAATATTATTATTATTATATTATTATTGCTATCAGGCAAGTCGTGGTCAAGCGCAAGCCTGTTCTAAAGTAAAATCAAATCACTCCTACTCGAAAGACTGATGATAATAAAATAGGACGTAAATTAAAGTAAGTAGGTACATTGTATAAGAAGTTGGAGTCAATCCAGCCAGACGTCTGATTCAGAGTCTCATAAATAAAATCCAAGGGTATGTTTTTGTTCAGCCCACTTGCTCTTGGCAATGAGTATGAATTAATGTGTAGATGATAGTTCCCGCCTCGTTTGTGTATTTTATTTAATATGTACAGTCACAAAAGTTTACTAACAGATCCTGTGTATAAATTTTCTGTGTAAATATGTAAGTGTGTATAGTCCATCAAATCTAAGAAGTACCGTTTGACAGTTCTAAACGTAGTACATTTGGAATTTTATGTTTTGTACGAAAATTGTTTATGTTATGTTAAAATAAAAATAGCTTTATATTTCAATTATTTTACAGGAAAGCTAATAAAAATAGTGTGAATTACGCCTCTATAAAGCTAATTTAATAGAAAACAGTGAAACGTCAAAAGGTACTTCTTAGATTTGTTCAATTATAATATGGAATTACGAAAGAAAATTTTTTTTTCTATGGAACCTATCCCGCCACCGCAATCCACTGCTGCTTCTGTAAGCCATAATCGACAGCAGCACTGCGCCGAGATAAGACTCGGGATTGACGGGCCGGTGGAGTGGTGTTAAGATACTTGCTTTTCACGCCGCAGGTCATGGGTTCGATTCCCACCCAAAACAAACATTTGTGTTTGTGTCAAGTCTGTATATATTTACAAAAGAATAGTATTATATGTATAGTATATACCAGTTATTTGGTTTCCATAACACAAGCTCTGCTTAGCTTGGGACCAGATGAACGTGTGTGTTAATGTCCCAGAATATTTATTTATTTATTTTATTTTTTTATATAAAATATCTTAACACAAAATGATTTCAAAAATAGGTGAGGTGTATGTATTTGCATAAAGTAAACTACAAATGACGAGTTTAGTATTTTATTGTTCTCGTCACAATACTTATTCATGGAATTTTTATATGTTGAAATGTTTTGTAATATTAGAGCTGTTAATAAACTTGTGTAGCTGACTGTACATTTCATACTTAAAATATGTAACTTACACTGTTCTATAGTTCTAACATTATGTTGTTTGATACAATCGGAGCAGGTTTGCTCGTCTTCGGTCTTTTATTTATCGGATAAAGTTTAGAGAGTGTGCGTTGGGATCTGACTAATAAGTGAAATTGGTCTAATTTTGACATCTGACCTCAGCGTCTCAGGGTTTTTTTATTTTTTTTTATCCTATAATAGGTTTCCGCTTGACCACAACTTGCCTGATGTGAAGCAATGTTGCAGTCTACGATTGAACGCGCTTACCTAATAAATACCGATTCACTCGTGACTTGAAGACAGGTAGATTTTAGCTATCAGGAAACATAGATGCCGGCAACGAATTCCACAACTTGGCAGTTCGCACAATAAAAGTGGAAGCAAAGCGCTTTACCATTATGGCAGACATTATGGTAGTATGCAAACACTTGCTTGTCTTGAAGTGTTCTATTTCTCTGTTTCGCGATCATCATCATCATCATCAGCCTACCCTAGTCCACTGATGGACATAGGCCTCTGCTAAAGAACGCCACAGAGCACGACCCGCGGCTACTCTCATACAGCTCTTACCAGCCACCTTGCAAAGATCGTCACTCCACCTAGACTGAGGGCGTTCTACGCTACGTTTGCCAATACGTGGTCTCCTCTCAAGAACTCGTTTACCTCAATCCTCCTCGTTTGTTTCCTGATAACCCCTTCCAATCTGTCTTCTTATCTTACTGCTCAAGATCCTCCAAGCTGTGGTCAAGCACAATTCAATATCAAAATTAAAAAAGGATGACATAAAAAATAACTCAGTTTCACTCATTCATTCATTTTCATTCATTCTTTCATGTGTTCTTGTGTGCTACAAGGTAAATTTAAAGACGGATTTTATTGCAGTATTCTTTATTTAAAAGCTGAAGTAATTGAAATGGTTTATATGTATCGAGGGTTGAGGGTGTCATAAAAATTTAGCTACCGTTGGGTAGTTAAAAATACTTAAGTAAATTACTACATTATAGTCTAGAACATCTTTTTAGCTACTTTTCAAACTTTTATATAAAACAAATTTTAATAAACTTGTTTTTTTTATTTTGACATTTCGAACAATGTTACCTTTGATAATGTTAATACTGACGCCGCCATATCAGCTGTGCGCTCACTGGGGTCATTGACCGCTAATTTTACGTCACGCGCTTTCATTGATATTATTACGAATCGATCATCTTTAGATTGCTAATTATAATAAAAATTCCTATTCAAAATATTGTAGAATTTTTATTTAATTTAAAATGGACTACCAACAGCTTCTAGGTTTAGTAATTCATTGAAATGAAATGAAAATATGCTTTAGCTTTTTTGAGACGCGAGTCTACTTAAAAATAGTCCAATTTCTTTTCCTACCGTGCAGTGAATGACTGGCAACTACTGAGAAACACTGACAAAAAACTCAGTAGGCTTTTTTTCTTTTTTAAATGAAGGTTGGTATTGGTATTGGTACACACTAGTCTTAAACTTAAATAATTGCTATTGATCCACCATTCACAACAATAAATAGTAGATAGTTATGTAATACAATCAAATTAAAAATCACAAGATTATTAGACTAAATCAAAATTAGTAAAACCACTAAATTAGTAAAATACGATTAAAATAATTTAATAACATTAAATTAAAGACCAATTAAATTACATATAAATTAAAATTAAAAATCCTTACTATAATATTATAAATGTGAAAGTAACTTTGTCTGTCTGTCTGTTACGCTTTCCCGCTTAAACTACTGAACCGATTTGAATGAAATTGGGTATGGAGGTAGTTTGAGACCCGAGAAAGGACAAGGACTGCGCCAAATGAAGGTAAAGTTTTGGCGCGATAACCGACATACACGCGGCCGAAGCCGCTGTAGGAAAGCTACTTACTTAAAAATTAAAATTAAAAATGTTAATTAAAAATACAAAAACGGTCGTGTGATTAAAATAGGCAAGATTAGGCAACATTATCAAGTTAATTAGCATTAAATTAATGGAAATGTGTTCTATTACTAATACAAAATCTCAATCTTATCTTATATCTTTAAATGAGCAATTCTTGTATATTTATATATATAATTGGAATCTCGGAATCGGCTCCAACGATTTTCATAAAATTTTGTATATAGGGGGTTTCGGGGGCGATAAATCAATCTAGCTAGGAATCATTTTTAGAAAATGTCATTTAAAATAAAAAATACCGAGCAAAGCTCGGTCATCCAGATATACATAAAAGTAATTTGGTCATTACAACAATGGTATTTTATACTTCAATGCCTATTCTTTTGCAGTTCAGAATATGAAGGGTGAACGGAACCCCCTCGAGCCACTGAATTATTTATATAACAACCATCATGATGCACGTCTGTTTGATTGACATCTTGATAATCTCATCGTGAGGGATTTGAATTATTGTTTGGCAATATGAAATAGTAAATGACGGCTTTTCTTATTCTATACTCGAGCGATGTAAACCATTCGATTGGGCTGTACTGCGCCCGGGTCGCGGGATCGATTCCCGTCCCGGACAATCTTTATGCAACTATAAAGATTTGTTTCAGTGTCTGGTTGGTTGAGGGACTACCCTTTGTACCTCTGAAAGCACGTTAAGCCTTCGGTCCTGATTGACATTTAAAACATCTGTGATAATCGTTACAGGTAGTCAGAAGCCTAATATAATCCGACACCTTTTTTTTTTTTTTTTTTTTTCCGGGGGGATATCCTTTATGGATCCCCCCGCCCTGAGTGGGTGCAGGGCAGGGGGTATGTAGGATTCCCTAAGGGTACCCACTAAAACCCCCCGGGTGTTCCATCCCACACTTAAGCCAGGGGTCGCGAGAACTTGTGATACTTCCGCAACCCCCGGCTAGTGGTGGCCCATTTTGTGGACCTCTTCACGTCAGGGGGAGGTACCCCCTGCAACATCATTAGGGGCGCGCGTGGAACACTTCGCGCCGCCGCCTTGGGTCCTGATATATGGGGGACGATGGACGCACCCTAATCCATCGCCCCTGGACCTATTTAAGGGGGCTGGAAGAGGGCATTGTCCCTCCGCCGACGCCCGGTGCGTCTTCTGCGAATCGGGTGAGGGGACAAGATCTCCCTCTCCCGTTCCGCAGCCTCCTTCTGCGATATGACTGTTTCGCAGAAGGATACCACTGCGTCCCAGGACTCCTCGCTGCCGACCATCGAACATATAATGGCCGGCAACGAGAGATCTCTGCCTACTTCTGAAATGAGGGCACGGCGCGGCTCCTCCCAAGCAGTACACTCTACAAGTGTATGCTGCGCCGTGTCCTCCCGGCAGTCGACGCAGTGGTGGCACCGCGCGTCCGGCTCCCTGTTTATGCGACACAGATACTTTCCAAAGCAACCATGCCCAGAAAGCATCTGTGTCACTCGGAACGACAAGGAGCCGTGCCCCCTCCCGAGCCAATGGTTGAGTACCGGCCGGACCGCCTCGATAGTGGCGAGGCCGGCAGTAGGGCGTGAGAGCCTGTCCCGCCAATCCGCCACTAGGACCTCGCGAAGCTGCAACCGTCGCAGCTCTATGTGTCGCGGTGTCAGCAGTTCGCCCCGCGCCCGCGCTTCCTCACGCCACTGATATAATGACGCGAGTACTTTCGCCTCCAGGTCCCAGGGCGGGGAACACCTAGTTTAACCATCTTAGTCACCTCTAAAAGCTAAACTTAAAAATCTGATATCCTTTGGGTTGTTTTTCGGTAATTTCTCACAGCTCTGAAAATATCAAAATCTACTTGTTACCATTGTAACCCAACTCCACTTGTGTCGATGTCATATAATCCCCAATTGACGAGACGGGAGGTCCCGACCCGGCATCGAACTCGATCCCTCGGGACCTCGGATTGAAACACGAACATTGACACACTTACTTGATATTGGAAACAGAATTATTGACTGAAGGGTAGTTTAAGGGTATTTATTTTTGTGGTTTACAGTTTGTGCAATAATAATAATAATAATAACATTTTTACACATATACACAGCGTCATCTAGTCCCAATTGTGTGTTGTGTTATGGGTACTAGGAACGGGTATACTACATAAATACTTTTTTTTATGAATACACACATGTTGCATGTACTATGCGTTTCAAATAAGAATAGGATTGGAAATCCGCGATCTTGGACTTGAATGCGCAACAACTTCATATTTTTAGTCCAGTGAGCAAAAATATTTGTTGGCACATCTACCTCTTAATGCATCAGCTGTCATTTTATACTGTCATCGCGTCCATCTTTGAAGTCATCTGTCACTCGAAAATGTCATTATGAACGAACGAATGAACACCGAGCACGGGTGAAGCGGCCATATTAGAATGGCTGACACTGTGTTGAACCGTTGTGACGTCGTCCGGTAGTGCAGATGCAATAACGTGCTCGGTGAACGTTTTAATCCAACGTAATCTTAACGATCTGTAATTAACTGGTAGAATTCATGATTGTCCTATCGAGAGATGGGGGTGAAGTGATATTTGCCGTAGTTATTTTATTGAAATACCGTCTTCTTACCCGATTATTCACGCCTACCTAAAGTTGTCTGCTAATCCTGATAATTTTTAGTCTAAAAACCTCTCAAAAGCCTTGATCAGAAGTTGGGATGTGAAGGGTAAAACCAACAGGAGACGGTATCTAGTCGAAGAAATAGTGATCCATGTGTGTTTAAGTGTTATATGGTAAGGTGGTTGCAAGGGGCCCAGTACGCCCAAGCCACGCTTTGACGGTTGTAAATGTAAAGCTGGTTGATAGGGCCTCGTATGCCCGGGCCATGCTTCGGTAGTTGGTTGAAAGGGCCTCGTATGCCTGGGCCATACTTTGGTAAGTTGTTGAAAGGGCCTGGTAAGCCCGGGCCACTGTTGAGTAACTGGATAAAGGAGCCTAGCATGCCCGGTCCATATTACTATGCAATAGCGATGTATTTCAGTTCGGTCAGGAAGGACCGAGCGTATGTTAATGTGTATCTTTACTTTTTCATTAGAACAGGTAGAGAAGAATGACATCTATCATCGAGCAGATTGATACTATGCGCACGAGGTCGTGCGATTCGTCAGGATAGGCCGTGTTGGCACATCTACCTCTTAATGCATCAGCTGTCATTTTATACTGTCATCGCGTCCGTCTTTGAAGTCATCTGTCACTCGAAAATGTCATTATGAACGAACGAATGAACACCGAGCACGGGTAAAGCGGCCATATTAGAATGGCTGACACTGTATTGAACCGTTGTGGCGTCGTCCGGTAGTGCAGATGCAATAACGTGCTCGGTGAACGTTAGTATTTAATCCAACGTAATCTTAACGATCTGTAATTAACTGGTAGAATTCATGATTGTCCTATCGAGAGATGGGGGTGAAGTGATATTTGCCGTAGTTATTTTATTGAAATACCGTCTTCTTACCCGATTATTCACGCCTACCTAAAGTTGACTGCTAATCCTGATAATTTTTAGTCTAAAAACCTCTCAAAAGCCTTCATATTTGTTCGATATAATAATAACATTTAGACGAAAAAAAATAAAAATGCGTAAATAACATTGCCGTTCGAGTAAAATTGGACATTTGGAGTCGAATATTTAGGTACGAACATAATATTTACTACCTGCCGAGGACAAAAAGCGGTGTTTCAATTTAAAGCGTGTGTTTTTATCCGTGTATATGAATTTGTACAAGTTTGTGGTATCATAGAGCGTAAATTTACTTAATTAGGAAGCTGCATTGTAATTACTTAATCAAGTAAAAGTTTTGACTTAAATCACTTTTCCATACATTTCAAAATAATATTATTGTCTGGGGTTTGACATTTTGTGCTGACGTTACTTTTGCTTGGTTTTTGGTATGGAGTTAGCCGCGAGTCCAGTCCTATTCTTGTTTGAAACGCATAGTAATTAACTCCCAGACATGTTGTCGGTCATAGTGAGTTTGGACTGGATCAAAGTCAGCTGTCAAATACGACAGGTGACATCGCAGAGCTGTTCGACTGAGTGAAGTGTTTTAATGTATTAGCTTTATGATTATGTATATTGTTCTTTGTCTGTATTAACTGTAACCATTTAAATCAATATATCGCTGGACCCCGTGCGAGTTAGACGTCCGCTGGCGAATCAGTTGATCAACTTACGAGATGCCAAGTAGAGCGGTCGTGTGCGCGGCTAAACCACCTTTTATCTTAGTTTTACTTACTGAATCCCCTAGGAACCCTAGGTTAATATTGGGTAGGTAGGGTAATCTGGGCGTTACTCTCTATACGATAGATATTAGGTAGGTGCTTATTAGTATAACTACTCACTGATTTGTCATAAATAAGTGGGTAAGTTAATATAAAAGACCATCCTGACACTTCACCTATATTTGATCTGGGTTGACACCCCCTCTTACAGATACAGAACAAACAACTATGCTCATCACTAAAAGATTTGCCCTGGGAAGGGATCGAACCCACTGACTTAGCAGTCAGGGTTACTAATCACTACGCCACCAGGCCAGTTATCAAACATTGGAGTCAACTCCTAGTCTAATCTGATACGGCTAGCTACCAGAATTAAACGAGTGACTGCCACACACACCTCGAAACCAGCACAGATCCCGTTGGGAACACTGGTTCGGCTACTGAGCCGAGATGGTTAGGCCAGGTTAGATAACGTATTTTAGGGTTCTGAGTACCTGTAATATTTGTCATTAAAGTGCTCTACAAGACACGGGGTCCGACGGTAGTTGCTCATCAACCAGGCACCGAAACAAATCTTGTTTTTACACATAGATTTTTCGGGGCAAGAATCAAATCGGCGACCTCCCGGGCTCAGTAAAGCCCAATCGGACAGCTTACACTGCTCTACTACAGAGGTCGTCGGTGTATTTTTGAACATTTAAGATGTGACTTTTAGGCTTTGTATATTCCCTTTATTAGTTCAGCAAGTCAGTGAGAGTCGGCGGCAAGAGGGCGACTTTACCCTTAGTATCAATAGTAACGGTTCTACCGGTGCCCATGACGCGAAAAGACCAGCACACATAAGCAGACCACGAGCCCTTTGTAACAACTCTTGCAAAGAGTGTTACCACGAACTATGCTAGTTCACAGTGGTACCTATTTTATGTGTCGGGAATCTAACCATCATGACCCACCGGTTCTACCGGTGCCCATGACGCGAAAAGACCAGCACACATAGGCAGACCACGAGCCCTTTGTAACGACTCTTACAAAGAGTGTTACCACGAACTATGTTAGTTCACAGTGGTACCTATTTTCTGTGTCGGGAATGTAACCACTAGGACCCAACGGGTAAAAACCCGTTGCCCCTGGCGCGGAACAGCCTATCACACATATAGGTAGTGCAAAAGTGCACACGTCCACGGGCTTCTCCACGTTCTGTTACGCTCTTCGACGCTCGTCGCTTGAAGCTCTGTAGGTCTTGCAGGGATCCATGGTCATGTCTCTTTATTGGAAAACATTGATGATAGGTAGTACTTAGCCTAAAAGCTAAAACATAAGAAAAACATACGGCGTTGCGTTGTTGCAACATAAAACATACACATAATATGTGTTTATTATACTTCTATTGGACTCTGTTTTGGTTTTTAACAACTGAAAACCACTAAAATATAGTTTTTTAAGAAAATTAGTTTTAAGGGCGGCATGACGCCTGTCATGACATAAGAAACGAATGACAGACATAGACAAGGAGCGGTAAACAGTAAGTGTAAGCTCAGAATACGATTTCTTTTTTATTTTTACTGAGTTAAACTTATGTGACGCCTGAGTGACTAGGAGGCCTACTACAAGTAAGAAATAAATTAATTCATTAATTTATACGTACTTTTCTATTATTGAGGGCGAGGCGATCGGGAAGAATAATAAACATTATTTGTTAGGGATTACTTAATTTTTTAATACTAAGACATGTTAAAATAAAAAAACGTGTTTATTCAAATTAAATTACGATAATTTTTCAAAGTTTGCGCATTGTTTTTGGATTTTGTGTATACTACCCGTACGCGGTAAGTTGAGACTCGCCTGGAATGCAACTCTCCGCCCGCTACTCCTGTAAGTATAAGGCGGCGTTGTTCCGAGTACAACACTCGCTACATTAAAAAAATAACAGAGACGAAGTCGCGGTTGGGAACTTGTTGTGATATTTTTTTTATGGTAAACCATTGATTTGATGATAGAATTATACACCCCATACAACACAACCATGCGTCTGTGGAATCACCAGTCACCATCTGTGGACCTGGAATCACCAGGTCTCAAGTTATTGCGAACGGGTCTTAAGTATGTTTAGTTATTTTTTTTTTAATTTTTCCCCGATTATCAGCAATAAAGTTTCTTCATATATCGTAGGTATGAGATGTGTTCTTATAAGTAGGAAGTTCCACAATTTAGATTAAGAACAAACATGTTTCATTACATTCCACTTATTTCCACCAACTCAACGTAAGTGTGGTAGCGTGCTAAACGTTGCAAATTAATTTGAAATTAGCAGATCTGAGCGAGACTTAATTATAATTGGTACATGTGTGAACACAGGTGACATCTGTGCAGTGAGACACAGTAATTACGTATGTAATACAGATTAAGTTCAATATTCTCTATGGTTCCTAAACAAATCATTTACCTCAGATGATTTCTGTCATCTTTATTGAGTAACGGTGATGAAAATCACTTCTTCAAAATAAATAATAATAATAATGAATGAGTGTATTGTATTTTCTTAAACGCAAATGTCACTCATTGAAATGAAATTATTTTAAGGAAATTAACTATTAACTATACTAGCTTTCCGCCCGCGGCTTCGCCCGCGTGTATGTCGGTTATCGCGCCAAAACATTACCTTCTTTTTGCGCAGTCGGATAAAAACTATCCTATGTCCTTTCTCGGGTCTCAAACTACCTCCATACCCAATTTCATCCAAATCTGTTCAGTAGTTTTTGCGTGAAAGCGTAACAAACAAACTTACATTCGCATTTATAATATTAAGTAAAAGTATTATGGTGGCGTGGTCGGTAAGATACTAGGTTTTCACGCCGCAGGTCGTGGGTTCGATTCCCACCCGACATATTTAAACATTTGTTTAAATATGTCTGTTTGTCTTGTGTCTGGGTGTAATGTATCTATATTTAAGTATATTTTTACAAAAAAAAGGATTATAATGTAGTATATTACCAATTATCTGGTTTCCATAGTACAAGCTCTGCTTAGTTTGGGATCAGATGACCGTGTGTGTTAATGTCCGACTATAATATTATTATTATTATTATTAACGGATTTTATCGCGGTTTATTTTAGATTTTAAATTCCGACTTTTCAGTCTTTTTTGATCACGGGTGGATTGAGGTATTTGATTATTACTGACTACCTTATGTGTTCCGATTCAAGCAAACTGAGCTCACAGTGTCTTGAATTCTGAGTTGATTTTGCTTGGGTTTTGGTACAAGTAAATTAAGCACTGGGTCTCACTTCAATGATGTTTGTATTGGTAAAACTTGAATGTATTTGGCTGATTTAAGCCTCGAAGCACTTATACAAGTCCAGGGAAGGTTTAAAACATGAGAAATACGCGATACTAATTCATATTATGAATTTCATTCTCTGCATAGTGTCACCGGACATCGTACCGGAACACGGCAAGACCGCTTGGCGGTGCGGCTTTGTCTGGTGGGTGGTCACTAACCATGGTATAAGTCTACCTCCAGTTTATTGTCACTTGATTTGCACCAACCGGGGTGAGTGGTGTCAGGTATGTGACGACACACCAGCTTCCATAGGCCGTATACTTCTTTTCCAATGTAGAAGTCTTTAAAAACCTGTAGATATACATAGAGGTGGATATCCACACATGTAACACTAGCTTGTTACGCGGTGCTACCCATAGAGAATCGCTGACATGTTAATTAAAGCATAAATATCGTTTGTGACACCGATCGGCGCTTCGACGGAAACTGCAAGCTGCGCTTGCACTTTGTGAATTCCAGTAAAGTTAGAATATAACATTTTATTGTCATTCCAATTTCATACTTCGAAATAGGCGTTAGGCTAATTAGATTTTAATAATTAATGTAACAGTTTTATTTTAATAAATTAGTTTAATTTTATCTTGGTTTTTTTTAAGTCTTTCGACTGCAGAAATCGTAATTGGCGCAGTCGGTAGGATACTCGCGGGCCGGTTCGCGAACCTTAGGGACATCTCATATCGATATCCGCGTTCGCGTGTCGCCCGGGCGACTATCAAGCACCGTTACCGAGTATCCAGAATCTACGATCCAGCTGCAGTTCCCGAAGGCGAATCCAGACATTGATTCAAGAGAAAACCAGATAATGAAGTATATGTAAGTACACTTGAATTAGTACTCAATTGTGTTGCTTTCCTTTTTAGTCCTAGTCAAGTTTGTTTTTCAAGATTTTTCATCCAAAAAATCCTAAGCACCGGGAGCCGGCATCGCGCGTGGCTCGACGGAATACTATAGATAATCTTAGAGATTTAGTTAGTGATAGTACTTTAAGTGACGTCAATATGGACACAGATTCAATTTATAAAATTCTCCGTATGGTCCCCGAGTTCGACGGGAACCCAAATGTATTGACTAGATTTATAAGGATATGCGATCAGATTGTAGGACAGTATATGAACCCGGCAGAGGAATGTCAGTTATCTAATTTGTGTGTTCTAAACGGTATTCTTAATAAGATAACAGGTTCTGCCGCCTCTATTATAAATTCTAATGGTATACCCGATAGTTGGGAAGGTATTAGAACATCATTAATAAATAATTTCTCAGACCAGCGTGACGAAACGGCACTCTATAGAGACCTCTCTTTAGCTTCACAGGGAAATAAGACCCCTCAAGAGTTTTACGAACATTGCCAAACTTTGTTCAGTACTATAATGACTTATGTAACTTTACATGAAAGCATTAGTACTACTGTAGAAGCTAAACGCGCATTATATAAAAAAGTAACTATGCAGGCTTATGTAAAAGGTTTAAAGGAGCCCTTAGGGTCCCGTATCAGATGTATGCGCCCAGAGACTATAGAAAAGGCCTTAGAATACGTGCAGGAAGAACTTAATGTCATGTATTTACAAGAACGTAGCGAACCTAAACCGTCTAGTAGTAATAAAAATCCTATTACAAATGTAGCTCCGTTTGTCACTGTGCCGCCGCGTGTTCAAAATAATTTTTTGAACCCTATACCTAACTGGCCTACACCTGCAGGACATAGACCTGTTCAGATGCCCTCGCAGCCATTTAAATTTAACCCTAACATAAATCAGAACCCACAGTATCGCATGCCCACTCGTACTCAGCAAATGTTCCGCGCCTTACCGCAGAACTATAACCCACAAAGCAATGTGTTCCGTTTGCCTAATAAAAACTTTAATAATACGCCACAATATCTAGGCCCTAAGCCTATGAGTGGAGTACAGCATTTTACACCTAAGACTATGATAGCTGGTCACAATTGGAGCAAGTCGGGTAACCCGCCACCAAATAATTATTTTAAAACTCGCGAAATGAACCTTAACGAGTGTGCATACGATGAGTCATACTATCCCGTGGAGTACTGTTACGAGCCCGAGTACTACGATAACAATAGCTGCGATTATAATTCATATGCTTTAGAATGTAATAACGAAAGTTCGTATTATAACACTGTAAGTGAGGATAATTTTGTAGGTGAAATAGAACAACAGCCTGGCCCTAGCCACTCTAGTCAGGATTTTCAGGAGGTACCGATTTTAAAGAAGCCAAAATAGAGATAAATCTTCAAACACAAAGACAGTTACCGTACATTTTTATAGCAAACCCACCTTTGAAGTTATTAATTGACACAGGAGCTAATCAGTCATTTATAAGTCCAGAGGCTGTAGAAAAATATTTTTCTAATTTTCCTCTTAACTATGACTCTTTTCAAGTTACAAACGTTCATGCCGTTACTAGAAATAACTACTCTATTACGTTACCCTGTTTCCCGGAATTCAATGACTCAAATAGTATTAAATTATTCGTGTACCGTTTTCATGATTATTTTGATGGATTAATAGGTTTAGATTTATTGACTAAGTGGGAATCAAAAATAGATTTAAAAAATCAGAAATTAATTACGCAACTTTCATCGAACCCTATTCGTATGTATAACTCGTCCAACGTTAATCTTTATGAAGATATTATACCCGCGCAATCTTCTAAATTAGTTAGAATACCTATAGATGCCCCGGACGGACCTGCTTTTATTAATGAACAAATAATATGTAACTGTATTGTTCATGAATGTATAACCAACGTAGAAAATCGCCGTGGTTATTTAGAGATAGAAAATTCAAGCCCAAACGACGTAATAATATCACTTGACCGCCCCGCGCAGGCAAGTTTGTTCAATATCGAGTGCACGCGCACCGAATATACTGATAGACGTTGTAAAGAGGTAGTATCGCGCTTGCGTACCGATCACTTAAACGAGGAAGAAAAAGCAAACCTTATAGCACTTTGTTCTAAATATGCGGACGTATTTTACATCGAAGGTGAAACATTAACTTTTACAAATCAAATTAAACACCGAATTAAAACTTCAGATGAAATCCCAGTCTATACTAAGAGTTACCGCTATCCATTTATCCATCGTCAGGAAGTTAGGGACCAAATTTCAAAAATGTTAGATCAGGGTATTATAAGACCTTCTCATTCCGCATGGAGCTCACCTATTTGGGTGGTGCCAAAGAAATTAGACTCATCCGGTAAACAAAAATGGCGATTAGTGGTTGACTTTAGGAAAATTAATGAAAAAACCATAGATGATAAATACCCTATCCCTAATATCAACGATGTTCTTGATAAACTAGGCCGCTGTCAGTATTTCACTACCCTGGACCTTGCCAGTGGTTTCTATCAGGTCGAAATGGATCCTCAGGACATTCAAAAGACCGCATTCAACGTGGAACATGGCCATTTCGAATTCCTTCGAATGCCCATGGGTCTTAAAAATTCTCCTTCTACCTTTCAAAGGGTAATGGATAATGTTCTAAGAGGCCTTCAAAATGACATCTGCCTGGTGTACCTTGATGACATCATCATTTTTTCAACATCGTTACAAGAACATATGATAAATTTAGAAAAGGTACTTCAGAGACTTAGAGATTCAAATTTCAAAATTCAAATGGATAAGTCAGAGTTCCTAAAACTAGAAACCGCCTACCTTGGTCACATTATTAGTAGAGACGGCATAAAGCCCAATCCGGATAAAATAGCTGCAATAGAAAAATATCCCATTCCAAAAACTTCTAAGGAAATTAAACAATTTTTAGGGCTTATAGGTTATTATAGGAAATTCATTCCCGATTTTGCTAAGATTACTAAACCACTCACCCAGTGCCTGAAAAAAGGTAGAAAAATAGATCTAAATACTGAATATATAAATAGTTTCGAAAAATGCAAAACCCTTCTAACCAACGATCCAATTCTACAATATCCTGATTTTAGCAAAGAATTTATTCTGACCACTGACGCTTCAAACGTTGCCCTAGGAGCTATCCTGTCACAAGGAACCGTAGGATCAGACAAACCAGTTTGCTACGCATCACGGACCCTCAATGAAAGCGAGATGAATTATAGCACCATTGAAAGAGAATTACTCGCCATAGTGTGGGCTACTAAATATTTTAGGCCATATTTATTCGGCAGGAAATTTAAAATCTTAACTGATCATAAACCTTTGCAGTGGATGATGAATCTTAAGGAACCTAATTCGAGATTAACTAGATGGAGATTAAAACTTAGCGAGTACGACTTTTCAGTAATTTATAAAAAAGGTAAATTTAACACAAATGCCGATGCACTTTCTAGAGTAGAGATTTATAACGAAGATACTGACGATTTAATTAACGAAATTTTTTCTATCATGCCCAGTCCTACTGAAAACCCGCCAGCTAATTCATCAACCGCAACAGTACACACTAGCCATGAGCACCCTATACTAGAAGTTCCCATTACAGATGATCCCCTTAATAAGTTCCATAGGCAAATATGTTTCACCGTAGTTGAAGACGTTAAGCGTAAACCTGTAACTTCAAAACCTTTTGAGACACATACCCGTATAGCTATCCAAATTTCATCTTCTAATTTAGAGCAAGACGTTGTGAACGCTATTAAAGAATACGTGAACCCAAAAGTTAAGACGGCCCTTTTAATCAATCCAACTCTTGCAATGTACTCTATTATACCGGTTATCCAGGAAAATTTTAAAAGTTCATCCATGAACCTTGTACTAACCAAAATCGAGCTCGAAAACGTTAAAGAGTACCTTCGCCAACAAGAGATAATACAGCATTATCATGACGGCAAAACTAATCATCGCGGCATTACAGAATGTTATTTGGCATTATCTAGAAAGTACTATTGGCCGAAAATGAAAGATCATATAACTAAATTCATTAATGAATGCATAATTTGTGGTCAAGCTAAATATGATAGGAGGCCTATTAGACCCCAGTTTAATATTGTACCCCCTGCAACAAAACCCTTTGAGATTGTTCACATGGATTTATTTACTGTTCATAACGAAAAATATGTTACATTCATAGACGTTTTCACTAAATACGGACAAGCCTACCATCTACGAGATGGCACAGCTGTTAGTATTCTTCAGGCTTTGCTACAGTATTGTACTCATCATGGGGTGCCCTTAACATTAATTACAGATAACGGAACCGAATTTAGTAATCAACTCTTTTCCGAATTTACACGATTACATAAGATAAATCATCATAGAGTTTTACCACATTCACCAAATGATAACGGGAACATTGAACGGTTTCATTCGACTATTCTCGAGCACATAAGAATTCTAAAATTACAAAATAAAGATGAACCTGTACTTAATCTCATGCCCTATGCACTAATTGCCTATAATAGTTCAATACATAGTTTCACTAAGTGCCGACCTTTTGACTTATTAACCGGACACTTTGATCCTAGAGACGTTTTAGATATGGACTTAAGAGCGTTTACGCGTAGCGCGAGACATCAAGTGTAGGTAATTCAATGGAAAATATTACGCACACTAAAGCACGCAGCTGTGTGCACGGTGCTAGCACGATGTCTTGCGTTATAGTCAACTAACCCATTTTGATCCGTTCGAGTGTAATGGCTAGTGTTCGAAAAAAGTACTGATGAAAAGTACAAATGATTTAAAGTTATAATAATTTTGACTTTTTAAAAGTTTTTTTTTTGCAATATTGTTGTTACCGGAAATTTGTTTATTGCTAGTTTGCAATATCCAATTTTCAGACAATGTAACTAATATGAATATTTTTGTCCATTCATACCTTACCTTCGTCGGTAGTCGGTACTAACAGGTATACCTACGTAATAAGTCACAAATTAAAATCCTATAGTTATAGTTCCAATTATTTCCACATTTATTTACAAACTAAAATAAAGTAAACAATATTTTATATATTGTTGTAAATAAATAAACTAAACATTAAGAAGGCTCGTGAAGGTAATATGTCAGGATTAACAGCCATCTATAGGTACGCACGTTGTGGCAAACCTGTGCTAAAGTTCAGATTTAACAATCATTCCACCATCCTTCAGAGTCCTACTGCTGGACACAGGCGTCCCACTGCTAGACACAAGTGTCCCATTCCTGGACACAGGTGTCCCAGTCACTACTGCTGGATACATGTGTCCCACCGCTAGACACAAGTGTCCCACTGCTGGACACCGGCGTCCCACTGCTGGACACAAGTGTCCCATCCATCCCAAGAGCTGAGAGAATCCAGGCCCTCGACCCAAACACGTCGCCCAGCGTGGACCGGCAGGCGGACGCCACATGCTCTAGAATGACCAGCTCCCGGACAGGCCGGCTGCCTCACGATGCTCTCCTCCACCGACACTGAGCAGCGGCAACGAAACAACTCGCACACAGATAACGGGCACGAACGGGCAATTTTTTTATTTTTTACTTTATATTATTAAAGCAGTTTGGTTATTTTAAGCTCCTCAGACCTGGGGCCTCCTAAGGCCGTGGGCCCGCGGAATGTTGCCAGTTTTGCCACCTTATACACAACAACGCCACAACCCACGTTCGTGCAGTCTCAGTAGTAGTCTCAGCGGCAGTGTCCCGCCTGATCTACGCGGGACATCCCGCCCGACACATAAAATCGGGACGTCTGGCAACGCTGATGGGCATATTTATATAAAACCACCATTGTTATCAAAATATATTTTCTTCAACATTAGAATATGTAATAATAAAAAACCTGTATCCCATATTTATTTGAGGTCTTAAAATTACTTATATAGAAAGATTCAAAAATAAGCTTTAAACGTGTAGTTTTAAAATTGCCGAACGTATTAGAAAATATTTGAACTAATTGTAAATTGGTTCAATAGCGCAGCCGTGAAAAATTAACAGACAGAAAGGGTAGTAACCCTTTCTGTCTGTTAATTTTGCATTTATATAATACTAGCGACACGCCCCGGCTTCGCACGGGTGCAATGCTGATACTAAATATATTGAGGTATATTTACAAAATGTCCTTTTATTTTTGCCAATAGACAAAAGAAACAGCACAACTCGCGCGCGGCCGGTCGGTACCGCCGCACCGTATATCATATCTGTAATATCTTCGGAAATATTCATTTAAATTATGGGCTGTAAAGGGCCATATTGATCTATATTAAATAGACAATGTATTAAGGTACATAATTAGATAAGGATTAATGAAAAATTGCTTAAAATCGCTTCGTAAAAAAGCCATTACTTTTGGTTGAAAGTAAAAGATATTGGTTATTGTGGGTTATCCTTAAGAGATAGACATACCATCACGGACTTTCATGTTGACCTTTTTAAGGTGTGCAATACATTATTTTGATATATTTCGCAGAGTTTAGCCAGCGTGCAAGCATGGCATTTTTTGTGCCAAGCACAAAAAATGAGTTAATTTACGACATCGCATCAGAAACATCTAAAATTATCAGTGTTTTTCTGCTATATTATGCATGTATTATAGATAAACCTTCCTCTTGAATCACTCTTTAAGATAAAAAAAATCGCATGAAAATCGGTTGCGTAGTTTTAAAGATTTAAGCGCACATAGGGATATAAGGGACAGGAATGCGGCTTTGTTTTATACTATGTAGTGATTAGGATTATGTGTGTTTTCATGTGTGTACTCACTAATAAACGATGTACAAGTTGTAAATATCTTTTGTATGTTTTGTCTCTGTCACATAATTTAAAATTGTCATACAGGAGAAAAGGGCAAAACATAAAATAACTATTCACTTAAATAAATTTGTTATTATTATTATCATACATATTTTATTAGTCAGAGGGTTAGTCCAAAGTGAGGTTAAGATCTGGATTACCATCCTTTTAGCTCTTGCTTTCACCATACTTTCCAAATTTTTGAATTTTCGTTTCTTTGATACAAACGACTTCGTTTATTTCCCATTATAACTGAAATTATAATTAATTGTCAATTCAAAAATATAGTCAATCATTAAAAAACAGTAATAAAATATTTATCTTACCAAAGTACCAAGAGTTTTCGAGCGCACTTTATACGTACAATATTATTGTATGCACAACAAAGGTCAACACAGGTCAAATCAGAGCGCCGAGCGATACGTCCTCTCGCTGAAACGCCAGACGGCGGACTAATTTGACACGATTTGCCGACGCGGTTTTATAGTCATTTTAAAATATTTATAAAAAAATAACTATTACAAATTTGTTAAAATTTCAAAGTGTATGTTTTGAAGCAGATGTTTTTTTAATGTGTTATGTTACTTTTACATCAAATTGAGTAAGTTAAGTAGTTAAAAAAGTCATTTTAATTTCTTAATTTTTCATATTTTTTGTAATTTTATTTCTTGTTGTAGGATACCAAAATCTATAAATGTTCTCAATTATTTAAATGCTTATGGATCTTTGCAATTGGTCAAAAATTTTTTCCAACTAGTTCTGTAAATGGTTTTGTAGATGAGTAGCTTCGAAACTGATGTCTACAGCAAAATTATGAAAACCTCTGTTAGGTTATCTTAATATAGTGTACTAATACTACATTAATCTAAATATTTTCTCAATTATATTAAATGATGAAGAAATTCCCCATGTTTATTGGTAATTTTCATATTTTTACGAGAAGCGGTTGCAGTGTTTAGTAGGTTTGAAAAGTACACTTTTCGAGCCGGACGGCGTAAACGCTCTTAACTCAAAAATTGTTGCAACAATACGTACAAAACCATAAAATTCAGGTTAACAAAGTATACGAAATTGTTAACGAAAATTCTTTACAAAACCGAACGAGTTTAATTGAAAATAGGAACAAAACTCGCGAACCAGAACAAGAATATGTTCCCCAACAACAAGTATTTATTAAAAATCCAGGTGCCAGTCGTCAAAAAACTGCTCCCCGTTATACTCATGACACCATACTAGCTGATTTACCCATACACGTTTATACATCTAAAAAACGTGGGCCAGTAGCTAAGTCTAGACTTAAAAGAGGCCCTAAAGACCCCAAATTGTTACAGGATTCTACTATTACTGACCGTTTGCGAGATGCGGGCGAAGGAGATAAAACTTGAAAGCTTAGCTGATGGACCAGGATTACTACCTTACAAACTTGGAATGGCAAGGATGACCACTCATCATCATACTTTTTTGCAATATGTCAACCTAAAGGATATAGAAGATCAAATCTTGCTCCTACAGGATAAACTCTCAAATTACAAAAGTCTGCTTAGTGAAGACACTTACACTTTATTTGAGTTTCAAATAGAATATCTTATGGACAAAATTGGCAAAGTTTCAATTCAATTAAAATCATTACAGCCAGATCGAGTAAAAAGAGGTCTAATAGATGGACTAGGTTCTGTAGTCAAAAGTATAACTGGAAATTTAGATTATACAGACGCATTAAAGTTTAATAGTGCTATTCAAATATTACAGAATAATCAGGATAAAATAACTAACGAATTTAATAGTCATATTAGTCTTAATAAAGAATGGATGAATAAGCACACCAGCATATTAACGCAGTTAATTGAAAATCAAAATAAAATTACTAAAAACATAGAAGTTTTAGCCAATAATACGTTCACAAACGGAAGTTTCATAAAATTTTCTAAATTTGGACAACTTCTTGTAATTGTAAGTGAAAATGTAGAAGATCTAAGATTAGAACTAATCAGGATAGAAAATATACTAGCTTTTATTCGCTCATCAAGCACCCATCATTCTATAATAGATATAAATTCACTTAAATTTATGATAGATAGGTTGGAAAAAATTTATAATAAAGGGGAAATATTAAAATTAGAATTAAGGGAATACTATGATATAATAAGTCCTGGTGCTTACTTCTATGAGCAACAGATAGTAATAGTTCTTAAGTTTCCAATAGTTTCTGATAGCATATTCAATTTCTATAGATTATCTATAGTACCAAATAAAAACCACCAAGCTCTTATCCCTATCCATCCATTCATAGCAACCAATGAGGAATCTTTCGTGTACATAGAGACAGAATGTCCGAAGTTTTCTAACTGGTATCTCTGCAAAAAGGAAATTAACCACCACATGCGCACTAAACCTGACTGTATCCAACAACTTATCACCAAGCAAGATCTCGGGAGTTTCTGTCAATTCACCACAACATTATTGGCAAAAGAAGCAATGGACAAACTGGATGACCAACACTATGTATTGTCATTCCCACAACCAACCAAGGTGCAACTAAACTGCGATGGAGAAGACTACAATTTGCTACAAGGCAGCTATCTCGTCACCATACCCGTCAACTGTCACCTTCACACCAACGAAATCACCATAATCAATGAAAATGATGAAATCCAGGGTCAGCCACTGAAACTGATGAATATTCCACAGTTACCAGCTGAAGATGATGTCACATCGATGCATGTTCACCTAAAATCTATTAACTTAGGGGAACTTCACAATATACAGAACCAACTGATGTCAAATCAACCGCTCCAGATAGATCAAGCCCAATCTGATATATTATATCACACTACAGTACCCTTCTATACTGTAATGTTAAGTGCAGGAGCACTCACTATTGCAATAGTTAGCTATCGACGAGGATGGCTATGCAAAAAATCTGTACCAGCTGAACTAGAAGGACACACCTACGAGGATCCAGAAGAGCAGAGAGATGGAAATCATATACCCAGAGGACAAATCCCAGCAACATTTTCTCTGAAAGTTCTAAAATAGTTGCTGATCTGCGGATGGAGGTGTTACGCGGTGTTACCCATAGAGAATCGCTGACATGTTAATTAAAGCATAAATATCGTTTGTGACACCGATCGGCGCTTCGACGGAAACTGCAAGCTGCGCTTGCACTTTGTGAATTCCAGTAAAGTTAGAATATAACATTTTATTGTCATTCCAATTTCATACTTCGAAATAGGCGTTAGGCTAATTAGATTTTAATAATTAATGTAACAGTTTTATTTTAATAAATTAGTTTAATTTTATCTTGTTTTTTTTTAAGTCTTTCGACTGCAGAAATCGTAATTAGCTAACAAATCGATACGGCAGTAACTCAGCAAGACTTAGAGGGCCTACAGCCGACATATCTCGAGTAACATCGACACTTAATGTCATGAGGGCTGCTCTAGACAGGGTGAGTTATTTGTATTACACTGGCAATCCGCCCTCACTTACCAAGAATTAAAAACGTAGTACATAAAATTTTCATTTATTAATACAAATTGAAGATAACCTTAAATTGAAAATGTACGAAACTCCCAAAAACTATCAAAGAATCATCTCACTATCTCATCTTTTAAATATAAAAGGTCGTATCAAAAGTCATCCACTCGTTTAACAGTACCATCGAACTGTTAAACGAGAACACGTCAAATTTACAACACCCTCCTTTTTATCGGGGGTTAAAACAAATGCGTAAGGCATCGGAATTCACTTAAATAGTTAAGAACAAACTATTTGGTTAAAGTAATCAATATTCAAACTACAAACAAGGGCCCGCCAGGACCAATACAACTTGCGAACTTACGTGCTATTAATATACGTCTGCAGTACAGAGCAGTGAGAGCGACATATTTATATTTGCCTTCCTAAGGCTTCTACTTACCAAAGCTGGATGAGCCGCGCCGCGCCGCGCTGGAACGAACCCGCCGCCGCCGGCGCGGCGACTTTGGTGTGTAATGGCCTATACAGAATACACAGTGTAATAACTTCTGCTTGATTTCCAGTGGTGAGAAAAGCAACCAGCGGCTATCACGCGACAACATCTAAAATAAGACGCGAGTGATGCTTCTGGGGTCCTTGTGAGGAAGAAGAGAAGAAGATGATTCCACCAGATGAGGTGTATAATTCTATCATCGAATCAATGGTCAATCATTACCATTCCCTATCTTTTATTAACCAATCGACCATTCACTACCAGAATCTAATACTAGATCCTATTAATACCTTAATCAATTATTCTTAACAGCTTCTTTGAGAAACTACCTTGCATTAGTTAGCAATATAGATTGGAAGCTACAAGTTAAATTAAGTTCATTACGCCTTCATTAAGTCTAGAAATATCTCGAGTAGTACATAAATTAATTCCATCCTTGGAAAGTCTTAACCCTTTGACCTAAACTTCCCCCACCACCTTGCCAGTCTAACGGGAGACGAACAAAGTTTAATTGCGCCTTTTAAATTTATTATTTAAATACCTTTGGTTAACTTTTGAAGTGGTTTTTTCGTTTTAAGCCTAAAGGAAAAATGCTATCGGTGCTGTAGAGAGAAACTTAAATACTTAAAGAAGAAAACATTTCATTACAACATACTCGTAAAGATACAACCGGAGAACTCTAAATATTATAAAATAAATACTAATTAGTTAAGAAAGCTGTAAAATAGAATAACTAGAGATAAGAAATAATGTAAACCAGATGGTCTCGTGAGCAATGGCAAACAGATTAAAATAGCCGATAGATGGGGAGTCCCACCCATAATAGAACGAAAGATATGATGAATGCAAGAAAGAAACAGTATGAAGAATGAAAGTACGAGACGAATAAAAGATATGAACTGGAATGAATGCAAGACTAACTAACACCGACAACGTTGGTGGTATAAGTAAAAAAAAAAAACAACTGGAAAAAATAAGGACCTAACTGAATAACAATCTCAACACTAACCTAAGAACTAAACTAACTAATGCCTAACCTAAACTCAACAAACATAATTATGACTGATGGAAAACTGGCTGGCTGGGTAGCTGAATGACAGATACCGCTGGGAACCCGTTATCTCTTAAGGAACGTTTCTAGTCCTTAAGAGATAACGAGTGCACTAAGAAAGGATTCTTATAATTTCTTTCCAAATAACCTCCGCATTTTTTACCTAATCCAGAATTCAAACCCGTGTCCTTGCGGCTTGAAGAACATACTCACATTACACAAATAACATTTTTATACTTTACATTCTCAAACGCCATATATAAATCCGTTTCTCCGAAGTTGTAAATTAGCTACGAGTTTGAACAATAAACTATATTACCTATGGCCATTCGGTTTCTAACAGCAATATAACCCAGTTAGGGTCCATCTTGAGCATACCATACCCTGAGGGGATCTATTGATTGCTCCTGCATGTAATTGGAAACCGTTAACCTGAGCCAAGATCAATGACCGTCGCCCCGCAATACCAGTTAACGAAAATGGGAATTTCATTATGGTTTCGTGAAATTTGTGAATTCCCTTATTCACTTTTGATCATTTTTGATGTTTGACAAATAAGTAGATTGTCAAAATTTTGTGTGTTTCGTATGTGTGTCTCTCTGTATACAAGTTAGTGACATTGTAGCCTCAAACAATTGGGGGCTGAGTCACCTTCGCCCGTAGAAGTGAACCTTCTATCTGAATCGCCACACGTCGTCACTGAGTTATGCAAGTGCTTAGTGACCACCGACGAGACAAAGCCGATGTCTGGTGACACTATTTGAGAAGGTGGTTCTGAATTGTTTCTCTGGTTTCCAACTGTATGTAGCCTCATTCCACTGCCCGCTTTTTACTGAAAATCAGTAGTATTCACGAGTGAATCGGAAAATTAGGCAAGTGCTTTCCATCATAGATCACATCATTGCTTATCTAACATCAGGCAAGTTGTGACCTAGACGCAAGCCTATTTTAAAATTAAAAAATGTGCTGATATTAATGCCTTTTGCTTCGTTTAAAGCTAAAGTGGTTGATACGAGTATAGGCCTTCAGCTGGATTGAAGGTTTCATAAACTTATTTCGCAGTAGGGTAAATACTTTGTTAACAGTAAATTTATTTCAAATTTTCTACTAAAGAATCACAATTTTTTGGGTAGGTGAGTAATTAAAATTGATACGAAATTGAGATTTCCAACCAAATCGAAGTTATGATGGAACGAATTCGGATCACGTCACGGGTGGACGGAAATTGACCAATGAATCATTTTGGTTTGAAAAATGGTTAAAAATAGTACAGGAGCTGGTTACTACAGTACTGTAGTACAAGAGGATTTACACTGCAAGTTGGAAGACTTGCATACAGATCCTATGAATGAATTTTTTAAATCCTGTTATGTTTTAATTTGCTAAGAGAGATATGTATCTTAAAGTTGATTACTTAACAGCCAAATATCCTTCATCTAAGAAATATTTATGACGTGAAAATGCAAAATTTATTCGTACTAAAATTATTTATTAGGCACTGCAGCTAACAAAAAGTTAGCTGAAACATTTAATTAACCACCAATTAAAAAGAGAAATGTTATAAATTTAACCAAAGTACCTATATCTGAACAAGATTGTGGTACCAGCGCTTAAAAATAGGTCAATTTTGTTGCGTTTTTTCTATTAAAAGCTTAGCCCGAGGATCACAATAATGTTAACTTTTCCATCTTATCATCTAGTTCATTACATTTATCTGCATCTCAGGAATTTCTAATTTTTAGCACTTACGCACAAGCTATAAGAATCGTGCAAATAACGTAA
Source organism: Meganola albula (assembly GCA_936450015.1). Classification (NCBI taxonomy): domain Eukaryota; kingdom Metazoa; phylum Arthropoda; class Insecta; order Lepidoptera; family Nolidae; genus Meganola; species Meganola albula. The sequence goes on from OW388159.1 coordinate 456,550, forward strand.
TTAAAAGCAAAACATTCCGTGTTCAATTTGAATACATAAATCCAACGTCAAACCCAAGTTACGACAGAATAGAGTGAAAATTCTTATTTCTCACTTGCTGAGAAACTTTTTCATTGCTGATGGAAAGGCAAATTTAGAATACAACTTGAGATCGTGAACGCCCCCGGTTTATGAGCTCCTGGCCTACTTTGTGGCGTCACAGTGTGATTTATTCGCAGAGATTATTTTTTCAACCCTTCCCTTTGGATTTGTTACCTGTTTGACTACCGTTAAATTTTTGCGGATTTAAATTATTGAGCGCGGTTTGGTGAGACACAGTGATTTAGTAAGTTTAATGGGTGTTTTCCTGTTTTGATGGCAATGACAGTAGAATGAACAGTTTGAGTAAGGTTTCTGTTAGTTTCATTTCTAAATAGTTGCCAGGGTACGAGGGTAGAGTATTTCCCTGAGAGTAATATGGGACTGTTGGTCTGTGTAATGTATGTACGTTGGTATTAATAATAATAATAATATAGTAGGACATTAACTCACACGGCCATCTGATCCCAAATCAAGCAGAGATAACTGGTAATATATTACATATAATATCTACTTTTCTTTTGTAAATACATACTTAAATATAGACCATTACAACCAGACTCAAGATAAACAGACATGTTCATCAAACAAATGTCTGACTTGGGTAGGAATCGAGTCCACGACCAGCGGCGTGAAAAGCAAGTACCTTACCGACTACGCCACTAACCCGTCTATAGTTTAATTGTTGAGCCATTCAACAAAAATTATCAGCTTTGGTAGGATTACATGGTGCCGTTGAACCGTTGAGTACCTCAACAATTATTGAACAATGTACCATACGCACTAGTTACGTCATTAAAATGCGACATTTTCTGCGACGACTTTTTAAAGTACCGACACGAAGTAACAATTTTTCCTATTTTATGACAGACATATTTTCCTCTTTTAGTTTTTCTTTTTACCTTTACAAGACAGTATCTTTCCTAAATACCTTCGACCTTCCAATCAACTTCGTATAATGTACTACAGTGCCATTAGACCCTTCATTTGCTCTCATCTTGCCCCAACTCCAGGTGCGGTCTCATTACGTCGATCGTGTCAACCGATTTAATGAAATTAATTCGTACAGACAGACGGAAATGATTATTTTAGACGATTGAGAGGAAATTGAATTACTTTTTTACTTTGTACTCTTATTTATGAAGGTTCACCGAAGTAAATGGACACTTACAAAACCATTTCTCGCGGGTTGCCGACCTTCTTAGACGTCGTCGGAGGGCCGGTTAGCATCCTACCATACTACCATACAAATGATGGGGTCCCGTATAGTGCTCTCAATATTGAGTCGCTGTGTAACTATTATTACTGTCAATACAACGTGCGCGTACTGTTTTAAGCGATTTTTTCCTAGTTTCCGTATTCCTTTAGCTTTCCGCAAATTTTTAGAAAATAAACTTAAGACAATTTTTAATTATGTTTATGTGTTTAAGTACAAAAAATTAAACAGGCAACCGCTAAAGAAAGATGTTTACTATTGATATTTGTGCCATCCGCACGCCGATGTATCAGCTGGCTGCTCGCTGGGTTCACTGACCGCTTATTTTACACCGTGCGCTTTCGTCGATATTATTACGAATATACCGTCCATAATTTTCTGAATATACTCGTATGTCGAATAAAAAAATATTTTACAATTATTTGAAATGTGTTTTATTACTGTTCCAGCACTACCGAAAAAAAATCCGCCATAGAATTTACTACGTACTACCCACGCTAACAAACTACCATGGAAATGATAAGATCACCCTTCATTTTATGGAAGGAAAAATAAAAACGTACATATCCTGGTGCAATGAATTCGGAAAATAACGGCTCCTTGATATTTCTTCATGTAAATTATGGGAAATGTACAATTTGTAGCTATTTCCAAACATTTTTTGGAACATAAATTACGGCTTTATTATCTAAAGGTAAGGTAAATGTAACCCACATTTGGCCCGATGCGATGTTGTGGCCTTCTTTCACGATATTTTGTTAATTAGGGGAGAGTGTGTATGAAAGAGCCAGGATTTGAAAGAGCCGATACGATTTTTACGCACCAAAATGTGACAGTTCATGAAACAAACATTTGTTTTAGTAGAACTGCCATACTTTTTCTAGTGTTGCTTAGTGACAAAATAAATTAAACTATGATAATATGTAGTAAGTTAGAAAAATCATGTCGGCTCTTTCGAGCTATGAAAGGGCCGATATGATTTTGCTAACTTCTAAGTTGACTAGTTTTTTTTTTATTCTGCGATAGGCTGGCGCTTGACTACAACTTGCCTGATATTAAGCAATGAAGCAAAAAATTGGTATTTGTAGCTTCTTAGATTTTTTATTTCTTTTTGATCGAACAACCCACATAATCGCATAAATATATACCTTATATTGTGCAGCACTTGTAGACGAATGTATTAAATTAGACAAAAAATATAAAATGTAAACTTGGGTAAAACTTGTTTCTTGTGCTATAGTTAAAAGGTGACTGGCTCTCACCTTCATATACCTATATGAAGGTGAGAGCCAGTCAGTACCTACTCCAGGGCTTCATCTTCATCGACTATTGGTCATAGACCTCTCTCAATAAGCGCCATTTCACCCAATTTTCGGCCTATCTTTCACAGATCGTCACTTCATCTAAGTTAGCTCACAAGCTAGTTACAATGTTTTAGGTCAATACTATAAATCTTTGGTTTGCTTGGAACTAAACACAAAGTAGATATCTTAGAAGTATTATATTTATTCCGTGAATATGCTCCATTTTAAGGGTACAGTCACGAGCAAGTAACATCTAAATCAAGCGAATGAAAATATTTCTCATACAATATTCCAGGTAATATGGCCCAGTCTAAGAATAATGGGCCGTAAAACGTTACTCCCGGCTCTCATGCTCATAATTTAAGTCATTTTTGCTTTAGTGATAGACATAAATAGTCTTAATAATATGAAATCATCCATTTTGGTATTATACATAGATAAGTGTACGTTTTTGCTAGTCGTTAATAGAATTTTCTTAACAATTTTCTTGCTGAAATAAATTAATGATTAGGTAGGTACCTTTCTACGGACGAGGCAGCCTGTTGTAGCAGCAGGTTGTCTATCGGGAGCCTACATATAGGCTATTGCTATTGCCTATTACTATTGTACGATGTCGGTCTTTGACGTAGATCTACGAGTTTCCAGGGCCGTCAGTTAAACACTTAAAGAATGCTACCGTGGTGTTTTAGTAGGTAACCCGCGCCCGCCTCTTATTACACCTATCCGTCCTACATACCCCACTGGCTCTCTAGTGGCAGGCGCCCATAAAGGGTTTTCACCACGCAAAAATAGGTATCTACTTCTAAGCGCCAAAAGAGAACTATATTTCATAATGGATCTGTCATTCTGCATACGCTGACAGATATAAAAAATGCCGACGGTCTGGCGTTCATAGGCTTTTCAGCTATTAAAAAAGTTACACTACCAAAATTTTGAAGTTTTTTAGATACCTAATATTAAAGAAAATGGAAGCATTGGAAGGTAAATCACTCCCTAGGCAGTTAGAGCCGTTGCATTTAATTTACTTACTGCTAATTAGTAAGCAAATCGTTGCTTGCGAAGTACCAGGCAGACATAACACTCAAAGAGGTTTGCTAAACCCTTGCTGCGGTCTTGGGAGGTACGTCAATCAAGCAGTTTATATTAAACAGCAGTCGTCGGGCGCTTGAGTGGCATTAATGAGTATTCGGGGTAACATGAACAGAATGGGGGCGAATGTATCAAGAACCATTGTTCCGTGAGATTTGATAGATTGAAATACCTCTGTATTTTAAACCCATAATGAAAAAGAGGAGTGTTGTAAATGTGACGTGTTATTTTTAGAATTTTACTCTGTACGAAATTTAAAAGTTAAACGTGGAATTTTCGTCTATTATATAAAACTTCCGCGCTACATCGCTTGTAACGTAACTCTTCGGAAATGTCTTGACCGATTTTTAATTAAATTTTGAGTACCAACCTTACTTTTAGATTTAATCACTTTGCTTAGACTTATTTTTGACGTGACAACGTCTTAAATTAGGTTGCGGCTGGGAGGCACTTATGAAAAAGTGTAACGCTCGGTAACGTTACGATGAGTCACCGAACGAGAGAGAGGCCCGCCGAATGCCTTGCGTCTCTCTCCCACTCAACTATGTTTCATCCTTCTTCCTACTATACGAATGAATATTCACATTAAAATTATTTTACCACTCAAAGTCGTTGTCACGTAAAACTTTCGCCCGTATACCGAATTTACAGGCAACCAATTTTTTTTTATTCTGAAATAGGCTTGCGCTTGACTACAACTTACTTGATGTTAAGCAATGATGTAGTCTACGAAGAGAAGCGCTCACCCAATATAGCGATTCACTCGCGAATACAAATGATTTTCGATTTGTAGGTGGCAGTGAAATGAGGCTGTATTATGTTTAGAAACCATAAACGAGCTACAATCCCGACCTACCATCTCTGCATGATGTCACTAGACATCGCGCCGGAACACGGCAAAGCCGCTTGGCGGTGCGGCTTTGTCTGGTGGGTGATCACTAACCACGGCGGAAACCTACCACCAGTTAATTACCAGTAAACATAATCACCAGTTGATTGTCACCTGATTTGCACTACCCGGGGGCCAAATATAAGGTAGCGGCATTACCATTTTTATTAAAAAAAAATCCTCTGCAAATATGCTGTAAAGTTTAGCGGTATCAAATATTTATACCGCTAAACCCACAAGTACTTATACCATACGGGCAAAGCTGGGGCGGGTAGTTAGTTAAAATAAAAAGCAGCGGTGGCACAGGGGTATCGACCTCGCGTTTGTAATATAAAATCGCGGGTTCGATCCCCGGTTGTACCACACATCTTTGTGTGATTTGTTTCATCGCCGCTGCACAATATCGGTGAAAGAAAACATCGTGAGAAAACTGGCACATCTAAGAACTAATTACTCAAGGACAAATTGTGACATCCACCAACCCACACCTGGCCTGCGTGTATGGATCAAGACCTTAACTTTTTCAACTCGTAGGGTATTGAGAGAAGACCTGTGCCCAACAGTGGGTCACTATAAATGATTGAGTTGAAAAGCATTTTTGTTTTGATATTCTCTTTTCTCAATTCGGCTATCAAAATATTTTTTCCTGATATAGTAAGTAAATCTCCTATAGGCCGACTGTTTAACTCGCGTATCGCCTATCGCCAAGATTCTGACTCCTCAAGCTTCACAGACAGTGATGATGATTCAAGCGATATGGATATTAGTGACGAATAGTCTTACATTACTTTTACCTGTGGTTAAATAGTTATTTATGAGGTTTAATTCATGTTTTATGACTTTGTACCTCAGCGGTCGGCCTATTTTACTGTACGGGTACTTGAATTAATATGGTGACAGCCCTAGGTTTATTTACAGTGTACCTATATTACAGTGTCCTTTCATTTGAGTAATATTAAACGTGAAAATAGTTTCATAGTTGAAAACTAATTTAGCCAACAGAAGTGACGTGAATAGACAACCATAAAAACACACCGGTGACTTAGGTTCGCAACTTTTTTGGATTTATTTGGTGAACTTATTAAATTTTGCGTTATTTTATGACTTTAACTACAAGTCCGAAAATTATTTGTAATCACGAGTAAATCAGTATATTGGGCTGCAGCGTTTCATCGTAGACTACATCGTTGCTTAACATCAGGCAAGTTGTAGACAAGCGCAAGCTTATAACAGAATAAAAAAAAGCCGTTCACTATAGGCCAACCGTTTAACTCGCGTATCGCCAGCTGAGGTACAAAGTCATAAAACATTAAATAAATCTCTTAGAGAACTATTCAACCACAGATAAAAGTAATGTAAGACTATTCGTCACTAATATCCAATCGCTTGAGTCATCATCACTGTCTGTGCAGCTTGAGGAGTCAGAATCTTGGCGATAAGCGATACGCGAGTTAAACGGTCTGCCTATAACTTAGTCAGTGTGATTAAGGCATATTGTCGACTATTTAGCTGGTTAACTGAAGACCAGTACAGAGTCAAGATTCCAATAATTCACCAGTTAAGAATATTGTCATTTTTTTTCGCTGATGCAGCTCGGAAAGCCTTTAAGTTGAAGTGGGATTGTGCTGGCCATGTTTGCCGTATGCCAAAACAGCTGTAGGCAAAGCTAGCCACAGACTGGCATCCAAACCCAAAAGGAGGCATCGAGGTAGACCGAGACGGAGATGCTGGACGACATTAATAAATTCATGGATAATTGGATGGAGGTGGCACTAGATCGCGACGCCTGGATGGTGTTAGGGGAAGCCTTAGCCCAGCAGTGGGATGATCCGGGCTAGTAATAATAATAATAATAATAATATGAGATTTCAACTACTTTAAAGTTAACTATATTTCACCATGAGCACATCGTCCCACAATAGCTGTGTAGTTCCCCCGGCGCCGCTCGGGCGAGACTTAACTATCGTCTCTGCGGGAAATGCATACAACACATACATACACACCTACCTATACCTTAACGTATCCTTTTTTATTCTGCAATAGGCTTGCGCTTGACTACAACTCCTCTGATGTTAAGCAATGATGTAGTCTACGATAGGACGCGCCCATGTAGTACACTGATTCACACGTGATTACGAACAATTTTCGGTGCGAAGGCTCCATAATAATAATATTATGGTCGTGGTTAAGGTTGTTTGAAAATGAAAGAGAGAGATGTTATAAAGTATGACCCATGCACACAACTGTGTACGAGTTGGTTGCGTCGTAGCGGTTAAACAGATTGACATTTATAAGCTGTATGTCATAGAGATCATTTTATAAAAAGTTTCTAGAAAATTAGGCATTTTGGTTGGAGCTATTATTTTTTTTAGGACTTAGCCCACAACCGCAATCCCGTTACTCCTACTCCTGTAAGCTAATATCGACAGCGGCGCCGTAAACAGACTCGGGATTTGAACCCGGCCAAGTGCCGGGACACCTAAACCTCTCGAGGGTCCCGCTCGAATTTAACCAGAAAGAAAATAAAAGGAGGTGGAAAGTTGTATTGTCCACTTCCCTCCAGGCAACACGGGAGATAGCATATAGAGAAAGAGAGTTTTAAAATTGCCTCATGAAAATGGACTAAGCACCAAGGGTAATGTAATCTTAGGGGACTTTTGGGAGAAATTATGCAGTTACAATTTACAAAACAATGTTGGGAAGCGATGGCGAAGCGTTAAAATACAAGTTATGTCGTGCCCACATAACTTTGTGTGAATTGTTTAATCGTCAACGAAAACATCGTGAAGAAATGAATATGGCATGTATAGGAACTAATCATTCGAGGACATGTGACCTCCACCAACCCGAAGTTGGCCAGCGTGTATGCATTAAGGCCTAAACTCTTTTAACTCGCACGAAAGTTGAGAGAAGACCAGTGTCCAACAGTAGAACACTAAAAACTTTGCAAGTAAATGTTACAATAAGCTATAATACGCAATAACTGACTCGGAATAGCTATGTAGTTCCTCCGGCGCCGCTCGGGCGAGACATAACAATCGTTTCCGCGGAAAGTGCATACGACATCGCGTCCTCCACACAGCCTTTTATTGTTCCCTATGTTTTAATTTATATATACAACAAGCGGACCCGGCAGACGTCGTTCTGCCCGGTAAATCAGTGCCATCTACCGGGTCTGAGACCTACCGAATATAACCAATAATAAATAAAAGGTATCTAACCCGGTTTTCGGCACTACTTCGCTTTCTAAATTTTCTTTTTTTTTTAATTTTTCTCTGCGTAAGAACCATCCTTGTACTTAGGGGAATATTTTAAAAAAAGAATTAGCGATATCGGTCCAGCCGTTCACGCGTGATGTCGTGACAACGGAAAACGGGTTTCATTTTTATATATATAGACAGGCCAGTATCACGACGTAGTGGATTCCTGGAGACGGCCGTCTTCTCCGGGGAAGGCCACGGAAGCGATGGTCTGAGCTCGTTTGTCCCTACTTGCACGGAAGAAACTAGCAATAGGGACAGTTGGAAGGTTATGGGGAGGCTTTTGCCCAGCAATGGGACATTACAAGACATTAAAAAAACAATACAATATAACACCTTTTTAAAGAACATCTTAGAGGAAAGATAGAAGGAAAGTATAGAAGAGGAAGGCTAAGAATAATCTATAAGAACTAAATAAAAGAATAAAAGAAAAGGTTGGTGTCATGTTGTATAAGGAAGTGAAAGAAGCTGCTCTAGATCGAGCCAAAAGGAGAGAACTTCATCAGATGTACTGAGTAAAACAAGTTAAAGATGCTGTTGTAGACCTACCCACTCTGATACTCTATAAAACACACAGACTATGAACATTGACAATCCAGAACTTTCTACCAGGACATTATAAAATTAACATTTAACCAACAACCAACCTTATTCTAACATGATAAAGTCGAATTTTGAATAGAGTGTTAGTCTTTTTTCACGTTATGTAAGCAGAAACATGGCTGCATGCATTTTACATCGCATTTGTGACGTTTGGATGACTTTGCTATTTATTACGGTGATGTCACGAGACGTCACAATGACAGCTAATGATAACAGGACAATGGGTGTCTTATCTATAATCTTTTTACAGATTTCTAAAAGGTTACTTGCCTTTTGTTCAGCGGTTGCATGTTCACTGTCGATTTCAAAGTTCTGGGTTGAGCAGTGAGTGTAGTGAAATGAAATGAAATGAAAATGAAATGGAATTATGCTTTATTTTTTTTTGAGAGTCAACTTTAAAGTAGTCTAATTTATTTTCCTACCGTGCAGTGAATGACTGGCAACTACTGAGAAACACTGCCAAAAAACTCATCACTCGTTTTTGGCAGTGTTTCTCACTTCTCAGTAGTTGCCAGTCATTCACTGCACGGCGTGGCAGGCTTTTTTTCTTTTTTAAATGAAGTACTTATATCTATTGCTCAGTCAAAAATGACTTTTTTTTTTCAATTTATTAAAGAGCTTCAACTGCCACAAAACACGAATAAAACGATGTTTTCTAAAAATGAAACCTAACGAAATCGATTAATCGCCCTTAAACCCGCTACATTCTATTTTTCATGAAAATCGTTGGAGCCGTTTCAGAGATTCAGCTACAGGTGCGTATATTTAAACAAGAATTGCTCCTTTAAAGATATTAGATTTTGTCGCTGTTTTGATCCTGATCACAGCTTTGTGTGATCAGGGATCAGGGAACGCCACGAGAATACTAGGCTGGCGCGTTCCATCGTAGACTACATTATTGCTTAACATCAGGCAAGTTCTAGTCAAGCGCCAGCCTATCGCAGAATAAAATAAAAGAACGTTGCGGTGATGACCGAGGTTTATTATGAAATAGTTACCCTCAAAGAGATTGGTCTGTTTTCTATGGCCAACGCTTGAAATCTTCTCTGATTGGCCGTTGCTTGACGCCGGGAGTTTGAAGACGAGGGAACTGAAAGAAAGCGAGGGAAATAACAACGGCTAGCCAGAACAGATAGGTTACGTCAAGGAATTTTAACCCCGGTAAAAGGAGAAAAATAGATAAATTACAAGATTGTGGCATCTTTGCACTTAAATGATCGTTTTTATGGAGTTTTCTTCAAAACAAAATTGATTGAGTTGATTTTTTTCTAGGTCGAGAGATTCATTAAGTTTTTAAACATTCAATTTATTTTAATATTTTTCGAGAGGCCAATCTAATTTTAGCGAAATATCATTGGCGAAGGTTACAGCCTACTTCAATGTAATTTATAAGGTCCTGGTACACTTAACTAAATTAAACCTCTCAAGGGATGTGAAAAATTTATCGATTTAAAAAAAATGGATTATTTTTCGAAAAACAATAGCTATTTAATAAGCAATCTTAAAAAAAAGATTATTCGATTGATATTATCTAAATCTGATTACCTAAAAATCGATATTTCTTAAAACAATTATCAATTTTATAACAACAATTGTGAAAAAATCGATCGTTGTATAAAAGGCGATTATTTATATTATTTTATGTTGAGTAACGTGAAGATGATTTCTTGTTAGTAAAATTTTCGTATTCTCAAAAATTCATTACATAATAATCGTTTTTTTATTTTTTATACAGAAGGTCATCCTCACATCCCTAACTCTCATCCCGCAGATGGTGAAGTTCAAAAATATTATAAACTTTGCCGTCAGATTGTCTAGTTATTTGCTTCAATTTTACGAAATACTAAAGTTTTTGCTTTAATATCCTTTTGTTTAGTTTTTCCAAGTTATATAAGCTGTTATAATCACTTATTTACCTAGAAGAATAGCTTGATAATCCTGTATCTTACTGCAACGTAGGTATTATAAAAAAGTAAATACAATATTTTTTATAAAATTTCAAACCACAGACAAAAATTTCAGTACCGTACCCCTAGTGGATACGATTACGGTTCGTCAATACGAAATAATAAGTAGGTAGGTACTATCTAGAACAAACCAAAAGGCGTTTTAAAATTTGTTTTTTCCTTTCTAAACGTTAATTTATAAGTTAATAAAATGTATGTAATAGAATAAAATGGACATAAAATAGATTAAGTAAAATAAAAATTGTGTCGCATAGTATTTTCTTAAATTTACGCGAATATTACACATTGGAAATAAAACTATTTTAACTAATTTTATCGCGGTTCATTTTAGATTTCTTTTTATTTTTATAACCCAACGTGAAGGAAAAATAACGAAAAAATATTTACCTAAACCAACATCTAAAAAAGGAAAATAAAATACACCGCAATAAAATCTGTTAATAAAGTACTTTTATTTCAATGATTTTGTTGCATTTTAATTATTATTTTGACAGGTTCATGACAGTACTCGCAAACTTTTCTGATTGACAATCGTACTGAGGATACAGATACACACGTGTAACTAATAAAACTCTATTTTTCATCAAAAGTGGTTGTATTATTACTTTGTTGGATATTTAATTCACATGGACAAAGTCACGAGCTAAACCTATGTTTATTAAATATACTTTTAAATGTGGGTCAATTCATTTGATTTCCATAACCTTGACATATCGTTGATTCAACCTATTTAAATATAATTTAACGCATATTTGGTTATGATCGAAACGGACGTAAAATGTTAATACATAAGACGAAAAAGACATATTTTTAGCCTCTGCGCTGTAGCAAAATCATTCGAGTTAGCATTTTCATCAATATATCCTTCACGTCAACCCTTTTTAGTGTTCCACTGCTGGGCACGGGTCTTTCTCAACTATCTTATGATGAAGAGAGTTTAAGCCATAATCCACACACGCTGGCCAAGAGCTGTTTGCCACATGTTCTCGAATAATTTAGTTCTCAGTCGTGCCGGTTTCCTCACGATGTTTTCCTTCACTGATTTTGAGCAGCGGAGATAAAACAATTCATACAAAGTGTGGGCGCGGCTGGGATTCGAAACCGCGACCTTATTTTTCTAAGGCGAGGTCCTTACCGCTGTGCCACCGCTGCTCAATATTTCCTTAAATATACTAAACGAGACGTAGGTTTGTCATTAAAAATAACGACCCTGTGCTAAATGCGACAAAATGTCACACAGTTGACATTTAACCTAATGAAACTCTATGGTATTATTAGACCCCTGTATAATTAACCTTTTTTGATGACATTGTCATTTTGTAATCAAAGTCATTTTATCTACTTGATGAGTTTAAAACAACATATATTTTTTCAAATATTACTCATTTACTCAAATCTTTCCTATTGTATGGGTACTTTAAGTTTTATAGGTAGAAAAATTATAACCTATTTCCTTTTTTAACCCAATCTAATTAAATAAAAGAAGAAACTGACTGACTGACTGACATATCAACGCAGAGCCCAAACCGCTGGGTCTGGAGACTCTAAATTTGGCACATAGGTTCTTTATGGGGTCTAGGGGTGCACTAAGAAAGGATTTTTCAAAACTCATCCTTTAAGGGGGTGAAACGGGGTTCCAAAGTTCGTATGGAGAAACAAGATTAGTAAGTATCACACATTGAATAAAACTACTTTTTAACGGATTTAAAAAAAAAAACTGCGATAAAATCCGTTAAAAAGATTAGTGAGATCAATTTCGCGGGCGAAGCCGCCGAATGTTCCTGTAGCTACTCGAGCTAACTATCCGAGCAATATTCCCATTCTTGTAATATTCTGAAACGCCAACTTTACTGAACCGAAACCTTAGCCTGATATTTTAAGGATAACCTGTCAAACAATGAATTCAACAAAAGCACATTAGTAAACAAAACCTAACTTCAAACGCAGAACCTTTCAAGCGACAAATTTCGATACACTTCAAACAATTTTCCACATTCTAAATTATACCCTATTTGAAAGACAGTAAGGTACAATTTATACGATGTATTTGTGTTGACTGTTGTGAATTATAAGGGCGAGATTGTGAGTTCCCCTACACCTGTCAGATGTGTACTGATGCTTGAAGATACGAGCTGTGTGACGTCATCGTTTTCATCCCCTAGATGTTTGCTATCATTTTGACATCATTATGTTCGATACAAAGTTTGAGTTGATTTTTATCTTGACAGAAATAATGTTGTGAACCTTTCGAAAAGACAGCGTTATAGTGTTACATCGATTAAATGTTTAGAAACGTCATTCAAAGTTGAGATGGCGGATGTGTTAGCGATGTGTCAAGGTTGCGTAGATTTCGTAAATTGACTTATCTTTATATATATAAAAGAAGAAACTGACTGACTGACTGACTGACTGACTAACTGACATATCAACGCAGAGCCCAAACCGCTGGGTCTGGAGACTCCAAATTTGGCACATAGGTTCCATATGGGGTCTAGGGGTGCACTAAGAAAGGATTTTTCTAAACTCACCCTTTAAGGGGGTGAAACGGGGTTCCAAAATGTGTATGGAGAAACAAGATTAGTGAGATCAATTTCGCGGGCGAAGCCGCGGGCGGAAGCTAGTTTCTTGTTAATCTTTTACATTAACTACATTACGCCTGTATTTCCCGAAGGTGTAGGAAGAGGTGAATATATAGTACTTTTCGTTAGCTATGTTTAGTTCCTATACGAAATAGGGGGCGAGCTTATTGCTATCATCAGAAAGCGTACAGCATCCCTGTTGCAGCCTCCACAAGCCTTCTGAAGACAGTAGCGGGGAGATTAAATGTGGACAGTGCCATTGTGAGGCACTGGACCCGCATCCATCTAAGAAAGGACACGGCATTATCTTTGAACCGATTTGTTTAGCAATGTATCTACATAACACTAACATAGTTTGTAAGATCATTGTTACTAACACTATGGATTCCGGTCCGAAATAAATGTTTTTTTTTTATTGCACTTCATGGGGCATAATTCCAAACTTCGAGCTGCAATACCATGCTCTAATTAAGTATATTAAAGTATTTTGTCTCAACCCGGGAATTAGACCCGGCACCACGCGGTTACTAAGCAAACACGCTTAACATTGGTTTGCCAAGGTAGTTAAAAAAGTTAAAAATTTACTTCAGTCTTCAACCCTTTTTAGTGTCCCACTACTGTGTCCCCTCCCACACACGATAGCCATGTGCAGGTAGATGTCAGAGTTCCTCAAATGAGGAACATGTTCTTAGACATGCCTGTTTCGTCACGATGTTTTCCTTCGCCCATATTGGTCAGCGGAGATGAAACAATTCACACAAAGATCACGAAAAAAAGGGCACGACTGGGAATCGAACCCGAAACCTTAAATTTCAAAGGCGAGGCTGAGACTGCTGGGCCACCGCTCTGTTAGTTATGTCAAAATTTAGTTGTGTAGATGTAAAACTTTTATATAAATACTCAATAAAATACTTCTGATTTTGTCCCTAAAACTTAGGGTCGTGTCCCATACACGCGATCCCTGGCTGATGCCAAATGAGCTGTACTCACTAGGCATCAGTGAGTACAGCTCACCAGCTTCTACCACAGATAGTCACCACATACCAGACATAAAAACGTAGTCTGATTACCCATCGTGTCCCAACGTGATGTCTAGTGATGCCATATATGAAAACAGGTCTGGTGGACTAGGCTACTCGAGCCTCGACCAACTGCCGTTCCCGTTTGCTTATTGCACGTGTACATTAACACTTACATACCACGGAAAAAATTCTGTCAGTTGTATATAAAACAAAGTTCGAGGAAAATGTATTTTTTTTTCTTTAATTGGGTAACACTTATTACTGACGTATTGGTGCCTTTTTACTGTCGTAACACTGTAGTCACCGCGTAGTGCGTGAGCGGTGCGCCCGTCTTCATTAATTTCATTACGAAGCCTTGTTCGAAACTACATTAATCCGCTGTCTACCCCTCGACATGAGCGTAATGAACCGAACTTTGCTCAGTTGTTTATAAAATATTGCTGTCTGCATTTTCAAAGGTTACTCGGATATTGGAAATTATTTGCACGTCATTTAAATAGGAGATTTTTAGTAATAATACTACATTAATACCTACCCTACATTGTGTTTAATTGGAATGTGAAATAAAATTTCAGTGCTTCTTCAAATTTATTAGTTTATAGTTTATGATAGAAGATTTTGTTTTGTTATCAACGTCGCGTCCTCATTTTAGATATCACTATTTTATTTACTGTTCTCACTTGTTTAATTATAGTAAAACTAGACATGTTATTTAAAAAAATATATGTATCTGTATTCAAATGTTGCAATAAAAATATCTTTACAAATTGTGACAATGTGCGCGTCAGAGCGATGCGATGTTGTCGCACGCAACATTTGTTCTACAAGCGATTGTCGCGATACGCCGTGTGGATCCTTTTGTACAGCGTATTGTTTTGTCGCGCGTACTGTTTGTTTAATCGACGGTGTTGTACGATTTCGTTCCATTGATTGATGATTGTCGTCACTGTTAATTTTATTTATATATTTTTTTTATTATTACAGTATTTTACTGTGTTTTTATTATGCAACTTAAAGCAGTACCAAGCAAGTAGCCTCTCTGTGCAAGTCAATTTAAACCATACTACCGTAACATCAATGACCGTAACACATCAGATTAGTTAAACCGTTTCGGAGTTTTGTGCTTACCTAACTACATATTAGGAAAGATAAGAGATAGGGCACGGTGGTTTCCTTCGCTCTGAGGGCAGCCCAACTGGGGAGATACCTCTATTTTATAGAATAACAGCAGTGTAATAACTTTTTTGTTGTGTTCCTGGTATAAGTAATGTAGTCCGTCTATATCTTAAATTTCGACATCCTATGTTACAGTGACGGGTCTGGTGGGCTGTATAACTATTTGCAGAGTAGGTAATATAACAATTCTGTATATTTAATACGCTTTTATTGCAAAATCATCAAGTTAACTGCTGGGCACGGGTCTCCTCTCAACTAGCTTACGAGTTGAGAGAGTTTAGGCCTTAATCCACACACGCTAGCCAAGTGCGGGTTGGTGGATGTCACATGTCTTCGAATGATTAGTTCTTAGACATGCCGGTTTCCTCACGATGTTTTCCTTCACCGATATTGAGCAGCGGCGATGAAACGATTCACCCAAAGATGTGTGAGCACGACTAGTATTAGAACCTCCGAGCTTATATTTTTACGGCCCGTACCGCTGCGCCACCGCTGATCATAAAAAATGATAAATTGGTTTGAATTATTATTATTATTATTTTTCTCTTTAAAATGAAACGTAGGTAAGTTTTGCTTTCAGTACGTAAAGTAAAAGTAATACAAAAATACTACGTAATATACCGTTGTTTTTCCGAGGCGTACTCCTATTCAACCCGTATATGGGATAAACTTGGAATCGCGTTTAAACACGCGAAGAGCCCATTTGCCGTTCGTTTTGGTACTCCTCAATAAAATGGAATAGACCGGTGACTTTTGGCAACTTTTTGTTGATAACTTGTGTGAAAAATCATGTCATAAGATCAGTTTGAATTACTTAGATTCCATACTTTTCTATAGGTTTAGTTAGTTACATTTGAATAAAATTTTAATCTAATAAAAATCTTAATTACATTATAATAGAACATATATCTTTATTTATAGCAGTAAAGTTACTCTTTATTTATATATAAATATTTTGGAACCTTATACCGTAAGACCAAGATGGTTTTCTGATTCATTAATTTGATTTATTAAATTTATTTTTGTAGTTTTAGATGTAAGTACCAACCCTTTAGTGTCCCATAGCTGGGCATAGGTCTTCTCTCAACTAACTTATGAGTTTAAAGAGTTTAGGCCATACATGATGACCAATTTGTAATTATTTTATTATTATAAAGATCACAAGCAAGCATATTGTAACGTTTACTATTCCATACATTTAGATATCATTTTATTATTTTAGGTATACATTTGTATTAAATAAAATAAAATAATAATAAATATAAATAATAAAATATTTTGTTTTTGTACCATGTCCAAAATAATAAAACCTCTTTGGTTGGTTTACAAGTTACTCAAAAGTGGCAATAAAATTCCTCGTTTGCAATCCTTAACATTTGTTAATTCAGGGTACGCCGCACGGTGCGCGCTACGTGCGCCGGTTACAACTAGCGACTGCTTATTTACGAGTGGCGTAGTGATCATTGAGTGTTGCTTCCAACTCTCATTATGTTTACTGTAGTTTGATTACTATTCTTGACTACACTATTGCCTTTAATACCGAATGTTTGCATGAATGTTTGTAACTCTTTTACGCAAAAATTCGTTTACGAAACAAAATTTTCTGAAAACTCTAAAAAATTTGAATCATAATCTTGTTTCATTTTTCATATCAACCTATAAAATTAAATAGTACTTCTTAAAATCTCGTATACAAAATAAATTTTTCTACAGAGACTTAGTATTTTTAAAGCTGTCTTAGAATTTTCTAGAAACATTCTACACGCTAGACTTGCTTTATGTTCAGTTAACAAATTGATATAGTAGATAACTATGTAGCGTAGTGGGTTACTGTATAGCGTAGTGGGAACTACAGAGCGTAGTGGTCGAGTCGTTGCTCTTTATTATGTTAAGCTGTAACATATTGGCTTTATTTGAAGTTTATATGTTATTTAGAAGTTTTTGGTGATAGTAAAATTATTCCAGGCGAGCAAATTATGAAAATCTGATAGTATAAACTAGTTTTATGACGCAGTTTAGCCATAAATTCTCGTTATCGATCTCTTTATTCATAGATAATATAATAATATAGATAATTTATAAGAAAATATATATTTTCGATACGACGAGTAGTTTTTGGGTGGAGACTACAACCCAAAAGCTTAGGACGACTTACAGCTAGATGGAGTGCGAAATGTCGCTGGCAATATGAAGTTGGACAAACTGAAGGAAGAATAATATTTGGCATGTTTGCGTCCAGCAGTTGACTGCTGGATTTAATGTGGCTATGATGATGATAAAGCTAGTGATTTTCAACTGACTTAAAAAAAAACATTCTGAATTCGACTGTAAGTTTTTTTGTATGTTTATTACGCGATAATTCTGCCAGTTGTGTATCGATATTAAAAAATATTGTTTTTGTTTTAAATTGTGCTTTTAAAAACATTAAAAGCATTATTTAAAACTAAAAAAGAATATAAATTTTATCAAAATCGGTAGAGCGAGTTTTGAGTTATTCTTAAAACATTGAAGTGGGTTCGTTTTTATTGTTACAAAAGTATTACATATTATTATTTTAATAAATATTTTCAGTAATAAGTGTTTTTCAATAATTAACAAAAGTAAATAAATTGATCAGAAAATCTAAACAAAGAAACGCCTCGGTGGACCAGCTTGTAGTTTAGAATTGTTCCCGATTAACAGCAATAGAAAGAATGAAAGAAAAAACATTATTTGACAGAGACAGGACACACAGAATTTAATAAAAAACCACATGAAAAGAAGAAGATAAACCAAAGAGTTAGTGTGACCCATCAGTGTCAAACATGGACATTGTTCAGTAATAGGCTCGTCCCCTATTACGTTTGGGACCTAAATATGTGGAAATGTCGGTGATACTGCCTACACCATCGAGTTTTACAGACATGACTGCTGTGTATGTTTAGTTGTTGCTCCACAACTTAAAAACAAATCCTGGCACAAGTTACATATTAATTTTCATGAAACAATATTCATGCAACCCGCAACCCAATCGTTTTACTAAGATCCTAATCTTAATTCGTCCTACAATATTACAGCAGATGCCACGAAAATTGAGAAAATAAGGGAAATTATATTAACATATTTATAAGTTACTTTTTATTCCCACTTCTAATATGAAAGACGAAGTTCAGGCTGGTAAAGTTGAAATTAGATTGGACCAAAAGTAAATAAAAGAAGTATATACCGTTGAGAAATTTCATTTGTGAAAATAAACATTACCTCAAGTTTTATTAGTACTAAGGTTACTGAGTAAAGACCGTTGATTGTTGAACATAGCGTAGGATTAGGTAGAATGACTGAGTCACCTTCGTGTTGCGTTACGATGTCTGGTGACACCATTTAGGAAGCTGGGTCGAAATTTGGGCTCCTTTATGGTTTCAACTTTAAGGAGCCTCATTTCACTGCCACCTTCTCACCGAAAGTCATTCGTAATCACGAGTAAATCGGCACATTGGGCTAGCGCGTCCCATCGTAGACTACATAATTGGTTACAGTCATGTAAGTTGTAGTCTAGCGCCAGCCTATTCTAGAATAAAAAAATATGACAACCTCTGCAATGTAACTGGGGAGACCTCCATGAGAAGAGCAGAATTGTGCTCAAATGTTGTCTTTTGGAACCAATTAATCAATTACGCCTTTGATATGATGCTTTTCAGGGTTCCGTAGTAAATACTTTCACCATATCTGCCTGTCCGTCAGTCCGTCCGCGGGTTAGTTATGAAACGCTTAGTACTACAGAGATTTAATTTAGCAATACATATCAACAGCGGCATCAAAGTTGGAAAATAATATATTGCATTTTATTTTCATTTTATCTGTTCTGTTACTAACAGAAAAAGCGCTCATGAACATATTTTGGAGTAATGCTCAGCCAAGATATGAAATATCAAATGCCTTTTAAAAATGGTACGGGACCCTTTAGGTGCAGTTCCGAATTGCACTCTACTGGTTTTTTTTCCAAAAGACGCCTAACAAGATTACCTATGCCAGAAAAGGTAAGTGCCATCTACGTTCCTTCAGCTTATCTGTCCCTGCTTTTGCTGTTCGAAAGATGTTTTTAAACTTGAAATGCCAACGGGTAAATCAACTAGAAAGTTAATTATTTATTATGTTACTGGTAGCTCAGAAATAATTAAATACTTGAATATTTTAAACGTTAAAACGGTGTTAAAGTATATCCCAAGCTAGACACGACAATAGAATTGGAGAAAGGGTTAATTCCATAACATCACATGCACTTGCAACGGAGCTGTAAATAAAAGGATCTCAATTGGCCGCCGTCTGCGCCGGATGTGACGCATTTTACAACTTCGTTCAGGATTCTACAAGGGTGCACTGAGAATATTTTTTTATGATAATTGGAGATAGCTTTAAAATAGAGATATTAGCTCTCTCAGTTTTTAAGTTAGTTGAGAGGAAACCCATGCCTAGCAATGGGACTCTAAAGGATTTAAAGTGAAGATCCAAAACTATTAGGGGTCTAAAACGAGGTACCTTTATCGAGGTATCCAACTGCTGGGCACGCGTCTCCACTCAACTATCTAACTAGATTTTAATCCACACACGCTGGCCAAGTGCGGTTTGGTGAATGTCACAAAAGTAAAAATAAATATAGAAAAAGTAAAATAGGTACCTAATAATAAACTTAAAGTAAGTAAAAGTAAATTTAAAGTAATTTAGTTATTTTTATTCTGGAACTGAGTCTTACTATTAAACTTTAATCAGGACTAATCAAGAAGTTGGGTAAGCGCGTTCTATCGTAGACTGCATCATTGCTTCACATCGTGCAAGTTGTGGTCTAGCGCAAAGATTTAATATAGAATAAAAAAAGTTAGTGAGAAAATTTGAGACACCTTCATATTTGTATCTCCACTCACTTTGAAGTTATATTATTAAAGACTATTCTGTAGAGTAGAAAGAGAGGATTGTCGAAATTCAAAGAAATTGTAAAATATTGTTTATTATCATTCGTCGGGCTCTTGTCAGCTCCGGCGTGCCAGCTGTTCTGGAACCAATCGGCTTGGCGCGCGACGATGGCAAGAGGCCGGATGGTATGTCTTTGCTGCCATGGAAGGTTGGCAGGCCATTGGTGTGGGACGCCACTTGTGTCGACACCTTGGCCCTGTCTCACCTTCCTAGTACTAGCATGTCTGCGAGCGCTGCTGCTGCTAATGCAGAGACCGCTAAACGGCGCAAATATAGTCAACTATGTACAAATTATATATTTGAGCCGTTTGGGGTTGAAACGCTTGGACCGTGGGGCCCAAGCGCCCGAGCACTTTTTAAAGAAATTTCTAGGCGGTTAATAGACTCTTCACGTGACCAGAGGGCTGGCTTACATCTTGGTCAAAGAATTAGCATTGTCATACAACGTGGCAATGCTGCCAGCCTTCTAGGCACATTCCCCCAAGGCCTCGATTCGAAGGAATTTTATGACGCCTTATCTAGTTTTTAAGATAGAATTAGTCTGTTTATTTACATAAATTTAATGTAAATATTTTATTATTTACATTTCAAATCTTTTCTCTAGTGACAACCCTAATCAACGAAGCGGGTGGATGTATTGAATGCACTCCACGGGTGAATGTGCACTAAAATGTTTACTATCTGTAGGTGCCTATATTATGTATACTTGCTATTTCCATATTAGATGAAGGTAGTTTAAAATACCTGGCACAACCACAGTAAAACGACAGTACATTCTAGAAATTCTTGAAGAAACTACAGCGACAACCAAATGTTAATGTTTGAAACAGTTTCTGGTTTTAGCCAAGTTTCAAGAAAATTGAAGGCATCATTTAGAGAAAGGTATTCCTAAATGTCAAACTAAAAATGCAAATTTTTTTGTAAGTGCAGTTTTTGTAACTATTATAATTATAATTTTTGAAAAATTGAACATACAATTTTTAATTAACACGTAAGTACATAGTTTTTATTTTTATATTATCTCCTATTACAAAAAAAAATGTTACAAAAGGTGTTTTCTATTGATAGTAATATAATTTCTGTCACCGCTTACTTAAATATAATGTAACGCCTAAATGTTTTAAAATGCAGTTCATACTTCTTAGTAAGTTTGAAAGTTGGTGAAGGTAACCAAAAAAACGGGTCCAGGGACTGGTTCGAGCACGTCCATCGTCCCCCATACATCAGGACCCAAGGGGGCGGCGCGAAGAATTCTACGCGCGCCTCTTTTGGTATTGCAACCTACCACAGAGGCGGACAATCACTAGCTGGGGGTTATGGAAGTATCGCGTGTTCCCGCGACCCCTGGCATAAGTGTGGGATGGAAAACCCGGGGGTTTTACTGGGTACCCTTAGGGTGTCCCACATACCCCTGCCCTGCAAAAAACGGTAATCAAGAAATACTTGTTAATTAATTTGCTCCGTATTTCCTTTTTGAAATTTCTACCCATCGCTACTGATAGGTACCTACTGGTGTCGCTAGGAGCTTGTTGTCTTGTGTTTTCATTCACGTCTAATTCATCGGGGGTTAAAAAGCACTAGTTTTACTCAAACAGAAATCAGTTTGACAATCATGTAAACAGAGTTCGTTGTACAATAGGCTTGTAATCAAGTTGCGTCGCTACTACAAACAGCGTCATGCGAAACGAGATCGACAACAATAACTTAGACTCGGCACAACTCGGCACAATTCAACAGCGCGGCACTCAATCACCAACATTCAGTAACTCGCACCACGTCAACATTAGCTCGGCTCGGACTGTACTAGCGATTTGAACTACACTCGAGCACAAAAGTGTTTATCTAAATCCCAATAATATTAAAAAACGCAAAAGTTTGTATAGATGTTCTTTACTCTGTCATGCAAAAACAACGGAGGGAATATTCACAGTTTGGAATTGAACATGGGCTGCTTTTTACCACGCTTTTTATTAGCTTGGGTTGTATCTATGTATCTATGTATGTAATGGAATCTTTGAGCATAAATTTGACCGATTTCCAGAAGTTTGATTTGATTTTTTAGTTTTTTTAAACTATAACTTATTTATCCTATTACCCCGCAGGCAATCGCTACGGGAATAAAACATATTATTCTTTCCTTAAAATAATAATAATAATTATGTCCTTATTATCTAGTAAGTACATAATTACAGTGCACATATGGATAAAATCTGTCTTACAAAACCACGTAACAGGTTTTACTGTGGGACCTAGTTTCCGTACAGTGTACAGTGTAGGCAGGAATAAGTATACAATTCATAATTTTAATTGCAGGTCTCAAGGTAATATTTTTTTTTCTTATAAATATATTGGTCTTTCGCTTGAGTATCGTACCTGCAACGCCTGCAACTAACGAAAAGAATACTGCACCACTAGATTCATCACTAGCACGCTGACAACCCTGTATTACTTACCTACTCTTAATAGCAGTTCCATGTTCATCTCATTTATGTAGCAAACTCGCAAAATCTAGAGGATGTACGGATGAACTCAGTCAGCGTCTGTTTATAGTAGTTTAAGAAGTCAAAGAGCTAAAAAATTTTAGACGTCACGAACAAGTTAGTTGAAATATTCTGTAATGATTAGAGTTGTGAGCTCGCCTGTACTTTGCGGAACAAGTTTACGAGCTGGACCAGTTAGTATCAGCTCACAACCGTGCTTGACGGTATTCTGTGTTGGATATTGAACGATAGCTTCTTTGTTTATAATTTACAGTTTGGTTTTCAAAAGTTCAAAATAACAGCTAACAACTGTACAGATGTAGTGACAGATTGGCGCCCAGACTTAACTAGAAGACGTCGAGGTAGACCCAGATAGTGATGGCGGGGTGAACTGGATGGGTTTGTAAGCAGGTGGATGGCAGAGGCTCAAGATCGTGATGTCTGGAAGGTGTTAGGGGAAGCCTTTGCCCAGTAGTAAAATGATCAGTGCTAATAATAGTAATAATAATAACTGTCCGAAAACTGTATGTTAACTGAAACGATTTTTTTAAACTTTTCCTTGCCCTTTTTACATTTTTATTTTAAAACCTTCAACAAAATGTCATTAAAAATTTGTATGCAATTTCAATTCAAAATTCAAATCATATGACTTCACTGACAGATCGAATGAATAGAATTTCTCGTATCGCACACCCAAATCTAAAGAGGATTAACTCAAAAAACACATTTTCAGGAAAACGAAACAAAACTGTTAATGATTATTACTTGCACTTGTAAACTTTTTATTCTATAATAGGCATGTGCTTGACTACAACTTGCTTGTTATTAAGCGATGATATGGTCTACGATGGTCGTTTACCCAGTAAATACGGATTCACTTTTAACTTGAAGATATCTATCTTCAAGTTCTATAGCTATCAGGACATAGGATGCTGGCAATAAATTCCACTTAACTCACTGTAAAGATTTACTAGCAACCCTGCCCCGGCTTTGTACGAGTACAAATTATACACTTAAATCTTTCTTATGGATTACTTTGTTTATTGGTAAAAATCGCATGAAAATCAGTTCGTTCGTTCAATCGTTCTGTCGCTTTGAAATACTTTTTTTATCCTAAAATAGGCCTGCGCTTGACTACAACTTGCAATGATGTAGTCTACAATGGGAAGCTCCTGCCCACTACACCGATTCATTTGTGGTTACGAATGAATTTCGGTGAGAAGGTGGCAGTGGAATGATGCTCCTTATGGTTAGAAACCATAAAGGAGCAACGATTTCGACCCACCCTCCTAAATGGTGTCCCCAGACATCGCACCGAAACACGGCCAGGCTGCTTGTGCAGACAGCGGAAGCGATTTCATTTTATACCTACGTAAAGAAAAAAACACCTAAAATTTTATTAAATCTGTTTTATGGGCTAATAGGAAGTGAGACAAAGAATGCGATGGAGAACATATCTCAAAATTCTAAATTTCTGAATTAGTGTTCTTTAGATCTAGGTGAGCGATATATTCGTTTGCAACGGGTGTTACTTTCGTAAAAAAAAAATTATCTATTGTGTCAGCTGGTAGGAGTTTATGAGATTCTATTGCCTTTTTGTTTTAGCTTCGCTTTAGGTGCATAGAGGTTGTCACAAGGCGCCACTTATCACAATGTAATCATACATTCTTGGCCTCATTATTGTTCAAAAATCTTGTAATAAATGCTGCGGTTGCAAGTGCTACGACCTTATTAAGTTCAGCACATGCGAATTTACATAGCATATTAGGTTACCTACCGGTATTAAGCAGTACCACTTCATTTCACTTCAACTCGGGTTAACAACACGGGTCTTCTCTCAACTATCTTACGAGTAGAGAGTTTAGGCTTTAATCTACATATATAACGTGGTTGGGCAGCTGTATCGACCTTGTGCATACACAACTTTGTGTAAATTGTTTCACCGCCGATGTTGGATATCGTTGAAGCATTATAATAATATATTGTGAGGAAACCGGCATGACTAAAAACAAATCACTCGAGGACATGTGACATCTACCAAACCGCGCTTAGCCAGCGTGTAGATTGAGGCTTGAAATGGTCTCAACTCGTAACATAGTTGTAAAAATACCCATGCTCATCAGTGGGACAGAAAAAGGGCTGAAGTGATATGAACAGTTTGGGTGATCCAGAGGTTGGCATGAACCTTAATAACCGAGTGGTCCCAGGTTCGATTCCCGGGTCGAGCAATAATAATTTTCTAACAGAAGATCTTAGTTGCAGCTCGAAGTTTACAATTGTGTCCGATGTACGGCAATAGGCTTATGTACCTATGGGACCCAAGCATAGCCAGCAAAAAGTAGGTGGTATTCACCTCTGCCTACACCTTTGGGCAATACAGGCGTGACGGTATGTCTAATAAGAACTAGTCTTACTTTTATTATATGAAATTAAAATGAAATGAAACCATACTTTATTTTGTTTGAGGTGCAATTCTACATAAAAATAGTCCAATTTCTTTTCCTACCGTGCAGTGAATGACTTGCAACTACTGAGAAACACTGCCAAAAAACCCAATAGGCGTTTTTCTTTTTTAAATGAAGTACTTACATATATAAATCTATTACGTTTAGTTTGTTTAGTGTGTAGAATTTTGACCATAGAACCCCTTTCGCAATAAATATCTAGCAAACAGTTTTGATTAAGATTACGCATCACATTTTCTCACTACAATACGTTTTGTTTACATTTTTCACTGTTTCAACGAAGCCCGAGTTTTTTGTAATCTCGCTTGGGTCGGAACTTGAAAAATGGCCGGGAGATTCACGAACATTTTTTTAGACGCTATCCCTTTTCCATCGTCACCTGTGCCCTCGCAAATATATATTTATCTACATATGTTTGTGAAAACATTATTTTACGTACATAGGTAAGCAGTGCTTCTGAGAGCATTTTTAAGTCGTAGTAAATATTGAACTAGGTCGTTCTTTTAGTTCATTACAATTAAAAAAATAAAAATAAAATAAATATTCTGGGACATTAACACACACGGTCATCTGGTCCCAAGCTAAGCAGAGCTTGTGTTATGGAAACCCGATAACTGGTATATACTATACATATAATACTTTTCTTTTGTAAATATATACTTATAATAGATATTTACACCCAGACTCGACACAAACACAAATGTTCATCACTAATGTTTGTCTCGGGTGGGAACCGAACCCACGACCTGCGGCGTGAAAAGCAAGTATCTTACCGACCACGCCACCGGCCGGCCCAATTATTACATTATTATTATTATTTTATTGTTTTTTATTACAATTTTAAAAGACAAGGTTTGGTCTTTTGGCAACCTTGGCGTCTGGCGTCACACTATAGGAATATGGACATAGCTGAAAATCAGTGCCGTGGGCCGCCTCTAGTAGGTACTCACAGCGATAACTGAGCAACTGTTTGACACTGATGGGTCACACTTACTCTTTGTTTTTTTTTCTCTTCTTTTTACATATTTTCTTTTGTGTTTTTTCTCTCTTGTGTTATTTTTTTACTTGATTCAGTGTGTTCTGTCTCTGTCAAATAGATGTTTTTCTTTCTTTCTTTTCTTTCTATTACCTAGTTATTATCGTGTATTATAAAAATTTAACTTCAAAATTGCCAGTACACTGTTGTAGGATTATGATGTACAATGTCTCTGTACAAATTGATTGACAAAGACCCTTACCTACTTAGCCATGAGTGGAGACTGCGTTTCAGCAAGCATAGCGACGGTATCCACCTAGATGGAGTGGCAATTTGAGAAAGGTCTCTGGTTTTCTGCCTGTGTCTGAGTGCGACAAGTTTGACGGGAAAGGATAAAGGGATATGACACCTATTAGGGAAGGCTTAATATGCCAAAAATATTCAGTTCAATTTTATTCAGTTTAATTATATTATTTAATAATATTTTCACACATGCACACAGCGTCATCTAGTCCCAAATTGAGCAATTATATTTTCTTGTGTTATGGGTACTAGGAACGGATATAATACTTATATACATTTTTTGTATTTATATTATAGATAGATTACACCCAGACACAGAACAAACTATCGTGCTCATCACACAAAGATTTCTCTTGGGTGGGAATCGAATCCACGGCCACCAGCTCAGCTGTCAGAGTCACTAACCACTACGCCACCAGGCCAGTCAAGCAAGTGGTTATTATAGAAAAATTATATTGTAAACTAGCGGATCCCGCAGACGTCGTCCTGCCCGGTTAAGCATTGCCACCGGCCGGGTCCGAAAACCGAATACGACCTTTATAAATTTATAAAAATCGGTCAAGCTGTTTCGGAGAAGTTTTTTAAATTTTTCTCTGCGTAAAAGCCATCCTCGTACTTTAAGAAATATTCTAAAAAAAGAATAAGCAAAATCGGTTCATCCGTTCTTGAGTTATGCGCTTACCAACACATTTTACGATTCATTTTTATAATATAGATGAACAACATAACAGCATCACTCCTGTAGAATCCGTAGGTGGAGCAGAGGTAAATAATCACCCACTTTTCGCCGGCTATGTTTATGTTCCATACCTAATAGGAGCCGAGCCTATTGCCATTCACAGGGTACAATTTTTGCATTTGATTTGAGTTTTAATTATATTAAAATTAATTATTTATACTAATATTATAAAGCTGAAGAATTTGTTTCTTTGTTTGTTTTAACGCGCTAATCTCAGAAACTACTGGCCCGATTTGATAAATTCTAGCACTGTTAGATAGCCCATTTATTGAGGAAGGCTATAGGCTACTTTTTACCCTACTGCTGGGCATGATATGTAGTTCACGCGGGTGTAGCCGCGGCGGAAAGCTAGTTGATCATAAGTTACAAATTATTATACAAAAGAAAATGCTGCTTAAGTTACAGTTTATCGATGGAGTAGAGACATTTATCTAATTAAAAACTTATACCCTAGTTATAAGTTTTCATACCTAAAAGTAGTTTGTTGAAAATTTTCACTGCTTGATATGCGTACGTATTTTGAGTTGAGAGTTAATTTTATTCATCAAGTCTTTTCGGAGAGTTATCCTGAGCCAGTATTTCCTCATCTGACTCATATTCATGCAGATATTATTATATTTTCAAGTTGTGACGTACTTACATAAGACATACGGTAATTATTTTTTTAATTAAGTTAACAAGGTTATAAGGTTAAAGAACTAGTTCGCGTAGTTCGTCTATCTTCATTCGCGAACTACTCAAAACTATCTGTACCTAAGTGTTGGGATAGTGTTTTATAATAGTAGGGTTGACAGTTCCTAAAATTGTTTTGTCTTTGTGTAACTGGGCGAGAAAAGGGTTAAGTTAAGAGGTTTTTGTGAATCATTTATTTTGGTTGTTCCTTATTGACAGTTTGTTTTGTTCATGTTCATGTTGTTTGAGTTTGTACATGTTCATGTTGTCTAGTTTTGTTTGTAACTTTGATTGAAATGCATTTTAATAGTAATTTTTATGTTGTAATGATCAAAAGTAAGTCTAAATAAGTATAAACTTTATTTAATGTAAGTTAAATAATTCGTAGTAGATTATTATTGTAGGAATTAAATGTAATGGAATGACTGTTTAAATGAGTGATAGATGTGAAGCATGACAGTGAAAGACAGATGTATAGGTAAGTGTGAGAGGACGAATGAATGCAGAATATGTGAACTAAGGATGAGTGGAATGTAAGATTACTTTTTAAGACGTAGGACGAAGACGTTAGGTGTTGTTAAAAGTTATTGATTTTTTTGTAAAGTTAAATAAATCCATTTAAACAGTGCCAATCCGTGGGTTTCCTTCGCACCCAGAGTAGGATCCCACATTGTTTAAGTATTATTATTTGTAAAAGGTAGCTTGTTGCCCAGAAACCGCTAGGATAGGACTAATAACCGCTATGCACTCTGGAAGAAGTTAAAAAGTAAGGTGTAAAGATAGTTCGGTTAATAAACTTTTAAATGCGTCGGTTACCCTGACTGTTTACCATCAGAAAGTGAGCATGTTGTCCAAATCATGCTCAGTGACGTCCTCCAGGAAAGGTCTAAGTAGAGCTGTGGGTTAAAATAGGCTGATGGTGCCGTGCCCTCATTTCAGGAGTAGGCAGAGATCTTTTGTTACCGGGCATTATATGTTCGATGGTCGGCAGCGAGGAGTCCTGGGATGCGGTGGTTACTTGCGGAAGAGGAGAGGGAGATCTGGTCACCTTACCCGATTCGCAGAAGACGCACCGGGCGTCGGCGGAGGTACAATCCTCTTCCAGCCATCTTAAACGAGTCCAGGGGCGATGGATTAGGGTGCGTCCATCGTCCCCCATACATCAGGACCCAAGGCGGCGGCATGTTGCAGGGGGAACCTTCCCCTGACGTGAAGAGGTCCACAGAAGCGGGCCATCACTAGCCAGGGGTTGCGGAAGTATCACAAGTTCCCGCGACTTCTGGCTTAAGTGTGGGAGGAAACACCCGGGGGGGTTTTAGTGGTTACCCTTAGGGAGTCCCATATACCTCCTGCCTTGCAACCACTCAGGATCCATAAAGGATTTCCCCCCGGAAAAAAAAGCCTAATGTTAACCAACTTTAAGTAGAAACAATGTTTTAACTTTGCAGTCAACTGTTAATTGGTTAATCAAAACCGCTTAATATTCAATGAGTTATCTACTTAACCCTTTGTAATTAACACTAATAACAATAACTGTTTACAACAACAGCATTTAAAAATAACGGCGTCATACTGTTAAACGTTGTTAAATTAACTGCTATTTTATAATCTTGTAACTTTTATACTTAAGAGTTGCGTGAGGAGCGAGTGCTTATGTATAGCATAAATTTAAATGTTAATGTTTTAAGTTATTGCTGATAAAATATTCTTCAAATTATTTATTATTCAGTAACTTCCTCATTAACCACAACCACAACTTGCCTGATGCTAAGCAATGATGTAGTCTATAATGAAACGCGCTTACCTAGTCTATCAATTCACTTGGGATTACTAGCAATTTTTTATGAAAGGATGGAAGCGGAATAAGGCTCCGTGTAAAAAATCTTAAAGGAACAACTATTTCGACCCACCCTCTCAAATAGTGTTTAAAAATATTGTGATTCCGTTGAATGAAAGGGATGTGAATATACGCACGGTATGACCCTATCACTTTCTTTCATTGGAACCATTACTGCTATAAACATTCATAATACAGCACCAGCAGGACTACTGCAATGCCGTTTAGCGCGGCTTTGTTTGATGGATAGCCCCTAACCACGGCCAAGGGCTACGAATCTTGTCACCTGATTTACACCTCCCAGGTACCTCGTTTGAATCAAATTGAAGGTGCACTCGAATGTTATACCGGGTTGAAGGGACCGCCCTCCATAAACTGAAATAGTGAAACCCGTACATCATACTGAGATGATTGGTATATGAAATTAACTCAGAAACTTTATGGGTAAACTGCATGCTAACTTTGTTTTGTTAACTAACAGGGAACTATTATGGGGTTTGTTCTTACCGCCTTCTTAGTATTTTCATGTTATTTAATTTTAAGTCAAGTTTTGGGCATAGACTAATGATAAATTGAAATAAAGCAAATATTAACTTAAAAAAAAAAATATCCGAAAATGTTTACCAGTGGATTTTAATAAATTCAAATTCAAGATTCAATTCAAAATATTTATTTCAGTTCAGATATACAGAACAATAATTCACTTTGTTAGTCACACTAGGCACAGCCTGTGTCGTGGCTAGCAATAAATCTCAACTTATTACCTAGGACTTTAACGAAATGCCAAAAATATTATTATTATTATTATCACTAATTTTATTTTTATTTTATTGCTTAAAAACAGGAACTACAATTTTTTTTTTTAATGTGGTGTGTGTGTGTGTGTGTGTGTGTGTGTTTGTTGGCGCGCGCCCGTGTGTGTATGGTTAGGCTGTGATTTTAAGAATAAGAAATGCACCCTCTTAGTTTGTGGTTGGCTGTCCCTTAAGAATAAGAATAAGAAGAATAAGAATATTTATTTGCATGAAACATGGTTACAGGTTGTTATGGTAGAGTTGTATATAAAGTACAGCATGTTTCACCTTTTACGGTGTGCAAAATTACATTAATAGTTTTGGAAGAAAATAAATTAATCGCAGAATATTCAATTATAAATGTCAACATGTTATAAAATAAGAAGTCAATATAAAACAGTATCAAATGAAATAATAATAATGTCAATTAAATATATTACAAAATTAGAAGTCAATAGAAAATAATATCAAGTGAAATAGGAATAATGTCAGTTCAATACAATACAAAATAAGAAGTCAATGTAAAACAATGTCAAGTGAAATAATAATAATGTCAATTCAATACAAATCATAGTAGTTATATAAATTACCTATACCAAAACCTTATCATTACATGTCATAAATTCCTATAACGAGTAAAAACATTTGTCAGTTAGCCATTTCTTTAAGATGCATTTAAATCGAGTTAGTGGCAGTTGTCTTATGGCTCTTGGGATTTTATTGAAAACTTCAATGCACATACAGTATGTATTTTTTCTAAATAGAGCAGTTGACCTTTTGGGTATTTTTAATTTTGTCGGATCTCTGGAAAGACTCTTTTTATCTATGCATGCCTTTTCAAATAGGTTGGGGTGCCTCTTGACAAACCTTCCACCCTTTATCTCTTACATACTGCAGCTGTAGTAAACTTAGTTCGCGCACACGGACGAAGTAGTGAGTGTTAGGTAGGTACGTTCGGTATCAAAAAAGCAAGAACTATAAGTAGGTAAGAACAGAAACAGACGCGACTTATCTCATTGCTATTCAGGCCTCGTCTTGTCGCATGATTGGTATTTCATATCCTTGAAGCTATGATAGGGTGACTCCTGTGTGTGCTATCAAATGTTATTGGCAAACGTTTGAATTTCTACTTATCAAATATAGGTATACTTAAGTTCAACATCTTTCTCTTAGGTACTACAATAATCGAAAAGCTTCGTGAGAATGGTTGAAATATTTATTTCAAGTCGGAATTGAATATTTTTCACAAATGGTTAAATTTATCTAAATGACCACTAAATTAAAAATTGCACTTACAAAACCTTATTAAAATAGCATGGGCGACAGCAACACTCCTTGACTGACATTTTAAATTTTCTACTACTTTTTTACAGTAAAACTAAGTGCGATCTACAGATGTGTATTTGGAAAACAGATTTAGTAGAAATCCGTTTGCACACAGTTGAACATGCTATATAAAGTAATTACTTTTTTTAAATTCGATTATAAAGTATGCAAAATCTTATTAACATAACATAGGCGATAACAATACTAACAAAACTTATTAAAATAGCATTGGCGACAGCAAAAATCCTTGGGTGACACCTCAACTGTTCTACATTTAAAAAAAAAGTTATTTTTCGTCGATGAAGGAAAATTTAATGTATCATGCGTATCTACTAATTCATTTATTTACAACATAAATTTCCTAGCTGGTCCACTAGTAAGCATTTATTTATTTAATTCCAGCATTGGGCCAAACGACTTTTCTAATAAGTACTTAGAGTATCTTAGTTTCAGTCCTAAGTATAGAATTGTGCCCGATGAACGGTAATAGTCTAAGCAAAAACTGGGCGACATTCGCCTCTAGTAATACAGAAGTGACGATATGTAATGTTACAAAATAAATGTATTAGAATTGTTAAGAAAATTTACCTTACTAAATAACAATCTCAATAATAACCTCACTTAACACAAATGAATTCAAAAAATAATAGCTTTTAAAAATATACAAACCAACCTCAATGTTTGAACAATAGCCAAAACGCTTTACGATTTTTAAAAGGGTTCACCCGGAAAATATGGGTAATACAACATTCGAAACAAAAAAAACATTTTCAAAATCGCCCTGTAATTGGCGGCATCATCGCATGACATGCGTTTCAAAAATAAAAAATAATTAAATTTGAATTGAGAACCTCCTTTTTCGGTTTAAAAAGGGTAATTCCGAACAATATGTATAAATAAAACAACTTAAAACTAAACAAAAAAGGGACACCGGGACACTGATTTAGTGGTAACTTGTATCTCGGGGGATATTGCTGGAACGTCCCGTAGTTTTGTGACTGCGGTAATTACACGCCACAGTTCTTTAGTTAGCTTGATTTGTACGTTTAATTAGCTATGAGATTCATTACAAAATTACAGCTTACAAACATCGTTGATGGTTATTCGGTATCGCACCTAATCCGTTAAACGACCGTAAGAAAGACTATAATAAAAAATATAATATTGTATTAGCAAGACCAGTTGCAAATCTCTCTTGTGCTTTACACCGCTATAGCCGAACCTATTTTAATGTTGTGAATCTTTAACTTTCTTCTTTATTGTGCGTGCAGTGTTTGTATACTTTTACACATAAATACAGTGCGCTATATTTTAATTTGAGGCATAACAAATTTCGGGCTACACAGGCAGTAGAGTCCTTCAGACTGTGATAGTAGCAAAATAATATGACCAAAGTCACACTACGAATATCCGAAGCATGTCAAGTTTTCTCACGTATTTATTGTGTAAGAGTCATTTGCCAAATGGGTTTGTGTCATAAATGATAAAAATATACGAAACAACTGAAGAGTAACAAAATGTAATAAAAAACAAAAACGAAACGAAAATGTTTTAATTCTCTCATCGCTGCTTTTGATTGGATTTATTATTGCCAGATCAGATCGGAAGTGTTCGGCAAACTTCGTAAATGTCCGTTGAAGCGTGCATCCCGACACCTATTAGGTATAATGAAAATGGATTTCATTGGATATTCACATTTTCTACCGAATCGTTTATCTTGGAAATTATTTTATTATCATCAATTATTGGAAACGGTTCAGTTATTTTTGTAGAAATGGCGGTGACAAGACTACAAAAATATACACTTCTACCCTTTTGGTGTCCCACTGCTGGGTACAAGCTTTCTCTAAACTATCTTACGAGTTCTTAGACAGCATTCTGACAATCGTTAAAAGTAGTCAGAAGCCTAAAATAATCTGATACCTGGTCTAATCACATCAGCTACTGGTTCCTATGGGTATCTAGGTCAGATGGCAGTTGTTAGTTCAATATCTAGCCGCATCAGGTTAGACTGGGAGCCATCCCCTATAGAAATGAGAAAAAGCAAGGGAAATGACGATGACGAATTACAGCTCTAGTTAGGTAGGTATATTCCTCGGTTTTATTACCAGGTCAATTCACAAAAACCCATAAGGATTTAAAATTTTCAAAGAGCACGTGTCCTTAATGTTATATGAAAAGGTAAAAGAACTCAAACTTTGGTACAGATGACTTCCTTAAGGTGTCAACTTCCCTAATTATCTCTAAACTTGGAAGAGAAAAGATTTTTGTAGGTATATACACAGTTGAAAAAGTATTTTAATTTTAAAACATCAAGAGCAGATTTTTAAATTCAAACAACGAAATCTACAGTTTTCTTTACAAGGTTTAACTGAATGGAAGGTCTCCTAAAAAGTCAGTCAACTTTTAAGCCACAAACCTCTGCCAGACGTCATATTTCACACAACAAAAGGCCTGTAGCGGAATGATTTATTATATCATTCGCCATTCACCCATTCGCTCCATTCGTTCCATTCTCATTCCATGGCCGACTGGACTGTGGACAATAGCCCACTCCCTGAATAATGTTATTGAGATATTTTACTTTTGAATTGTGTTAAAATGTGAAAAGTCGGTTTGGTCAAAGATCTTTTAACCCCAAATCTGCTAATCATTATATGAGGGCAACATAGTCACTTTATGAATAAAGATAAAAATATTATTTTCATAGTATTTTCTTAAATTTACGCGAATATCATACATCGAAATAAAACTTTTTTGTAACCAAATTTGTCGGGGTTAATTTTACATTTTAAATCCCTACGTTTCAAAGTCTTTGTAAACTTCATGGTCACCGGTGGACTAAATATTTTAATGTGTAAAATCTAAGGTTTAACGTAATAATATTACGTATTAAAAATCCCATTTTGTAAATATAGAGTTTAAATAAAATATCAATGATAATATAAAAACAGCCTGACTGACATTTCACAGCCAAACCGCTGTGACTAATCAAAATTTGGCGCATAGGCTCTGTATGAGCTCTTAGGTGTACTCACTACAACGGTTTTTAGTGTCTCATTGTTGGACACGGGTCTTAAAACGTCTCACGGAGCTAAAACTACTCAACCGAAATTTGGTATATAAATAGTCTGCGACCAAGGGAAGGACATAGGATACTTTTATCCGACTGCCCAAAAAGAGGTTAATGGTATAGCGCGATAACTGACATACGGGCGAGGCTGCAATCGGAAAGTCTATACCATGTGAAGTACAATTTAACCTAGTTTAAATATAGGAAAAATACCAGTGAAACTCCGTAGTCAGCATCGTTCAAATTGTATGACGAATGAATAAAAAACAAATCTATACACTACACGTCAGAATGAATGAATGAATGAAACAAGTTTTCATTCTTTATTTACCTCTTTTATTTTTTGAAACGTACTGTCATACACCGCAGTTTGTCACTGTGCACGTTGCGATTTTTCGTAAATATAATTCTAAAACTAGGTTCGACTTGCTGTATTTGCATTTAACATCTACTCGAGATATATCGAGACAGAAACCAATAGCAATTTTTTAAATTAAATGTCATCATTCCTTCGAGTTATAACTGACACAAATGTGTAAAAGTGAGAAGTAGAATTGAAATAAAACTACTTTTTAACGGATTTTATCGCGGTTTATTTTAGGTTTTAGATCCTGACGTTTCAAAGTCGTTTGAAGTTAAATACTATTATTTAACTTGCGTTCCGATTTAAGCAAACTGAGCTAACAGTGTCATGAATTAAGAGTTGATTTTGCTTGGGTTTTGGTACAAGTAAATTATTAAGCACTGGGTCCCAAGTTGTTTGTATATTCCAACCATTTTCTCTCATAAAATTAGGATGTTTTTTAATTTCAATAGCTTCGTGGATCATTCTTGGATGTTATTTTTTACGAAAATTAGGAAAATTCCAGACATTTCAAATTCACTACAAAATTTTATGCTGTACATAAACTCTCTCTTCTTTTCAAAATAGATAAAAACTACTGAGATATATCGATAAATCTTGTAAAAGTTTAGTAATAGGGGTTTGTTACGACTTTTCTAAGTTAAAAACTATTCACAGATTGCAAATCGTGGGTTCGATTCCCACTCAAGACAAACATTTGTTTAAATATGTCTGTTTATCTGGGTGTAATTATCTACATTTAAGTATGTATTTACAAAAGAAAAGTATTGTATGTAATATATTACCAGTTATTTGGTTTCCATAGTAGAAGCTCTGCTTAGTTTGGGATCAGATGACTGTGTGTGTTAATGTCCCACCATATAATTACTATTACTTCTTGAATAAGTGCGTAAAAATTATGTCCATCATATTTTTCAATAATCTACATTATTGCAAGCAGTACGGGCCTCGCCTTAGAACAATAAGGTCGCAGGTTCGAATCCTGGTCGTGCCCACACATCTTTGTGTGAATTGTTTCATCTCCGCTGCTCAATATCGGTGAAGGAAAACATCGTGAGGAAACCGACATGTCATTCGAGGATATGTGACATCCACCAATACGCACTTGGCCAATAATTTGTTGGGTTGATAACTTACTGCTTTAGGTTCCCGGGTTGTAGGGATCGATTCCAGTCCGAACGAAAAAATATTTTTTTCCTGATAATACCACAAACAAGCGAATATTATAATCATCATCATTCCCCTCGCCTTTTTCCCATTTCTATTGAGGTCGGCTCCCAGTCTAACCTGATGCGGCTAGCTACCAGAATTATACGAGCGACTGCCATCAGACCTCGAAACCCGTAGGGAACCAGTAGCCGAGATGGTTAGACCAGGTGTCAGATTATATTGGCCACTGACTACATGTAAGGATTGTCATAGATGTGTTAAATGACAACCGGGACCGACGGCTTAACGTGCTCTCCGAGACACGGAGGGTAGTCCCTCAACTAACCAGACACCGAAACAATTTTCTGTTGTTACACAGTTATTGTCCGGGGCGGGAATCGAACCCGCGACCTCCCGGCCACAGTATAGCCCAATCGGACGGCTTACACCGCTCGACTACCGAGGTCGTCCACAAACAAGCAAATGTAATACGATTTTTTGGTACTAAACCACCAATTTCAGCACTGCTACTCCTGTGCGCCAGGATCAACAGCGGTGCAGTGAAGATTTGAATCCCGCTAAATACCACGACACCTAAACTGTCTTGGATCCCGCACGAATTCAATCAGAAAGACAAGAGGAGGAATTGGACAGTGAGATAGTCCACTTCCCTCCAGGTTAAGCGAGAGACAGCTGCAATGAGCAGAGTTTCACTTACCCACTTTAAAATACATTAAAACATAACGGGACCTTCACTTCAACCCTTTTTTAGTATCCCACTGCTGGGCACGGGTCTTCTCTCAGCTATCTTACTAGTTGAGAGAGTTTAAGCCTTAAATCCACACACGCTGGCCAAGTGCGGGTTGGTGGATGCCACATTTACTCGGATGATTAGTTCTTAGACATTCTGGTTTCCTCACGATGTTTTCCTTCACCGATATTGAGCAGCGGCGATGAAATAATTCACACAAAGATGTGTGGACACGACTGGGATTCGGACCCGCGACCTTATATTTTTAAGGCGAGGCCCGTACCACTGCGCCACCGCTGCTCACGGGACCTATTTTGATATATTTAACGTTACACTGTTTTGTTGGAAAACGATTAAGTGGATTAAGGATCAAATAAATAGATATTAGGTATGTAGGCTTTTGAAGGGTTTTAGACTAAAAATATCAGGATTAGCAGACAACTTTAGGTAGGCGTGAATAATCAGGTAAGAAGACGGTATTTCAATAAATAACTACGGCAAATATCACTTCACCCCAATCTCTCGATAGCACAATCACGAATTCTACCAGTTAATTACAGATCGTTAAGATTACGTTGGATTAAATCGTAACGTTCACCAAGCACGTTATTGCATCTGCACTTCCCGACGACACAACGGTGCAACACACAGTGTCAGCCATTCTAAGATGGCCGCTTCACCCCTGGTCAGTGTTCATTCGTTCGTTCATATTGATATTTTTGATTGACAGCTGACTTCAACGACTGACGCGATGACAGTATAAAATGACAGCTGATACATTGAGAAGTAGATGTGCCAACAGGTATAACACTAGTATATTATA
Source organism: Meganola albula (assembly GCA_936450015.1). Classification (NCBI taxonomy): domain Eukaryota; kingdom Metazoa; phylum Arthropoda; class Insecta; order Lepidoptera; family Nolidae; genus Meganola; species Meganola albula. The sequence goes on from OW388159.1 coordinate 494,432, forward strand.
TTTGTCTCCAATTAAACACATATCTCAAAGCACACATCTATCTACATTTAAAACACACGTCATAAATGTAAACCCAATAATTGATCGCAATGTATAAAACGAACCGAGCCGTTAGTTGGCTAATGTCACAGACACAGACACCAAGAACAAGGTCCAATATTTTTACCTACCTATTCCAAAACTCAGAGCAACAAATGTTTGCTTACTCTATCAAAAAGAACACTCTAACACACAAAATATAAGCTTTAAAATCGAACAACATAGAAACCACTCACAATTTGACCTTCAACAAAACAGCTTCAACTAATCCTCCTAGTTTTATTTTTTTGGAAACATAAAGACATAAGTTTACCCAAACAAAAGTCGACGTATATTATTAAAACACGGAACCCTGTACGAAAAATTCTAAGTTAATCATCTGTTTAGGAATGGTGAATTTGAGCTTAAAAACCTTTTAGATTGCGATAGGGGCTTGGTTTAGAAGGAAAAGCTTATTACGTACAGGTTTTACAAAAAAAAATTCACTTGTAACATTTTTTGCTCCAAAGGATAATTTCTTAGCAAGGTTTTGTACAAATGTAACTGAATTGTTTCTACGAGAAACTTTCTTTGGTTAAATATGTTTTATAAAAAAAACATCTGGTATAAACCGAAGGTTACCAAATACCTTGAAGCTAACATTAGTGATCCGGTTCATTTTCCTTCAGATGCTATCTGACCAAATGATCTTACTGAATTTGAGTCAATTACTTGTTATATTGTTTCAGTAGTTAGTAGTAGCGTTGTTGCAATAACGATAGTTTAGCTATCGTTCATTGATCTTGAAAAATAGTCGATAGCTAGTGCGAATAATCCTATTAAACCTATCGAAACGTTGCAATTCTATATAGTATATAGTATCGATAGTGAAAATAAGGCAATACTATTGAAAGCTGTTGATACTATCAACGTACTCGTATATACTAAACATACCTATAAAGAATAATAAACGAATAATAGTTAAACTTAACACACATAACAGAATAGATCCGGACGAAATTTGGCTCATAGATACTCAATCATTTAGAGAAACAAGTTGGCAAGTGCCCTCACTTGCCAAAAATAAAAGGCTCTCAAAGCATGCTTTCGGTCTCTCACTTTGACAGGGTTTATCCCAACGATGGCATAGACGACAAAAATAATTGAAAAATTAAACTAAATTGAAATCTCAAGCCATTTAAGTTTATATAAATTAACATCCTTAAACTACAAGCTACAAATAAAAGTACAATTGAATAAGCATAAATAGAAAACTAACAACAAAATAAATCCATATGAAACAATATGGAACATTACAAGCCTCTAGTTCCAGTTGAAAGTGTTGAAACTTCACACGAAGGCGCAGATTACCATAAATCACGGCCAGATGGTGACTCGTGAATATTTGATAGGTTTTGTTTTACAAGAAAACTTCACTTATCCGAATTTGGATTAGATGGGATTGGATGGTTTGTAAATAATAACAAATAATGACCCTTCGTTTATTAAACACTGTAGCAACTAGAAATTAAATGATAGATTTAATTATATCATTTTAATTCCGCAAAATACTTTGCCAAAATACCGTTTACCGAAATCAAAAGTCCACAAATTAGATTTGACACAATACATGTAAAACTTCAACAAAGCTACTTTTGCTGTAGCAGAGTAATAATTATTATATGATTTACATCCATCTATCTTCACATTCACATTTATAATGGTTGCACAGTTGATCCAACAGACTTGTTGAACTTATTTCGCTGCGATTTATAACGTTACTAGCTTCCGCCCGCGGCTTCGCCCGCGAAATTGATCTCACTAATCTTGTTTTTTCATACAAACTTTGGAACCCCGTTTCACACCCTTAAAGGGTGAGTTTTGAAAAATCCTTTTTTAGTGCACCCCTAGACTCCATAAGGAACCTATGTGCCAAATTTGAAGTCTCCAGACCCAGCGGTTTGGGCTCTGCGTTGATATGTCAGTCAGTCAGTCAGTCAGTTTCTTCTTTTATATATATAGACGATAGCTCAGGCTGCTGGACATAGGGCGGTCATGCAACCAGACGATCCCGGTTCGTAATATATATTTTTTAAATTCTTTCATTTTGTGAGAAAAAGTAATATTGGGAGTTCTATATAATTTTCGAAAAAAAACCGAGCAATGCTTGGTCATCCAGTTACTTCTTATTTGCCATTCACGACAACAAAGGCGGTTTTGTTCTTATTATCTTAAATTCAATTGTTGGTTCTAAAAAAAAGATCATCTATTATTATTTTATCGTCTTTTATAATTTTTTTTATAATTTTCATAAGCAATTCTACTCTTAGTTCCAAAATTTTTGAAACGAAATTTCTTATTTTTCTAAGGCTTTCTTAGCCTCTATAGCCTAAAGACTTACCGCATAGTCCCCATATTTATTTACATTCAGCATACTTTCTATTAAAATTACCTTGCATATCACAATAAAAATGTTTATTAGTTTCCTTATAGACTCCAATCTTCTACTGCCTTCAAAATGTCACCAACGGATCAAATTCCCGGGTTATGACTTACAATGTATCATCCAATTTCAATCAAAATCCAACTCTAACACCACCCTTTAAAGATCGCATTCAGTTTTCATCCAATAAAAATGTTATCAGTCGGATATATGACACAGTTACTCAATTTTACGGAGTTATAGACTTTAGATGAAAATGAATTGAGTGTAAAATCCTTTGTCAGGTTTTAGTTAGTTTCACATGCATTGGATATCGTGTATGGTCAATACAGGGCTATGAAAAGTTAATCTTGTTTGTTTCAAATGGAAATGTTTAGGGGATTACAAAGGTACATGTTTTATTTAGGTTTAATCTATCAGCGTGTTTGAGCTTGCTGTTTGGATACTAAGCGTTGTTATTTTGAGCTTTGTTTGAATAATCAAATGTTGTTTTTGTTGTATTGACATTTCTGTTGATTGAATAATGCATCGTTGTGTATTTTAACCATAATTTTATCGTCATTTATCTTTATATCACTATACTACTAATGCAAGTCAAACCTTTCCATATAATCTGGATATCAGTATGCGGCTTTCTTAGCCAACGGTTCATGTGACTACATCAGATATGATCAACCTCAACTTCTTTATCGCTACGCTACAAAATATCATCAGAATTTGAGTTATGGCAAAAAAACAGCAGTATATACGAGCTGCATTAATCATTATTACTAAGATTTCCAATTTAGTGCGGGTCTTTGGTCCTAATTTCTTAGGAGGTCTTGCAGTTTAGTGACAAAGCAAATCCCTTGGAACAGGTGATAAATTGTAGCTTTTAAAAGCTAAATTTTTGTATACCATTTTTAAATTTTTTCTGTTTACAAATAATTCTTTGGAAAATTGGAGGAATTCCTTATTCTTGCCTTTATCTGCTCGATAAAACTCAAAAACAACAATTTTCATTAACATTCTCGTGTTTATGAGTCAGTTTCTCGCAACATTGTGCTTCAATGGTATCATGGGTATGTGTGAAACAAAATGAGCGTGCCATCGTGATTTTCCGGTCGAAGGCGGCTCTGAACGAAGGTCTTACGGGCCGTTGATTCAAAGCCTCGTGGGAGTTAGAGGGTGCTAAAAATAAAGTTTGACTTAAATTATTCATTTTCATCTTTATTTAAGCTGGGTTATAGTTAACTGCTTCGTTCTCTAGTAAAATAAGTTAAGTAAGTATCAATATTTTAGTGTCCTACTACTGGGGAGTTTTCTCTTTATTATCATAACAGTACACTACAGCTCTAGTATACCTAAGTTGTCTTGATATTTTACCAGAAAAATTCATCTTCATTTTTCCAACGGAAGTTTAGGTAAGTACATAAAAATTCTTTTCTTATTATGCAGTACAATTTTAGTAATAAGAAGCAGCTCAAAATTTAAAGAGAAAATCAAACGATTTTACAGTACTGGTCAATCTCAGTGTGCCTAGTTACAAGAATAAAATAATTTTGCGGTTTTATAGCAGTTGTCCGGAAGTAACCGAATAATGAGCTTTTTCCAAGTAACCTAAGCTTTTACCAACCCTTTCTATAATTCCTTTATTGTCCAGTTGCCCATAAAAAGCCTATGGTTGGTCATTACACAGAAATTCACTTACAACGCCACGCCAAGACGTAGTGACAATGCAATATTGTTTTATAGCATACGATACGATATTGACACGATTTTTAAAAAGATCTTGTTTTATCATGATGATGATGTCGGAACTGGACTATACTTAAGTAGTTAATCAATAGTTCTATGTTGGCGATAACATCACGATGATAGCACGCCTGTATTATCCAAACGTGTAGGTAGAGGTGAATATCAACCACATTTCGGTGGCTATGTTTTAGATCTCACACGTAACAGAGTACGAGTATTTTGCACAATACAAAACATTACACACAAACAAAAACTTTGAGCTGCTAAGTATCTCTAAGTACATTAGAATTATTTTAACGCAACCTGGGAATCCAATCCCACACCCCATACGGTTATTAATCAAACTGATTTACTACTGGAACACCGAGGTAGTCTCTAGATGTGTTAATAATCTCTGGTGGTAGATGCAGTTAAGTATGATGGTAGGTAATACGGATGGATTGGAAATGTTATTGATTGCCGTACTAGGTGCTTACTATAGATACTTGAAAAATACCATCTCAGGTCCCGGTGCTTGTTTTATTGGTTAATAGGTAGTCACTATTAAATATTTTGAAATAATGGTGTTAAAATTCGTCGTAAAACTGGCGTTTTACATGTGGGTGTGGTGTTCATTTGAGTCGAATGCAAACCGAAAGATGGGCCCGAATAGCCACTCAGACGGCAGACGTTGCCGAGGCAGACAGAGAAAATGATGACAGGACGATATAGATGCCTGCAATATGTAGGGGACAAGATGGAATACTTAGGGCAAAGCCTCTGCCCTGCAACTGGACAGTACAGGTTAGTTAAAAACATCGTGTCGTATAAACAAGGCCAACCCTTCAGACCGGTATCAATCATTCTTATTGGTGAGTGTGGCCTTTGTGCTCAGATTAACTAGCTCTACACCACAATGACAATAAACTTCGTATCGCATTAACTTATGAGAAATGGCCTCTTCCTAAATTTGATTCCGTCCATTGTGTACTAGAGTAGAATGGTTATTGGTGTCCTATTCTACCATCATTTCAGAAAGTGAAACATTTTGAAAAAGTACGCAATTTACACTTATTTACCGTCTAATTTAGGGTAATGGGGTAATCGTTCTTCTATTCTTCTTAGTTACCCTCTTCACAGATTAGTCGTGATCGCCATGTAGCATTGCAAAGGCAGATTTGTACTTCAAAATGTCCCGTTACCTCTCACTGCATCATCATTTTTTTTAATCTGCTTAGACTGGTAAGACCTACTACACAACCTTTCCCAATTTGTGGTCTACACTCGAGAACTCGTCATCGATGACAACGAGTAGGTTAAGCAGAATATGACCGGCCCTATACCACTTCAGCTTACTCATCTGATGGGTTACATAATATCACTAATACTTATTTTTTTCTATTTCAAACACCTCCTAAATAATTAAAGGTTAATCTATTCTTCCAAAGTGGACAAGTTAAGACAAAGAGCTGTTCCAAAAAAACTTCTGTTTACTATTAAATCGTGAAAAAGATTGTTGTTTCTGGAAAATATAAAACATTCAAAAATAAACAAAACAATAACAAATTGTGTATCTCACTCATATCGTTCCCAAGTTCTCTGAACACTTATCGACAAAATCCCTAATCCCAGAAGGTATACACGTTCTGTTTCACGAAAGGATATGCTAATCCAAAGGGACTCCGAAAACTCGAGGCGACGCTTATTTATAAGCAATAAATAAGCGTCGTGCTATGAAAAATCTATACGATATGTTTTTTAGATCGGTTGATGTTTCGATGAGATGCGAGTCTCAAAGGCATTGAATATTATTATAAGATAATAGATAGATACATGACATACTCTGAAAATTGGTAGGAACGAAGTTCCTTATAGGAAGTATGATCAGCACCATCTGTGAATCTAATAAGAATAATATTTTATTGACCTGCTTAGCCATTAAATTTCTTTTGCAGTAACCAACAAGACTGGATATTGGCGAAACTATTTGTAAATAGCGAAAGGAACTTCATCCCAACCGGCTGTCCAGAAGACGCTACAAACAAATTCATTCTTCGTCGGTTATAACTTACATAATTCTTCAAACGATCGAAGTATATTCACCATAACGACATTTTTAACATGCAATATTGTTTCTTTTAATCGTAAAAGAACTCAATTACTCGATTTCCTTAACACCCTTAAAATTTTCATGTGAATATTAAATAATATTTTTTAAAATATAAAATATTTTAGCATCAAGACTACGTTTAACTGGATCAAAACGCGACGTTTCATTAGCTAATTGAATTGTGCTCATCATCTAGTATATAAACCTTATTACTGCCGTAAAATGTGCAGCCTGTATAAATAAACTTTTATTAAGATGGACATAAAAATTATATTGATGTAAGAATATTGTTTTATTCCCTTATATGAGTGTAGTGGTTAGTATATTCCAATCCTGCGCTAACCCACATAAGCTTATTGAGACTGAATGGCACATTCATACATGGAAGCGGTTCTTCAATCTTCACATATATGCCATGGGTGGCGACAATAAACTAGTGGAAGGCTTTGGCCGTGGTTACTGACAAAGTCTTATCTCCAAGCAACCTTGCCATGCTTTAGTGCGATATCGGTTACCACCATGACGATGCTTACAATTTTTAATAAGAACATTGATCGGCAGTGGGATAGCGATCGACTTATTTGGGAATATTTCTATTCTAAATTGAACAGTTTCTGCGTTATTTAAAAGTCATTTAAAATACTGTGTGTTTGCTGCCCCTGGTTTTATGTTAATTTTGTGCGATTTAGATGAGCATTTAAATTTAAATACATGCTAATGTGGATAAAGGCATTCAGCCTTACCCTATTCTTTTCACTTTTTTTATCTTTTAGTCTACGCATTTACTTTAAGGGTTTTAAACCTCTTTCTCATAGAGCAAAATGGCAATTTCGGTAAAATTATGTTTAATAATTTATTTATGTTATTTTGTTTTAAGATTTTCACCTTTGTCGATGGGATAATTTTCGTCTTCAATCTAACTTTCCACACACGGTCCCAGGGAGATGCAAATCAGGTAATAATAAACTGGTGAAAAGTAATTAAGACTGATCCATTAAAACTGTCTCTGTGGTCGAATGGTAAGCGTGTTCGTCGTTCGTGATTCCTGGGTCTAGCATAAAGACTTCTAATAAAACCACTCGAGGTACCCGATGAACGGCAATAGATAGTACCAATAGGTTCGCTCCCTATTACAAGGGAATTAAACATAGCCGGCAAAAAGTGGGTGATATTCACCTCTGCCTACACTTACGGGTAAAACAGGCGTGACTGTATTATTTGCATCAAGTTTATAGTCTATTAGTTTCCACCCGCGGCTTCGCCCGTAAAATTGATCGAACTAAACTTGTTTCTCCATACAAACTTTGGAACCCCGATTCACCCCTTTAAAGGGTGAGTTTTGAAAAATCTTTTCTTAGTGCACCTCTAGACCCCATAAGAAACCTATGTGCCAAATTTGAAGTCTCCAGACCCAGCGGTTTGGGCTCTGCGTTGATATGCCAGTCAGTCAGTCAGTTTCTTCTTTTATATATTTAGATTTCGTTTCATTTATAGTCTATTTCGTTTCATTTGAGATCATTTAACTTATGAAAATGAAATGAATTGGATTTAATTTGCTACTTTTTAGTACGTCTACATACAAAAGCATGTTTTCAGTTGTATTTATAACACTTTCTATAATGATTCTTTTATTTTGTCTGTCTTTATTGACTTTATGGTCACTGTAATATATCTCTTCCGCACCACCTATCGGGACAGTCCCCAATGTTTTATTGTTACGACTACCTTTACAAGTAGACACGTTGACCTGTACTAAGAACACTTTACGATCACAATATTTATTAGTTGTCCATTGCTGGTTAAATTCCACTAGTGTTGGTTTTAATAACAAAATGTTTCATTTATAGTTGTCTTATTCGATTCATACATTTTGCCTTTTTTTATTTTTTATTACTATTTTATTTTTTGTTTTCAAATTACATCATTTAATTGATAAATAGCAATGAACTAACCGCCTGCACTATTTGAGAGGGTAGGTTGGAACGTTAGCTTAACGTGTTCCACCTAATGGAGCTTCATTCCATTTCCACCTTCTTACCGAAAATGACTCGAATTACTTACTATTTACTAGGTAATGTGCTTTCCATCATATAAAATGATCGCATTGATTGCTGTTTATTACGATTTTTAAAGGCTATTGCATCACAAACCAAATTGTAGAAAATTTATTACCGACCCCTGTACAAAATTTTGTGGTTCGTATAACATTATTCAAAATCGATTGCTCGTTTCGTAGTGTGTAGCTATACAAAGTTCTAAACATAAACGTCAATGGATATTAAATTAATCACATTTTATTGCTATTTTAACTCGTTTTAGATGACGTCGTAAAGTTTTGGGAATCTATTACTTTTGGTAATGGCATGATTAGGGCAGATATTGCGATTCAACCAAAATGGCACATGAGATTAAAATTGTTATACCACTTTATGAAGCCTACCCTCAAGACTAAAAATGTATTCAAACAGCACCTACAGCATTTCCATAAAAATCTATAACAAATTTCCGGAAGTCATAAAAACAAAAGAATTTAATCCATTTTTCAGAATTAAAATCCTCTTCTAATACAAAAATGTTATTATTTTATACAAGATTACCTAAATGACAAATTTGAATATGATTTTTTTTTACTGCTTTCTACCGGATTTTATCGCGGTTTATTTTAGATTTTAGTTTTTAGTTCACGGGTGGACATGAAGTCTTTTCATTTATATTTAAGTATGTGTTTACAATAGAAAAGTATTAGTAGTATATTACCAGTTATCTGGTTTCTATAGTACAAGCTCTGCTTAGTTTGTGATCAGATGGACGTGTGTGTTATTGCCCTAATAAATTATTATTATAATATCAAAATATAAAAAACGTGTTTATTAAAATAAATATGCTTTATTTCCTCAAAATTTGCGCACTGTTTAAAAAGATTACGCTAAGCAATAGTATTTGATAATCGTCCAAAGAATAAGATAAAATTAAGAAAAGAAGATACGAAGTCCTTTTATTATATCCCCTAGTCAAAAAGTTCAATGCAATAAATATACAAGAAATATACAAGTTTGTCGCGATACCACACTTACGGAATAAATCACCTCTCGTCCGGGAAATTGCTGACTTGTATTCCTACGATACTACGTAGGGATGGCACAGTAAATGTCGATTAAATATCATAATTAATAACAAAAGACTCGCCCTCACGTATTTATATTTTGTGGAGACCTAAACTTAAAGGTCGGTCAACCAATTAATCGGCTTAATGATTTTGTGGTGTAAATTTGAGAAACAATTTTGTACGTTGAACATAGATATATAAGATTGCATCTGCGCTTATATTTTATGAAGATACTAGCGGACCCGGCAGACGTCGTTCTGCACGTTAAAGCAGTGCCATCTACCGGGTCTCAGACCTACCGAATATAACCAATAATAAATAATAGGTATCTTAGCCGGTTTTCGGCACTTCTTCGCTTTCTAAATTTTCTTTTTTTTTATTTTGTAACCATCCTCGTACTTAAAGAAATATTAAAAAAAAATTAGCGAAATCGGTCCCGCCGTTCACGCGTGACGTCGTGACAACGGAAAACGGGTTTCATTTTTATATATATAGATAGTGAATATAATCTGTATTTTTTCCGGCTGTGGACGTCCTATACCTACATATTATTCAGATAAGTCTATTGCCGTTCATTAGGTACTATTCATATTTTTAGCTTCGGGTTAGGTACAACTAAAAGTGTTTTACATTAAAATAATCACTTGTAGAAATGAAATGAAATGAAAATATGCTTTATTTTTTTTTGAGACGCGAGTCTTCATAAAAATAGTCCAATTTCTTTTCCTAACGTGCAGTGAATGACTGGCAACAACTACCAAAAAACTCAGTAGGCTTTTTTCTTTTTTAAATGAAGTACTTATATTTATTACATTTTGTTTGTATATTGTGTTGAATTAGAGCGACTTAATTCCAAGCGTTTTTATCCGTTAGTACACGTCTACTTAATTACACGTCCTGGCATCCAAAACCAGTAACTCAGCGTACTATCTTACTACTAGGATCAAAAAGGTTGTGTGAAAATGTCGAAATCAACGCTTAAAAGATTTCACAAAGAAATTCACTTAATTCTGTTAAGTACCTGATGGTAGGTGACTACTTTAATCTAAAATAGTTCAAAAATTATGTACAGCCAATAATATCGACCTCGACGTAAATTTAATCGACTTTGTCACACCACTAAACTCCGCTGTGTCATCTAATTTCCGTGCGGTACGAACGCGGACGAATGCGTTGTCAAACTCGCGCCACGGAGATTAGAACATTGTACTACACCCTACTGTTGCTGAATCTATAAAGCAATAGCGTTCTCGCTTGTATTACAAGGTGTAAGCAGAGGTAAAAGTTTTCCTAATATTTTAAATCACGAATTTTTTATCAACGTAACTGTGTGTAACAATAAATAGTTTATTTAAGTAAGTACCAACAGTTATTTTTATGATTTGTATCTCGGGAAAAAGATCAGCATTGCCATCCAACGCGAAAATACCGTTATCCTTCTGGGTACGATCCCTGAAGATAATGATGTGGAAGAATTTTGAGACGCATTTGTTAGTTAGAAAATCCGCATCAAAATTCCTTCTAGGCATCAAAAATTAATAATATATATAGGTTAATATTGAGATTGTTATTCAGTTAAGTCAATTTTTACTGTCAATTGTATCATATTTATGTTATAAATAAACCTATAGGTACATTGTAGTTAAGTTATTGAATAAATATTAGTACATTAAAACAATCTTAAACGTTTCTGTAGTTGAAATAAAACTACTTTAAATTAGATTTTTTTTTATTTAAGATCCCGATGGTTCGAAGTCTTTTCAGCCTTCATGTTCACAGGTGGACTGAGGTATTTGACATCCAAAAATATTAATCATAATTATTACTAACTTCCATAAAGTAGTTTTATTTCGATATGTGATATTTCCGTAAATCTAAGACAGTACTACGTTGCAGTAGTTAAAACAAAAGTTATGGAATTTCAAAAGTTTACAACGCAAACTAAGTTAACATCACTTTACATGGTAAATAATGTGCGGAAGGATAAAATTTGTTAAATAAATCACTCGAAACTTAGAATAACTTGAACTACCAAGTTTTGTATGCGGTCTACAAAATAATGCATGTTTATGGGTTAAGTGACTTACTAAAGTAAAGTTCACTGAACGCTAACCGAATGATTATTTAATAGGTATATTACTATAGTCATCATCATTCCCCTTGCCTTTTTCCCATTTCTATTGGGGTCGGCTCCCAGTCTAACCTGATGCGGCTAGGTACCAGAATTATACGAGCGACTGCCATCAGACCTCGATACCTTAGACCTACCGAATATAGGTAGACAATTTTATTGTAATAAGTTGGATTTTGCCTCGCTCTAAATATATTCGGTATTTAGAGTGAGGCAAACTCCAACTTCTTACGGAGTTCATAAATAATGATACACAAAAGAATTTACATAATCTCTTCCGAACAGTTTGAAGTACAGCTTAACTGTCCCTAAAGCACATGCGAATTAATTAAAATATCTAATTTAATATATTTTGTATAAATAATTATTTCCAACGTAATGTTGGTGAAGTAAAACAATTGTTGAATGAAAACGTTGTGAGGAAACGGGCATTACTAAGAACCCCGCAGAACCCCGCACTCGTGTCCAGCTATGGGACACTAAATAGGGTTGAATTGGTGTTGCTACTTACGTATTAAAAAAAATCACAACATTAGAGCTATCTGCATTTAGAGCAGCGGTGGCGCAGCGGTACGTGCCTCGCCTTAGAAATACAAAGTCTCAGATTCGATTCCCGGTCATGACCACACATCTATGTGTCAATTGTTTCATCGCCGCTGCTCAATATCGGTGAAGGCAAACATCGTGAGGAAACCGGCATGTCTAAGAACTAATCATTCTAGGACATGTGACTTTCACCAACCCTCGCTTGGCCAATGTGTGTGGATTAAAGCCTGAACTCTCTCAACTCTTAAGATAGTTAAGAGAAGACCCGTACCGTGCAGTGGGATACTAAGGTTGAAGTGATTCAATGGATATGAGAATTGGTCGTAAAGTCTATTTCATATCGCTAACACCACAGGTACTTACACCACCCGGGCGAAGCTGGGGTGGGCAGCTAGTATCATAATTCGTTGCCCTTGCCTTTTTCCCATTTCTATTGGGGTCGGCTCCCAGTCTAACCTGATGCGGCTAGCTACCAAAATTATACGAGCGACTGCCATCTGACCTCGAAACCCATAGGGAACCAGTAGCCGAGATGGTTAGACTAGGTGTCAGATTATATTGGCTTCTGACTACATGTAACGATTATCATAGATGTGTTAAATGACAACCGGGAACGACGGCTTAACGTGCTCTCCGAGGCACGGAGCTAGTATATAAATAAATAAAGGAATATTAAAAACGAATCCCTCATAAAAATAAACTAGACCTCTGAAGTGTCTGTATGGTAAGAGTGACCAAGAGAAGTATAGATTCTTTTAAGAAAGAATTCTAGAAAGTCTAAAGACGGAAGTCTTCAATCAGTGCGTCCTACCCGTTGTTCATAAATTTAAAGTCGCTCAGCGAGCTATGGAAAGGACTATACGCGAATACGCAATCAAGTGATCCGACAGGGAACTAAGCTAATCGACATAGCTCACCGAATTAATAACCTGAAGTGGCAGTGGGCCGCAGAACCGACAACCGTTGAGGTAAACAAGTTCAGGAGTGAAGACCACGGATTGGCAAACGTAGCGTAGGACGCCTCAGACTAGGTGAAGTGACGATCTAAAGCTGGTTCGTGGTCGGTGGTGTGCTTTGGGAGAGAGGCCTGTGTCCAGCGGTGGACTAATAGGCTGATGATGATAATGATACCAAGTTAAAATAAATGTTTTATTTTTCTTAGTTATAAACCTATTTTATAACCCTAAACAAATTTTTGAAAATAAAATATATGTTTATCGGTACAGGGGGCCGATCAGAGCTTAGCAGCAGATAAGAACTTATTATGTGGGTGTGGTTACGAGTAACAAACAAAGTTAACTTAATCACACTATTAATTTGTTACAAAATGTTGAAATAATACAACGAGTGGTAAGACAGTTTCTAGACTTATGTTGGTTGCACGGCTGTCTGTAGACTGGGGACAGTTAGTGTATGTAGCGATGTTCGTGTATGTCCCCCTTTCGTCACCCGTGCGAACCTCGGGCTAGACTGTGTCGAAGCGTATCCGCCTCGCTGTTAAGTCTGCTCCCGTACTAATGATTTCTCCCACATGTTTATAATCTGTAGTGATTGTTTGTCTTCATAACATTTACATTTGAAGACTTTTGACTGAAAACCAGGATTATCAAACAACTCAAGTTAGGCGTGAATTATCGGGTAAGAAGACGGTGTTTCAATAAAATAACTACGGCAAATATCACTTAACCCCGATCTCTCGATAGCACAATTATTAATTCTACCAGATAATTACAGATCGCTAAGATTACATTAGATTAAAGCGTAACGTCTACCGAACACGTGGTTGCATGCGCACCTCCCGACGATGCAATCGTCCCACACGAAGTGTCAGCCCTTCTAAGATGGCCACTTCATCCGTGCTCGGTGTTCATTCATTCGTTCACATTGATACTTTCTAGTGACAGCTGATACATTGAGAGGTAGATGTGCTTACAAATTAGTAAGAAAGCGACAAATCCATTTTAACTGCAGACTTTTAAGAAATTAATGATTATGGGGTTTGATGTCTATGGCTAAGAGGGAATGTCCGAGTGCCATAATAATTAGGTTTAAGTAGAATAACTTTATTGTTGCACTTGCGAAATATTCACAAACAAAGAACCATTATCTTTAATTACTTCCACAAAATAATTTCACATATTTCCACCCCTAAAAAGCATCCCTTATTAAACATATTATCACATCACGTCCTCACTATATATTACTGGCCATCCTGTTATAAATAAAGGGGTGGGCAGTGAAATTATACGACGGGCGTGATCTTACACTCTTTGTTCTTAGAATATTAATAACAGAGTAATGGTTGAAGCTTATTTCTAAAGCTCTGCACGTAAAGCTCGGATGGAGATGACGTTTAGACTTCCTGACATACCTAACTGTATATCATACTAGCTATATTAGCGTCGACAGCACGTATGCCTGCTATCGCGCTAAATCATTAACCTCTTTTGGGCAGTAGGATAAAACTATCCTATGTCCCCAGGTCTCAAACTATTTCCATACCAAATTTTATCCAAATCAGTTCAGTAGTTTTGGCGTGAAAGTTAGTCAGACAGACTAGTACCTACTACTACTTTTCCGACCGCGGCTTCTCCCGCACGTATGTCGGTTATCGCACTAAATCATTAACCTCTTTATACGCAGTCAAATAAAAACTATTCTATATCCTTCCCTGGCTCTCAAACTATCTCTATACCAAATTTGATCCAAATAGGTTCAGTAGTTTCGGTGTGAAAGCGCGACAGATATAAAGAGTTACTTTCGTGTATATGTAAGGAAGTAAGGATTATAGTTAGGTATTTACTAATAAAGTTAGGATACCTGAATGAGAGAAGGGTTGAATAGTTCTAAGAATATTAATACTCAGTAATGGTGAGAGCTTAATTGTAAAGCTCAGCACGTAAAGCTTTGTTGGATTGAATGGATGCCTTTAGGTCGGTTGTTCAATTATTAAGGCTTTAGGTCAGATAGTTTGGTATTTACCTATTTTTAAAATAGTATTTCACATTGAAATTAAACTACTTTTTAACGGATTTTATCGAGGTTTTTTAAGATTCTAGATCCCGACGTTTCAAAGTGTTTTCAGACTTTATGGTCACGAGTGGACTGGGGTATTTGACGTCCAAAATTATTAATCACAATTATTACTGACTACCTACAAACATTATTACTTTTACTTAAGTTGCGTTCCGATTAAAGCAAACTGAGCTCACAGTGTCTTGATTTCTGAGTTTATTTAGCTTGTGTTTTGGTTTACTTGTAGTTGTACCAAAACTCAGTAATACTTAAATAATAGTCAGTACCAAAAAAGGTGATTATTTTACAGTCTCAAGTGATCAATATATAACAACAATTCTTCAATACATCGTCAGATTGCGAGTACAATACTGCAATATTCTGAAAATCTCATACAAACCCTCTTTGTGGCTCCTAAATTGATTTTCCGGAGTTATCTATGCCAGGAACTAGTAACAGATAGATTTGAGGTATTGAAAAATTGACAACTTTGGTCCAAATAAAAAACATTCGCAAGTTGAACTGTCACACACATGTGCATAATGGCACTTTAATTAATATACACTTTTTTTAGAAAATGGTAAAGTGTCACTAAAATCTAAAATAGTTAATATCTTTTAATTAAACAATAAATAATATTAAAAAAAAATATCTATATAGGAGTAATTATTATTAATGAATTAAAAATTCGTAGATGGCGCTGCCGTCATGTAAACATTGGCTCCGTGTTCATTACATTTAAAAAAATATTAGAATTGAATACTTTACTGTGAAAGTGATTTAAATTGACAATATTGGAACGATACAAAGATTCTATCGTTTTCTATACCTTTACATTCTTAAAAGTGAAGCAAAACTGAAAAAAGTGCAAGTGATTTTCAAATACTTTCTACTGACTTAAGCAGTGCAAATAAACTTATAAATCAACAAAAAGTGTAGTTGCTAGAAAAAATAAACCCTAAAATAACCTCTTTAAATATGTGTAATGTGAAATTTGTGCATTTCTAAAAAAATTATTTTGACAGTTCCGTATCATAATGAGTCACAATATTAACTGTTAAAAAATTCAAAAACTAATTTCGCAATAGTGTAATAGATAAATTTAACTAAAAGTGATATGCTTAAACAGCTCCGCGGTTAAATGTACTGTTTTTCAAAATATGTTTTTTTGTAGATCCAAGAGACCCTGAGATCGAACCCCGGCACTGTGACTTTATTTATTTATTTTTTTGATTTGTTGTTTCCCTTTTATTTTTAGTTCTAAAAATATCGATAATAGAACAGTTCGTGAAAATTTATGATTTATTGTTGAAGACGAAATGAACAATAACATAAAAATACTTGACGATTTTTTTAATTCTAGTAATACCGCCATCTATCATCAAACAGGTACACTATTCTAGCCAATGTTACCAACGTATAAAAAAAAATTAACTAAGTTGTTGCTAGCATCAAAAAAGGTGACAATATTGTCTAAGAGACATCTATCGGCAATCCAATATATTATGCTACCACAGACCTATATGATCGCTATTTTGACACCTGTTAAGTAAACGGAACAGCAAGGTGGTTGGACTATCTGCTTAGTACCCAATACGTTCATGGTTTGAACCCCACTTAAGATCTTCACTTTTTGTAGATTGGTTGACCTCACAAAATGAATTTCCTTGAAAATATAACATTCCGGCGACGTACTCGCACTAAATCTGAACCAAGTATTGATGACAGTGACATTATTTCTCAAACTTTGAATTGTACTTCGACTAGCTTACCGGACATATCCGAAGACGAGGACAATGAGCAAATAAAAACATTAAAGGATGAGATTGACAGACTCACGTCAGAATTGAGAAGCGCACACAAAGAAATTGAGCTGTTATCACTTGAAAACAGTAACCTAAAGAATATTAATGAAAGTTTTAATAAGAAAAACGATTTATATAAGCAAATAGTTAATAGCCCAGCCAAAATTAAAAGCACAACGCCAAAAACCAAATCCCAAAAAAGGGTAAAAACACAACAGACACAAACTTTAGAAATAAGCAGAAATGGATCTCCTTTCGCGAATAAGGAAAAGTCTAAACTTAATAACAATACGGTAGCTAAAGAAATAAGGACCCAAACTGGAGAAAATATGTCCAAAAAAACAGAGAACGTCAAACCCAAAACACACAAAATTTGTCTATTAAGTAGTGAGACTAGTAGTCGGCTGTACAATATTGCGGAACGTACGAATCTAAGTGATTATGAGATATGCCACTATCGAAAACCTAAATGCAGCTTGAAGCATATTTTGGAGAACGTCGAAGGAAAAGTAAAAACTTTTTCGAAGTGTGACTTCTGTATTATTTTTATTGGCGAGGAAGACTTTAGAGAAACGCGTAATTATATGGAACTGGTCATGTTTATAAGAGAAAAATTACTACCACTTAATCATACAAACTTTATAATATGCTTACCAACTTTCAAATATATGATAAACTCTAACACTATGTTTAACAGCCGTATAGAAGCTTTCAATAATCTTCTATACATAGATGCCAGTTTAAGTAATTATGCGTACATATTAGACTCAAACCTTAACCTACCTTATAATTCTAGTACGTATAACAAACGGAACGGCAATTTAAATAAACACGGTCTAACTATTGTTTTATCAGACCTTCAGGACCTTGTCCTTAACTTAAGCAACCTGAATACCGCACACTCAGAGGTTGACTGCCTCCAACAGAGCCAAAATACATTGTCCTATACACAAGAAAATAATTCTCAGTTTTTTCTATAAATATCTAAATATACTTCACCAAAACATAGCAGGTTTAATAAACAAATCAGATTTATTAATTGTAAAATTAGAGGAACTTTCCAACAATGGTAGTACTATAGATGTTATATGTGTTACTGAGCATTTTATTAAAACTGGTTACGAGGACCAACTTTACATACCAAATTTTTACCTGGCTGCTTTCTATTCCAGAGGTACTAAACGAGGAGGAGTGGGTATATTGGTGCGAGTAGGACTTCAATGTAAAGAGATTTGTGATGTATCTAAACAATCAGTTTCAGGTGTCTTTGAATGTTGTGCGATTGAAATAACAGATTTTAAGATTATTATTATATGTATTTATAGGATTCCCCAATACAATCGCAGTATATTTTATGAAAAACTAGAGATTATATTGACTAAAGTATGCAATGACTCTAACAAAAAAGTAATCTTATGCGGCGATTTCAACATAGACGTTTTAAAAAGAAATAAATTTACAATTGAGCTTGAACACTTTTTAATGCAATATAATTTAAAATTAGCACTTTATACAGCAACAAGACTTAGTAGCAACGCCTGTATAGATAACTTCGCACATAACTGCAGAAGAGATTGCAAAGCTGAAGTAGTAGATCTGCTTCTCTCTGATCACACGTCACAAATAATTAAGATACCTGTTAGGAAAACAGCTAAATTAAAATTTTGGAAAATCAAGAAGCAAGATCTATCTATGGATAACTTAATAGCATTTAAAAATCACTTACGCTGCTTATCCTTCAAGAATGTCTATAATGCTAATCATGCGAATGAAGCTTTTAATAACTTCATAGACGATTTTTCTCTATTATATAAACTGTGTTTTCCAGAGAAATATATTACCATAAAAACTAACAAAGCGACAAAATGGCTGTCTCGCGGGATAAAAATATGCAGTAAAAAACAAAGAAAATTACTTTGGGCTTATAGATTACGCCCTAACTTGAAAAATAAAATCAATTTTAAAAACTATAGTAAACGTTATAGACAAATCATCTCACTGACCCAAAAAGCGCAAAATAATCATTACATAAAAACTTCTCAAAACAAATCAAAGGCCACTTGGCAAATTATTAATAAAAATAAGTTTAGTTTACCACGGGAACATATACAGTGCATAACTAAAGATAATCAGAATTTTACACATCCAATGGCGATAGCTAATGAATTTAATAATTACTTTATTGACGAAATTGAAAATAATATAAAAACTGACATTAAAACTAATAATAATTTTAATAATATGACCCCTAATTCACTTTTTATGCAACCAGTTACTGATAATGACATTATTAAAATAATTTGCAATCTAAAAAACACGAACACTGTTGGATATGATGGCATATCAACGAAAGTTATTAAATATACTAAAGAAGTAATTGCTCCGCTCTTGACACATATAATTAACCTAAGTATTGCTGGTGGTATATTCCCAGATAAACTTAAAAAAGTAATTATTAAACCCTTATTTAAAAGAGATGACAAGACAAATATGAAAAACTATAGACCAGTTGCAAAAATTCCTATATTTTCAAAAGTTATCGAAAAGGTCATCTATAACTCTATATACGCCTATTTCGAGAAATATGAATTATTTTGTACGGAACAAAAGGGGTTTCGAAAAAATACTACTATTAACATGGCACTCTATGAGCTATTAGCCAATATTATTATGTCTGTAGATAAAAGAATTCCTATTTGTGCCATTTATACTGACATGACCAAAGCTTTCGATTATGTGGACCACAAAATTTTACTACACAAACTACAAGGCTATGGTATACGAGGAAACATTCTTAAACTCTTAGAGTCATATCTTAGTAATAGGATCCAGTATACAGAAGTCTCAAGACTATGTCAAAAAACTAAACTAGAGACTACATACTTATCAAAACCAAAATACGTAAAATACGGAGTGCCACAAGGAAGTGTGCTTGGTCCTCTGCTTTTTCTTATCTATATTAATGACCTCCCGAAAATAACTCTACATAAAATGATCTTATTCGCAGATGACAGCACAGCAGTGATAAAGTGCACAGATAACAATAACTATAGTAAAGACATTAACACCTGTCTAAGTAAAATTGTTGAGTGGCTCAATAGCAATAACCTTTTAATAAATCTAAAAAAGACAAAAATTATGCACTTTCACCAAAGATGTGAACATCCTAACATTAATGTTGCTTACCAAGGCTTAAATATAGAGGAAGTAAAAATAACCAAGTTCTTAGGTATAACAATCGATAGTCAACTTAATTGGAAACCTCATGTAGAGGAGTTATGTAAACGCTTAAGTAAGTCCACATATGCGCTATATCAACTTTCAAAAAAAGTTAATAGTCAGGCTCTATTAACAGCTTACCATGGACTAGTTGCCTCTGTTTTACGATATGGCATTATCTTCTGGGGACAGTCTACTGACAGGGAGCTGGTATTTAAGTTGCAAAAAAGATGTGTGAGGTCAATGTGTGGTCTCAGAACAACAGATAGTTGTCGTTCATATTTTAAATGTTTAAAAATCCTGACACTAGCTTCGCTATATATACTGGAAACGGCAATATTTGTAAAAATGAATCCACATTTATTTACAAAATTGTCGGAAGTTAGAAGAAATCCAGTTCGATCTCAATACAAAAATAAACTATGTAACACAAAATGTAAAACGTCACTTATGCTAAAGAGCTTTCATGGAACAGCTCCGAGAATTTATAATAAAATACCTGACGCAATAAAAATATTGACATTTCACAAGTTCAAAGTAGTACTTCGTAATTTATTAATAGACAAATGTTATTATACAATTGACGAGTTTTTTAATGACAATTCACTAATATGACTGAGTTTATCTATCTCTTCAAATTTTCTGTAGACTAAATTATTGTATCTTTTATTTTGTTTTATTATTATTGTTATTATATTTTCCAATTTGAATTTAATTGTATTATAAATGGTAGGAAATGTATGCACCTACTAAACATAAATATTTGTATGCCAGTGCGGCAAAACATAGAGTTCAGTGTTAGACTTAAGAGCTTGAAATGTAATATCCACCTATGTTTGACAAATAAAAATTATTCTATTCTATTCTATTCTATTCTATTCTATTCTATTCTATTCTATTCTATTCTATTCTAAAAAAGCAATTATATTTATAAAGTTAATATAACCTTATTAACATCAGTTAATGTTTCCCATAAATCTTTAAATAGCTCTCCTGTATAATTTACTTATTTAGTATAGTGACGATATTGGAATAAAGGTGCGATATGGTCTTGAATAATTATTTATGTTAAAATGTCACTTATTCTTTTATTGAAAGTCCTTGAGAATAAATCTAAGCTTAGTGTGAAATAATAAGAGGAGCCGATCGAGTCTGAGTGCATCCCCTCAAAAACAGTGGCAGCCTTCCATCCGGTTTACAGAAACGGCATAACTCGTGCTGGTCTGTGTGGAAAGAAGAGCATCGGTCGATGTTCTCCAATCCGGTCTTTGTGAACTGTCGTATAGTGGGTACCTATTATTTTTTTTTACATAAGTAATTTTAAAACACACTATGATAAATAACTGGACGTTTGCACTGCACCTCAAAACATGAAACTAGAATAGTCTTATCTCTTTCTACTCATCTCTAAACGATAGAGATAGATAGTGTTTGCAGCATGTTATCTTGTGGAGTGAATACTGAGCAGCGGTTCGAAGTTGTAATTGAAATTTGCCACATAGAAGCAAATCGTAAGTTTACCTTATAAGTATTCGCTTATGAACCGATGACAGCTGTCACAAAATAAGATAACTTATGATATTTATTTTGTAATAAATGACTCGGCTAGCGAATTTGACTACAGTGTTAACGATTTTAAGTGTTTTGATACCAAACAAAATTGAATCAAACTACAGAATCGCATAGTATTGTTTTAGATTTACGCGAATATCACACATTGAAATAAAACTACTTTTTAACGGATTTTATCGCGGTTTATTTTAGATTTTAGATCCCGACGTTTCAGTCTTTAGTTTTTTTTTCGTTCTTTTGTCTTTTAGTCTTTTTTTCTTTTCTTTTCTTTTCTTTTCTTTTCTTTTCTTTTCTTTTCTTTTCTTTTCTTTTCTTTTCTTTTCTTTTCTTTTCTTTTCTTTTCTTTTCGTCTTTTTTCTTTTCGTCTTTTTTCTTTTTTTCTTTCTTTTTTTTATTTTCTTTTTTTTCCACCCGTGAACATGAAGTCTGAAAAGACTTTGAAACGTCGGAATCTAAAATCTAAAATAAACCGCGATAAAATCCGTTAAAAAGTAGTTTTATTTCAATACAGAATCGCATTCTTAACTAACATTTCAAACTACTTTACTGTCCTATAAAGTTTTAAGCAAATTAGAACTCTCCTAACTACTGCTATACTAGTTACTAAATGTAGCAAATATCCTAAAGGGTGTGTCCAAAAGTGTTAGCTTCATATGGTAATGTTTCGTTTGCATGCTAAACGGTACGCATTGAGACTATGTGACGTGGTTTTGAATAAAAATGTGCGAAAAATTGCCGAAATATTCTGATAGCAAACGTAGTTTTCTAGTTTGCAGTGCGGTTTATTCCATCGAATATTTTTTTTTTAGAATTGCCTATTTTTGTAGCTTGGAGGGGAATATACAATTATAAGAATTTTGCACTGGCTTTGTGTTTTGGAATACATTGTTATTCTTTTGTATCCTAGTTAAATCTTTTTCAAAAATAAAATTATCTTTATTTAGTTAGAGAAATTGAATTGAATCAAAACATGCCTTATTTTTTTGAGACGCGAGCCTACATACATATAGTCCAATTTCTTTTCCTACCGTGCAGTGAATGACAGGCAACTACTGAGAAAAACTCAGATGGCTTTTTTACTTTTTTATATCTATTACATTTTGTTTAGTGTATTGTCTGTTTGTCATTTTTAGTTTTCCTACAGAAATTTCAAAATAAAATTTTGACTTCTACCTACATGTAAGCCTCTTAGTAAGTTTACAGATTTATTAGGCTAAAACGAAGTAAATAAAACCTAGTTTATATGGAACACGTCTGTAAACTACTTACAGACTAACAATTAATGCTACAACACAACCAAACTTTTAGCATGCTGTATTTTAAAACGATACAGTAAAATTATTGATAAAAGCAACTACTGTCTCTAAGCAAACTTTGGAACCCCGTTTCACCCCCATAAAGGGTGAGTTTTGAAAAATCCTTTCTTAGTGCACCCCTAGACCCCATAACGAACCTATGTGCCAAATTTGGAGTCTCCAGACCCAGCGGTTTGGGCTCTGCGTTGATATGTCAGTCAGTCAGTGAGTCAGTCAGTCAGTTTCTTCTTTTATATATTTAGAAGAAGATAGAAGAAGATGATAAGATTCTCAATTTTTATCATTCTCGGATTTCGTATTGCCGTAAAATCTCGAGACGAGCAGACAAGCGTTCTCCAATTGACTATACAGTTATACATGGTGTTTCAAAGGCATGTAAAGGTAGGCCTTTGAATTGCACCCTACAGTATTCATCTTTCGTACGATTAGCATAACGCATCTGGTTATTTGCATATCCTTTATCCGTTATTCGCTTTAAGGGTTTTTGAAAGATATGTTTATGAATGGGAATTCGGTTTGCTTTATGGCTTGTCGATTTGGAAATTGAAGTAAATAGAAAAGAGGATTATTGATTAAGGCAAACGACCTCGGTAGTCGAGCGGTGTAAGCCGTCCGATAGGGTTATACTGTGCCCGGGAGGTCGTGGGTTCGATTCCCGCCCCGGACAATATTTGTGAATAACAAATATTTGTTTCGGTGTCTGGTTGGTTGAGGGACTACCCTCCGTGCCTCGGAGAGCACGTTTAGCAGTCGGTCCCGGTTGTCATTTAACACATCGTTACATGTAGTCAGAAGCCAATATAATCTGACACCTGGTCTAACCATCTTGGCTACCGGTTCCCTACGGGTTTCGAGGTCTGATGGCAGTCGCTCGTATAATTCTGGTAGCTAGCCGCATCAGGTTAGACTGGGAGCCACCCCAATAGAAATGGGAAAAAGGCAATGGGAATGATGGTATAGTGTAGCCAAACATTACGATTTTTTTTACTAACTATACTGCCCCACAGCTGGGTAAATATAGCAAAGTTAGCGTGCGCACGCTGCGGGTGCACGGTGCAGGCCACACGGCTATTATTTATACTATACTAGTGGCCCAACCCAGCTTCGCCCGGGTAGCACTGTCCACTCAACAATTTACAAAAAATGTGATAAATAAAGAACCGCTCAAGCGACTTTGTGCCAACTTCACATAAACCATCTAATGAATAGTCCGAACAATGCATAAACATTTGGTTTGAATAGGTAAGTCCGTTTTTGAGTTATAAAATTACAACGAATAGTGGCATTTATTTTCATATTTAAAGATTTTAATCTTTTTTTTTTTAATTATGGCCTCTGCAGAAATTATTCCGCAATTTTGCCAATGTTAAGTTCAAAGAAGTATACAAGCTTTTAAAAGATTATAAGTAAAATTACTAAAATACTGCGACGTTATAAGACGCCATTTTTTTCTTTCCCACGATATTTTTATACAAATACACGAAGCAGGCATCCGCTGCATGTTCCCTCAATGTCACATCTGTCATCCTTAGCTTCTGGACTATCTGTATCAAACCATCCATCCAATGTTTCGCCGTTGAGCTGATGTATAATAATATTTTTAGTTATTACATACCTAACCAATTTTTATAAAGGTATGTATTGGTTTTAGCCATAGCATCACACCTACATTAAATACACTAGTAGGCACAGATAAATATCACCTACATTTCGGCGGTTATGTTTGGACCCATCATTCCAAACTTCGACCTGCAACTAAGACTTTCTAAGTATAAAAGGAAAGGCTCTTTACTCGCAACAATAAAATATAATTAGAAAAAAGTTGATTGTAGTTTTTTGTAGTTTCTTAAAAATTAAAATTAATTAATTAATGAGACAACGAAATTTTGCTCTGTATAAGTAGAAGGGTAGCAGTGGCGAGGGGAAGTCTAAAAAGGGGAAGCCGGAGCAAAAAAGTTCTTACCTAGGAAAATAATATTTCTTCATTACCGTCACTGATCGTTCTTACACTTGATGCTACACTTATTTGACGGGCCGGTGGCGTGGTCGGTAAGATACTTGCTTTTCACGCCTCAGGTCGTGGGTTCGATTCCCACCCGAGACAAACATTAGTGATGAATACTTGTGTTTGTGTCGAGTCTGGGTGTAAATATCTATTATAAGTATTTATTTACAAAAGAAAAGTATTATATGTATAGTATATACCAGTTATCTGGTTTCCATAACACAAGCTCTGCTTAGCTTGGGACCAGATGACCGTGTGTGTTAATGTTCCAGAATATTTATTTATTTTTTATTTTTGTTGCTATTTAAAACTTTTAGGCGTTACATATTATATTATTAAGTACGTGTGACATTGACCATTACCAAAAGGGAATCCAACGGGAATCAGCTTGTATGGACTCTTAGCCACTGGTAGGTAGGTATATTAAAATAACAGATTAAATAAGCTCTCGGTTTTGTCTAATTACCTAAACATAATTAGGGATTTATACTGCGGAGAGGAAAGTTTCAATACGTACAGACTACGGTCCCTTCATTAGACCAATCTTTAATTAGATTACTTACTTTGAATAATTATAAGAGTTTTCTTTCATATAATTAGATTTAAAAATAACTTCTATCACTGGATATTTCTAAAAACAGTGTTCTTTTTTATAGTGACACATTAACACATACGGTCATCTGATCCCAAACTAAGCAGAGCTTGTACTATGGAAACCAGATAACTGGTAATATACCTACTAGTCATAATCCTTTTTTTTAGTAAATACATACTTAAATATAGATAATTACACCCAGACTCAAAACAAACAGACGTGTCACAGACATGTCTGACTCGGGTGGGAATCGAACCCACGACCTGCGGCGTGAAAAGCAAGTATCTTAACCACCATACCACCACCGGCCCGTTGTCTATTAATTAAATGAAAAGATCTTCGATACCTAAATGCCTATTATTTGAAACTTTTTACAAAATTTATTTGTTAAGGAGTACAGCATTTAGTAGGTAAGGCTAAAATTTAAAAAAAGACGAATTTGACAGTGGCGCTGCTGCGTGGCCGTAGTTTTTTTTTAAGTCACGTCCCTCACAATTCTCTCCTGGGACGTCCGGCTTGAGCGTTATAATGGTGATGCGTAGACACAGAGTTATGTAAGAAATTAATAATAATAATATAGTGGGACATTAACACACACGGCCATCTGATCCCGAACTGAGCAGAGCTTGTACTATGGAAACCAGATAACTGGTAATATAATACATAATAATACTTTTCTTTTGTAAATACATACTTAACATAGACAATTACACCCAGACTCAAGACAAACAGACATGTTCATCACACAAATGTCTGAATTGGGTGGGAATCGAACCCAATTAGGTGGACTTTTGTCGGCTTCTCAAGCGCAATTAGTGAACCGATTCAGATAAAATTTGATTTAGACCTGCAATAATAATGTGACGGCTTTTCTTTTATTCTTCGATAGGCTGGCGCTTGACTACAACTTGCCTGATGTTAAGCAATGATGCAGTCTACAATGGAACGCGCCAGCCCAGTATACCGATTCACTCGTGATTACGAATGATTATCGGTGAGAAGGTGGCAGTGGAATGAGGCCCCATAAGGTTAGATAGAAACCATAAAGGAGCAAATAATAATAATTTTTTTTTGGCTTGCGCTTGACTACAACTTGCCTGATGTTAAGCAATGATGTAGTCTACGATGGGATGCGCCCGCCAATATATAGATTCACTCAAGATTGCGGATGAATTTCGGTTAAAAGGTGGCAGTGGAATAAGGCTCCATACGGTTCGAAACCATAAAAGAGCAACAATGTCGACCCACCTATGACTACTTGATACCTATACGTCATTCTATTGATCCTAAAAAGCTGATGGACAGTCACAGCTACCTCACTTCAACCCTTTTTTACTTTCCCATTACTGGGCACTGGTCTTCTCTCAACTATCTTAGGAGTGGAGAGAGTTTGGGCCTTAATCGACACACACTGGGTGGGTTGGTGGATGTAGCATGTCTTCGAATGATTAGTTCTTACATATGCCTCACGATGTTTTCCTTCACCGATGTTGAGCAGCGGTGGTGAAACAATTTACACAAAGATGTGTGGGCACTGCTGGGAATCGTACCCGAGACCTTATATTTCTAAGGCGAGGCCCGTACCGCTGTGCCACCGGTGCTCGGTTACCTACGTTTCATTTAAATACCAGCGACATTTGTAATGAATGCCATTCTTAAAAGCGCATTTCTTTATAAAAAAAAATCATTATGTTTGTATTGAAAGAAGTTTCACACAGCAGTTTCAGGTACAGTCGCTAACAAAATATTAAGTTAGCTAGTTTTGCACTGAGAGGTACAAAGTACATTCAGGCACAGAGCGCTTTGCGGTACTGTCGCCAGCAAAAAGAAGCTTGTTAGAGAAGTTGACAACAAATACAGACTGCGTTGATGTGTACTATTGTACTTCTGTAAAAGTACTTATGTGCACCATTGTAATTGTATTAAGGGTCTGTTGCAGTGTAACCCATAAGTGGCCATTGGAATTTTACTCAACCATTTTTATTGGATTTATTAATTGAAATAAAACTACTTTTTAACGGATTCTATCGCGGTTTATTTTAGATATATTTTTAATGTATTTATTTGGCTATGTTTGAAAAAGATTTTCTCACGTTTTTTATGAGAAATAAGGAAAGTAGTTAGCTACCAATACGACAAAACGGTTATTTCACTGATTTTGACAGTGCACAGAGTAGTGTCGTAATCTTTTCGTCGGCAAAGCATAATCACATTTTGTTCGACTTCGAGGTATTATTGTAAAATAATCGCTACCACAGAACCCATGAGGTAGTAATCATAATTAATGCAAATTAACATGAATTTCATTAGCATGCGAATTAAAAATGTTTTAGCATGCTAATTGATATTGCTAAACTAATTGCTAATATGACGATAATTGATAATAATGAAGTATGTGAAGTTGTTAATATACGAATAAAAAAGGTTACATTTTCACTCGAGATCGATGTCAATCAGAGTCACGTGAAACAGAAAGATAGGGTACCTGGTTGCGTGCGACAGAGAGAGCATGCCGCTGGATGCGGCAAATTCTATGTGCTTGCTAAAGAAGTGGGTATGAAGTGAAGAATTTTAGAATTTTTGCTGCCGACACGGCACAGCATCACAGGAAATCGTAGTTCATAAGTCCTGTATCGTCGATCGGACACAGTCGCCGGTTGCTACTCCAAGTCACTAATGATTGAAGTTGCTGTGTCCAAGGAAGCATTCGCATGCTAATAATTAATGCTAATTAATCCGTTACTACCATAAGGTATATTTTCGATGTCTAATGATATCTTAGCAAATAAACCTTAAACTTACTCGCTTCTTGACCCAGTATTGCTCTCAACATTTTTTACATTAATTATGTGAAGAGCTTGATTGTAGATGCTCAGGGCGTGTATTTGGAGTCGTTTCGAGTGGGGTTGTTGAGGACAATGTGGGTTGAATCTGGACGTAGTTAGAATTAAGAGGTTTTTAATTAAGTTCGACGAATGGTACTATTTTAAACGTGAAAACTTGCGATGGGAAGTTATGGTGGGGGTGTAAATACATTTTACATGATTACCACGGTAATGTTATGTTCACAGTATCGTTAAATATTTAAGTTTGTATATAACTTTCACTGCAGCGGTGGCGCAGCGGTACGGGCCTCGCCTCAGAAAAATAAGGTCGTGGGTTCGAATCCTGGTCGTGCCCACACATCTTTGTGTGAATCGTTTCATCTCCGCTGCTCAATATCGGTGAAGGAAAACATCGTGTAGAAATCGGCATGCCTAAGAACTAATCATTTAAAGACATATGACATCCACCAACCCGCACTTGGCCAGCGAGTGTGGCTTAAGGCCTAAACTCTCTCAACTCGTAAGATAGTTGAGAGAAGACTCGTGCCCAGTAGTGGGACACTAAAAAGGGTTGAAGTGTATATCTTTGACTGCAACCCTTTTCACACACAGAAATCTAACCCAATCCCTCACGTAACTACTAACTATAATTAAGACTAACCTTGAACCTCAAGCCAATATACTAAACCTAATTTACCAACTCGAAACTACTTTAAACGAAAAACAACCTTATTCTTAAAACTATAGGCATCAGAATTCAAGTGGTAACGCAAACTTCTTTATCCCTGAAGTAAGATTTAGTGAAGAGACGAGATCGAAACTTCGCGAAATGTTACTTTAATGAGATTTTGTTCTGTTGCGGACTGAATATAGAAGTCGGAGGTTGTTGTTAGGTCAACCTTTTTGGTCTTATTTACTAGCACTAATACATTATGGCCTAGAACTGAGGATAATATTAAATACAGACTCTCTAGAGCTATAAACATTTAACATGGGAAGTGTTCTTATGCAACTTTTTTTTTAAATTTATTTAATTTAATTTTAATTGTATTATTTCTGTTTTTTCCTTATTTACATTTAATTTATATAATTTTAATAAATTAGTAAAATTAATTTAAAATAAAATTAAGTAATTGCTTTGCACTTTGTGCATGCTGTGTTCGAATAATTGAGGGAGCACAAGATCTTGATTCCTATATTTCTTTATTTCTTGTAATGTAATGTGTACTCTTTGTTGGAGAACCAAAATAAATAAATAAATAAACTTTAAATAAATTAATAATAATAACAAATATTCTGGGACATTAACACACACGGTCATCTGGTCCCAAACTAAGCAGAGCTTGTGTTATGGAAACCAGATAACTGGTATATACTATACATATAATACTGTTATTTTGTAAATATATACTTTTAATAGATATTTTACACTCAAACTCGACACAAACACAAAAGTTCATCACAAATATTTGTTTCGGGTGGGAATCGAACCCACGACATGCGACGTGAAAAGCAAGTATCTTACAGTCCACGCCACCGGCCCGTCAATACTAAATAGTTTTCGCCAGATTTTGGGGGAGGCGAGGTAACCACGTACAGCACACTTTTATTCATCATACAAATTCGTTTTGGGTGGTAATCGAACCCACGACCTGCAACGTAAACAGCATGCATCTTACTGACACGTCACTAGCCCGTCAAAATATAACTGTAGTGGTATATTTTTTGGCCTAAGAAATGTTCGACGAATTTGATTGTCATTGATATATGGATAGACAAATTTACAGACAGACAGGCAGTTCACACGATAACTGAGAAGTTTCCGCTCGTTAGCTGGACCACGTTTCTGTTGACTCAGTGCTACAGACTACATAACTATACGACTTAGCATCAATTAAATTGCTAAAAGGCGTATATTGGACCTTAATAGAATTTTAAGAGGTACGGATTATTAAATATATAACTTATGGTAAAGAGATTTTTTTATCTTGACTTGTGCGTGACTACAACCTGCATGATGTGAAGCAATGATGCAGTCTACGATAGAACGCGCAAATGCGGAAATTATTATTTGAAAAACATTCTACATTCTCTGTTTGTCTTCAGCAGTTTCGATTCTGAGCCATAGTTAGTTAAAAATTAATTAAAATTTCGTGTTTTCAGCTCTATGTCTATCAGCTGAGAAACGTCGTTGATCCAAATGAAGATAAACAAAATCAAGGAGGCAGGAATGAGAAGGGAGATGTAGGACGCTAACATATGTGCAATGCAGAGTAGCCAGTGATACGCTATTTTGTATCTACATATTATGTGGTCATTCCTTACGGTTAAGTTGCTAAATATTTTGGGATATAATTAATTCTTAAAGTATTTTTTTTTATTCTTGAATAGGCTGGCGCTTGACTACAACTTACCTGGTGCTATTCAGTGTCTCATATTATATGAGAAACTAAATAAAGTTATGTACCTATACGTTTCCTTAAAAAGTGTAGTAAGTACCCACCAGACAAAGCTGCATTGCCAAGCGGCCTTGCCGTGTTCCGGTGCGATGTCTTGTGACACCATGCAGAGAGGGTGGGTCGGAATTGTTGCTCCTTTACGGTTTCTAACCATATGGAGGCTCATTCCACTGCCACCTTCTCACCGATAATCATTCGTAATCACGTGTGAATCGGTATACTACGCTGGCGCGTTCCATCCTAGAGTACATCATTGCTGAACATCAGTCAAGTTGTAGTCAAGCGCCATCGCAGAATAAAAAATATTTTTTTACAAGTGACCTAAAATTAAGATTCAAACATCATATTCATTACAGCTGCGACTAATATTTGTGTAGCCTCAACCCAATGTAGTCTATGGTCAATACAAAAGTGCCCAGTATGCATTCTACCATTAATTGGTTCGATCGCCGAATCTCATGTACGTTTGTCTTTCGCTCTAGAAACTTGTAAATTGGATGAACTGCAACTTCATTAATAACAATAACTTTGATATTTTATTAATGTTAATAATATCCTGTTACGAGTGAGGGAGATAGAACTAAAGAAATCAAGAGAAATTACATTCTTTAATAGCTATCTTTTGTTTTTGTTTTGCTTACAACCTCTTTACTTCAATCCTTTTTGGTGTCACACAGCTGAACACGCGTCTTCCTTAAACTACCTCGCGAGTTGAGATTTTAGGCCGTAATCTACACTCGCTGGCCAAGTGCGGGTTGGTGGTTGTCACGTGTCCTCAAATGATTAGTTCTTAGACATGCCAGTTTCCTCACGATGTTTTCCTTCACGGTATTGAGCAGCAGCAATGAAACAAATCACACAGATGTCGCGTACAAGGTCGCGGCCACGATCGACGATGAGGTCCGTACCGTCCGTATGGAATTAATAAAAAATAGCAGAGACGAAGTCGCGGGTGAAAACTTGTTGTAATATTTTTTTGTTCACAGTACAAGCATGCGTCTGCGACGTCACCGTCCCGAGGTCTCAACCTATTGCGCACGGGTAGTAAACTTATGTAATATATGCAAAGAAGTGAGATGGATTATTCTTTTGTTATTATACAATGTTAGATAGTTGTACGAACAAAATGTTACATAAAAATTATGTTTAGCAGTTAATTCCGGACGTGATGCAAGTTTGGTAATTTCCTTTGAAACAAGACACGAGTTACGTGCGTCAATACAGTGTAGTGAAAACATAAGGGTGACGGTTAATAGAGAAGACACACGGGATTTGACGGGCCGGTGCTGCGGTGGCGTGGTCGGTAAGATACTTGCTTTTCACGCCGCAGGTCGTGGGTTCTATTCCCACCCGAGATAAACAATTGTTTACATAATGTCTGTTTGTCTTGTGTCTGGGTGTAATTATCTATATTTAAGTATGTATTTACGAAAGGAAAAGTATTAAACGTAGTATATTTCCAGTTATCTGGTTGCCATAGTACAAGCTCTGCTTAGTTTGGGATCAGATGACCGTGTGTGTTAATGTCCTACTATATTATATATTATTTAAAATTGAATTTACCTAAGTAAACAACATTTTGCTATCTATAGATTTTGTTAACTCAAATCGCATAGTTGGTGGTACGGGCACGTCTCGTTTTTACACCTGTATGTTTCCATAAATCCAAATAGTAAGCTGGGCAATTTCATGTGTGCAAGTTAGTGTAAGCTAACGAGTAACTTGGCTCGTTTATGCTACAAATGTTCGAGAATGTTCTCCAATAGTGTAATAGTAGGTACTCGCGTTTGAGTTGTCGGCTTATTTGTAGAGACATGTTGCGTTGTTTGTTCTGCTATGGTTTATTGCATGACTTGTGACTGATCCAAAGTTATAGACTTCAAAATTAAACAGTTAATTTGTGAATATAAAATAAATAAATTATTTCGAAAATTTATTTTATAAATTATTAAATAATAATTAATATTTTTTATTTGCCAATTTGTGAAAATATAATAATTTAATTATTTTTTTATTTATTTTATTATTTATTAAATAATTTAGTTTATGAATTATTATTTTTAATTAGTTAATTTGTGAGTTATAAAACTTCTAATTAACGGCCTAACAATTTAATGCACTTATATAAATATTTAGGATTTTTTAAGGTGTTACTTAGAAACTACATAATTTTGACTAGATTTTACTTACTTACTAAACCAATTTAAATGAAATGTATAATTTTTAGTATTTTTTATTTAATTAACTTTGTTCTCTTAAAACATGTCAGGCCAGTAAGAAGAAATGAAAATATTTGTAGCACGTTATTCGATTTTAGGGAAATTCAGGTTTAATAAGCAAGTTAGCACAACCTACCAATTTCATTAAACTTTACTACCACTAAATACACACATATCTAAATGTTTAATTAATCTACGTTGTATAGCCCAAACTTTATAGCTCATCGCCTATCTTGGATTTGAGTTAATATCCCATTTAGGGGACACGATAAAGGGAGTTAATAATAATGTTATAGTAAATACAATATTAATCATTAAATTGTAAGAATACATTTGAAATGAAATGAAAATATCTTTTTTTTGTGTATACATATTTATAACTTCTTCTTCATAAAACAGTCCTAAAGGAACTGAGAAACACTGCCAAAAAACTCAGTAGGCATTTTTCTTTTTTAAATGACGTACGTATTTATATTACATTTTGTTTGTTTAGTGTGTTGAATTAGAGCGACTTATATAATTCAAAGCATTTTCATCCTTCAGATAATCTGAAAATGTAGTAAAAAAAATCAAAATGTTTTTATTAGTATCCAACAAAAAAGTTTTAACATTGGCATTAGTGATTGGAGCACCCTTTCTTGAATAACGTAGATTTTATAATTCTTTTAAATTG
This sequence comes from Meganola albula, assembly GCA_936450015.1. NCBI lineage: Eukaryota > Metazoa > Arthropoda > Insecta > Lepidoptera > Nolidae > Meganola > Meganola albula. The sequence continues at coordinate 528,205 of OW388159.1, forward strand.
GTAACAATCATTTCCCTAATATTATTTGAAAGTTTATTGTAGAAACGTATACCTACACTGCCCCATAAAAGATTTACTGATTTTGTGGAAACGAGTATGATGTGCTACAAGATCGATCTTAATTCTAGTATTCAAATTATGTGTGTCGCTTATTTATTTTTATTTCGTAATATTTATTTACAACATAATGATACAGTTAAGAAGAAGAGGACCTATCTGAATGAAATTCTCAACACTATACTAATGCATCAAAAAAGTCTTCCACATCGTTATATTCCGGGAACGTACCCAGAAGGCTAGTTATTAGTACATCGTAAGAAACACTTTGATTAGATACTATGATAAAACCCTAGAGGTTTTCAAATCACAAGTAAATCGCCATTTACAGGGTGCACGCTCAATCATAGACAACATTGCTGTGAAGTGTAAACCTTCAGAAAAAAAAAATGTTATGGTTCCTCTTGTTTGTTTTACTTTTACTAAAAAACCCAAAAGTCTTCTATTACCTATTGTACGTATTTTCATATATTATTTACTTTTAGAAGGCAATTTTCTTTTTAAATACGTTGTCTGATAAATTTTAAATATGCTGTAATTAAACAAGAACAAAATAAAACATACAATATAAATTTCAAAGAAGAAAGGTCTTACGATTGCTGTTTCATTGTAACACAATATTCTCTGGAACGTACCTGAAACAAACAGAAAAACAATTTTGTATAATAATTATAACCCGTAGTAATATGAATAATCTATAAAATAAAAATGAATCGCAAAATGTGTTGGTAACTATAACTCGAGAACGGCTGAACCGATTTCGCTAATTCTTTTTTCAGAATATTCGGTGAAGTACGAGGATGGTTCTTACGTAGTGAAAAAATAAAAAAATCTTCTCCGAAACTGTTTGACCGATTTTTATGGAATCTTATATCTATATTCGATAGTCGGAGAAAGAAACGAGTGAGAATCGGTCGTAATCTATTTTCGAACCCGGTAAGTGGTATTTATTTACCAGGCAGAACGACATCCGCGGAATCCGCTAATATCTAATATAATCCGTAATAATATCTAAAAAGGCGGATTGTAATTGTAATAAAATGACAGTTTGGACTGTCAGCAAAACAAGGTAGTCAAATAGTCAATATTTTTTAAAATAGACCTTGATTGTTTTATCATAAACTCGCTTTCCAACTCTTTTTGCGCAGTCGGATAAAAACTATCCTGTATCCTTCGTACCAGATTTTATCTAAATCGGTTTAGTTGTTTTAGCGTGAGAGCGCGACAGACAAATATTTTCGCATTAATAATTATAATATTCGTATAAATACCTTACATCAATATGTAGGTAGGTATAAATATTGTAGCAGCGGTGTCACAGCGGTAAATTATAATACCGCGGATTCGATTTCCGGTCGTGCCCACAACTTTTTAAATGAATTCTTTCATTATCACTTGGCGAGGGACAACATCGTGAGGGAACCGGAATGTCTGAATGTGACATCCACCAACCCGCTTGGTCAGCGTGGATTATGGCCGTCGGCTAATTCACGTAATCAAATAAGTTCAGTTGCAGTACAGTTGCAGTTAAGTTACGATCAAGACAGCCCTTTTCGTACTCTCGTAGTTTTGACAACCGCTGTCAGATACGCTTGCGTCAAGTTCACGTCACGCGAGCGCTTTAGATTAGATATGACAGCTAAATAATTACAAGAATACCATTTTGCACTAAGACGTAAACTTAATTGCAACTGCACCGCAACTTGATCGGCGCGTCAAGAAATTATGTGAATTAGGGCCCTGAACTGTCTCAACTCGTAAGGTAGTTGAGAAAAGACCCGTGCTTAGCAGTGGGACACTAAAAAGGGTTGAAGTTTTTTTTTTCTTTATATAAAGAGCTTTGTCTCACAGCGACCACGTCGCTCTATTATTTTTACCAAACATGGAGCATACATATAACAGTAATAAAACTTACTCTTACATAAACCTAAGTCTGCTAATTTATATAAAACTAGCGGACCCGGCAGACGTCGTTCTGCCCGGTACAGCAGTGCCATCTACCGGGTCTCAGACCTACCGAATATAACCAATAATAAATAAAAGGTATCAAAGCAGGTTTTCGGCACTTCTTCGCTTTCTAAATTTTCTTTTTTTTTAATTTTTCTCTGCGTAAGAACCATCCTCATACTTAAAGGAATATTTAAAAAAAAGAATTAGCGACATCGGTCCAGCCGTTCACGCGTGATGTCGTGACAACGAAAAACGGGTTTCATTTTTATATATATAGATAAGGCTTTCCTAGAGGTTGGTTCAGCTAATATGCTGTTACAAAGGCCAATATCCATACCCCTTGTGGGTTGAAGTTTATTTCTAATTGATATAGAAATAGTTGTTAGTTAAGGCACAGATAATATAATACTATACTAGTAAGGTTAATATCCACACCGATGTCTACTCGACGTTTAACATACACGTTTTAGCACTCAGCACCAGCATCGTCTGCAATCTATTTGCCTAGATCGATTGATTTCAACGTAATCGTACTTGTATCTGTCGCCCTAGCTTGATTGCCTGAATTATTTATTAGTTCAGTAGCAACCTGCTCTTGCTTGATTTCAAGTGCTATTAGTAAAACACGGTCTTTATTGTGATAGTGATTGTGACAGTGATATCTAAGAAGTTTTGAACTATGTTTTACTTCTTTTTCGGTAACAGCTATAATTTTATTAACCAAAACTTCCAATTAAAGACGAAGGTTATAATGTTCCACTGTATGTTTGATTGTTAATGTTTGTACAGCGATTTTTCCTCCATTGGTGAACCGATTCTTAAAATTATTTTTTTATTTGAAAGAATATACTTCTGCGGTGGTCCCATTGGCACCATGTCAGGAACTGATGATGTAATCTGGGGGCTGAGTCACCTTCGTCCGTGGGTGTACACCTTCAATTGAATCCCCACACGTCGTCCCCGGGTATGGTGCGAATCAGGTGACAATCAACTGGTGGTAGGCTTCGGCCATGGTTAGTGACCACCCACCATACAAAGCCGCACCGCCAAGCGGCCTCGCCGTGCCTGGTGACACCATGCAGAGAGGTAGGTCGGAATTGTTGCTTCTTTAAGTTTTCTAACCATATGGAGGCTCATTCCACTGCCACCTTCTCACCGATAATCATTCGTAATCACGAGTGAATCAGTATACTGGGTATGATCCGATTTTGATGATGGTTTTTTTTTGTTGGAAAGGTATTACACAGGTATAACAAAGGTATAACCCTAGACTAGTACCATGATAAGGAAACCAGGATGATATCCCAGAGAAAATGAGGGGAACCATCGGAAATCGTAGGAAAATCTAGTGCTTTTGTTAATATTTTTCATTAATACTTTTAAAGCACTACTATTTAATGAAGTTCTAGAGTCGATCTGATGATAGATCCGAAACAGACGAGAGAACTTCTCAAAGATTTACAGCAAATAGCTGATGTTTGGGCTTGGTTAATCTATATTGATAAGAACTATACTCTTAGATGTGTTGTGACTGACATTAGGGGTCTAATGATAAAGACGAAGGACGGTCAAGGGAACTCCTCAACGGTTTACAGTAGATAGCTGGTGTTTGGACTCAATTCATTTCTATAGATGAGAACAACGAATAATGTAAAATATTTATTAAATCATTTCTGATTAACTAAATCAAAACACGAATGAACTTCATGCTATGTAAATTTATTTTTTACTTTTTTTAGTTTCAATTTTGAAGTCTTTTGATGATGCCGTACAAATTTTTTTTAGCACGCAGTTTTGTTTTGTTTTCGATACTTTTAAACTTTCTCGTTGCATTATTAATATTTATCATAACGGGAAATTAACATGCTCACCTATGATTTGGTTTGACGTTTCAACACGGGTTGCACCGGTCGTGGTCACAGGTCACAATCAGACTGACTTTGTTTTGTATTCTCCTGGAAAGTGACTTCGCTTACACTTACGCGGTTTCCTACTTTAAGGCATCGATGAACGGATCATTGGATTTACAAAAATGAGTGAAAAAGTGGTTGTAATTTTTTTATAATACCTAGTTGAATCTTGACTTTTATATATTTTTATATACATAATCTTAAATTTAACGCAAATATCACACATTGAAATAAAACTGTTTTATAACCGATTTTATCGCGTTTTATTTTAGATTTTAAATCCCGACGTTTTCAAAGTCTTTTCAGACTTCATGGTCACGTTATAAAATAGTTTTATTTAAATTGACTTTTGTAGTTCTAAATTCTTCTACAGTAAGCAAATAAGTAAAGAAACAAAAATAACATTAACTATTACAAAAAATAGAAAGAAAATCGGCATATATTCGGTTTTATCGTAAAAGACTAATGGCTCTCACAAAGGCGCTAATGTGAAATAAATTGTCGGCTACCGACCCGCCCTGCCTAACCCCAGCTACGTAGAGCCTCTGGATATGACAGAACGTAATATGAGAATAGTTAAAATAAATACCAGATTTTTGGTATTGGGCAGTTAGAAAGTAGCTTGGAAACTGACCTCGATGGTTCAGTGTTCCCAGGTCGTGCAAAAATACTTTTTTAGTAACCTTAGAAAATAAGTTTGGAATTGTGTTCGATGAGTGGCAAAAGGCTTGCCTCTATTATGTATGGAACCTAAACATGGCAGGAGGAAAGTCGTTTTATTTTTTTTATTATTTTGTTGTTAAGTGGTTGATATTCAACTCTGCCTACACTTACACTTCAACCCTAATTAGTGTCCCACTGCCGTTTTGGGTTTTCTCTCAACTATCTTACGAGTTAAGTTTTAGGCACACAGAACTTGGTCACCACGCTGGCCAAGTGCTGGTTGGTAGATGTCACATGTCCTCGAATGATCAGTTCTTAGACATGCCGGTTTCCTCACGATATTTAGCATCACCGATATTGAGTAGCGGCGATGTTACAATTGTCACAAAGACGTGTTGGGATGACTGGGAATCGCACCCGCGACCGCGATTTCTAAAGCGAGGCCTGTATCGCTGCGCTACCGCTGCTCTTCACCTTCGGGTAATACAGGTGTTCCACCAATCCGTAGTTGGGTAGACCAGCGAATGTGCATTAATCCTCAACTCTTTCAACGAGAGATAGTTGAGAAAGGAGCCAAGTAAAAGGGTGTATAACAGCTCGAAGTTGGGATTTGTATCATTTGTATCCAGTGAACAGCAATAGGCCCACCTCGTATTTCATATGGGACCTTATCATCATCATCATCATCAGCAGCCTAGGTCCGTCCACAGCTGGACATTGGACATAGACATTCCCCTTTAGAAAGCCACAGCGAATAGTTGCCGGCCGTTAGCCTCTGTCGGCTTCCCGCAATTTTAATAATATCATCAGTCCGCCTTGTGGCGAGACGGTCGACGCAACGCTGGGCGCCCATTTCGTGGTCTCCACTCGAGAGACCTAGAGACCTTATCATTGCCGGTGAAAATTAGGTGATATTCATACATTCCTGAAATTATTATTATTATTATTTTTGGAGTCGTGAAATACAGGGTTTCCCTAGGCTCCAGTCCACCCCTGCACAGATTTTTTTTTATACGCTAGTTGTTTAATGATCTAAAATTTGGTGGAAAAATAAACATTTTTTTTTATTCCTTCAACTTTGGATGCAGGTGAGAGGGGTTTTTTTAATCTTGATTTATTTAGAGGCTTTTATTATAAAGTGATATGGCAGCCTCATGTCAACTTAATCTAGTACAAACAAAACTACTAAGTTAAAGAGGTATGAGATTTTTGATAAACAAATGTGTTAAATAAGTCTAAAGCCATATGTGACGTAGGGCTAGCTAAGATATTAATAAATTCTCCAACATTGTATAAATTGAGTCTGTATTTGTTCATCAAAGGTCTTCTCCCTTCATCATATTTAATACAATCCATCAGTAGGTGGTAGACATTATCAAGAGTTCCGCATGAGTTCCGAATTTTCTAGAAGGTTAGTAACCTGAATGCAGTCTATTGGCTATAACAATAACATTTCTTTTAACATAGCTATTGCAAAACCAAGAGGGCTAAGTTGTAACGTTGTGAATAAAAAAATTAACACATAATTAAAATAAAACTACTTTTTAACGGATTTTATCGCGGTTTATTTTAGATTTTAGATCCACCCGTGAACATGAAGTCTGAAAAGACTTTGAAACGTCGGGATCTAAAATCTAAAATAAACCGCGATAAAATCCGTTAAAAAGTAGTTTTATGTGTGATATTCGCGTAAATCTAAGACAGTACTACATAATTAAAAACAAATATAAAAGCTATAAAAATAATGGGAAATCTTATCCATAATTTTTGGTTTCACACTCAGGTTCTCGGTGGGTTCGCTTTTTACAACCGGAAACGGAAACGGCTCGAGCCTTCAGGAAATGCTCGCGTGTTTTGTATTTAGGTCAGTGGTACAATGGGAGCGTCCGGTGACGTCCGGGACAACGAGTGTCCGAATTTAGTGACGTCAATTTGTGATGTGTTTAAACCGTAACAACTCTTATGGAGTATTAATGACAACTAGTTTGAGAGCCTTAGATCTAATAAAACATAGACAACAAATTTACTGTAAAATTATAAGAATTATTGTTTATCTGTATATTACCAGTTATCTGGTTTCCGTAGTACAAGCTCTGCTTAGTTTGGGATCCGACTACCGTGTGTGTTAATGTCCCACCATATTATTATATTATTATCTAAAGAAATACTTGCCCAATGAGGACAGATCAAACAATATTTTTTTTAAATAAAAATAATTTCGATAATGCGGTTTATCATGCCCAACCCTTAGAAAATCATACCTTGAGGAAAAAGCTTTGGTAGTCAAACATTGTCATTCATTGAGTTTGGTGACTGTGTGCATTTTTTAGCTATACACTTGCGAGATTGTTGTAGTGAGAGTATATTATGTACAGGATTTTGTCTTGTTCTTGTGTTTGTTTATTGTGTAGTTGTATCTATACCTATATCAGTTCAACCCTTTTTAGTGTCCCACCGCTGGGCACGGGTCTTATAAAATAGTTGAGAAAGTTTAGGCCTTAATCCACACACACTGGCCAAATGCGGGTTTGTGGATGTCACATGTCCTCGAATGATTAGTTATTAGATATGTCGGTTTCCTCACGATGTTTTCCTTCCCTGATATTGAGCAGCGGAGATGAAAAAATTCACAGAAAGATGTGTGGGCACGACAAACCTTATTTTTCAAAGGCGAGGCCCGTCCCACTGTGCCACTGCATACCTATAAACCTATACACATTTACTACAAAAGTTATTGTAACTTTTATCGATAGCAAAATAACCTACTTAAGTAAGTAGCTGTTATTATATGAATGCACAATTGACTCAATAGTAGTGCTTAGTGTACCACACCCTTATACTCTATCGGTTTAACGTTTTCGTCTGAAATAAAAACTAACGATTTTGTTAGCACTTTATCGCGTCGCCATCGATTATTTATCGCTTTGCTATCGCTAGTAATGTATTGTTGGTTCTATATATTTCTACAATCCAAATTGATGTTTATGTTGTTTAAGTTGCCAGATATTTATTTAATGTGTGAATTTTTTCATTGCCCCTGCTCTATACCAGTAAAAAAAAAACACCGTGAGGAGACCTAAGAGATTTAAAAATTAATCATTTGAGGACATCCACCAACTCGCTCTTAACTAGCGTGCCAGAAGCCAAAATACCAGAAGACCGTTGTGAAATGGGTTGTACAGTCATTAGGTCGAAAACCATAGGGTTAACCATTTTTAGCTTAAGTAGGTAAGGCAAATCAGGAATAATGTCTATTTCGTCACTAAACATCGCGATGTCTGCTCGTTCCCGTGGGTAGGCCGTTATGGTTAGCCCGCAGTTTTAGCAGATAGCTTGTAAAAAATCCTGTAAATAGGTACCTATTAGAAAATCAAAAGAATAACCAAACAATTTTATTTTAAAACAAGACAAAGAACTCAAGGAGACAATCTGAAGGTACTATAAAAGGCAGAAGGGAGTTTTATAAAGAAACTTATGATTTTCCTTAGTTCCAACACGATTCCTAATTCCAAGAGACTCTGAAAGTTTTCACGAGTTAATGACATTGCAATGCACTTAGCAGAAGCCGATGTGCGGCCGCGTCTCACACCGAAGCGTAACTAGTTAAAGCGTAAATTCATAAAACGAATTCTGCTAAAGAATAAATTTTGCAGTATTCTGCAAAACCAGGCCAGTGGACTTATTAACGTAAATAAATAAGTTCAGTTGCAGTGCAATTGCAGTAAAGTTTCGATCAAAACAGCCCATTTCCAATCACAATAATACCATTTTGCACTAAGACGTAAACATAATTGCAACGTGATTACAACTGCACCGTAACTTAATCGGCGCGTCAAGAAATTACGTGAATTAGCCTATCGATAGACAAATTAACTTTTGGTTGTGTTCCTAAGGTAACGTAGCTAGTGCACACCGATATTTAAAGGATTGGCGACGGTCACTGCCTGATGTTAGCCAATTTAGTGATGATTAGTGTGAAAAAACTTGCAAATAGACATAGGTATCTTATCTTATGTCTCTTTCTTACTAATATTAATGTCAAGATGCCAGACAAAGACACAGAAATTATAAACCTATTTGAGCTATTACAAGTTTATAAGATACTAGCTGCCCCAGCGAACTTCGTACCGCGCAAAATTGTGAATCTAAACCATTCCCAGATCCCCTTGAACACACACAAAAAATTTCATCAAAATCGGTCCAGTCGTTTAGGAGGAGTTCAGTCACATACACACGCACACAAGAAATATATATATTAAGATTTATGAATAAGAAGTTAATTTCATAAAAATAAATAGAGGTATTTGTGTACAAAATATAATTTGTATATGACACGAGGGATGATTGGTAAGTTGATGTACGTGTACATATAAATATAACGAGGGTTGACAATTAGTTTATGGAGGCTAATAGACAGACAGACTGGAAACGGGTGGTTGAAAATAGATATACATAATAAATAAATATTCTGGGACATTAACACACACGGTCATCTGGTCCCAAGCTAAGCAGAGCTTGTGTTATGGAAACCAGATAACTAGGATATACTATAAATATAATACTTTTATTTTGTAAATATATACATAAAATAGATATTTACACCCAGACTCGACACAAACACAAATGGTTATCAATAATGTTTGTCTCGAGTTGGAATCGAAACCACGACCTGCGGCGTGAAAAGCAAGTATCTTACCGACCTCGCCACCGGCCCGTCAATGGCAGGTTCAGTATCAGCGAATGAAACTGGTTACGAGTATGTATTTACTTTAAAAACTTGTTTAATGTATGTATATTTATTTATTTGACTTGCCAAATATTTATTTATTATATTTATTTATTTGTTGAGATAAAGCAGCCTTAACCACGGTCATTACTGGATGAGTGATTGTGTTTAGTAAGACCGTAAAGCTGTCGATTCTACCAATAATCTGCCAGATAACTGTCATAAAACGTTGAGTGTGTACGATTGCACTACACACGGTTACACGGTTGATTGTGTGTTCATAACATATTATAGTTCTCAAGCCTTTTTTAGCTATAGGCTAGACAGAGGTGAATATAATCCACATTTTGCGCGTTTCGTTTCACTATGTAAATCTTTTGCGGTTGATTAAGCACCAACATTGAGCATGTACTACAATTTTACTAGTAGTAGTTATAATAGAAATTCTTTACATAGAATTCGAAACCATTACCTGCGGCTAAGGAAAAACGCTTACGACTGAACCAGCAAGGTATTTCGGTGTAACAAAATCCATCTCCGACTCACAACGCTCGGTTTTAGCATCCTTTCGCTTCATTTTAGACCACCTGCAGTTTCCGGGAACCATTTAATACACAGCTGGAAATTTTCAGTAGATCTACTCTCCTAAATGTACATATTATTATGTTAAGATAGACATAAAATGAAATTGCTTCCGCAGTATGTTCACGATAAACTAAAAAACTACTTAACGGATTTTGTTGTTGTCCAGAGTTTTAAGTGTAAAATTTGTACTCGTGTGAAACTGGGGCGGAGCGCTAGTATCATTACATTTGGCTAAATAATTAGTGTTTATTTCAGTGTTACTAGAATTATAGTTGGTACTATATTAAAATATAGTTATACAATCATAAATAAACTAATATTTTTACTTAAAAACTATGAAAGACGTCATAGAATTTCTCTTAATTGAGGCCGTGGGGAACGTGCTCAGATGGGTGACAGCATTGCCACTTTGTAGAAGTGCTTTATTATTGTTAATTTACCCTTAATGTAGAAGTGTCACCCATGTCTTGTTAGCTACGTTTAAGTCTTGACTAAATATTGTATCAGGCTCAAACACTCCAAGCTGCTATAGGTTTTATTTTTCCTATAAACTCAAAAATGTTATTTGCTCGACAGAGATTTCACAGAACAATTTGATTACAAAGAACAATTCATATACAAGCTGCAAATAGCGGTATTTACAGCAATGTGACTGATAATTTTAGACTGTGCGATGTTACAACAAAAATGTCTGCAAGAAAATGTTATAAGTTAATTAGTCCCGTGTTACGGTCAGTTTTTCTTAGAATTTAATTTCTATAGCTCTAGTTAGAGGTAAAAAATAACTACAGGTAACGCGACGTGTTATCTACATAAGATTTCATAATTTTCTAGAAAATACTACTATTATAGTAAAAAGGAACTTGATCGTGATTTATGAAGAAATAAAAATCAACAAATAATTTAGACGGGCCGGTGGCGTGGTCGGTAAGATACTTGCTTTTCACGCCGCAGGTCGTGGGTTCGATTCCCACCCGATACAAACATAAGTGATGAACATTGTTTGTGTCGAGTCTGGGTGTAAATATCTATTATAAGTATATATTTACAAAAGAAAAGTATTATATGTATAGTATATACCAGTTATCTGGTTTCCTTAACACAAGCTCTGCTTAGCTTAGGACCAGATGACCGTGTGTTAATGTCCTAAAAAAAAATTAAGACCTTAATCTTAGAGAAGGCTTAATATATGTGTCACTTTTGTCCACTTCAACCCTTTTTAGAGTCCTTGCACAGTCCTTGATTTCAACTAATAATAAACAAAGTCAATGAATCACATTGAAATAAAACTACTTTTTAACGGATTTTATCGCGGTTTATTTTAGATTTTAGATCCCGACGTTTCAAAGTCTTTTCAGACTTCATGTTCACTTGATGTCCACCCGTGAACATGAAGTCTGAAAAGACTTTGAAACGTCGGGATCTAAAATCTAAAATAAACCGCGATAAAATCCGTAAAAAAGTAGTTTTATTTCAATGTGTGATATTCGCGTAAATCTAAGACAATACTAAAGTCAATGAAGTTAAGCATGTTAAGGCACTTACTCACTACACCTACAAACATCAACACAGTAATCCCAAATCCGAAAACCATACATAAGGGCTAACATCCAATGCTATCACCATGGATCATAGGGTTAAAGAATATAAATTATAATAAATATCGGTTCGGTGCTCAGAGCGATAATTTATGCATTTTGACCCCTTCTTACACAAATGTGTGAACGAATGTTGATACTTCCCGCTAGCGGAGATTAAAACAGAAAATATGGATATATTGTTTTCACATATTTACAATAGTAAACACACGACAGATGTAGTTTTGACATAATTAGCAACATGCAAACTATCAAAACGCTATTTGTAAATATTAAAAAAAAATCGAATACAAAAAGTAAATTTTCGTTGATAAATTCATGCCTACCTACTTTTAAAATGATGTACAGTTTATTTTATAAGAGATATTTGGATGAAAATAAATTAATAACAACGTTTCTTAAATTTTGTCTGAGTCTTATGGCTGGGACCTAATACTCATCTTTGGTACTTAAATACAGATACCCAACTAGATGCTATTTTTCAGCTATCATGCTCTACTAAAACAGCTACGTTTCGATTTGTTTTAATCATGTTTGAGTAAATAGTCACTAAACGAAATATAACAATATTGTAAATAGAAAAATTTTGTGTCATAATTTAGTGTCACAAGCCATTAAATTCACAACAGGTATTATTATTTTATCTCATTTAACACACATCATTGGTATTTAACAATCGTCCCTTCTTTCCCCTATCCCTTTTACGTCCTTATCCAATTTTTCCCCTTTCACTAATTCATGCGTCTGATGTGTGCTCGCGTGATGTTCGCTGCAACACAAATTGAAAGCACTATTGTTCGCGATTCTTTATCGGTGGGGTTGATGACAACCCTTAATTTTATTTATGTTTTTGACGCGTGTCTGTGGTCTAGATGGATGAGTTCTTTTTAGGAGGGTGTAAGTGTGTTTTGATGTTGAGATAATTGAGCGTGTGAGAGTAGGAATAGATTATATGAATATGAAATACTTAAGGATCAATTTGAAAAGACTATGCATCTTGGAGGACTCTTGCATAATCAGCTGACATCAGCTAACAGTTTTTGATTGTTTAATGGTTAAATCCTACTAGATTAGTAAGCTAAAGTGGCAGCAAACTGGACATAGGTAATAATATCTGCCACAAAACTGACTATCGCTGAGGTAAACGAGTTCTTGAGTGGAGACCACTAATTGACAAACGTAGCTTAGTACGCCGTCAGAATGGATAAAGTGACGATCTCAGGCGGCCGACAAGAACTGGATGAATGAAGCCGGATCGTGCTCAATGGCGTGCTTTAGGAGAGGTCTAGGTCTATGTATCTATGTAGTTGGAAATACCGTTTTAGAACCTACCATCACCTATTTGTGAGAAATTAGGTGCAGAAGTAGAACCACCACCTTAACGCGCTCTGCTCTGCTGTCTCTTTCGGGAGTATCACACTACTAGCATCTTGACTCCAGAATAGTGCTGAGAAACTAAAAAAGTCCCAACGATCTTTCTGTCCGTGGCGCGAACTTTTTAGCTCGGATAGAAAAAAAAAACACTACTAACCGCTAAGCTAGTAAGGCAACTGAACTAATAAGAAAGACCTGATGATAACAATAATATGCTTACACACCTGTCATTAATTCTCTTTGCTTGTTCATAACATACTACTCTGTATAACGAAGATCAGATGCAAATAGGGCTGAGCCGCAACTAATTTAGCTTCGTGTAAATTCGTATGTCGCTCCCCTTATCCTGACGGTCGAGCTGGAATGGGGGCTAACGTAGAGCCTAATTGGGTAATATTTTGTACATACATACGACTTTTAATTGAAACTGCGATCAAAATACGAATAGATGTCGTCTGGCGAAGTTTTAGAAATACCTTTGTTTGAGAAAATATAGGTATAAACCGTTTAACTTACGTACACAATAACAACATACACGGTACAAAATAATAAAACGTTAATTAAATTTCTTAAAGAACTATTTAACTACAGATAAAAGTGATGTAAGACTATTCGTCACTAATATCCTTATCGCTTGAATCATCATCACTGTATGTGCAGCTTGAGGAGTCAGAATCTTGACTCAAATCTCCTAAGTAATTATTATTACCTATCATCACACTTAACAAATCTTTAAACAGTTAGTTACCTATTACGATAAATAATTAAATCATCCTCGTTAGCAGCACAACCGGCACAAAACAGCTTTAATATTTACGCCTAATCCCGCAGACATGTCAATCAAATTTTGACCGTTTAGGATGTATAGCGGCAGAAATGTCGCTATAAATTAGTTAGTGAACCAACTAGACCGCAAAACTGCGTGCAGCACGGATGGTAAAATTTACAGATAGCAAAATTGTAATAGATGTTGTAAATAAATCTGTTTTATCAAATCGCATGCTATTACCCGAAGGTGAATGTTAAGTATTTTATTTTCAGCTGTGTTCAAGTACGTAATATACATAATCATTCATCATCATCATCATTTCATTTCAACCTTTTTTAGTGTCCCACTGCTGGGCACGGGTCTTCTCTCAACTATCTTATGAGTTGAGAGAGTTTAGGCTTTAATCCACACACGCTGGCCAAGTGCGGGTTGGTGGATGTCACATGTTGATGTCACAGTTTAGTTCTTAGACATGTTGGTTTCCTCACGATGTTTTCCTTCACCGATATTGAGCAGCGGAGATCAAACAATTCACACAAAGATGTGTGGGCATGACCAGGATTCGAACCCGTGACCTTATTTTTCTAAGCGATTTTATGCAATAATGCATTAATCCTTATCCAATTAAGTTTATTATCCTTTTAATATAGATCATTGTGTTCGTTTTTTCCGAAGATATTACATAAATATTTAAAATGCAGGGACATAGCGGTGCGGCGGCGGTATCGGCCCGGCCGCGCGTTGCGCTTGCTTATTGTGTTGTTTAATGACAAAAAAGCTGTAAGTAAACGTTTTATGGACATTTTGTAAATATACCTTATTAGAGATGTATGCGTATTCACCAAAAATCACATGCATTACTTTAAACTACGTAGTGAAGTTTTGTCACGGCAAAAAAGAGCAAAATTTTGCAATCTCTTATACCAACCACCATGTCATAAAGATTTATATAAGAACAATGTATTTAATATGTGTTTAGTAATTTTTAATAAAATATCTAATGAGCTTATACTGTTACATGGAAATTTGTTCAGAACAAAATTGACTAACTGGCTTCAGAGTAAATGTTTTAATAGTGTCAAGGAATTTATGGATTTTAATTTATGAATAGATAAGGGATTGGTACCATTTTGACTTAAAGTATTGACACATTGTTATTATTTAATTGTTGTAATTTAATTATTAATTATGTTGTGTAATAGTTAATAATAATAATTTATTTTAATAATTTTAATAATAATATGTTTTATTAATTTTAATAATAATGGGCACGCTTGCTCGCATGCAGGATACAATGACTTATTAGCATTGCAGCCGTGCGAAGCCGGGGCGGGTCGCTAGTAGAAATTATAAATTCCAGTGATGACTTTATTAGCATATTAGACATCATTGAATCAATTACCAGTTTACTGTTTAGATTTGACTTGCTACCCAGACGAGAGTTCCCTACTGATGACGTCATCCGTGACGTATGGCCGCATAATACTAAGCTGGATGCAAATTGAGGAGGTTGCTACTAATTCAGACGTGTGTAAATTTGCGTGCACCGGACGTTAGAGCAGTTTAATTTTGTAGTAGGCCTATCTCATTGGTGATCTATTTTGTAGCTAAGATAGATGCGAAAGATTGTAAATGAATCAATGCTAGTTTGATATGCTTTCTTGCAAAACAGCTTGACGAATTTGCTCATAGGACACATTTTTTTGCCGTTAATCTAAATATTAAGGGCTTTCTCTGGATTTTATCAATAAATATGCAAGAAGTATGTCGCTGGCGTGTCGCTTCCCACTTTTTAAGGCTGATTTGACGAACCAGGCTCCGTCGTGAAACTGTTGTCGTCTGCCCAGGCAGGTGAGGCTTGGTGCAGTGGCATATACGAAGAGGGCTCTTGGCGGCCTTTGCTTCACTTTAAAGACTGTATCAAGCCTGATCTAGCCTCATTTCACATTGGGCACAGCAAATGGGAACAGCTTGCGGATAAAAGCCAGTGGAGGGAATGTGTCAAGGTAGGTATTTATTGCTTCAGTTTTGGTGAATTAATAAAAGGCTTTCTAAAGCAGCATTTTTTATAGAATCGCTACTCTTGAAAACCAGCCCCTAGCAACCACAGTCCATTTTTTGACTTAAATTATTAATCACTCTAATTTTCTGTCTTCTGCACTTGTCGGGGCGATGTAGCTAGATCCCCATACCGAAGACCACAAAGGAAAAAGGACAAAAACGTAATCTAAAATAGCCAAAATAATATAAATCACAAGCTAATAAAACGGGATGCGTTGTGACTCCCTTCCGTACCCCAAAAAAAGGATTTCCTGCCCTCTATGGTGTCCCTAGATAAATTGTATAAATTAAAACAAACAATTAATTCTTATTGTTACTAATGTAATATTATTTGCATATTTTGGTCGTTAAGAGTTGATAACCAAGGGCTAATTGACAATAGGGGTAGTTTTTGTAAAGCTACGTTAATGTATGCTAAGGTATGTAGATTGTTGCTAAGTTTATGGTTTTTATTAGAACTTCACATAGTTTTTAAAGTAATCTATAGCGTTACGCCTGTATTATCCAATGGTGTAGATAGAGGTGAATGTCACACAGTTTTCAGTTGTTCAATCCAAGCTTTCTGCTGCAACTTCTCTAAGATATGCAAGATAAAAAAAAAATATTTTCGATATCGAACATTTACAGGTTCAATTCCCGGGTCAAGACAAAAAACTTATCGAATCAAGAAAAATAAACTTACTCTCAATTATTGTCGGAACAGTGATAAGAATGTTCGCTTAAAATAAAACTACTTTTTAACGGATTTTATCGCGGTTTATTTTAGATTTTAGATCCCGACGCGACGTTTCAAAGTCTTTTCAGACTTCATGTTCACGGGTGGAAAAGACTTTGAAACATCGGGATCTAAAATTCGTTATAAAGTAGTTTTATTTCAATGTGTGATATTCGCGTAAATCTAAGACAATACTATGTTCTTAATCTAATCTTAATTTACGCTGTTACGGGTCGAGTAGGGGAGAGTGTGTATAAAAGAGCCAACGCTTCATAGAAACTTAGAAAAATCTTAAAAGTAGTTATAAATTTCAGAATTATTATTGTATCTGATCCAATCCAATAGGCTCAATCCCTATGGGACCTAACATAGCTGGCAGAGAGCTGGTTAAGAGGTGACAGAATCTGTCCATCACTGTTCTGCAAAGCCTATTCAAGAACAATATCCATTCATTTCAACCCAGATGGATGCCGAATTCTATTAGAGGCAATACGAAAAAAATTGGTCTCACTGTCAACGATGAACAAAAAATAGAAGGTAACGTCCAAATATCCATTAACGGAGGTGAATGAAATGTGGCGTTGGTGAGTTTGGTCCAATGTTGGTTTTGCATTTTTTTTTCTATGAATTGGACCTGAAGTTTGGGTATAGTAATATTTCAGCCAATATGCCTATAGTATGGACACAGGAACAGCGATGGCGCAGCGGTACGGTCCTCGCCTTAGAAAAATAAGGTCGCGGGTTCGAATCCTGGTCGTGCTCGCACATCCTTTTGTGAATTGTTTCATCACCGCTGCTTAATATCGGTGAAGGAAAAAATCGTGAGGAAACCAGCATGTCTAAGAACTAATCATTCGAGGATATGTGACATCAACCAAACCGCACTTGGCCAGAGTATGTAAATTAAGGCCTAAACTCTGTCAACTCACAAGATAGTTGAGAGAAGACCCGTGCCCAGCTGTGGGACACTAGAAAGAGTTGAAGACTAATTATAGATGGAATTCACAGAAACTTTTTCCCCCAGAACAATGTTGATCTTTTTTTATGTGTCAACTTCAAACACTAGGATTTAATACTAGATATATTACAGTTAATTTCTACGAAAAGTTGGTCAATAATAAACTTTTCACGGTGTGTTGGGACAAAATGTGCGAAACTATATCTGGTTGTGCCCGCATCTGGGGTAATAAAAACTTTCGGGATAATGTGGTTAATGGTGGCGTATCGACATTTATTTTAACTTATTTGATTGTGCTTAAGAGCCCTATAGAGCTATAGTTATTATGCCTATTTAAAGAGAAAATATTTTGCATAACAAGCACAATTATTATTTAAGTCAAATACCCGACTGCGTCATCTGCCAAGTTTATTGAATAGAGAACTGATTTGGCGCGAAATATCCCACTTAAATTGTTTTTTTTTTTCATAATTCTGATGTACCCAGTGTCACTTTCACGCCTAAGACGAATCTTGTGATACCTGTCAAGCTAAGATTCTGATGTACCCAGTGTCACTTTCACGCCTAAGACGAATCTTGTGATACCTGTCAAGCTAAGACGCGACAGGTGTTTAGGCTCTAACTAGAGTGTGTCTAAGAAATATATGTCTGAGGAGTAAGAGATATGCATGTTTGCGTAAAAGTAACGAAATCTGTTAGCGTTTGACGTAACTTAGTCAATTAATCAAATTGACAACAGCTGTCACCGAGTCAGTAGTTCGAGTCGAGATTGTCTATGAACTGTCGTAAATGACGTTTGACATCTTTCATATGCTAAGACATATGGTAAGACTATTGAGTGAATGACACGACATATTTGACTTCCGGAGCTCGACCGCGCCGGTTGTGCGCACTGATTTTGTGGAACAGCGGCGGGTAACATGGTGGACACCGATGACCCTCTGCATCACCGACATAATATGTACATAATATATACTACATAATATACACTCGGAAAACATTGAAAAACCCCTTCTGGCGCAGTCGGGTAAAAAGCCAAATTAAAGGTGAGTGCGTTAATTGCCTGTTATGATAAATATTAATAATGCAACGCGAAAGTTTAAAAGTATAATTTCACCTCTGCCTACATTTTCGGGTAATATAAGCGTGAGGTTATGTTATCCCATCGACATTTATCGGGCACAAATCTATGCTTTGAACTGATATTAACATTCACTAAGTATGTATACATATTATTATATCTATAATATAAAAATCAGTTGCTGTTCGTTAGTCTCGTTAAAACTCGAGAACGGCTGAACGGATTTATCTTATCTTGGTCTTGAAGTGTTTGTGGAGGTCTAGGGAAGGTTTGAAAGTTGAGAAAAATTCGAATAATTGCCGGGAACCACCTTAAAAACAGCAGTCGATTGAGGCAGTACGAAGTCTGTCGTCTCAGCTAGTGATAAATATTTTTGCTCCAGAAATCAAACCTGTAACTTCGCGGTCGAGCGTAGGTAAGATTAATATCTTACCTACGCTTACTATTGTACCATTGAGGCACTTTGCACAATATTACTAAAACAAAAAGCAAAAATCCACTAATTTAAATTCCGTTCTTCATTTAATTATGCAATCGTAATCTGAACAACACACTCCAAGATATCAACCCTCAAAGATTAAATTATACCCAGAGCTCCCATGGTCTCATGAGTGTAGGTAGTCCATTGTGATGAATCACACAATCTAATTAATTAATTGATAAGATAATTTCTATGCTGTAGATTATTAAAATGGGTACAAATATATTAGGGGTGAAATAAAGACGAAGATACATTGTCAAAATGTGAAAAGTAATAATTTGGACTTCATTAGCAAAAGCCTCTATAAACTAGTGGTAGAAAGCACCGCGAGCTACTCATTTCGCCCCTTTAGAGAGTGAGTTTCTGAAAATCCTTTCTTAATGCACTCCTAGACCTTATATGCATGCTAAATTCAACTCGATGTGACCACAGCCACTCTGACAAGAGCGAAACGACGAAGAAGATATAATTTTTATTCGGTTAGCGAAAAGGCAAAAGATGAAAGTCAAACTTCGATTTATGTCTTTTCACAAAAAAACGACTACTACTCCTTTTATTTTGCTATTTACAAAAAACTCTGAAACGAAACTACTTTATAACGGATTTTAATGTGGCGTTTTACCCGACGTTTCAAAGTCATTTCAGACTTCAATCCACCAGTGACCGTCTTGTCTAAACCTAAACTAAACTGCGATAAAATCCGTTAATAATTATTTTTGCAACAACAACACAAAACCGACTTCAATTGTAGGTACCTAGAATTATGCGTTTAGGGCAATCGCACTAATAATTTTGGAAGGCTGCGCGCTTAGCGTAAACAATGACGCTTCTTTCGACATAGCTCAATATCTACTGGTCAGGTCTTGATAAATTTAAATGGGACCACACGGAAGCATTTACTTGCCAACAAAAAAAGAATCATAGAAATCGGTTCACGCATAACAAAGATATTAGGTAACAAACATAAAAAAACATACAGTCGAATTGAGAACCTCCTTCTTTTTGAAGTCGGTTGAAAAGTAGTTTCATTTCAAAGCTCTCTTTTCTCATTTTTCTTTCACTTCAACCATTTTTTGTGTCCTACTGCTGGGCATAGGACTCCTTTCAACTATCTTACGAGTTGAGGGAGTTTAGTCCTTAATCCACACACGCAAGTGCGGATTGGTGGATGTCACATGTTTTCGAATGATTAGTCCTTAGACATGCCGGTTTTCTCGCGATGTTTTCCTTCACTGATATTGAGCAGTGGCGATCAAACAATTCACACAAAGATGTGTGGGTACGATCAGGTATCGAACCTGCGCCACTGCTGCTTATTTTTCTTTAATAGTATTAAAATTCCACGAGTAAATTTTACTCGCATTTGTTCATACCATTTTTCTCAAAATGTCAAAAAAACATACATCTATTGTACCTACAACTCGACAACTCAAACAATCGCAATAGTTACTAACTTTATCAAAATCAAACCGAAATTAGAATACAATCCTTCATTTTACGTCGAACTTCAAACCGCACTAACTTTCCTTTGCCCGGGGGTTTAAAAAAATAAAAAAGTCTCTCCATTCATCAGGCTCTTTTCATAATCGACCGCTAGAGAGCGCTTCGGTGATTTCACATAGAAGTTGTGAAGTACCTGTCGATATTCAAACTTTTTTGTTCACATTCGTTTGTGGTAAAGACTTTAGGAATAGACTAAAAAGTATAAACGCCAATCAAATTATCTCTTAGTAGTCTGTGCAAATTATTTAAAAAAGTGTTGTGGTCTGGAATCAACAACATTAAAAACAGAGGCTCTATTTATAGGTGTAAGGTTCTGTAGCAGTGACTGTCTGTGTACCGGGGTCCGTATATGGTATGTTTTTTTTTAATCCTAAAATTGGCTTGCGCTTGACCGCAACTTGCCTGTAGTGAAGCAATGATTCAGTCTACAATGGAACGCGCTTACCGATTAAATACCGATTCACTCGTGACTTGAAGACCACCAGATTATAGCTATCGGGAAACATGGATGCCGGCAGCTAATTCCACAATTTGGCAGTTCGCACAATGAAAGTCGAAGCAAAGCGCTTTGTGCGTACCCGTAAGCTTTGTTTAAGGAAACACTAATAATTGCATTGCAACTGTCTACATGTTCAAATTCAAATTATTTTAATTGCGAATATAGGTACAAATATGGTTTACAATAATAATATTAAGACAGTTTAGGTGTCCCGGGACCGGTTTCAAATGAAATGAAATTAAAAATTAAAAAATGTTTACTGTCAACATTACTTACAATAATGAGATTTATAGTGGTCCTCACACTAGGCAAGCATGTATTGTGAGGAGCCAACCTTAAAATGATATGCCTGTGGTAAAAATTTGAATACGACAGTATTGTTGTTAACAATAAAATAAATATTTATGACATTTTTTTTTATGAATGAATGAAAAACAACATTAGAATTCAACCACAACCTTATAACATGATCTTAATTAGATTAAAAAAAAAGTTTAGTTTGATTTTTTTAATCTCGAGTCTCTCATGGTGCCGCTGTCGATTCTGGCTTACAGGACTAGCAGTGACTGGATTGCGGTGGTGGGTTACGTATATAAAACTTATTTTATCTTATAAAACACCGCACCGTCACACATTTCTGTCACAACTTCGAAACCAGTTACTTAAAGTACAGAACAATATTTTGTCTACAAACTCGCACGAGAGCGCGGTAAAACATTTTCTTGTGGAAAACTTTGAGACAACTATGAATTGTGTAGTGAAAGTAGCAAGTGTGGTTTGGGATAATTGTACGGACTAATTATTTTTCATTGCAGTTTGCAGGTCTAGTAGTAAGCGACGAGGTATCGAGTAATAATCCTGGGCCAAGCAAAAATAAAACATGTTATTAGCACCACATAGTTGAGAGTTCTATAATATACTTATATTGAGTAATGTGGGTGATTTACGCGGCTTTATAAAAAAATAATTACTTCTTACATTAGTAATAAAAAATAATTAAAACGATCTTTCCAATGTTTCCGCATAGTTGCTAGTCTTTCGGTTAACTATCGGATACACTTCGGAGTGTGTGCGTTGGAATTACACAATCTTATCCCCATCCCCGTTCTTCCGTCGGACAAGTAGAGGTACGGCTATGCGCCACTGTTATGTAGTGGAAATTCCACGGGCACGCACGAAGCGCTTTGCTTGCACTTTTACTGTGCCAACAGCCAAATTGTGAAATTTGTTGCCTGCATCTATGTCTCCCGATAGCTATAATCTGCCTGCATTCAAGTCACGAGTAAATCGGTATTTAGTGGGTAAACGCATTCCATCGTAAACTGCATCATTGCTTCACATCAGGCAAGTTGTGGTCAAGCGCAAGTCTATTATAGGATTTAAAAAAATATGATTTACAAAAGTTTTTTTTTTAGAAAAGGCTTTTGAAACAATATTACATACACAAAAACCATAAGTTAATAATTTATTCAACTTAAACTACCAAGTAAGTTCGTAGCATTTAACAGTGCTACGATGTGCTACGAACTACGATTACTACGATCGTAGTTGCTACGTCGTAGCAATCTAATCACCATTCTTTTAAGATCCGCACCTGTAAGCAGTCACGTGGTATTTATAGGTCAAAATATGCTGTCAGTGATAGTGAGTTTGGACCGGATCAACGTCAGCTGTCAAGTCTGACAGGTGCCATCGCACAGGTGTTCGACTGAATGAAGTGTTGTCTATTATAGCTAGCTTTATAATTATGTATAATGTTCTTTGTCTGTATTAACTGTTACTATTTAAATCAATATATTTTTGAACCCCGTGCAAGTTAGACGTCCGCTGGCGATTCAGTAGACCAACTTACGAGACGCCAAGACGAGGTTGTGTGAGCGGCTAACCCACCTTTTATCTTAGTTTTACTTACTGAATCCCCTAAAATCCCATAATAGTTTCATACTGGGGTAGGTAGGGTAATCTGGGGGTTAATGTCTAAACGATGTAACTACTCACCGATTTTCAAACTATGTTAATATAAAAGACCATTGACGACCTCGGAAGTCGAGCGGTGTAAGCCGTCCGATCGGGTTATACTGCGCCTGGGAGGTCGCGGGTTCGATTCCCGCCCCGGACAATATTTGTGTAACAATAAAAATTGTCACGGTGTCTGGTTGGTTTAGGAACTACCCTCCGTGCTTCGGAGAGCACGTTAAGCCGTCGGTCCTGGTTGTCATTTAACACATCTATGACAATCGTTACATGTAGTCAGAAGTCAATATAATCTGACACCTGGTCTAACCATCTCGGCTACTGGTTCCCTGCAGGTTTCGAGGTCTGATGGCAGTCGCTCGTATAATTCTGGTAGCTAGCCGCATCAGGTTAGACTGGGAGCCGACCTCAATAGAAATGGAAAAAAGGCAAGGGGAATGATGATGATGATGGTTAATATAAAAGACCATCCTGACACTTTACCTATAGTTATCCGTTCACCGAACCTACTTCTGGTTGAGGGTTGGTCTGATTTACACCCCCTCCCCCCTTATATATTGGTAATTTAAAAATATTCATACAGCAGTAGCGCAGTGTTACAGAGCGCGATTTTAAAGGGTGAGTGGTCGATTCAATCAAATAACAGACTATTCTATAGAATATTAAGAGCGTTTACGCCGTCCGGCTCGAAAAGTGTACTTTTCAAACCTACTAAACACTGCAACCGCTTCTCGTAAAAATATGAAAATTACCAATAAACATGGGGAATTTCTTCATCATTTAATATAATTGAGAAAATATTTAGATTAATGTAGTATTAGTACACTATATTAAGATAACCTAACAGAGGTTTTCATAATTTTGCTGTAGACATCAGTTTCGAAGCTACTCATCTACAAAACCATTTACAGAACTAGTTGGAAAAAATTTTTGACCAATTGCAAAGATCCTTAAGCATTTAAATAATTGAGAACATTTATAGATTTTGGTATCCTACAACAAGAAATATAATTACAAAAAATATGAAAAATTAAGAAATTAAAATGACTTTTTTAACTACTTAACTTACTCAATTTGATGTAAAAGTAACATAACACATTAAAAAAACATCTGCTTCAAAACATACACTTTGAAATTTTAACAAATTTGTAATAGTTATTTTTTTATAAATATTTTAAAATGACTATAAAACCGCGTCGGCAAATCGTGTCAAATTAGTCCGCCGTCTGGCGTTTCAGCGAGAGGACGTATCGCTCGGCGCTCTGATTTGACCTGTGTTGACCTTTGTTGTGCATACAATAATATTGTACGTATAAAGTGCGCTCGAAAACTCTTGGTACTTTGGTAAGATAAATATTTTATTACTGTTTTTTAATGATTGACTATATTTTTGAATTGACAATTAATTATAATTTCAGTTATAATGGGAAATAAACGAAGTCGTTTGTATCAAAGAAACGAAAATTCAAAAATTTGGAAAGTATGGTGAAAGCAAGAGCTAAAAGGATGGTAATCCAGATCTTAACCTCACTTTGGACTAACCCTCTGACTAATAAAATATGTATGATAATAATAATAACAAATTTATTTAAGTGAATAGTTATTTTATGTTTTGCCCTTTTCTCCTGTATGACAATTTTAAATTATGTGACAGAGACAAAACATACAAAAGATATTTACAACTAGTACATCGTTTATTAGTGAGTACACACATGAAAACACACATAATCCTAATCACTACATAGTATAAAACAAAGCCGCATTCCTGTCCCTTATATCCCTATGTGCGCTTAAATCTTTAAAACTACGCAACCGATTTTCATGCGATTTTTTTTATCTTAAAGAGTGATTCAAGAGGAAGGTTTATCTATAATACATGCATAATATAGCAGAAAAACACTGATAATTTTAGATGTTTCTGATGCGATGTCGTAAATTAACTCATTTTTTGTGCTTGGCACAAAAAATGCCATGCTTGCACGCTGGCTAAACTCTGCGAAATATATCAAAATAATGTATTACAGTATTGCACACCTTAAAAAGGTCAACAAGAAAGTCCGTGATGGTATGTCTATCTCTTAAGGATAACCCACAATAACCACAATATCTTTTACTTTCAACCAAAAGTAATGGCTTTTTTACGAAGCGATTTTAAGCAATTTTTCATTAATCCTTATTTAATTATGTACCTTAATACATTGTCTATTTAATATAGATCAATATGGCCCTTTACAGCCCATAATTTAAATGAATATTTCCGAAGATATTACAGATATGATATACGGTGCGGCGGTACCGGCCGGCCGCGCGCGAGTTGTGCTGTTTCTTTTGTCTATTGGCAAAAATAAAAGGACATTTTGTAAATATACCTCAATATATTTAGTATCAGCATTGCACCCGTGCGAAGCCGGGGCGTGTCGCTAGTATTATATAAATGCAAAAGTAACCCTTTCTGTCTGTTAATTTTTCACGGCTGCGCTATTGAACCAATTTACAATTAGTTCAAATATTTTCTAATACGTTCGGCAATTTTAAAACTACACGTTTAAAGCTTATTTTTGAATCTTTCTATATAAGTAATTTTAAGACCTCAAATAAATATGGGATACAGGTTTTTTATTATTACATATTCTAATGTTGAAGAAAATATATTTTGATTACAATGGTGGTTTTATATAAATATGCCCATCAGCGTTGCCAGACGTCCCGATTTTATGTGTCGGGCGGGATGTCCCGCGTAGATCAGGCGGGACACTGCCGCTGAGACTACTACTGAGACTGCACGAACGTGGGTTGTGGCGTTGTTGTGTATAAGGTGGCAAAACTGGCAACATTCCGCGGGCCCACGGCCTTAGGAGGCCCCAGGTCTGAGGAGCTTAAAATAACCAAACTGCTTTAATAATATAAAGTAAAAAATAAAAAAATTGCCCGTTCGTGCCCGTTATCTGTGTGCGAGTTGTTTCGTTGCCGCTGCTCAGTGTCGGTGGAGGAGAGCATCGTGAGGCAGCCGGCCTGTCCGGGAGCTGGTCATTCTAGAGCATGTGGCGTCCGCCTGCCGGTCCACGCTGGGCGACGTGTTTGGGTCGAGGGCCTGGATTCTCTCAGCTCTTGGGATGGATGGGACACTTGTGTCCAGCAGTGGGACGCCGGTGTCCAGCAGTGGGACACTTGTGTCTAGCGGTGGGACACATGTATCCAGCAGTAGTGACTGGGACACCTGTGTCCAGGAATGGGACACTTGTGTCTAGCAGTGGGACGCCTGTGTCCAGCAGTAGGACTCTGAAGGATGGTGGAATGATTGTTAAATCTGAACTTTAGCACAGGTTTGCCACAACGTGCGTACCTATAGATGGCTGTTAATCCTGACATATTACCTTCACGAGCCTTCTTAATGTTTAGTTTATTTATTTACAACAATATATAAAATATTGTTTACTTTATTTTAGTTTGTAAATAAATGTGGAAATAATTGGAACTATAACTATACGATTTTAATTTGTGACTTATTACGTAGGTATACCTGTTAGTACCGACTACCGACGAAGGTAAGGTATGAATGGACAAAAATATTCATATTAGTTACATTGTCTGAAAATTGGATATTGCAAACTAGCAATAAACAAATTTCCGGTAACAACAATATTGCAAAAAAAAACTTTTAAAAAGTCAAAATTATTATAACTTTAAATCATTTGTACTTTTCATCAGTACTTTTTTCGAACACTAGCCATTACACTCGAACGGATCAAAATGGGTTAGTTGACTATAACGCAAGACATCGTGCTAGCACCGTGCACACAGCTGCGTGCTTTAGTGTGCGTAATATTTTCCATTGAATTACCTACACTTGATGTCTCGCGCTACGCGTAAACGCTCTTAAAAGCAAGAAGTTTTAAAATCATCCACTAGAGGCGTTTTTTTTCTTTCTATATCACATAATACCATCGCTTGTACAAATCGGTACGAACGTAATTGGCAAATATTTAAATAAAGTAATTATTCCCTTTTGTCTACCAAAATTCGACTCTATTTCTTAAGTAGTACGATTCATTTTCCTTTGTGAAGTAATCCAACTCGTTAACGGTGCAATTTTGAGACAGCACTTACAGGAGTTATTGACGGATTTTATTTGAACAAAATCATTGGAACCTATCGAAACTGTACATATACCTAAATGTTCTATGTCTGTGTGTTTTGAAAAAAAAATCTTGTACTATCAGATAGCCCATTTATTGACAGGTTATAGGCTACTTTTTATTCCGCTGGTAGGCTTGAATAAAATGAAGGTGCGGGTTAATGGATATCACATGTCCTCCAATGATTAGTTCTTAGACTTACCGGTTTCCTCACAATGTTTTCCTTCACCGATAGTGAGCTGCGATGGAAAAAATCACGCAAACATATGTGAGGACGACCGGGAATCGAACCTACGACCTTATTTTTCTGTTGCGAAGCCCGTACCGCTGCTCCACCGCTACTCATTGCAATTAACAATGCTAATAACAATGTATAAGTTATATACATCATATTTATTTTATTTCGCTACAAAAAACCAAATCAAATCAAATCAGTTTTCATTTGTGATACACCAGGTTAAAGGTACAATAGGACTTGTAATTTTTTTTGAAGTATCGTAAAGTAACCTTTATTCATATAGTAAGTAGTTACGATTAATATCTTAAAGTACAGATTTTATAATAGGTAGGTTAACTAGGTTGCCCTGTGTTTCAAGCTTAAACGGTTAAGGAATTTCTCGATGACGTAACATGACAAATATTAAATTATTATCAATTTTATTGATTTTATTTTATTCTATTGATTTTGACATGTTAACTAAACAACTAATATCTATATTTTTAGGGTTCCGTACCTCAAAAGGAAAAAACGGAACCCTTATAGGATCACTTTGTTGTCCGTCTGTCCGTCCGTCTGTCAAGACCCTTTTTCTCAGGAACGCGTGGAGGTATGAAGCTGAAATTTATATCAATTACTCAGGTCTACTGTCCCTTGAAGCTGTGAAAAAATTAAACTTCTAAGCCAACGCAATCAAAAGATACAGCCGTTTATGCCGCAAATTTTCGACACTTGCAAGGGAATCAAAACCTACAGGGTGCTTCCCGTGAACTCAGAATCTTGAAATTTGGTACGAAGCAACGTCTTATAGCATAGATCAAGGAAAAATTACGAAAACCATAAATTTTTAGTTACATCACATAATATATTTTTTTTAATAATTTTAAACTTACTACCCATTTCCTCATAAACGCGTAGAGGTATTAAATTGAAATTCATACCAAATACTCAGGTCTATAATACCTTTAAGCTGTAACAAAATCAAACTTCTATGTCAACGCAATCAAAAGAAACAGCAATTTAAGCTGCATATTTTGAAACTCGCAAGTACTCGCAAGGGAATCAAAACCTAAAGGGTACTTCCAGTCAACCTAGAATCTTGAAATTTGGCATGAAGCAACGTTTTATAGCACACATAAAGGAAAAATTCCGAAAACCTTAAATTTTTAGTTACATTACAAAATATATATTTTTTAATAAATATAAACTTATTACTTTTTTCCTCATAAACGCCTAGAGCTATCAAGTTGAAATTCATATCAAATACTTAGATCTAATTGCCTTTAACCCGTGAAAAAAAAAAATTCTAAGTCAACGCAAAAACGCAAAAGTACAACCATTGATACCGCATATTTTGAAACTCGCAACTACACGCAAGGAAATTAAAACCTAAAGACCACTTCCCGTTGACATAGAATCTCGAAATTTGGTAAGAAGCAATAGCTTACAGCACAGGTAACAGAAACATTCCGAAAAGCTTAAAATTTTAAGTAGTTATACCACCAAAAAAATTGTGATTGTATTAAAACCTTGCAGGTTTGTACGGAACCCTCGGTGCGCGAGTCCGACTCGCACTTGACCGGTTTTTTTAATTTATTGTTTCTTAAATTGTTTGACTATTGTAATTGTAATTAACTCTGACCTTATTTCTTTTGTTAAATTTGATACTTAGATAATAATTAATTAGTACTAAATATTATTTTTAAGACATACATTATTTGCAAATAAAGAATTTGATTTGATTTGATTTGAAAGGCAAACAATGTTTTAATAATCACTAAAGTGCATAGTAAAATATAAATAACACATTTCATAACACTATAATAAGTTGAGGTCAGTGGTCAGCCTCATATTTATCAAATTAATTAATTAAATACTAAATAAGATTCCTAAATAAAATTAGTCAAGGTTAATACAAAATTAGTTCATACAAAACGATTAATTTCACTAATCTTGTTTCTCCATACAAACTTTGGAACCCCGTTTCACCCCCTTAAAGGGTGAGTTTTGAAAAATCCTTTCTTATTGCATCCTTAGACCCCATAAGGAACTTTTGTGCCAAATTTGGAGTCTCCAGACCCAGTTGTTTGGGCTCTGCGTTGATATGTCAGTCAGTCAGTTTCTTCTTTTATATATTTAGATAAATACGTCTCAAATAAATCCACTTGGCCAGCATGTGTGCAACTCGTAAGATAGTTGAAAGAAGACGTGCCCTGCTGTGGGACACTAAAAAGGATTGAAGTGAAGTCAACAAACTGTCCACAGCTGTTTTATTTATTTATTTATTTATTTATTTATTAATTTTACAATTGTGAACTAACAGACGAACCAAAACGCTCACAATGATAGACTTAAATAAAATATTAAATGCCTATAAATACAACTAATAGAATCAAAATTAATGTCGGCGTCTTGGACATTATTAAGAAAATTATTAATAATCTTAATAGCTCGTACCGATGGCGCATTGTTTGCATACTGTGTGCGTAACTCACCCGAGGATGCAAACAACTGGTGACAACGTCGCTGCCCCACGCGAGTATAATTTGAGGGTACATAATAGCGCATCCTACTCAATACAGATGGGTTGTCAATCTGATTGCGCATTAGCATACAGTAATGTATAACAAGAAGGAGCTTGCGTCTGAGCTCTAGTGTCAGCAGACCTACCATACCGTATACAAACAAAGATGGAAAAAGATAAGGGTAATACCCATATCTTTTCTTGTAAAGATATCGGGCAAACTTTCTTTGGACCCTTTCTAATAGCAGAGTATATTTTTTCTCTTTTGGATCCCAAACTATAGCGCCAAATTCAATAACACTACGAACGTATGCATTGTAAAGCAAAATCGGAATGTTCATGTCTCGAAACTGCGCAGATGTTCGACATATGAATCCCAGTGTTTTATTTGCTTTTTTGGTAATGGACGTAATATGTTCATCAAAGCGAAGCTCGCTATCCATCAATACACCCAGGTCACGTATACTGTCAACTCTCTCTAGAGTATTTCCGTCCAAACTATAAGGATAGCTTACCGGCGAACGCGATCTTGTGTAGGTGACTAGTTTGCACTTTGAAGCATTAAACTTTAGCTGGTTAACCTTAGCCCAACCTGCAACAGCATCGATATCCCGTTGGAAGTTTATATTGTCCGAAGGACTACCGATTCCATAATAGAGTTTCATGTCATCTGCAAACATCAGACATTTTGTTGAAGATAAGACTGTCGGTAAATCGTCAATCATCATTAAAAACAAAGTAGGCCCAAGCGTCGATCCTTGACTTACACCTGATCTTGTGTAGTAGTCCTCCGACAGATATCTACCCAATTGCACGTACTGTTTTCGGTCTCTCATATAATCAGCGAAAAATTCTAATAGTTGCGGGGAGAATCCAAAGCGAGACAATTTTGATAAAAGGATATCGTTGTCTACAACATCGAATGCTTTTGCCAAATCAAAATAAGCTGTATCGACACGATTACCTGCGTCCATTTGAGCTAGCACATAGTCTATGAAAACGATGTGATTCGTTGTGGTGGAGCGCGCGCGACGGAAACCGTGTTGCGAATCACTAAGTTGTCGACCTATTTGAGCTGTGATATATCGATTCATTATTGTCTCAAATATTTTACCGAAAATAGACAGAATTGCTATGGGCCTTTGTGCTTCTATGGCATTTGAAGAGCCACTTTTCGGCACAGGAGTGACTCTACTGACTTTCCAACTGGTAGGATAGGTGCTCCAACGCAAAGACAAATTAAAAATGTGTAGCAGAGGTGATTCTAACGCACTAAGACAGTCCTTAACTAAGAACCCTGGAACACCATCAGGCCCTACAGCTGAAAATGGTTTCATTTTCCCGACAGCTAGCTTTAAATCTCTACTCGAGACCGAGTTCACTGTAACAGATGGTACGCTCGGACATTCGTAAGTCATCTGCTCTGCCGCCCTAGGATCGAGTTTTGGAACCTTCTTAAGAAATACAGAGCTGAAATACTTAGAAAATGAATCTACAGCTTCCTGGCCTGTAACAACCCGATCCTCAAAGGTATATTCACACAACTGCTTAATTGAATTGCGTTTGGTTTTAACGAGCGTCCAAAAGCTAGAAGGGTTATTACGTATATTTCGCTCTATAGACTGGGTGTATTGATAGTATGCGGCAACAGTTTGTTCCTTAACTTTTGCCCTATAATACTTGAACATTGCACTATTGAACTCAAGCCCTCCTGACTTGAAGCGCTTTAGGTGAAAGTATTTGTTTTGTATGTTCCTGATAATGTCGGGCGAGTACCAAACTGGGTAGTTGTGTTTTTTATGCAGTGGACTAAGAATTTCCTTTTTTATTGGCACATACTGTTCAATAATAGCGTACAATTTATCGTAGAAAGCATCAACCGCACTATCTACTTCAACTCGGCTAGTCACATCAGTCCAGTCCGTAGCAGCAAGTGCTGCATACAGTTGCTGGAAATTAGCTTTCTTGAAGTTATATTTAGGAACTCTCTGGCGAGAGGATTTACGAGGAATAGACAAAATATGATGATATATAACAGATAAGTCGCGAGGCATAGTTACTTCTATAGCTAATGGTGGGTGATAAGCGTCCATCGGCACGAGCGGTTCAACACAGCCTGTCACGTTTACTGTCCCACTATAAATATTAGTTAGAACTAAGTCCAAAATGCCGCCATACTTATTGCTAACCATATTACATTGTGCCAAATTACAGTATGCTAATACACATTCAAACTGTATTTTAATATTACTACTAAACGAATTCAAATTGAAATCCCCCACAATAATAACATCAAGGGTATTATATGTACAAACAACATTCTCTATACAATTCAGCACATCAAGGTATTGTTTTTCGGTATAATTAGGAGGTAAGTAAACTACACCAATGAGATATTTCATATTTTTCCAAGTTACTAAGGCAAATAATATTTCTTTATTATCACTAAAGCTATCGAGATTTGTGATTAGTTTAATAGAATAACAATCTCTAACCGCGAGGAGGACGCCCCCCCACCCGACGTCGCCCGCTCGATCCTTACGCAACACAGTATAACCTGATGGAAACAGTTCGGAGTCACACACTGAACTATTTAAGAACGTTTCGGTCAACGCTATTACGTCGGATGCACACGAACTTGTTATATTGTTCTGAAACGTAGTTGTTTTGCTTCGTAATCCTCTTACGTTTTGATAAAATATCTCAATATGCTTAGTGTTTATCGGATTGCTGCTTCTCATGGTTGCTGACACGAAAGTTCTGCTTCCAAGGCTTGATGCATACATCCTCGGGCCAGTTCTCGGACAACATAATTTTATCAGCTAGCTTAGATGGGACGGCTAACTTGAAAGACGCGTAGCGCCCACGAGCCTTAAGCGCTTCCACGGTGCATACATCAGTGCCACTGATAGAGATCAAGTGGCTAGTGACTTGGTCCACTGTTGTACCCTCTTTGACAAAATAGAGGTGTAGGTATTTCCACCGCTCGCACGCTTCTAGCTGTGTCGCACCCGGCGCCGCAGTGCCGCGCATCACTCCCTGAGGTGAACGACGACGCGTCCTCCCCACTTCAGTCCAATCGTCATCAGATGTTGTGTTGGTGGAAATGTTCTTTTCCAACTGGGAAACCATTGTCTTGCTGACTTCCGGTTTAGTTAGTGGAGTTTTGACTGCAGAAGGTTTACTTAATGCCCCTTTCTCCGTCAGGCGAGCAGATTTTGACTGCAACTTGCTGCGGTTTGCTGGTAACTTGGGTTTTGTCCCAGTTTCAATTTCCGGGACAAGAACTGATTGTTCTTCAATACCATTTTGGAGCAGCTGTGGTCCCTGCGGGGTACCATTTATAAGACTTGCAACTGTCTTTTCCAGCGCCAAAACACGTTCAGGTAGTCCCCCGTAGGCAGCTTTAACAGACACAGCCACTTTCTCCATAACAATATTGCTAATCAATTTTGCCAGGCGCTCATCTATTATGTGCTCAAGTTCCTCACGTACCACAGTGCGTATGTTGTCTAGGCAGACCGTATCCTCTGCGTATGGGTTTTCCCCGAACAGGCTAGAATCCTGTGTTAGCGGTCTGCTGCGTGCCTTAACGTTAACGTTGCGGCTCCCAGTAGTACTTTGATCTAGATGTGAGCCTAATATAACCGAGTCTTCACCCGGGGTACAGGCAGGAGTAGTAAAGAAGTCACGCACAGGGGTATTTGTATTTCCGATTTTTGGCTTTTTCGATTTGCATTGAACGCATTCCCAAGCTTTTTTATGATCCGCTGACATGATGCTACAAAAAGTCTCTTCGGATACATTAGCACAGTCTAGATCGTAAGGGTGACGGCAAAATGAGCAAGTAAGATATATTCGGCTTACAATTTTCCCCAGACATCCTGCGCACTTCAAGTTACCCGTAGCCATGGCAAAGCAACAAGTTAAAGAGCATGCAAGATAAAGCTGTAGCAATAATCGAAGCGCCCACGTTACAGTTATTGCTCGTATTCGTGGACAGTTGTACGGGTTGCTATAGCGAGAATGCTAGGCGCATGACGAAGTTGACAAAGCTCCCACGTGATAAGTAGGGACCACACGAAGTTGACCGAGCGCCCACGAGACGAACCGAAGCGTTTGAATTTAACCAACTCGACCGGTTTCCAGCGACACAGCACAGTGATAACGGCAAAATTTTAAAGCAGTAAATATGTTTACACAGTTAGAGTACTCACAGTTTTTGAGTTATCACAATTCTGATTTCACTGTTAGTTAGAACAAATCATCTTCTTCATTTAGATGTAACTGTCACACGTAAACTTTTACATTTAGTGCACTTTAGAATATATTATTTAGGAGAGCAACGAATACGGTGTCGACGTTACCAATGCTCGTCAAGACTTTTTGGAGTTTTACTAATAAATACGAGCATCGAACTTGTGTTACTATAGAAAACAGTAATCCACTGCTGGGCACGGATCTTCTCTCAACTATCTTACGAGGTGAGAAAGTGGTGCAGCAGTACGAATATCCGCCTTTGAAATATAAGGTCGCAGGTTCGATCCACGATCGTGATTTTTATATCGCCGCTGCTCAATATTGGTGAAGGAAAACATCGCAAAAAAGCCAGAAAATCTAAGAATTATTTATACGAGGATATTTGATATCCACCAAACCGCACTTGGCCAGCGTGTGTGGATTGAGACATAAACTCTTTCAACTCATGAGATAGTTGAGGGAAGACCCGTGCCCAGCGTGACACCAAAAAACGGTTGAAGACGTCGCAGTTTTAACGTCTGTATCTGGTATCAGTCAGTTGTGTTACTCGCTGCGCAGTGATTTAATTACATTTGTGAACTCAACGTTTTCTATTGGTTAATTAACCAATTTTCGATTCCTTGTTACTCTTACGGTGTTTAAGTCAACTATCTACGCCCACTGGGAGGAGTCAGAGCAGGATAGCGGACGTCAGTAAGATCCCACTTTAACTATTTGAAGATAGAACTAACTTTATATAGCTAACACATAATCAAAAAGAACTGGCTTTTAGTGGGGTTCGAACCAGCGACGCAGGAGTCTTAGACCGGTGCCTTACGCGCAGCGCTACGCAGACAGTTGCGCCCCGCTTGAAATAGCTACTAACTATCGGCTGTACTTACTTGTTACTTTACTATGCCAAAGATTTTATACTCGCCCCCAAATACCCTACTTCAAGAGAGTCAGTCGGAACCGGATATTTCAATGGCAGGTGCGGCATCGGTTTCTGAGCACAGTCCTGGTGACTCATTTAATATAACCGAAAGACCAGGCAAACGCCTTAGACGTGACAACGTTTCTCCTATACAAAGTCGTCCTCAACCTGATAAATTTGATGAGCTTAAAAGCCTGCTGTTGTCCTGGAAAGCTGAGCAAGATATAACATTAAATAAACTAGTCTCCGAAGTTGCTGAATTAAAACTACAGAACAACTCAATTCAGAAAACTAATTTAGACATCGAACAATCTATATCATTCATAAACAAAGGTTACGAAGATATTAGGAGCAGAGTTGAAGCTCTAGAAAAAATCCAAACTTCCCAAGAGAAGCGCCTTTGCGATGTATCTGAGAGCGAGAACAACTTAAAGGTGGCTGAGCTTGAGTCTAAAATCGATTCTATGGAACAGCAGGCGCGTCAGTGCAACATAGAAATATGTAATTTGCCTGAAAAAAGGAATGAAAACCTGCTCACTCTTATTGAGTCTATTGGTAAAGCTGTAAATTACACGGTTACATCGAATGACATTCTGTCTGTTCACCGGGTACCTCACGCCCGACAGCAGGATACTAAACCGAAAAACGTCATCGTTAAACTTAAATCGAAGATTATTCGTGACAATCTGATAAGCGCCTACCGAAAAAATAAGAGCATCAAATCCGACCAACTGGGAATTCCAGGCACTGCCGTACAAGTCTACTTGAATGAACACCTAACCTTAAAGAACAAAACTTTATTTCGAAAGAGCAGAGACGTTGCTCGTAATTGTGGATACAAATACGTTTGGATCAAAAATGCGACCATACTTGCTCGTGAACGGGACGGCATCCCAGCGTTTGCCGTTCGTTCTGAAGCCGATTTTAAAAAGTTCGGTCCAAATTATAACACCGGCGGCTCTTCGAGTGCTAATAATTGAAAGCGAATATCTTATTTTGCAGATTGTCACATTTTTCATTAATCCCTTCTTTACATTATTCTGTAGAAGTACTATTTTGATGTGTTATTTTCTAAAAAAAAATACTCTCATATTTTGTCATTATATTTTTCATGTAAGTGTATACGGTAAACATTTTAATTTGGTAAGAGCGTTACTTTATAAGCGTCTTTATTATTTATGTTTTAAATCTAGGTCAGTTAATTATGTTCATGTCGTTCCCAATCTATCTAAGAGCAAGTGTACCCATAAAGTATTACTTTACGCAATTTGTCTATATTCCGGGGTATTTTTACTAAGTCTTATCGTATCGATAGGGTTCCATATTACATCATTTTTTAATATAAAATCACTTCGTCTTAACGTAATAGGTATTTACAATTCAATTATCTCTAATGGCTTCTAACAGCATCATTATGTACTATCAAAATTGTGGAGGTATTCGTACAAAGTTGCAAACATTATATATGAACATTTTGGCATGCTCTTATGACGTAGTGGTTTTAATTGAAACTTGGCTCACTCCAGACATCCTAGACAATCAGTTCATTGATGATCGCTACCTAGTTTTCCGCTGCGATCGCGACAGGTTTGCCACCTCTAAAGCTGACGGTGGTGGTGTCCTGGTGGCTGTACGACGTGAACTACGTCCATCCAAAATAGTTACGCAGTTCGATAACTCTGCGATTGAGCAGGTTATTGTAGAGCTACCGGCATCACAAGCTAATACTAGACACGTTATCAGTGCCGTATATATCCCACCTCGCTCTAGTGACTCTGTGTACACGGAATACCTAAATATGTTACAAATTATTGTCAGCGATCCATGTGTAGAATCATTCTTTATCACTGGAGACTTTAATCGTCCCGATATTGACTGGATAGATCTAAATAATCATGTTGTTCCGAGTATAGCTTCATCATCAATTAGTTCAAGGAGTCAAACATTGATTAACTTTTTGTCAATGATCAACGGTACACAGTACAACACATTTAAAAATACTTTAGGCCGAATTCTGGATCTGTATATTTCGAACGTCGATTGCGAGGCAACCTCTTGTAGTGATATATCGAATACTGTTCCTCACCATCCACCGTTTTTTGTAAGCACTAGTTTGAATACAAAATTTGTACCGATGAAAAGACAAACATTGTCTTCTCACAAATACTTGAAAGCTAATTACAATCACATAAACGAGGAACTCGGCAAACATGACTGGAATGCAACATTATCACACTTGCCTGCTGAACAAGCCGTTGAAATATTCTACGAAATTTTGTATGGTGTGATTAGATTGCATGTTCCCCTGACTCAGTCAAAATCCTCTCGTTTTCCGATTTGGTTTTCTCGCAATCTTATTAGAATTTTTAAAAATAAAGAACGCGCCTGGCTCAAATGGAAAATCTACAAAAATCTTTCAGACTATGAACATTTCTCAAATTATCGCAAGTTATTTCATAAAGAAATGGTCATTTGTTTCCGTACTTATATAAAATCAGTAGAAGACAGCATACCTAAAAATGTTAAATATTTCTGGTCATATATATCAAACAAAAAAAATAAAGCTAACTTTCCCAATAAAATGCATTATAACAATGTTTCTTCGGATAATCCTACTGAGATTTGCAATCTTTTCTCTTCCTTCTTTTGTTCGGTATACGAGCACTCTACTCTCGATCCACTAAATTGGCAACCTTCTGACCAATACTCCGAACTATCCACTTGTCTTTCTGATATTGATCTGTCAGTAAACTCTATTGAAAAAGCCCTTAAATTATTAGATTCTTCAAAAGGTGCCGGTCCTGATGGTATTCCGCCCTTCTTCTTTGTTAAAACCGCTAACACCATTTGTTATGCTCTACACATTATCTTTAATAAATGCCTGAAAGAATCTGTCTTTCCGTCGGTGTGGAAACAGGCTTTTATAACACCAATTTACAAGAACGGGGACAAGAATAATGTAGAAAATTATCGTCCTATTTCAATCTTATCCACTTTGTCCAAGCTTTTTGAAAGACTCGTCCGCGATGCAGTGTATCCTCATATTCATCAAATAATTTTACCTCAACAGCATGGCTTTGTTAAGCAGCGATCCACTTGCACTAACCTTATGAGCTTTGTTGGATATTTATTTTCAAACATGGATAAGCAAGTGCAGGTGGACGCCGTTTATACAGATTTTCAAAAGGCATTTGATAAAGTGGATCACGCGCTGTTGTTGGATAAGATTGCTTTCAACGGAATTCGAGGAAATTTGCTTCGTTGGTTTTTGTCTTATATTTTTAATCGAACACAAAGAGTCGTTATAAATGGATACTGCTCTGACTCTATTACTGCTAGTTCTGGAGTGCCTCAAGGTTCGATATTGGGACCGCTGCTGTTTATAATTTTTGTTAATGACATTAATCAATGTTTCAAGCACTCCAAGTTCTTAATGTACGCTGATGATATTAAGATATATAAATCTTGTAAAAATATTCAAGACTGTCAGCTTCTTCAACAAGACCTGTGTAGACTGCACAATTACTGTATTGGCAACAAACTCTTCCTCAGTCTCCCCAAATGCCACTCTATTTCATTCACTAAAAATATAAATAAACTTAATTTTTCCTACTCTATTAATAATGTGCCTTTAAACATAGTTACCTTGGTTCGCGATCTAGGAGTGTTATTAGATCCATATCTACATTTTGATAAGCACATTGATAGTATAATAAACAAAGCTTATCGTATGTATGGCTTTGTCTGTAGATCCTCCCGCGACTTTGTGCGGCCCTCCACACTTTTGTTACTGTACAAATCTTTAATACGGTCCCAATTAGAATTTGCTGTACCTGTATGGAACCCTCTCTACACTAAATATTCTTATAGATTGGAGTTAGTGCAGAAAAAATTCTTACGCACAGCTTATTATAGAGGTATGAGGTCTAGGCTACCTTATACTGAGTTGCTAAATCATTTTAATATTCATAGCTTGGAATCTAGACGTCTACTTCTCGATGTCATGATGCTACATGGCCTTTGTAATAACAGATTTGACTGCACTGACATAACAAATGATATATGTTACTCAATACCTAGAACAGTCAACAGACGTAAAGAGCGCCAATACCAACTTTTTCACACAACACCATGCAGGACTAATGCCGGTGTCCGCATACCACTTCGACGACTTGTTGAGACGTACAACAAATATTTTAAAGATATTGACATTTTTGCTCTGTCTCATAACAAATTCAAAAATCATGCAATTGAACTTTTAACTTCTCTGCCTATACAATAGTCGATCCTGGTTGTATTCATTATAGTACCTAGCTGTATCTGTTTTTAAACTTGCCTAACTTTATGTTGTTTTGTAATCTAAAATATCTGTTCTCTTGCGCAGTTGTCACATTTCAGAACTGAAATCAACTTAGTTTTTGCTAATCTGTGAACAATATTATGGGTTATGTGTTTACTAGTTTTAAATTATACCTACTGTGTTAGCTAAGACTTTAACATGTAACTGTTTTTGTTC
This sequence comes from Meganola albula, assembly GCA_936450015.1. Lineage (NCBI taxonomy): Eukaryota > Metazoa > Arthropoda > Insecta > Lepidoptera > Nolidae > Meganola > Meganola albula. Next base: position 567,675 of record OW388159.1, read on the forward strand.
CTAATAAATAAAATAAAGATGTTTTCACGAAAACACGAATATAAAAACAACCTGTGTAGAATCCAAAGCCATTAAAATTTAAACTCGACCTAATCGAACCCCCGGTACGAAAAATCCTATTTGACCCGCTTTTTTATACCTACAGCTTTAGCAATATAACTAAACCTTCACCCAACTTTACCCCACAAAGGAAGAAACTTTAAAAAATTCAAATCTCGTTGAGAACATCTCAACGAGATTTGAATTTTTTAAAGTTTTTCCGAAAGGCTTCGGTAGCAGCCCCTCGCGGATTATCCTCAAAATATTTTCAATATCCGCAACTTATGTAGATACGGAAAACTTCGCCGATATGTTGGGTGTAGGAATTTCACAATACTTGAATGCGTTTTACATTTTAACAGCGTTTTATAGTTCCCTAGTGGTTACAAATAAATAAAAAGACTAAAAATAAAATAATTATAATCTATAATTATAATTGTTTGAAAAAAAAACTACAACTGAAACAAAATTAAATTCTAACATAAAAACTAGATAAGGCTTAGTATAGTCTGAAAAAAAAAACCTACGCACTAACTTAGCCTAAAAAAAAGTAAATATAAAATAGAGCTTAAAAACATATCTAAATCTGGGCGTCAAAAAACTCCTCCGCATCAATGTCGGTTGGTAGCGTACCAAGAAGGCTGGAAATAAAAATAAAATCAGAATTATTTATTCCGGACAACAATGATCCATTTTGTTAATGTTAGTAGAAACATGAACTATGTTAGTAGTTAATTTTTATAAAAGAACTAGCTGCCCCAGCGAACTTCGTACCGCGTATTACTAATGTAATACGGATGTATTTTTTAATGCTACATAGTAAAAAAATTAAGGGTGAACGCCCCTTATCACTTAGGGGTATGAAAAATAGATAGTAGCCGATTCATATCTACTGAATACGCATATAAAATTTGGTAAAAATCGGTAAAGCCGTTTCGGAGGAGTACGGTAACAAACATTGTGACATGGAAATTTTATATAATAGATTTGTTTTTAAAATCAAGGCTCTGAGCAGTGGATAAATAACACTGTCAGTCACCTCTTTAAGGACGCTGTGGTTGCTGCCGCGCAATCTGTTTAGCAATGACGCGCTCTTCTTGCTATGTGGTTGACAGGATAAATCTTAGTATTGTCATTAATCTTCAAAAATCATGGGTCGAGGACATGTGATATCCATCAAACCGCACTTGGTCAGCGTGTGTGGATTGAGACGTAAACTCTTTCAACTCATGAGATAGTTGAGAGAAGACCTGTGCCCTATGTCCAGGGCATATTAATGTAAGAGTTGAAGCTAATTCTGTGGAGTGGGTCAAATATAACTTTTGCATTGTTCATCCATAATTGTTACGACTTACTGCAACTTTTGCGTAGAATAAAAATCGTTATAGAATATAAAAATATCTTTATATTTATTTAAATATCTTCATATTTTAGTTACTAATTTTTATTTTTTGAGTGTCAAACATGACAGGCCTACTTTCGGATTCATAACATTGGTTGTATTTTGAAATAAGAATTGTACTTACATGTACCTACACATGTACAGTCTATTCCAATATTATGAAGCCAAAGAGTTTGTATGTTGGAACGCACTAACCACAAGAACCGAATTTAAATATTTTTGCACTTTTCGATAGCTAACTGCTTTGATAGTCCAGTGGTAAGCATATTCGCTTAATAACCACGAGGTCCAGGTTCGATTCCCGGGTTTTTTATCCTATTAGTCTTGCGCTCGACCACAACTTGCCTGATGTGAAGTAATGATGCAGTCTTCGATGGAACACGCTTACCCAGTAAATACTGATTCACTCGTGACTTGAAGATCGGCAGATTATAGCTATCGAGAAACATAGATGCTGATAGATGGTCGAGTAAAAATACCTCTAATTTATAAGAATCTTAGCAAATTGCAGGTCAAAGTTTGGAATTAAATAAATAATAATAAATAAATATAAATATTCTGGGACATTACCACACACGGTCATCTGGTCCCAAGCTAAGCAGAGCTTGTGTTATGGAAACCAGATAACTGGTACTACACATATAATACTTTTCTTTTGTAAATATATACTTATAATAGATATTTACACCCAATTGTGCCTGTTAAGCGGCAACAGGCGCGACCGGCGAAAAGTGGTTGATGTTCAACTCTGCCTATACCTTAGAGTAACATTGGTATGATGCTATGTTATGTAGCCGATTTATTGAGAAAATAAGTTACTTTTATTCCACAGCTGGGTAAGTATAAAATGTAGTCGGCGGAGAGCTAGGACATGTATATGTGTGTACATGTGTGTATCGATTGAGTGAGGCGCGCCAGCTATGCGGCTATCAGTCCTATATTGTGCTTTAACTACATAATGTTCTGCTGTCCGTGAACACTAATAAACTATTTTTATTGTAACTGTTATTGTATTTACTTTTTTCAAGTTTACTTATATTACAGTTTATCGCAAATAAGCAACTTAGAAAAGCAATTTTTAAAAATGAAATTTGTAATATTGGAAAATGTTTGAAGAGCAGCGGTGGAACAGCGGTACGGGCCTCGCCTTACAAACATAAGGTCGCGGGTTCGAGTCCCTGCCGTGCAACATCTTTGAGTGAATTGTTTCGTATACTGTTGCTCAGTATCGGTGAAGGAAAACATCGTTACGAAACCGACATGTCTAACAACTAATCGTATGAGGACATGTGACATCCACCAACCCGCACTTGGCCTGCGTGTGTGGATTAAGGCCTAAACTCTCTTAAATCTTAAGATAGTTAAGAAAAGACCCGTGCCCAGTAATGGTACACTAAAAGGGTTGACGTGAATATTGAAAATTGCAATTCTACACTATCTATGCCTCTGAGTAATTCTGCTAGATTATTATTGTTTAAAAATGAAAAACGGTCTAAGAACGTGATATAAGGAACTTACCCAGTAAATATCTATTCCCTCATGACATATTACTAATGATTCTTGGTAAAAGGGTTAAAAGGAAAGTTGTTCCTTATAGAGCTTCCTTACAGCCAGACATCGAATCAGAACTCGGCACCGCCGTTTGGCAGTGCGACATTGTCAGGTGAGTGATCACAGCAAGGCCGAAAACTTCTACCAGATTGTTATCACCTGATTTGCATCACCCGAGGAAAACGTGTGGAGGTCCAGATTGAAGGCACTCCCACGGACTAAGGACTTAGCCAAAATAGTTTAGCTTAATAATTAGCAATTTACGAGGACAAATTTTGGGGGCTGAGTCACCTTCGTCCATGGGTGACACCTTTAATTGAATCCCCACACGTGGTCCCCGGGTAATGCAAATCAGGTGACAATCAACTGGTGGTAGGCTTCGGCCGTCGCTAGTGACCACCCACCAGTCGAAGCCGCACCGCCCAGCGGCTTTGTCGTGTTCCGGTGCGATGTCTGGTGACACAATGCAGAGAGGGTGGGTCGCCTGTAGCCTCATTCCACTGCCACCTCCTCACCGATAATCATTTGTAATTACAAGTGAATCGGTATACTGGGCTAGCGCGTTCTATCGTATACTATATCATTGCTTAACATCAAGCAAGTTGTAGTCAAGCGCCAGCCTATCGCAGAATAAAAAAAAATGGCCGAGACAGGACATTAAGATAGGACAGCAAGCCACTAAATAGGATCGTCTCAATAGGTACAAGTGTCGGACAATCTACAATCCAATGAAGTGTATTTTAATGGCTTCCTGTTCTGTCCACGTGTAAAATTAAATGGCTCATAATAGGCTTGCTCTTAACTACAACTTGACTGATGTTAAGGAATGATGCAGTCTACGATGGGACGCGCCCGCCCAATAGATTCTCACTCGGGATTACGAATGACTCTCGATGGAAAAGGTGGCAGTATAATGACGTTCGATAAGGTTAGAAACCATAAAGGAGCAAAAATTCAGGCCTACCCTCGTAAATGGTATCACCAGATATCGCACCGGAACACGGCAATACCGCTTGCTGGTGCGGCTTTGTCTGGTAGGTGGTAACTATCCACGGCCGAAGCCTACCACCAGTTAATTACCAGTAAACATAATTACCAGTTGCTTGATTGTCACCTATTTATTATATTAAACAGTCTTAGATACCTATAATAAACTCAATAAGTAACTTCCTTAATAAACAACGAAACTTATAAACACAACATTATGATTGCAGTTAAAAAACCATAACAGTTAAAATTACCATCGAAAAAACCTAGAAAACAACCATTTCCCCTTGTTATAAAAAGCTGTATAGTCCGTTTAGCGGCCGCTGACCAAATACATTCACTGCACACTAAGAAAATAAATTGGACTATTTTGATGTAGACTCGCGTCTCAAAAAAATAAAGCATATTTTCATTTTTTCTTTTCAATAATAAAAAGTCGGGTGCGGGAACGATGGCATTAACCGCTCTTGGAGACAACGAAAGTTAATGTACCATTGTAACTTTGGGTATTAATGGTCACCGTTGTTTACAGACGCTGGTAAGACAAATGGCATCACTCGAATATTAAACGATTTCAGATGTCGGCGGATCTAGCCATCCTAATCACACTCAGGAACACAATCAAAAGTTATTACACTGAGTATTCTGTACGGCTAAGGTGCTTATATATATAATAATAGGACTGCATATAATTTTAATAATATTGTTAGACATTAACACACACGGCCATCTGATCCCAAACGAAGCAGAACTTGTACTATGTAACTGGTAAGTATACTACATAAAATACTTTTCTTTTGTAAATATATACTTAAACATAGATATCAACATACAGATGTTTGACTGGGGTGGGAATCGAACGCACGACCTGCGGCGTGACAAGTAAGTATCTTACCGATCACGCCACTGGTCCGTCATGGGGCAAAGAAAATTGCTGTATATTTGACTGGTCTATTGGCCTAGTGGCTAGAGACCCTAACTGCTAAGCCGGAGGTCGTGGAATCAATTACCACATTAAGAAAATAAAATGGAACGCTGAACGCTTAATTTTTTTTTGCAATTAATGAAAAAAATATGAATTACCTAGTTAGGGCTGGATCACAGATAAAAAGGCTTCGTGTAGTATATAAGTATAGTTAGCCTCACAAACTTTGGCGTTTTTAAAGTAAGTGCTAAGTTTTACTGGTTTTCTCAGCTACCAAAAAGTTTAACGGGGACTATAAGTAGTTATTTCTTATCGTTAAACCCATCGTTGAGAATACCGAAAGATAACTTAGACCTTTTATGAACGCCGAAGCTATTACGAAATTGGATGTAAGAGGAATATAGAATTCAAGGAAATTACATGTTATAACTAGCGCTGCTAAATTTACATCGAGCAACAATAAAAAAAACTTTATTGTTGAAAGTACACAGTAATAATATTGTACTATCTTTGACTTCCAAACTAAGCGAAGCTTGTACGATGGGAGCCAGGGAGTGCGAACAAAAATAAAAAATTACAATCAATACCTTTGTTTGTAATTTACTAAAATCTAACTCGTTTTGACTTTTATTCGACATGGAATTGACTAATTATGGACGATCTATTTGCTACGAAAGCGCGCGGAATGAAATTAGCGGACAGTGACCCTAGCGAGCGCACAGCTGATACAGCGGAGCGCGGGTGATAGTACGTACAATCAGTATCAATAGTAAACATCTTCTATTACATAATTGTACCAAGATATATCAAATTAAAAAAAAAAACATGTTTATTTAAATTTGTATGAGTTTATTTTCTCAAAGTTTGTGTATTGGTTTAAAAGGTTTCCCATATAATTAAATAAATAAATATTCTGGGACATTACCACACACGGTCATCTGGTCCCGAGCTAAGCAGAGCTTGTGTTATGGAAACCAGATAATGGGTGTATACTATACATATAATACTTTTCTTTATTGTAAATATATACTTAAAATAGATATTTACACCCAGACTCGACACAAACACAAATGTTCATCACTAATGTTTGTCACGGGTGGTAATTAGTAAGTAGGTAGGTAGGTATAATATTTCATTTTTCTGTAGCGCTAGTTTCATGCTACAATGCAACGCTAAACGTGACGCTAGCTGACTGAAAAAACGCTGTGAAATTTTTAACACGTGATGCTGCTACAAATTTCATCGTTTTCAGACATTCCGGTTGTAAATTTTGCTGCCTAAAAGGATAGAAAAGCCTGTATTTTTATCGATTAATGTTAATAAATAATAAAAAATCAAGTTTTCGAATAACCCGTATCAAAATTATTTAATTATTAATTATTTGTATATCATTTAGGCACTACGAGGCAACAAAATTGTACCATTTAAGAGGGTGTGTCGGAATTATTGCTCCTTTATGGTCTATATTGAGCCTTATTCCACTGCCACCTTCTCACCGAAAATCATTCGTAATCACGAGTGGATGGGTAGTTTGGGCTGGCGCGTCCCATCGTAGATTACTTCATTGCTTAACATCAGGCAAGTTATAAACCAGCGCAAGCCTATCTTCTTCTTCTAAATATATAAAAGAAGTAACTGACTGACCGACTGACTGACATATCAACGCAGAGCCCAAACCGCTGGATCTAGAGACTCTAAATTTGGCACATAGGTTCCTTGTGGGGTCTAGGGGTGCACTAAGTAAGGTTTTTCCTTTAAGGAGGTGAAACGTGGTTCCAAAGTTTGTATGGAGAAACAAGATTTGTGAGATCAATTTCGCGGGCGAAGCTGTGAGCGGAAGCTAGTTTCAGTATAAAAAAAAAATTGGTTGCCTGTAAAGTCGGTATACTAGCGAAAGTTTTACGTGACAACGACTTTGAGTGGTAAAATAATTTTTATGTGAATATTCATTCGTATAGTAGGAAGAAGGATGAAATAATAGTAACAATTTAAAACATTATACAAAGAATCTCGCTCTTAGGCGGGCTAACTGTGCTCGAGTGGAAGGGACGCGTGCCTTTCACTTTTTATGTCTGTCTCTCTCGCTCTTAGGCGGGCTAACCATGCCCGAGTGGAAGGGACGCGTGCCTCTCACTCGCTCTCATTGTGAGCGCATAACGTGAGCGGAGCGTAACGCAGTTTCTTGAAGTGTCACCCGGCAAACCAATTTATAAGACGTTGTCACGTCAAAAAATGTTGGTATTTAACTTGTGTACCTAACAGTAGAAAATAATTAATATTTCTAATATTTACGACTTAATTTCCTAAACATCCCGACCGCGTCCACCCTAGCGCGATAAATAACGGTACACAATTCATTTTATATTCATTTACAAATGAAAATTAAATATCTTGTGTTTAGCTTGAAATATGGCTACTGCCGTGCGTTGTGATTTAAAATTAAATAACATAAGCGGTCACTGTCTCCTATGTTCAGTGGTAAACTTGTCCGCTTAATCACAAGGACCTGGGTTCAAATTCAGATCAGAAGTTCTCAAAGTTTGCGTCACAACCCGCTAGTGGATATTGAGCGAGTGCAAAGAAAAGTAACTAGGATTAAAATTGATGAAAACAGTTTGAAATGGAAAACGGAAACAGATTTTATTGCGGTTTATTTTAGCTGTGGGGATAGGGTGGACTTCATGTCACCCGTGACCATAAAGTCAGAAAAGACTTTGAAACGTTGGGATCTAAAATCTAAAATAAACCGCGATAGAATCTATTTTTAAATAAAAATCAATGCCACTTTTCGTTGTAATTTTATAACTCAAAAACGGGCTTACCTATTCCATCCTATTCAAACCAAATGTTTAGGCATTGTTCGGACTATTTAGTAGATAGTTTATGTGAAGTTTGCATAAAATCGGTTAAGGGGTTCTTTATTTATCACATTTTTTGTAAATGCGGGCCGGTAGTTCGTTATAAAATAGTTTAATTTCAATGTGTGATATTCGCGTAAATTTAAGAAAATACTACGATGAAAACAGGATAAAAATACAGGGTGGTATTAATAATTCTTATAACATATTATTTGTTTAACAATAGAAAAGTAGTGATTAAGCAGAAGTCTATTTCAGAATATAAAACCAGATGAAGCTAGCTTCATATACCATGAATACTCCCTCCATCTTGTATCACCATGAGTCAGAGCAGTAAATTATGAATAAACATTATTATTATGGGAGCCATCATGAGGTTATTATCACAGAATTGTATGGTGTTTATCTTGGGGTTGCTTAGTCATAGAGAGAGGGAAACACGAGAGAAAATAAAGCAAATATCATATAGCGCTCACGCCTGTATAACCCAAAGGTGTAGGCAGAGATGAATTTTTTTTTTTTTATATTAGGTACTCACGTTTCGTCTGCTATGTTAAGATTACATACGCAATTAAGTGAGAAGCTATTGCCGTTCAACGGGCACGATTTTAAGTTAATCCTACTAAGATTTTCTAAATATAGTATTTTTTCTCGATCCTGGAATCGAATTGGGACCTCGAGGTTTTTAATCGAAAAAGTTACTTCGCGCTGGACCACAGAGATTATCTATACTGTGAGAAACTCAAAAACACTGATAACTATTTTTAAATACTATTTATTTAAATATCGAAAGCAAAATTACAAGACAAGATATTAAGCCGCAATCCGAGATAACAATGAATGCTCGGTAATGTTCTCTTGGTTCGACCGCGCCTTGGTAAGGTACCCCCTCCATGCGAAGCAAAGGTGGCGTGATTATCGGATCATACGATGCGGCGCGGTGTTGCCAGTCATCAAGACTAAACTTTCCTTACAGTCGGCCTTCCTGATATGCTGCGCGCCCCGCAAAGCTCTGGTGGGTTGGTCTGATGGCTGAAAATGGTATCACCTCTTAAGGTGAAACCTAAAAATGTTAACAACGAAGCCTTCTTAATGGCTTCCAATGGTTCTTCTTAATGACCACTGTCACTGGTTACATCAGCCGTCTGAATGGCTTTAGCGCGGGCATATGCAATAGCCTTCTGAAGGGCTTTCCGCGGGCCATAAGGACACCCAAAGTGATTAAACCTTCTTAATGGTAATTACCCAAAGTAATTAAACCGTCTTAATGGTAATTATGACGCCTTCTTAATGGCATCAATGTTGTGACCAAACTATTTGTTTTAAATACGGGTAAAGTAAGTACGAGTAAAGTAAGTAATTGTCTTCTTAATGACAATCACGGGTGCATAATTCTGGCCAAAAGATATGTCATGACAATAAATAGTAACCTTTCAAAAACCTCTTAAGGTTTAGCGCTAGCTAGCATTTCTTTTGAACAAAACAAGATCGATCGTAATAACTTTCATTTAAAATAATAACATAACTGTGTAACAGAATATTGTTTAAACGATAGTAAACATAACTTAGTCTGATTCGGTTAGATCTACATTCGGTTGAAAAGATTTAAGCTTATCTCGGGCTAATACATTTTTATAAACACGAGATCGACCATGTGTACTCTCAATCACATAACGATCGTGAGGAAGTACTTTGACAATCGTAAAAGGCCCGTCATAGCGAGGCACAAGCTTTCCACTACGCAAACCCTTACGGATTATTTTCCTTTCCGCCAAAACCTTGTCACCGATATTAAAAGAAGATGCGTCACGGCGCTTTTTATCGAAAGCTTCTTTGGCATGTTTGGATGCCTTGGATGAGCGCGTGGCTGCACATTCCCTCAACAAATCTAAATCGGAACATCTAGAAGGAACAATAATATCACCAGCTAGTCTAGGGCGGAAACCGTACAAAAGCTCAAGAGGCGATTTTCCTGTAGTGTTGTTAAAATTGGAATTAAGACCTAATTGAACTTTTGGTAAATATTGTTCCCAATCATTTTGATTGTCACCTACATATGCAACAAGGGCATCAAGTATAGTTCGATTAAAGCGTTCTATTTGCCCGTTAGCCCTAGGACTAGCTACAGCAGTCATAACATGTTTGATTTGTCTTTCAGAACAATAAGTTTTGAAATCTTTACAGTTAAAGGCTTTACCTCTGTCACTAATTACACGGGAAGGTAATCCGAAAGTTTTAATTAACTGATCAAAAGCTTGTAAGACATATTTACAGCTGACATCTCGTACAGCTTCTAACCATATAAAGCGAGTGAACGAATCAACTATGGCAAGTATGTGCATCTTACCAGTAGGACTTTTGCAAAATGGACCTAGATGATCCACATGCACCGTATGAAAGGGAACAGGAATCTTTTCAATGGGATGCAGCAGTCCCACCTTTCGACCTGTTGGTTTTTTTGCATACTGGCAAGAGACACCTTGTACATATTTCTTAATAAACCTGCGCATATCACCGAACCAATACTTTGATTTAATTGCCTCATATGTCTTATTAAAATTAACGTGGCCGTTGTTGTCATGAAAACTTTGTAAGAGTGACCAGCGAGAATTACGAGGTACCACAACCCTTTTGGTACCATCTATTTTTCGAAATAAAATTTCTTTATCTATTAAGTAATCCCTAGCAAGACCTAATAAATTATTATTACTTATTTCATTCTTAAGTTGCTCAAGAGTCGATCGTATAGCATCATCTTCTAATTGAAGTGACTCAATTAAATCTTTCTCAACGATTCGGGACACTGATAGTGGCAGATTTCGACTAAGAGCATCGACGTGTGCCATTGAATTACCGGCTCGATATTCCACATCGAAATCAAAATTTTGAACCTCTAGCCACCAGCGAGCTATCCGCGGAGATAAGTCTCGCTTAGACCATGTCCACCTCAACGCACTACAATCGGTGACTACAACAAATTTAATGCCGGTCAAATACACCTTGAATTTATTTAAGCTCATAATAACTGCTAAAGTTTCGAGTTCAAAACTATGATACTTCTGTTCTGCAGGTGTAGTTTGCCTACTTGCATACGCTACGGGTTGCCAGGTTCCATTACTTTGCTTTTGCATAAGTATACCTGCTAGTCCTATTTTAGACGCATCAGTGTGGACTTGCGTTTCGAGTTGGTGATTAAATAAAGCTAGTACTGGCTGAGCGGCGAGAAGTGATTTTATAGTATCAAATGCCTGCACCTGTATCTCACCCCAATTCCATGGCTGATCTTTTTTTGTAAGAATAGTGATGGGTTGCGCTATGGAAGCAAACCCAGGAATAAATTTCCGAAAATAGTTTGCCAGGCCCATGAATTGCCGAACTTGATGTACATTTTTAGGCATAGGATAATCACGAACAGCTGTTAGTTTATGCATAGAAGGCCTTATTTTACCGTCGCTTATCTCATGACCTAGATACTCTATTTTTGAAACTAGAAATGAACATTTATCTAAACGAAGTATCATATTTGAATCCCTTATTCTTTGTAGAACAGCTTTAAGCCTATCCAATGCATCGCCAGTATTTTGAGAATATATCAAAATATCGTCTAAATATGCTGTTGCGCATTTAAATCGCAATTCACCGAGAACTGCATCCATCGCTCTCTGAAAAACTGACGGTGCATTGGCTAGGCCAAAACTCATACGTTTGTATTGAAAATGGCCATCAGGTGTAATAAACGCCGTATACTGTTTACTATTGTCATGAATTTGGATACAATGATAGGCGGACTTCACATCTAAACTGGTGAACACGCGCTGTTCGGACAACCTGTCTAATTGATCTTGGATCAACGGTAGTGGATAACGGTCTTTTATAGTTATCTTATTTAAGGCTCTGTAATCTACGCAAAGACGTGACTCCCCGTTCTTTTTAGGGACGAGCAAAACCGGACTAGCATATGGCGAGTTACATTCTTCAACAATCCTTTTCTCGATAAGGTCATTAACAATACCTCTGACTTTTACGCGATCCGCCATTAACATCCTGTACGGGCGATAATAGATTGGCTTTCCATTTGTTAATTCTATTTGCATTTTGATCGGACACTTACCTATTCTATTTTCGTCACCGGAAAAACAGTCGGAAAAGTCATCTAAAATATTTTTTAATTTGTTCAAAGTAATCGCATCTAAATTTTCACCTACTTTATAATTTTTCGTACTGCTAGTTATAGTGCCACGTGCCACGCATTGATTTTTAGATAAACTTACATCATTGTTAGAAATATTAAAGACTTTTAAAACTGATTTCCCCTGGTCTACTTCTGCTTCACATGAAGGGATAAAACATTCTGCACAAGGTGTAGTATATTCTGTTGCATCAACTAAAATCAAATCCGATATAGGCTCTGTACATGACACAATAATCTTGTTAACGCCCGGTTTTAAAATAATATCATCCTCTGTAATTAATTTAACACGGTTGGAATTATCAACAAAGCAAGGTAATTCATTTAAATGGTTACCATTGTACATTTTTAGAGAATTAGGTGTTTTAATCACGTATACATCTGGGTAATCAGTGAATGGTTGGCCAACAATAATACCAATATCTTGGGCATTATCAGGTACAATATAAGCACTGGTTTCACAACTAGCCTCATCGGCGGTTACAGTTACCTGAGACTGACCGACCGGTGCAATCTTTGAACCACCAAACCCACTTAAAGTAATGCTGGCTGGACATTTGTCAACATCTAAATTGATCTGCCTAGCAACTGATTCAGTGATGGTTATACACGAACTACCAAAATCTATAAAAGCGTTAACTGGATAGTTATTCACAAAAACAGTCATGTAATATTTCGAGCTACCCGAAATATCTTTAATAACCCGAACACTTTACGTCGTCGTCTTATTTTTGTCAGTCAAATTGCGATTCTTTAATTTTATGCATTCATCTTTAACATGACCACTTTTACCGCAATAACTACACTTTTTATATTTTGTGTAACAGTCTTTTTCGCTATGACCACGCTTATTACAAAATACACAAAGTAAATTAAATTTATTTTGTTTTTCCTGAGCCCTGTTCATACATTTAAATGCAATATGGCCACGACGACCACATATATTACATTTAGGCTTAAACTCAACAGTATTGTTTCGTCCACTGCGCTCCATCGATATGTGAACCGGATTTGCAAATGATGATAGATATTTCAAAAGAGACGGGGGATCATGGCAACCAGCTGAAATGGCGCCGACTTTTAGCAATTCGTTGCCAATAGTTCCAATTATAGCTTCCGTAATTAGTGACTCGGGTATACCACAGCCATTACCTAAGGCTAATTTCTCGTAATAGAATTGTATGTAATCTTGATCAGGGCGTCTTAATAAATTAACTAAATCACGCATCATTGAGAGTCGGCTACGGTTGGATGGAAAAGCGGTTAATAATTTTGTTTTCCATTCGGACCAACTTAAATTTAATTCACTTAATTGGTCATACCACTGACGGGCGTAACCTTTTAATTTTGACGTGCAATTAAAAATAACTGTCTTTTCATCCCAACCGTACATACTAGATATACCCTCGACTTTTCTAATCCACTGTTCCATTGTAATCATTGACGTTTGCGGATCGAACTCGGGCACTGGATCATTACGACCTACATATCGCACCGCTGCCGGTAAACATGATGGTTGCACAGTAGTAAAATTGGAATAAACTGGATTTGAGTTATTTTGAAAGGATACATTGTTGCACCCATTTTCTGTTCCGTGCGCAAAAGATGCTTGAACAAGCCCGTTGGTAAGATAATTGGGTACCGACGTGTCTATATGACGTCGAGGCAATGTTGATGCGTCATGTAGTACCGATGGGCCGCACTCAGGCACAGGTAGGGCGCGCTCAGGCACAGGTAAGGCGCGCGCAGACACAAGTGGGGTGCACACAGACACAGGTAGGGTGCACGCAGACACAAGCGGGGCACGCCCTGGCATCTGCTGGGCGCTCCTGGGCGTAGGCGGGGCGCACCCGGGCACCGGCGTCGACGGCGCGCACCCGTGCACCAGCGGCACTGACTCGAGCGCCGGCGGCGGGGCGCACCCAGATACAGACACAACGGGGGTACCGCATAGTGTCGAGTTCGTACCGGTTAACACCGACGGTATTTCACTCGATTTCTCAAGAACAACGGGTAGTTGGTTCGAAATAACGACCGAACGTAAAACTGGGGTATGTGACATATTATTCGAGGTCTCGCTATGTGTCGCTGAGGTATTGTCATTAACTTGCAATACATTATTATTACCTGTACGAAATATTTCATTTTCTAACATTTTCAAGCGTTTAGATAATCTATGCGCCTCCATCCGCTTAATTAACTTACGACGCATACGAGATTCACGATCACGATCTTTGTCATCGTGTTTAGATTTTTTATGATGGCCCATTATAAACGTATATAGGCGTAAGTAAGCACAACAAAAGTTTATAGCCGAATAAAGTACACAATATAACACAGAGGTACACAGTTAAATAGTTCACAATATACACAACAGTTATTATTTTAAAATACTCACATGAGTTCTTCCCGCTTCTGAGCTGTGAGAAACTCAAAAACACTGATAACTATTTTTAAATACTATTTATTTAAATATCGAAAGCAAAATTACAAGACAAGATATTAAGCCGCAATCCGAGATAACAATGAATGCTCGGTAATGTTCTCTTGGTTCGACCGCGCCTTGGTAAGGTACCCCCTCCATGCGAAGCAAAGGTGGCGTGATTATCGGATCATACGATGCGGCGCGGTGTTGCCAGTCATCAAGACTAAACTTTCCTTACAATACTAATGCAAAACGTCTGCTTCCTTGGTATAAGCAGGTCTCCAGCCTTCGAATTTCCGGAGGTAGAACTAATCGCGTAAAAGATTTAATAAAAGAAATATATCGGATGTTAGTACATGTTTTTGAATCGTTTAAACTAGATTTTATATCGTGCCCAACAAACAGTAAAATGAAAAGGAGCATATAGGCTACCTCAATAGGTAAATGGGCTAACTGTGTAAGAATTTTTCAAATTGGATCATAAATTCCTGAGATTAGCCAGTTCATCCAAACAAACTCTTCGGCTTTTTAATCAACCGACTTCAAAAAGAAGAAGGTCCTTATTTCAATCAATCCTTGATCACTTTTTGTTTAAAAAATATAATCTAAATATATAAAAGAAGAAACTGACTGACTGACATATCAACGCAGAGCCCAAACCAAACCGCGGGGTCTGAAGACTCTAAATTTGGAACATAAGTTCCTTATGGGGTCTAGAGCGGTGCACTAAGAAACGATTTTTCAAAGTTTATATGGAGAAACAAGATACGTGACATCAATTTCGTGGGCGAAGCCGCGGACGGAAGCTAGTAATAATATAATATAATAATAATATAGTGGGACATTAACACACACGGTCATCTGATACCAAACTAAGCACAGTTTGTACTATGGAAATCAGATAACTGATATACTACATATAATACTTTTCTTTTGTAAATATATACTTAAATATCACACCCAGACATAAGACAAACAGCCATATTTATACAAATCGAACCATCTACTAAATAGTCCGAACAATACCTAAACATTTGGTTTGAATAGGTAAGCATATTTTTGAGTTATAAAATTACAACGAAAACTGGTACTTATTGATTTTTATTTAAAATAGATTGATTAATAAATGTTTTAACTTTAACCTTTTTTCTCCTCTCTCTATCAAATTTATGAGTTGTAGGTAATAACAGCTTTCTTGCAATATATTTTACTCTCTTCCCCGTTATTTTATTTCTAATTCAAGTGTAAACTCTTCGCTAAAACAATGTACTATTGACTTATTTAAAGTACCTCCCGCAGCGCGGCGCCACTCAGCTCGTCGGCGCCTGTTGACTCAGCCAGTCGTCTTAAAAGGGATCAAATGTTTGTCTGATTCACTTAGTCATTGCTTAGACCTACTTCAGGCTAAGATATACTTTGGAATGAACTAGCATTTTAAAGTAGATGAATGTGTCTAGTCTTAAAGTAGTTTTTAATCGACTTTAAAAAGGAGAGGTTATCAATTGTCGGATTAGACAATCTTACTTAGATTGAGATAGAGCTTCAATAAACATTTGCCAAGTTTGTTTGTACCGCGATTTTTCAAAAACCAGCTATTGAATTGCAGTGATTTCTTATTGTTGGATGTAATACCTTCCAAACAAAATTTAAATTAAATACGGTTTTAACTACAAATACTTTATAAGCTAGAATAGTTATAACTCAAATACGTTTAAGTAGGTAATATTTTTAATTGAATATTAAGTATTATTTTTTCGTTGCCGGCATCTCTGTTTCCCGATAGCTATAATCTACCTGTCTTCAAGTCACGAGTGAATCGGTATTTATTAGGTAGGCGCGTTCCATCGTAGACTGCAACATTGCTTCAGATCAGGCAAGTTGTGGTCAAGCGCAAACCTATTATAGAATAAATAAAAAAATATTCCGGAACATTAACACACACAGTGATGGGAACTTTCACATAATAATATTATGCTGAACGGTCCTTTCAGCAAATTAGTTTACATAATTCGTAAAAAAATTACACATCATATTTTTGATAGTTTTTTTTTACCTCCCTCCTAATATTATAAATGCGAAAGTAACTTTGTCTGTCTGTTACGCTTTCCCGCTTAATATACTGAACCGATTTGGATGAAATTGGGTATGGAAATAGTTTGAGACCCGAGAAAGGACATAGGATAGTTTTTATCCGACTGCGCAAAAAGAAGGTAATGTTTTGGCGCGATAACCGACATTCACGCGTGCGAAGCCGCTGTCGAAAAGCTAGTATCAAACTAAAACATTAAATAATGCATGAAATGTAGTTATTTGTGGATATATTTTTTAAGTTTTTCTTTTTATCGGACCATTTTGAAAAATACTTCGAAACAAAAACACAATAATAAAAATCGATTCATAATTGGCGGAGTTATTGCGTACGAAAAAACTATACAGTCGAATAGAGAACCCATTTCTTATGGAAGTCAGTTGAAAATTCACATGAAATCTAAATTAAACAACGTTTTAAATCACCTACGGTTGACTAGTTACGATAGCCACTCATAAATATCCAACAATATCCGCACCGCCTAACGTATACGCAGCGGATACGACGCACTGCGGATACACATTGCTAATATGTATACACAAAACACACCGAAGCACCATACAATACAAGAATGTTAAGATCTTGAATATTACCCGAAGGGGTAAGCAGAGGTGATTATCACATTTTTTTTCCCTTTATTATCACTTCAAAAGTCTTATAAAACATTGTATGTATGTAAGCTATCATAAGAAAGCTACTAAGGTTTATAATTACGCTTCACAATAATAAACAAAAGTTGAGATAAACACAGTACAGATGATAGACCGGTTGGTAGGTACTTTGTACTTTTAGTCGGCTGTGATTAGCTTTTTTTATCCATAAATAGGCTTGAGCTTGACTACAACTTGCCTGATGCTAAGCAATGATGTAGTTTACAATGGGACGCGCCTGCCCAGGTACACCGATTAACTCTGATTACGAGTGATTTTCAGTGGGAAGGTGGCATTGGAATGAGGCTCCTTATGGTCAGAAACCATAAATTCCGACCCACCCTCTGAAATGGTGTCACCAAACATCGCACCGGAACACGACCAGGCCGCTTGGCGGTGCGGCTTTGTCTGGTGGGTGGTCACTAACCACAGCCGAAGCCTACCACTAGTTAATTACCAGTAAACTAATAGTTTATTAATTACCAGTTAGTTGTCACCTGATTTGCACTACCCTGGGACCAGATGTGGGGATTCAGATAAAGGGTGCACTCCCACGGACGATGGTGACTCAGCTCCCACCCGTCCTATCTTAACCTACTAGTATTATAAGTACGAAAGTTTGTAGGATATGATTAGGTGTAGCGTTGTGGAGATTTTCCTCACATTTACACTTAGATTCATTTTGTTACTCTTTCACGCAAAAACTACTGGACAGATTTGGATTAAAGTATGATAATCCATTCACTGATTGTCAATAATTTAAACACATAACAAAACTCTGATTTGTGGAAGCACGACGCACTGCGGATACACATTTCAAACATTCACAACATTTACAACACTTTACGGAATGAGAGAGTGCAAAGATTTGGAGTATTTTTATAGTAAATCTTGGTGTTGTTAGTGGTTTACTTAACAGCTTCAAATAGCTGTACATTCATGGTTGTCGTTGTGGTTTTAGACAGCCTAAAAACAAATGCGTAAGTGCTTAAATATTGGTTTGTTACATAATTTTGTATGTTAATGAAACGTTTACTTGAGGAATAATTTAAAAATTAAATTAGCTTATCTGTAAGCGACGTTCGATTGTAATTATTATTCCCGGTCGCCTCGCCCAAAAATAATAGCAACGTACCTATAAATTAATGAATTTATTTATTTTTTACTTGTGGAATTAAATTAATTTATTAATTTATAGGTACTTTTTTATTATTGAGGGCGAGGCGATCGGGAAGAATAATTACTTTAAAGGTACAAATCCAATCAAATCAAATCGTTTATTCGTGATTCACAGATAGGTATGACATTACATTACATTGTGATCAGCCTCATAGGCATACAAATTGAATAAAAAAAAGTCAGTAAAATCTGTATATATAAAAATGAAACCCGTTTTCCGTTGTCACGACATCACGCGTGAACGGCTGGACCGATTTCGCTAATTATTTTTTCAAAATATTCCTTTAAGTACGCGGATAGTTCTTACGCAGAGAAAAATTAAAAAAAAAGAAAATTTAGAAAGCGAAGAAGTGCCGAAAACCGGGTTAGATACCTATTACTTATTCATTATTGGTTATATTCGGTAGGTCTGAGACCCGGTAGATGGCACTGCTTTACCGGGCAGAACGACGTCTGCCGGGTCCGCTAGTTGTCAATAAAACTAGTCATTAATAATATTTATCAATACATAATTACAATTTGTCATTTAGAAAGTCATTTACGCTGTAGTAGCATTTGCCTATTAACAATTTAGTTAAATGTTTTATGAACAATTTGATATTTAGATCTCTAACCTATTACCTACTAGTACTGTCACTGTGGCAAAAACTAAAAATCTTGCAGATGGTGCCGGAGCGGTGTATTATTTAAGCAGGCTCCACAGTCACGCGCCGAAAGCCCCCGGAGGCCGTGAACTGTCCAGTAGCGGAATTTTAGTCCGCGCCATAGGATTGCGAAATGCGAATGAAACGCGAACGCGAACACATCCACTCGTGGTGTGACAGGTTTATGCGATACGCGAACATGTATGCGAAATTTTGCGAGTGCATAAGGCTATGTTTTTCGCTGCGCGTACACTGGTGGATCACAGGCGCAATTCACAGCCGCGGTTGAAAGGCGGCTGCAGAACCCGTGAGTGTGTTGTTTGTTCTGTGGCAGATTTGACCGGCACACTCACTTCAGCTTCTCTTTCTTCTTTCACTCTTCTCTTTCTTCTTTCACTCACAAGTTATAACCCTGAAGTATGACGTACCTAGTGTCTAAATGGAAGCGGCATGGAATTTTTAAATGGGGCCTAACCCATCACCGCAATCCTGCCATTACTACTCCTGTAAGCCAGGATTGACAACGGCGCCGTGAAAAGACTCGGGATTTGAATCCGGTCAAGTCCCGGGACATCTAAACTGTCTTGGATCTTGCATGAATTTAATCAGAAAGATAACAGAAGGAGTTGGAAAGTAGTTGTAGTTATAGTTTGGAGCGGAGTAATTTTCCGCAAATCGACGTCTCATAAATGCGCCTATTTTGCGTGATTGGGCTGGCATCGCTATTGCCAGCCCAGCTTTAGGAGAAATCCGAGCAGACCCTTTACGTTGGCGATGGCCTCCCAGAGCGATCTCAGCGATCCGAGGTCTTCCGCTCTGAGTTGGAAAGTATTATGCAACTCTCCAATGCGATGGACTACTGAAAGCTTTCTTAGACTGTGGTAATATTATAAGTCTACGAGTCTAACCTAGACTGAAAGAAAAATAGCAACCTTTTAGTTTCCCACTGTTAGACAATGTTCTTTCAACTCAATAGTTGAGAGAGTTACACTCTATAAAAGAATGCCATAAGCATTATGATCAATATATTTACTTTATTGATGTTCAACATTTATTTAACCTTTGAAATGAAATGAAATGAAAATATGCTTTATTTTTTGAGACGCGAGTCTACATAAAAATAGTCAATTTTTTTTTCCTACCGTGCAGTGAATGACTGGCAACTACTGAGAAATACTGCCAAATAACTCAGTAGGCTTTTTTCTTTTTTAAATGAAGTACTAATATCTATTACATTTTTTTTGTTTAATTTTCCTTTCCTTCACATATTGCGCAGCACCAATGAAACAATTTACTTTATAATACTTAGCTCTAGGCTCTCCTAATGCTAATATATTTAATATGGCTATGTCTAGCAGTGAATTAAATAGGCTCATGATGATGAAAGAAACAATTCATAAAGATTTCTGGGCTCGAACCTGCGATACCTGCCTACCTCAAGCTGATTGTTACTAATAATCACAACTACATAAATACATAAATACAACAATAAAAACTCTTTAAAAACCTGATGATTTTTAATCTTATTCCATATTCAGTAGCGTCCTCTGCCTCTGAGTGCACTGCGCATAATGTCAACATTCAGATTTACATTTAAAATACAACAAATTGTTTATCTCGATGGCTTAATTCACCGAACTCTTTTAATTTTAGGGTTGTTCCGATTTTTATTCGTTTCAATATTTTTGGTATTCTGTTTCAGTATTTGTTATACGTTGTGTTTATATTTGTTAATAATTGTATTAATTAATTGATTTCTGGTTTGTTTGTAACACTGTCTGCAAAAACAATGGCCAGAAAGCCACATTTTGGCCAAATGATTAGTACTGTCATCCAGTAGGGCAATACTATTTTTTTTTCTTTAGGGCTTTCTATGTTCTGGTATCTTCGTTTTATAGGAGGGTACCATTTTAGAGGGTGGGTCCTAATTGTTGTTACTTTATGTTGTCTAACCTTATGGAGCCTCATTCCACTGCCACCTTCTCATCGAAAATCATTCGTAATTACAAGTGAATCTATGTTTGGGCAGGCATGTCCCATTGTAGACTACATCATTGTTTAATATTAAGCAAGTCGTAGTCAAGCGTAAGTCTATTTCAGAATACAAAAAATGCGGTTGCTCTGATAATATTCAATATCAAAAGTGCCTACATAGCTTTTTAAAAAGTATATTAGCCCTCAAAATGTATTTCACCTATAAAAACACACACTAAACTAATCTTTAGAAACAAGCAATAAAGTGCAAACTTTTTACCGTTCCGAAGCAATCAATACAGAACAAAAACAATAAAACTTCTAGAAGAAACTCCGACAACTTTATAAGACAGTCAGCAAACAAGTAAGTAGCAACTTGCTGTATAGATATTTTATCTGCCAGTTATCCACACGACAACTTTTGAACTTGAATACCGGTTTTCGTTCACATGACTATTTTTAGTTAATAATTTTTAAAAGTTAGTTTTGAGGTTTATGCGTCAAACTTTGAGAAAATAGACTTAAACAAATTAAAGAACAGTGTTTATTAAAACATATTTTTATGCCTTAGTTATGAAATGAAATGAAATGAAATGAAATGAAATGAAATGAAAATATGCTTTATACTCAGTTCAATTAGATATTATACTATTAATATTTCTGTTACCCACGCGCCGCTGTATCAGCTGCGCGCTGCCTAGGGTCACTGACCGCTAATTTTACGCCTCGCGCTTTTATTGATACTAATTATTATTAGGTCATCCATAATTTTCTGCATAAAGAAATAAAAGTATGTATGAACAATTAGATCCAGAAGCACCAAAAAAAATTGCGGTATTGTTAAAAAATCTAAGGGGACAAAATTAAACCCTATTAAGTGAGGATGGATGTTTGATAATCTTTCAAAAACTAACAGACGGATTTGAATGAAATTTTGGACATAAATAGATTATAGTTTAAAGTAGCACACAGGCTACTTTTTATCCTAATACCACGCGGGTGAACCCGCAGGCAGTTGTCTAATTAAACATCTCATCCGTGGTCTACTTCATAAGCGTTTTGCGTAATAATGCTGACATTTCGAAATTACCCGGACAATGATAAATTACATGTAATTCAAAGATTTTCAACTAATTTACATAAAACCGGTAATTGTTGGTAATAATACGTTTTGAGCGTGGTTCAGAACAGAACTCGTTAATAATTCTTAACAGAATTGTAGATACCGATTTAACCTCGGTTCGGTTAAGTTCGGAACCAGTAATTTTGTAGTATACGTATGTTAAATTATTGAGTTTGTTTTGGTCGATAATGTAATTTTCATATTTTTGATGGTCTAGTTAGTACCTAATGGTTTACCCTTAGAACATTTAACTACTATATTATTACTAAATTGTATTTGCCAGATTTTGGGCGAGGCGATGTAATCATGTATAGCTTAACTACATTTAAATGCTCACACACACTTACAAAAAGATGAAGCGTCTTTACAAATGCACCCGTAAATAAAAACTACATACAAACACAAATGACAGTTTGACACATGAACAGTTTATGCATACAAACTGTTCATGTACCTTGGCAGAAGGGAATGCTTCTTGTGTTACAAAATGTTTGAGGGTTAACCGACTCGCGTCGTGTAAAAATACTCTAGGAGGCAAAGGACACAGCGCGCCACGTTAGAATTACTAAAAAAACGTATTTACTATTTTTTACACGGCTGTCAATGAAATGTCGTTTTGTGCATGTATCTCAAAATAATTTAAGTGTGTTTGGAACGTTCTGTATTTTTAAACAAAAAAATTAACAAGATTTGTGTCAATAACCCAAGTGTTTTTGGACAGGATTTCATAATAAAAACAAGACGACGGATTTTTTTTAATCTAGTTTGTATACCTATCGAGTTGGGTATCAAAATAAAGAGTTTTTAAAGGAGATTACAAAAATATAAAATTACTAGCTTCCGCCAGCGGCTTCGCCCGCGAAATTGGTCTCACTAATCTTGTTACTTTATACAAACTTTCGAACCCCGTTTCACCCCCTCTAAGGGTGAGTTTTGAAAAATCCTTTCTTAGTGCACCCCTAGACCTCCAGACCCAGCGGTTAGGGCTCTGCGTTGATATGTCAGTCAGTCAGTTTCTTCTTTTATATATTTAGATGTTATGTGCTTATATGTCATAACGAATAAAAAATTGCTTTTTATGTGCATTGCAGTCGTGTTTCCGATTTTTTGATTACATGTATTACTAAAGGAAAATTTCGAAGCCTAATTTGGACCTGTAAAAGTTAATTTCATGGAACAAACTTTGTGGCTTGTGGTAATATTTCCTGAAAATGACAGTGAAAATCGGTTAAACTGTTGGTCCTGCTACCTTTTATCAATCGTGACAGTTAGCTAGTGGATGGTGATGACTCATTTTTACAGTTAAGTATAAGTAGGCATAATTTTTCTCTTTTAATAACTCTCTAGATCAAGAACTTTAAATCAACATAGTATTTTTTTAGAGGATTTTATCGCGGTTCAATTTAGAATTTGGTATCCCGACGTTTCAGTCTTTTCATACTTCATGGTCACCGGTCGACTGAGGTACTAAAACCCAAGTAAAATCGACTCAGAATTTAAGACACTGTAAACTGAGTTTGCTTATATCGGAACGCAACATAAATAATACAATGCTTTTAGTAGTGATAATAATTGCGATTAATAAGTTTGGACGTCAAATACCTCATTCCACCCGTCACTTGAAACGTCTGGATATAAAACTTTAAATTCAACTGCGATGAAATCCGTTATAAATTAGTTTTATTAGTGATTCATAAAGTTAAATTTTATCAGTATCACTTTATATTGGTTATAACAGCCAGACGATGACGTAAATACGTAGTACGTACGTTTTACTATACTTTAAAAGTACGTATGTATATTATTATTAGGTATCAGTATTTAATGACACCTCGAAATGTAAAGAGAATTTCAACAAAGTAATTAACAGCGCCTGGAATCGAACTCCTCGCCACCTGCTAGTTCACAGGGTACACATAATTACGGTTTACAGAAAGTTTGTGTTCTACAAAATATACTGTTCAATTTCAATTTGTGTTATGAAACACTGAATATGGCAGGGTAACTAAAGTCTGTGTAACATAAAGTGTAAGCAGAGATGTAATCAGGTATACCCAAAGTTCCAAATATGAAAAAAATAGTATTATCTTAGATTTACGCGAATATCACACATTGAAATAAAAATACTATTTTATCGCGGTTTATTTTAGATTTTAGCTCCCGACGTTTCAAAGTCTTTTCAGACTTCATGTTCAGTCCACCCGTGAACATGAAGTCTGAAAAGACTTTGAAACGTCGGGATCTAAAATCTAAAATAAACTGCGATAAAATCCGTTAAAAAGTAGTTTTATTTCAATGTATGAAAACAATCATAAAATAAGCAGGCTTCCCTTAAATTTACCATACAAGGTAGCGGGTTTAATCCCCGATCGCGCTCGTCGTGACGTTTCGTAGATGAATGTCAATGTCATACATTTTGTTCTCTCACACTACACTCTTTCTCCCTTACTTATCCGTTTTTATGTCATTATGTCTGCTATCGAATTCATGTTTGTGTACTAGACATTCGTTTCAGTTGTTAAACTTAGTTCTAAGTTTAAGCTATTCTAAGCTGTGACTCTGATTAAGCTAAGTTTCGTCCTATGTCGTGTTAGAAACTTGGTAAGGCGAATGGCTTAGTTTGATTAGTTCTAAATATATTGATCATAAACTTAGTCTGTCATTGTTAATGAAGATTTATGACTTTTGATAGAGAAGTGATAGTTTTTATCTCATAGTATTGTCTTAGATTTACGCGAATATCACACATTGAAATAAAATAATTAATAATAATATTAATTATTTAATTAATAATTATTAATAATAATTAATAATTATCAATAATAATAATTAATAATTATTATTATTTATAATTATTAATTATAAATAATAATTAATAATTTTTTATTATAATAATTTTTTATCTCTTTGAGCCTTTAACAGGCAGGTGTTATATGCAATTTCTGGTAGTATATAATTTCTGTCAGTTTTTAAGTGTGGGGAGATATTCATGCACACATGTAAAAGTTGAAGCTCTACTTTATTTTGAGCCGCGTAGTAGAGGCGGCGCGAGATTCACCGTGGCACGTCACCTCATCCCCTCGGACTCTACTCTCAATAATCGTGGTTTTTACTGCGCGGCTCAATATTAAATAGCAAATTAAGTTTCTCCAAAAATGTTTCCTTGCAAATTTTTTTTCATCACTTTGTAAAATATTTTACGAAAATTAACAGTCACCTTATTAATAACACAGATATCTATGGTAATAGCAAACTTCTTGGAAAGTTACGATATAGTGTCATCAAGAGCACCCGCGTGCCATTAATCAGAATATGTTCAAAGCGGCCATATTGTGACGTCACTAATGCTTGAACATATTGCCGCCTGCTGATGGCATCTTTGTGTAAAGGATTGTCTGTTTGATATAAGTTTGTTTATATACCTAAGTTTAATTGCAGAATGTGGTCCTGGGTTGAAATGTGCAGCGGTGGCGCAGCGATATCTCCTTTGAATTATATGGTCGCAGGTTCGATCTCCGGTCGTGCTTACACATCTTTGTGTAAATTGTTTCATCACCGCTGCTAAATATTAGTGACAGAAAACTGGAGACCAGCGTGTCCAAAAAATAGTTATTTAAGGACATGTGACATCCACCAATCCGCACTTGGCCAGTGTGTGTGGATGAAAGCCTAAATTCCTCACCTCGTAAGATAGTTGAGAGAAGACCCGTGCCCAGCAGTGGGACACAGTAAAAGTGTAGCCTACATCCGTATATTTGCAGGTGTTGGTCTTCAATGCTTATTGAAATAAAAGTACTTTATTTAGTAAAGATTTTTTTAAATAGGTGTCAAGCAAGATGTACTTGTGTACATACAAGCGTGTATACTTCTGGCTTCACCTCTGAGACACTTTACTCACTTTTTACTTCTCACTTCCACCCTTTGAATGTCCCTCTGCTGAGTACGGGTCTTAAAAGTCGAGTTTTGGGGACTGAGTCACCTCCGTCCGTGGGTGTAGACCTTTAATTGAATCCCCACACGTCGAATCGAACCTGCCACCTTATTTTTCTAAGGTGAGGTCCGTACCGCTGCGCCATCGCTGCTCACCCCTGAGTATCTGAAACTTGCTTGTTTCTTTATTCTGTGTCAGTAAAATAAATAAATAAATAAATTTTCTGGGACATAACACACACAGTCATCTGGTACCAAGCCAAGCAGAGCTTGTGTTATGGAAACCAGATAACTGGTATACATATAATACTTTTCTTTTGTAAATAATACTTTTAATAGATATTTACACCCAGACTCGACATAAACACAAATGTTCATCACTAATGTTTGTCTCGGGTGGGAATCGAACCCACGACCTGCGGCGTGAAAAGCAATTACCTTACCGACCACGCCACCGGCCCGTGAATTACAAGCATGAAATCGTTTTTTTATTACAGTTAAGAGATAGGTTAAAGCCATACATCTTCGTAAATTGCAGTTAGTATGCAAGCGTCGGGAAGCGATATGGTGCGTGAAACGAGACGAGGTGAACTTACACTGCGATGCAAAATAATTGGGCACTGAAATATGAGCAACAGTTGCGCAGTACTCAGACTATCTTTACTTATTATTATTATTATGTTTGTCTTTTTTTATCTCGAAACTATGGAGCTTCGGACTTTTGGAAGCCGTGCGTGGGGCCGAAGCCAGCACGTAGAGGCCCGTTAGACAATTTTACTCTAAATGTAATGTGGCACGAACCGACGATTATCCCTGTTCGCACCATAAAGGTAAACCCAAGGACAATCCGCGGTTAGAGCAGGACTACTGCAGAGTATAGGAACTTAAATCTGGGTTATGGTGGTGGGTGCTAATGGATTGTAACTAGGAATATGGATGGACTATGGATTATTACTAGCCCGTCCCACTGCTGGGCAAAGGCCTCTCCTAAAACCTTCCAGGCATCGCGGTCTTGTGCCACCTCCATCAAATTATCCAAGAATTTATCGATTTCGTCCAGCCATCTCCGTCTCGGTCTATCGCGACGCCTCCTCCTTGGATCTGGATGCCAGTCTGTGGCTATGCCCACAGCTCTCTTGCCATACGGCAAACATGGCCAGTCCAATCCCACTTCAACTTAGAGGCTTTCTGAGCTACATCAGCTAAAATCTATCCTTTCCGAGCTATCTTTACTTATCCGACGTTAAAAATGGTAGTAGTTATTTATCATAATATAGTTCAGCAGTGGTAACGAAAGGCCACAGGTTCAAGGCCTGATCGTGCCCATGGTCCCATGGTAGTATCGGTGGAGCAAAATATGGTGATCGTGTGTATAAGAAATAATTATTCGAGGAAATGTGATATCCACCAACCCTCACTTAGCGTGTGTGGATTAAGGCCTAAACTCTCTTTACCTACTTAAAAGATAGTTGAGAGAAGACCCGTGTCCATCAGTAAGTTACTAAAAAGAGTAGATGAGAATGTATATTTTATTATTAAGTTAATTTAAGTTTGAATTGAATTAATTCTTGTATTTTCTTAATCAAGATCTTTAAAAAACCTCTATAAACAGATATACACGAAATAAGCACTCAAAACCTCGAAATATTAATATAATTTTATCCTAAGAGCTCTGAACGCAGTTTCTAGAATGAAAATATAAAATTTTATTCTAAGTTAACTTTTGCACGGTACTTTGGCTATGCGGTGTTGAATAACATTCATTTTACAACTCCAGTTTTATATCTTTTTGAATACTAAGCTACTAAGAAACAGCATTATGATTTAATGAAACTGCTTTGTCAGTATTGCCAGTTAATCCTAATCTTTAGATATTCAGATATTCAGTAAAGAAATCACCTCTAAGTAAAGGATAATCTAATCTAACGTTATTTTGGAATAAGGATAGGTTAAGATTAAGTTCAGCACAAGGGTAGATATAAATTTGTTTATATAATAGTAATAACATTCTTGAGAACCGCCAGCTGCACTCGAATGCATTTCTATAAGAATGCAAATTTTGATAGCCTCTAAAGTACCTAGGGTCTCTCCCTAAGCTTGTTGTTTTGATGTCACATAATTCTATAAACATAATATTAGAAATGTCACTGAAGTAGGAAAACAAATACGTCTTTGAACAGTGAAAAGAACTCCATGAAACGAAAATTAATTTAAATATTGAAATAAAACTACTTTTTAACGGATTTTATCGCGGTTTATTTTAGATTTTAGATCCCGCCGTTTCAAAGTCTTTTCAGAATTCATGTTCACGGGTGGACTGAGGTATTTGACGTCCAAAAATATTAATCACCGTTATTACTGACTACCTCCAAACATTAATATTTAAGTTGCGTTCCGATTTAAGCAAACTGAGCTCAAAGTGTCTTGAATTCTGAGTTGATTTTGCTTGGGTTTTGGTACAAGTGAGCTCAGTTAAAAAGTATTTTTATTTCAATGTGTGATATTCGCGTAAATCTAAGACAATACTTAATTTAAATATTTATTGTTTCGACTCAATTTGATCATGTCTTCTAAATAAGTCTCGCTTGCTACCAATAAGCTGCGGGCTGAGTCACCTTCGTCCGTGGGAGTGCACCTTTTATCTGAATCCCCACACGTAACCCTCGGGTGGTGCAAATCAGGTGATAATCGACTGGTAATTAAGTTTACTTGTAATTAACGGTAGTAGGCTTCGGCCGTGGTTAGTGACCACCCACCAGACAAAGCTGCACCGCCAAGTGGCCTTGCCGTGTTCCGGTGCGATGTCTGGTGACACCATTTAAGAAGGTGGGTCAAAATTGTTGCTTCTTTAAGGTTTCTAAACTTAAGGAGGCTCATTCCATTACCACCTTCTCACCGATAATCATTCGTAATCACGAGTGAATCGGTATACTGGGCTGGCGTGTCCCATGTTACATCAGTTGTAGTCAAGCGCCAGCCTATAGAAGAATAAAAAAAGAACTTTTCCTTTCCCTTTCAAAGTTAACATTTCACACTAGACATCAAGTTCATTGAATTAAAAAAAATTATAGCAATTAAAGAATACTTGAAAAATTACCAATCTAAATAAAATATCTGATACTATAATATGGCCTTTCAATTCAATCCTTTTGGTGTCTCACAGCTGGGCATGTGTCTGCTCTCAACTATCCTACGAGTTGAGAGACTTATGTATTGCTTATTTTTTTTAACACTCACGGTTATCTGACCCCAAACTAAGCAGAGCTTGTACTATGGAAACCAAATAACTGGTAATATACTACATATAATACTTTTCTTTTATAATTACACAAGACAAACAGACATATTTAAAAAAAAATATTTGTCACGGGTGGGAATCGAACCCACGACCTGCGGCGTGAAAAGCAAGTATTTTACCGACCACGCTACTGGCCCATCCATAGTTTAGGCCATAATTCATGGCCTAAACTATGGATGGATCGCTGGTTATGTAAAAGTCGGTGAATGTCACATATTCTCAAATGATTAGTTCTCGGACATGCTGGTTCCCTCGCAATACTTCCTTCGCCGATATTGAGCAGCGGCGACGAAATAATTCGCACAAAAATGTGTGGGCACAACGGGGGATCCAACCCACGACCTTGTATACCAAAATATAATCCATACATTCTCTGGGTAAAATAAATTATCATATTCCGCTCTTCCTAAAATAAATACCTAAATATGTTTAATATTTAGCTAATCAAACAAGCATTTTCAATATCCCTTTAAATGAATAACAGCGGGATAAACATAAAATTAATAGAATCAGTAAGTCCGCCATTTTGTGAAACATTATGGATTACAAAATGGCGTTACAATATGGCAGCTAAACTTGATATAAATTGAAATAAAACTATTTTATAACGATTTTTATCGCGGTATATTTTGTATTTTAAATGCCGACGTTTCAGACTTTTCAGACTTCGTGGTCTGTTTACATAGTCTTTAACGAATATATCAATATTGGTTTAGTATTCAAATCAAATCAAATCAAATCAAATATATTTATTATAACAAGTAATAATACAGTAGTTATTGGAGTCTCCTTTTAAGCATGTTGTGCCTGTAGTAGGAGACTCCGCTCTTTCGTACAGTTAAGTATTACTTATTTCAAAAGTCTAAAAAGCAAAGTGTGTGTGTGTGTGTGTGTGTGTGTGTGTGTATGTGCGTGCGTGCGTGTGGTGTGTGTGTGTGTGTGTGTGTGTGTGTGTGTGTGTGTGCATGTGTGTGTGTGCATGTGTGTGTGCATGTGTGTGTGTGCATGCGTGTGTGTGCATGTGTGTGTGCGCATACGTGCGTTTGTGTGTGTGTATGTGCGTGCGAGTGTGCGTGCGAGTGTGCATGTGCGTGTACCCGTACATGAGCGTGCGTGTGAGTGTGTTCACAGCATTGGTTTCATGAGTTTCTCTGTTTCATCATAAGTTAATTGCATTATCCAGTCTTTTAGTTTTGTTTTTAGTTGATATGTATTACTTTTGTATATATAAATCTCTTTATTTATTCTATTATATAAGTGTGCTGATGATTTGCTATATTGTTGTGCCGCGAATTTTGTTTTTGTTTTTGGAATTTCAGCAACAATATCTTTCCTTCGTTTTAATGTATTTATTGCATTATAAGGTAGTAATTTGTGTTTTCTCAAAACCGTGTAAAATATGTATAGTTTTCTAACCGATAACAGGCGACTTTCATTGTAGAGACTTTCAGTAGGGTATCTTTTCTTTTTAAAGTACAATAATTTTATAAGGGATCTTTGACCTCGTTCTACTTCTAAAAATTTTGATTTTGATGCACCACCCCATGCAGGTATACCATAAATCAGTATGGATTGTGCAAGTGCTATGTATATTTCGTTTAATAAGTTTCTGTGCGATTCTGCTGGGTAATTAATGTTTTTTGGGACGACGTGACGCAGTTTTTTGAAGATCCAGGCCAATTTTCTTATCCTACCTGTGACATGCTCAATATGCGAGTACCATGACAGTCTCTGGTCAATTATAATGCCAAGATATTTTGTTTTTACTACTCTGCTTATTACAGGACAGGTGCAGTCATTTTTAGGTTCATTTTCACATGAGTGTATTTTTAAGCTGAAATTGTCATTAGGCTGAGTACGATCTGAGATAGCAAAGCAGATGTAGTTAGTTTTTAATGTATTTAACGTAAGCAGGTTATCTTTTAGCCAGTCAGCAATTTTAATCATACCTGCTTCGGCCTTAGTCTGTACATCGAACCAATCACTTCCAGAGAAGACAACAGCTGTATCGTCGGCGTAAGAAAATATTTTAGCACTGACGATTTTTAAGTTACACAGGTCATTAATATAAGTTAAGAAAAGTGTAGGGCCTAGGACGCTTCCCTGAGGTACGCCGAAAGATACATCTGCGTCGTCGCTTATGTATGCTCCTATCCTAACCCTTTGCCTCCTATTGGATAGATAATCTTTGAATAAGTCAAGAGGGGTACCTCTTATTCCTATTTTTTCTATTTTAGATACAAGGGTTGGAACAGAGACGGTGTCGAAGGCTTTTTTAAGGTCTAAAAATACCGTTATGCACTTTTTTCCTGCATCTAGATGTTGGGTTATTACTGAAGTTAAAGTTGCTATTGCGTCTTCAGTAGAGGTTCCTTGTCTAAATCCAAATTGATTGTCCGACAATATATCAAATTTATTCAGGTATTTTGTTAGTCTATTGTTCATAATTTTTTCTACAATTTTAGATATGACCGGTAACACTGATATAGGCCTATAGTTATTGACATCGTCTCTGTTTCCAGCCTTATATACAGGAGTGATGATAGATTGTTTTAGGGCTGCAGGAAACATACCCCGTTCAAAACATAAATTAATCAAATGAGTCAGAATAGGAACAATATCCCTGCTTATATATTTTAGAAATCTAGTCGAAATCCCATCACAGCCTGGAGCACTGTCCGATTTTAAGTTTATTAAGACATTTTTTACTTCATTGGCATCAGCATCCAATAGCACGAAAGATTTAGATCGGTTAATAGAGATGGAGGGATTTAGTGGTTGCTTATTTTGTATGATTTCTTGTGCTAGGTTTTTTCCGATATTAGCAAAATAATTATTTACAAAGTTAACTGACTGTTTTTGGGTTGGCATAGTGTTTAGCAAGTCTATACATTAATCTGTTGTCTTATTAGAATAGGTAATCGATTTTATATTTTTCCATAATAATTTAGTGTTCTTTATCGAATCAGCGAGTAGGTTACTTTCATATTTCTTTTTTAATCTTTTTAATAGATTATTGCAGTAGTTCCTATAACGATAGTAAGTAATTTTTAAGATTTCATTATAAGGGTCTGCCTTGTAGCTTTTTTGTAGTTTGTTACGGTTATTAATGCAGCGCAGTAATCCAGGTGTGACCCATGGTTTGATTATGCGTTTACTACTAGGTATGTTAGTAATTGTAGTGTTGTAGTTAATGGTGTCAACTAGTTTTTGAGTTAATTGATCAATTAATATGTTAGGATCGTTACACAGCAATAATTCATTTAGGTTCTTATCTATAAGATATTTTAGTGCTTCTTCAAAATTGACTTTAGTCTTTGTTTTAAGTGTGTGTTCTTTGTTTTTTATTTTGGATAGAGTTAGAACGTAGTGTAGTGATCAGTAATCGAAGTTTTTATTATAGCTATTGACGCAGAGATATTTTTGTTATGAATCCTTAACATGAAGTGATCCAAGCAGTTTTTTTCTCTAGTAGCTATTGTATGGCCGGGTAAGATTCCATAAATTGATAGCATGTTTAAATAATTAGTGCGGTTTTTTCGTTCATGAGATGCTTCACTATCTTTAAGTTTAATGTTTATATTGATATCCCCCGTTAAAATCAAATTTTTTTGCGTAGGAATTGCGTCTAGGTGAGAGCTGAGAGATTCTATGAAGCTGTCTGCGTTAATGTTGGATGGAGACCTGTAGACGCACAGAATTGTGGTATTTAGTAATTCAAGCTTGAGACACGATGCTTCTAGTAGGTGGATTTCTTGAACATTAGATTTAATTGATTTTTTCACAAAGACCACTACACCGTCGTTTTGGTTCAATTGACGTTTAGTGACATAGGATTCGTAATTTTCCAGCTGAGGTATAGGTTTGTCGGTGTGTATTCTACAGTATTCTTTATTTAGTAGCTGTACGCCCGCAACTCCGTCATTGTTAAACTACCTACATTATGCATTAGATAACAAGTACCTATATAGCCTTTTTCAATAAATGAGCTATCTTTATGTGCGAGAATTTTTCAAATCGGATCTGTTCTTAAGATTGGCGTATTCAACCAAATAAACTCTTTCATAGGTCGAAATTTAAGGTTATCTAAGCCCTAAATTAAAAACACTTGAGAGGTGTCAAGGGACACCCGGATGGAAAGAAGTTCCTTTCGATTAATTAGTAAAGGAATTGTAATAAAATTTTTTTTTTTTAGGTTATAATATTATTATTTTTATTATTTTTTTCTTTTCTATGTCTAGAGAGAGAGAGAGAGAGAGACAGAAAGACAGAGAAACATGCGCACGCCTCACAGCTTACAATAGCTTACTATAGCAAAAAGCTTACAATAGCTTACTATGACAACTTTTCGTAAGATTTTTTTCCGTCTAGCCCCCTTTCACAACGCGCGATAAGGAACTTCGTTCCAAAATGTAATAACATCCACCGCTTAATTTTAACGAAGAACCATCTCTGCCACTTCTTATTTCGAACAATTGAAATTTCCACATCAAAATCAGTCCATCCGTTTAGGGACTATGCGGAAACAAATCTGTACACAACTTTTTGTGGAAAAGTAATAACAATGAAAACTTTTTTTAATTTTCTTAATCTATTAAATCACTCTAATCACACAAAACCCTCTATCGACCACAATCAACATTGTTTGCACATAACACCGTTAACACTCAATGGGTTGCGATAATGCAGCATTTCAACAGCTATTTCCTATCAAACTTATTCCAATTTAACTCTTATAACCACCACATAAGGTTCATATAACATGCCAATCTATAATTATTACGCGACAAATTGTTGTGAGTTTGATATTTAGATTATGTACTACCCGTGCGCAATAAGTTGAGACCTAGGGGCGGTGAGTGAGTTTGATCTGTAGCACTGTTGTGATGATAATCCGCTTGTGTGACGGAGATTAGAGTTCGGATCGGGAAGTTAATTAGTTGTTAGTAGCAATTATGTATAAGCTGCTTCTGTGGGCAAGTAGTAAGCGTGTTAGCTTAAAAACCGGGTCTCAACTTATCGCGCACGGGTAGTAATGATGCATGACGTAGGCATTATACTGTGATTTAAATATGGCTGCCCGCGTTTTGGGATTTAGAGTGGCGATGAATTTTAATATCATTATAATTTTGGGAACTAGAAACCTGTATTATGGTAATTATATTAGTTACTAGCTTTCACGGCTCTGTCTGCGTGAACTACAATTTATATCGTGTTCGACTGTGAGAGAAAAAGTGGCTAATAGCCTTGCTAATGAGCTATTTGACATTGCAAGAATTTTTCATATTGGACTAGTAATTCTTGAGATTATTGCATTCAACCAAACAGAGAAACAAACTCTTTAGCATTATAATACTAGTGTAAACAACAGTGGCGAAGGGTGGAAGTCTGAAAAAGGGAAGCCGGAGCAAAAATGTTCTTACTTAGGAAAATAATACCTCTTCAGTACCGTCACCGATCGTTCTTACACTTGATGTTTTCCTTCACTGATATTGAGAAGCGGCAATGAAACAATTGACACCACAGATAGGACGTTATATTCTTTATAATGTTACTACCACATTAATAAACGGAATATTCAAGTGTTAGTGTACCTCATCATCATCAGCCTATTTTAATCCACTGCTGGACATAAGCCTCTCCCAAAGCATGTCACAGCACGATCCGCGGCTACTCTCATCCAGCTCTTGCCAGCCACCTTGCAGAGATCGTTATTCCACCTAGTCTGAGGGCGTCCTACGCTACGTTTACCAATTCGTGGTCTCCACTCAAGAACTCGTTTACCCCAACGGTTGTCGGTTCTAAGAATAAGAATAAGAAGAATAAGAATCGTTTATTTGCATGAATATGAGTATAAAGGTTCAAAAAGTATATTATTAATAGCTCTTCATATTCTACCAACAGGCGTGCAAATTTATTATTAATTATAGATTATAGTCAAAGTCATTATTAAATTAAATACAATCAAAAATAAAATAAAATAAAATAAAATAAATTCGAATCAATATTAACAATAAAACAATTTCATAATAAGAAATTAAAATACATTCCATCCATATCTAACAACATTATAATAATTTATATTTTTTCAATAAAAGTCTGCGACACTGTAATAATAATAATGTGACATTGCCAGATATTCATTAAGTCTTTTTTTAAACAAGCTAGTAACATTAATGTCAGTGATACATTTAGGTAACTTATTGTAAATTAGGGGTGCCATACAAAAAATACTGCTGTTTTTGATGATCTCGCACACAACCTGTCTTTAGGTATATGCTGCGGGAAGATTGCGATTCTTCGGCAGATATGGCCGGCCCACTGCCAGCTTACTAATACAGTATAGTGTACTTAGTACATGTAATTTCATACCGTTCCCATGTGTAGGTAGCAAGAGCGTACGATGCATTATGTTTAATGAAGGCTAATCTTACAAGCCAAAAGCTCAACAAGGGAGATTAGAAACACGTATAAGCTTTCCTGCACAGTGTATTATGAAACTATACTCGTATGCTTTTGAACGTATTGCTTTTGTTATTTATTTATTTTTTTACGACATTATTATTTTTATTTATAACTCGTGTTTTTTTCATGAATACGGTTTTGTTCCAACTTAGATCTTGCAGTTGAGTTCACTTCACTTCAACCCTTTTTAGTGTCCCACTGCTGGGCACGGGTATTTCCTCAACTATCTTATAAGTTGAGAGAAGTGCGTGTAGGTGGATGTCACATGTCCTCGAATGATTAGTACTTAGACATGCCGGACAGGCTCAGCCTTATTCACACCTATACACCTACAGCCTAGTGAATCAGTATATTAGGCGGGTGGGTTCTATCGTAGACACATCATAGTCAAGTCTAAGCCTATTCTAAAATAAAAAACACAAATTATAAGATATTAAAAAACACGTGAGAGGTGTCAAGGGACACCCGGATGGAACGAAGTTCCTTCCGATTAATTAGTGAAGGAATTGTAATAAAATTTATTTTTTTAAGTTATAATAATTTTTTTTTTATTTTTTTTTTACTTCTCTAGAGAGAGAGAGAGACAGACAGACAGACAGAGATACATGCGCACGCCCGCACAGGTTACAATAGCTCCCTATAGCAAAAAGTGTCGTGACAACTTTTCGTAAGATTTTTTTCCGTCTAGCCCCCTTTCACAACGCGCGATAAGGAACTTCGTTCCAAAAATATCAAACATTAAACTTCTACCAGTACCCATCAATATTGAAATCTAATACCAGCATTGCTATGCATCACCTCCTTGTCCATCCCTTTAAGAAGGAACCATTTCATTTCCTTTTACAACCCCTCATAACTTCACTCACAAATTATTCATAAAACATACTTCGTATTAACGCATTCATCTGTATCCTAACTCAATTTGTTTCGAAAGATTATACCTATTTCAAAACGCGATGTTAATATCAAATGAGATACTCGTACCTTATCAATACTGCTGCGACACATCAATTTTAAATAATTAAATAAATCAATATGCTATACAATTTTTTTTTTAAAAACCTTCATTTCATGTGTTTTTGGGGGCTGAGTCACCTTCGTCCGTCAGTGTCACCTTTAATGGAATCCTCACGTGGTCCCCGGATGGTGCAAATCAGGTGACAATCAACTGGTGGTAGGCTTCGGCCGTGGCTAGTGACCACCCACCGGACAAAGTCACACCGCCAAGCGGCCTTGCCACCATAAAGTGAGGGTGGGTCGGAATTGTTGTCTTTTAAGGTTTCTAACCATATGGAGGCTCGTTCTACTGCCACCTTCTCACCGATAATCATTCGTAATCACGAGTAAATAGGTATTCTAGGCTGGCGCATTCCATCGTAGACTACATCATTGCTTAACATCAGGCAAGTTGTAGTCAAGCGCCAGCCTATCGCAGAATAAAAAAAAAACTTATTGTTGGTATACAAAAAAAATGATATGGCATTATCGTATGTTACGGATCTTTATCATTAGATACTATTAAATACACTTGCCTAATTTTAGTTTTAACTAGTATTCCTAACGATATAAGTTATAAAATACTATAAAAAATTGAGTGAATAAATATTCAACAATAGAAAAGAAAAACTAAACAAACCAAAGGTATCAAAAATACCTGAACCTACCTTGACGCTTTAGAAAAAACAAGTCCCCATTACGTTTGTCTGTATAAAACCCTATGGGCCTAGTAGTCTGAAATATATGAATAAATATGTACACCGTTAGCACGCTCTACACTCTAGTGGCCGCCATTATTTTATTAGACGTCGAGGCAAGCGGACGTGCGCGTGCGCGCGGAGTCCAAACCAATAGTGCAGTATTTTATTTGTATTATTCCTAATATCCCTGGAGATTCCGAGATCTAACACGCAATCCACTCAACAACTTCTGAGCCCATTTGATACGGTTTACTCTTGGACATCATGTGCCTGCAACCAAAAGATCTTAGTCCACTTACACGACTCCGCTCCCACCGGGAAAAACGAATATTGCTCTTTGAATATTCTATACATTAACAACATAAATTAGCAGACAGCTCACTGTGAGCGAGCTTACCGTTGCTCGGTAGCGAACACCTCTGCTACCGCACGTTGCAAGTAAGCAGTCTGCGCGGTCGATGGCGATATAGCCAAAAATACAAGTCGCTTCAGTTGTGAATTGTCTATCTCGATAAGCGAAGGGGTCGACGCGTGGACATCTAGGTGCCTGCTAGGTGCGAGCAGTCGCCTTAGTTTAGGGTGATGTTGAGTGGGAGCGGTGTTGCAGCAGAGTCGTGTAAGTGGACTAAGACCTTAAGACATCTTTTTTTAGGTCAATCATGTCATTCAGAGGTGCACTTCCTTCACAAAACCAGCTCATGCATTAAGATAATTTTTCATTTCAAGTGTCAAATTAACAAATAAAGTTGATGTATTCACTATTAAACCGCACCCTATTGCCGCTTGACGTTTTAAGAATATTTGCATAGCACACTGCCGCTGCCAGCCCCAGGGAGATGTCACGATTCGTTTAGAATATTTACTTTGGACTTAAAAGCTTGAGTTTGTCCCCTTATGATACTCTTGGTTTATAATAGCATTAAGAATGCAAAGATGTTCGTTTGAATGGGATATATCTTGAGTGTCAAAGTTATAAAACAGCAAATATTGAGCCTTGTTAGCATTACGTTTTTAAATTTTTAGGAGGTGATTATTTTTTCACACTTCAACCCTTTTTATTTCCTTATTTTTCTTCAATCTTTTTTTCTTTTTTTTACCCTTTATAAATATATTTTAAGAACCTACTGGTTTTGTATTACCATCCTTAAGTTACATCAAGATTAGCTTATCATTACACCCCAAATATAAGCGTAAAATACTAAAAATCATGGCCAACAAAGTTTTAATGCGTCTGCCGTCAGTTAAATCGGTGTTTTACAGTAAAATTCCGGTTCAAATTGATCACCATTAGGTAAAGTTTGGGGCGATTGCTTAATCACTGCTGTCGAAAATTAGTTTTTGATGTTTGTTGGACAAGTAGGTATATTATACTGTTATCCCTGGTGCTGTAAAAGCGATTATGATTCCGTTGAAGAAAGGGAATGCGATTATAGAATTGTATTTTAACATTAGTATTGTCTTAGATTTACGCGAATATCACAAAGCGAATTCAAGACACTGTGAGCTCAGTTTGCTTAAATCGGAACGCAACTTAAATATTTATGTTTGGCGGTAGTCAGTAATAATTGTGATTAATATTTTTGGACGCCAAATACCTCAGTCCACCCGTGAACATGAAGTCTGAAAAGACTTTGAAACGTCGAGATCTAAAATCTAAAATAAA
Source organism: Meganola albula (assembly GCA_936450015.1). Lineage (NCBI taxonomy): Eukaryota > Metazoa > Arthropoda > Insecta > Lepidoptera > Nolidae > Meganola > Meganola albula. The sequence goes on from OW388159.1 coordinate 606,763, forward strand.
CCGCGATAAAATCCGTTAATAAGTAGTTTTAGTATTTCAATATTACCCTTGACGCAAAAAAGACGGAATGTTATAAGTTTGACGCGTTTGCTTGTGTGTGTTTGTGTGTGTGGGTGTCTATCTGTCTGGCATCGTAGCTCCCAAACGGATGAACTGATTTTGATTTACTTTTTGTTATTTGAAAGGTGAATTAGTCGAGAGTGTTGTTAGCTAAAAAAATAAAGGTCGGGGTTATTAAATTTTTAATTTTGAGTTTTAATGGAATCATAATCGATTTTCTCCTGTCTTTACAACATTTATTTCTAGAATCTTTTTATGTTATGATGCTTTGCAATATTGTCTGTACATCAACTAGTTTAAGTAGCTAACAGTACTATCTTATGTACCTATCAATAGATTTACAATCCCTCTGATTCACAGTCACAGTTGCACAAACATTTGTCCAAACATTTGCAGCCAACCAACTCAAACACACCAACATCTATACTAGGTATGATTTTGTCGTTAATTACATTGTTTAGTGCTGGAATTAGCGACGATCTGTCTTCATTTGCGTCGTTCTATTCATTGGATGAGGGAGCTGGTTAATTGTATAGGGAATTATGTCTAAGGTTTTTTTGGTATAGTAGAAATTTTTCTCATAAATAAAGTATAGCTAATGAAAATTTAACGTGTGTAGGAATAATGTAAGTTAAAAACCGTAATTTTATAAAAAAATCTTTGGGCGTTCGTTTGTTATCTTACCAGATGTTACGAGCCAGATGCGACGGACCGCGCTTTAATTGTACCAATTAATTGCCTTGAAACATTGATTTTGGTACATTCTAAAGCAGTCCACTGCTGGACATAGGCCTCTCCCAATAAGCGCCATTTCACCCAGTCCTCGGCTTGTCGCATCCAGCTACTGCCGGCTATCCTTCGCAGATCGTCACTCCACCTAGCTGGAGGCTTCGACAGATATGGCCAGCCCACTGCCGTTTCAGCTTGCTAATCCTTCGCGCTATGTCGACAACTTTAGTTTTTTGTCGGATAACCTCATTGCGGATTTTATCCTTCAAAGAAACGCCAAGCATAGCGCGCTCCATAGCACGCTAAGCGACTTTAAACTGGTGGACCAGCCGTGCTGTTAGTGTTCACGTTTCAGCACCATAGGTCATAACGTGGCCACAATGGTGGTGTATTGAACTAAAACTCGCTTTACAACTATAAATTAAATAAAATTTCACGCAGTTTGTTTGATAAATACTAAAATATTAATACAGCAGGGCCCATGAGGGGACAGAGCGCGGCTCAATCAAATAATTAGTAAATATTTGTACAAAATAATTAGCTTACACAAAGGGTGGTACAGTCATGAAAAATTACTGCAGTTTACTTTTAGGGTATAAATTATACGGTTTGCAAAATATAGGGATTTTGCAATTTCTCTACAATCAAATTTACTGGCCTAAAATTTGCTGCGTTCCCATCTTTTTGCGAACACCCGACAATATATATTCTTTTAAACTTTCGCGTTGCATTATTAAATATATATATTTAACATAACGGGCAATTAACGCGATCACCTTTATTTTGGCTTTGTCTACTCGCGACCACAACCGGTGCAACCCGGGTCGAAACGTAAAGCCCAGTTAAAGGAGCGCGCAAATTTTCCGTTCTAGTCACGAGTGAATCGGTATTTACTGGGTAAGCGCGTTTCATCGTAGACTTCATCATTGCTTCACATCATGCAAGTTGTGATCAAGCGCAAGCCTTTTGTAGGATAAAAAAGCCAAATTTATGATGAACACGATTAAGGCCTAGGTATTACAGCCAGCGTGTTGGTCTAGCGGTAAGTGAACCCGAATAAAATGCTAAGCCGGATGTCGTGGTTTTGATTTTCACCCAGAACAAATCTTTGTGTGATGAGTATGATTGTTAGTTCTGTCACTTCTGTCTGAGTGTAATTTATCAATAACTAGCGACCCCCCAATGCGAATTGCAATGCTAATACTAAATATATTGAGGTATATTTACAAAATGTCCTTTTATACAACGTTAACAGCTTTTTTGCCATTTGACAAAAGAAACAGCACGGACCGCGCGCGGCCGGGCCGGTACCGCCACCCCGCTATTTTAAATCTGTAATATCTTCGGAAATATTCATTAAAATTATGTGCTGTAAAGGGCCATATTGATCTATAATATAGATATAGACAATATATTGAAGGTACTTAATTAGATAAGGATTAATGCGCAATTGCTTAAAATCGCTTCGTAAATAAGCCATTACTTTTAGTTGAAAGTAAAAGATAAAAAAATGGTTATTGTGGCTTATCCCTAAGAGATAGATATATACCATTACGGACTTTTTTTGTGGACCTTTTTAAGGTGTGCAATACTGTAGTACATTATCTTAATATATATATTTCTTGTGTGCGTGTGTATGTGACTGAACTCCTCCTAAACGACTGGACCGATTTTGATGAAATTTTTTGTGTGTGTTCAAGGGGATCTGGGAATGGTTTAGATTCACAATTTTGTCCGCTGGCGGTACGAAGTTCGCTGGGGCAGCTAGTTTTAATATATATCTCGTAGGGTTTAGCCAGCGAGTGCAATGTAAGCACAAAAAATGCGTTAATTTACGACATCGCATCAGAAACATCTAAAATTATCAGTGTTTTCCTACTATATTATGCATGTATTATATACATAAACCTTTCTCTTGAATTACTCTATATGATAAAAAAACCGCATGAAAATCGGTTTAAGCGCACATAGGGATATAAGGGACAGGAATGCGACTTTGTTTAATAATATGTAGTGATGTATGTATTTACAAAAAAAGTATTTAAGTAGTATATCCGTTCCTAGTACCCATAACATAGGCAAATATTTACTTAGACTAGATGGCGGTATGTATGTGTAAAAATATTATTATTATAGTGTGATATTGTTTTATTATGCAGCTATTAAATAATAACAGATCACGAATTACTTTAACAATTCCGTTTCAGCTTAAAAAAATTACCATTTACCATCGAAGCCAATAACTCAGCGACTGTCTGAGAAAACACCCCTTTAAGATATCTCGATGGGGTGAGAATACCCGGTACAATACTTGTTGTTCCTGACTTTCTTTGTTTTTATTCTACATGAAAACTTTTTAACCATTGCACCGACGGGCCAGTGGCGTGGTCGGTAAGATACTTGCTTTTCACAACGCAGGTCTGGGTTTCGGTACCCACACAAGTCAAACATTTCTGTGATGAACACGTCTGTTTGTCTTGAGTCTGGGTTTAATCTAAATATATAAAAGAAGAAACTGACTGACTGACATATCAACGCAAAGTCTAAACCGCTGGGTCTGGAGACTCCAAATTTGGCACACAGGTTCCTTATAAGGTCTAGGGGTGCACTATGAAAGGATTTCTCAAAACTCACCCTTTAAGGGGGTGAAACGGGGTTCCAAAGTTTGTATGGAGAAACAAGATTAGTGAGACCAATTTCGCGGGCGAAGCCGCGGGAGGAAGCTAGTTATCTATAATTAAGTATGTATTAACAAAATAAAAGTATTATATGTATTCTATTATAGTTATCTGGTTTCCATAGTTCAAGTTCTGCTTAGTTTGGGATCAGATGACCGTGTGTTTAATGTCCCACTATACAAAAAAAACTTTAAGAAAAAATAATTTAATAAATTTTATTAAATACGTATTCTTTTTATTTTGGTATATACCTGTACTAAAATTAAGTAAATTGTAATGTAGCATTGTCTTACATTTACGCGAATATCACACATTGAAATAAAACTACTTTTTAACGGATTTTATCGCGGTTTATTTTGGATTTTAGATCCCGACGTTTCAAAGTCTTTTCAGACTTCATGTTCACGGGTGGACTGAGATATTTGACGTCCAAAAATATTAATCACAATTATTACTGACTACCTTCAAACATTAATATTTAAGTTGCGTTCCGATTTAAGCAAACTGAGCTCACAGTGTCTTGAATTCTGAGTTGGTTTTGCTTGGGTTTTGGTATAAGTAAATTAAGCACTGGGTCCCAAGCTGGTAGTATATTCCAACCATTTTTTCTGTTAAAATTTCAATAAGCTGTAATGGTAGATGTTTACTATTTAAGTATACTGATTACAATAAAGTACGGTCACCCTCGTGCTGACGTATCAGCTGTGCGCCCGCTAGGGTCACTGACCGTTAATTCTACGCCACGCTTTCATCGATACTATAAAGATTACATAGTTTATAATGTGGAGAAAAAAGAGTAAAAAATTTAATAAATAATTATTAATGCAAATACGTTTTATAACTGGTACAGAACCTCCAAAAAACATTTGCGCTGTGGCTAAAAAGTTTTCTTGTAGTATAAATCAATTGAAAACATAATAAACCCTTAGCTACAAGTACGTCATCTTGATCACTTGATACATCTCTTGATCTACATCTCATCTCTTGATACATCTTGATACTGCGTTGATTTTTTTTTTTTTTTTTTTTGCCTCTGGCAACACTAGTGATAAGTCGCTTTGAAAACTTCTCCCGATATTAATATTCTTTTTTATGTAATTTAAAGCCCGTTTACCTATTTCATACGTTGAATCCTATGTGTATTGTGATAATTAAATGTGTATAGTGTTATACAAGCATTATTAGTGCATAAATTAGCAAATATATTGTGTTTTGTGAAACATCAGATCGTTATAAAATTTTCAAATTTTACTGTATTTTAGAGGTAAATTCATTCTTATCTCGTTGGATATTGGTAAGTGAACGCTGATTATCTTGCTACTATTCTATTTTCATAGTAGGTAAAGGTGTTTACTTGCGAAAAGTCGTAATCTGCAACTTTTTGACGATATACATAAAACACTTACTTTTTAAACTTACCGTTGAAATGTTCCTTATCTTTGAGTTATCATAGCACTGTCCAAGTAAATGTATGGTTTTACTATATAAAATAATTAGCTCATAAAAGTTCCATTTGTATATTAAATCATCTTTATTTAAGTTACCTGTTCAATCAGCTGTTATTGTGATAAGAGGTCAATTTCCTTAGTATTAAAACTGTACTCTAAACGAGGTGCAAAATTAATTGCATAAAAGTAATTACTATAACCTTAATACACACAACACAACAATATCATTAACACAGCTCACACTTGTGAGCATCTGTAGAATACACATTCTGGGCCGGCTTGTCTCTTTTAGTTTAACTATATGTTGAAATTAAATTGCAGGACGTGCAATAGTGCCCTCAGACAACATTAAACTACAAATCCCAACTGAAACATTATATTTATGGTCTTAGTGATTGCTATTATACATTAAGTTGAACATATTAAATATCATTTTTATTGTTGTTATTTTGCCTCTTAAATCAATAGATCAAGTTCATAATCAAATTAGTGTAACTAGAAAATTCTAATACACTGCCTAATATATAATTACATAAATTAATACCGACCTAGTATAATTGTATCTACTTTTGTTTATAATTTCTGACTCACATCCACTAGCTTTTCTCTGAGACATTTTTCCTTCCCTTTAGTTTCTTTATAAATACTTTTTCTCTACAAACCAGTTCCTGTCCTTGTTCTTTCCCAACTGTGTTGCTACTTCATAATCCCTCTGAGCCTCACACTTAGCTTCACTAACAATGATGACTAGGAAGGCCATGGCAGAGGCACGATTCGAGGAATTGAACAGTAAATATCTTGCAGCGCTAAAAGAACTAAAAGCTGTAGAACAGAAATACAGGGACACCAACGGTAAATTACTAATATCATTAAAACAGTTAAAAGAACTGAAAAGTGAGAATGAGAAGTTGCAGGTTGAGCGAGATGAGAATGAATTGAAGTACTGTCGGTATTAAAAAAGAATTCTGACCTTAAAAAAGAGATGTCAGCAATGAGTTTAGAACTTGATTATTTAAATAGTGAGTATAAAAAATTACAGTCCATGGTGTCAGGCTTTGACCAGTGCAGCATTGAGTTTGAGACAACTCTCAAAAACAATGCCGAGCTGAAAAATGAGCTTAAAGAGGCATACAAGAAAATAGATTACTTAGAGCGAACCTCTCATGACTCCATGGCTGTACAATCACAGTCTTTATTTGATGAATTAATTACTTGTGCCCCGGAGACTGTGACAATTGCTGCCATGCCCAACTTGAGCGACCAGATGTTAACGACAATTGACTTAACCTGTGACGATCCTGTATCTACAACCGATCAGGTAAGTCATGATAATATGTGTAGTTTATGTAAGAGTAAATTTGATTCTACTGTATTAAAATATACAGATATAATTCAGGACCTAAAAGAAGAGATGCAGGCTTTAAGTGAATCATTAGGTATGATAACTGAAAAATATATTGATTCACAGAAACAGATTGCAGAATGTGATTTGGCTATGGACGGCTTAGTGGCTGACTTAAAACAAAGTGAGCAGAAGCTGATGTCACTAACAAACTATTACTCTAGTGACACTGACATCACTCCTGCACGACTCAGCTGTCCACGATCAGGCACTGACTCTTTCTGTATATCTCAAACTAAACTTACAAATAAGCCTAGAAACAGTACTTCCTTTAATAATAACCATAATAGTCACACATTAAGGAGTCTTAAATGTAATAATAATATAATCATGTATAGTGATGAAATAGGTAAACATATGGGACAAATATTTCTAGATAATACAGGAAATCGCATTACAAATCATTGTTTCCCAGGTGCAAGCTTTGTCCAAATTATGGAAAAAATAATTAGTAGTAGGCACTGTCCTAGCACCACTTTGATTATTTATGTTGGGAGAAGAGGAAATGCTAATAGTCACATACTAACAAAATACTTTGATTTGCTAGCTCAATTAGATATTAAACACATAATTTTAACTGCATTTCCTTATAGCAAGTTGTTGCTTGAGGCAGAAAATAATGCCAGACATAAGTTAAATAATAAATTACATACATTGGCATTGTACAACAATAAATTCACTTTAGTTGACATTAATACCTTTGTATTTAATAAGACATGTAAATTAACAAAAGATAATTTTTATCTTGCTAATTTTTATAAAAAACAAATAGCAATGTCGCTATCATATTGTTTTAATGACCCAGCCAAGTTGTTGGCTAACTCCACTGCTTCTATTGAGCAGGTTACAAATGTAATATTTAACTTTGACAGCTTGGAACAAGTTTCAAGTTCTTTAAATTAGACCTAAAGACAATAGAGATAATCTCTGGCATTAGTAATAGAGGTAATGGATCTGATGATGGATATCAGAATAATTATTTAAGAAATACAAAACCATTAAAATTTAAACATTATAATAAAAATTGTATCAATCTGGTGCATCAAAATATTCAAGGACTGTTAGGTAAAGAGTTAGAATTAGAGTTGTTTATGAATTGTGAGAATATTGATATTATTTGTCTTAGTGAGCACTGGCTTAAGCGCCATCAATTCATTTACAGCTTCAATAATCACCAGATTGCAAGCTCGTTCATCAGGGAAAAGTTTATTCATGGTGGCTCTTTAATAATAACAAATAAATTACTCAAATATAAAGAAAGATCTGATATTGTGAGCCTCTCTGTTGAGCGAGTTGTTGAGATCTCTTGTGTTGAGTTGGAGCGACATATTGTTATTAACGTATACAAACCTCCCTGCGCGCCCTTTGAGGCATTTTTAAGAATAATGGAGGATGCCTTAAATAAAATATCTAATAGCCATAAAACTGTTACTGTCTGTGGAGACTTTAATATAAATATTTTGGAGGATTGTTCTACTACTACAAATTTTTTAAATTTATTCAAATCTTATAACCTAATAAACATATTTTGTGAACCAACTAGAATAACTGCCACTAGTGCGACATGTATTGATAATATTTTTTGTAATATGACACCTAGTCATAAATCAGTTTTTAATAAAATACAATCAGATCACAGTGGTCAGCTAGTTTGTTATGGGTCAATATCAACAACGTGCTTTTTTTTTCAATTTTGGTGGCAAAACTTTTTCTTCAATTTTCGTGAAATGTAAGGACCTGGTATAAAAATAGAAATTCAAAGCTAAAATAATCTTCAAGAGGTCTAAGAATATCTCGATAACTTTTTGAGATATTTTAGTTAAAAGTGTAGTGTGGCCACCAAAATTGAAAATCGCCCACCAAAATTGAAAGTGCCCACCAAAATTGAAAATCAATAGCACCAAAATTGATTTTTTCTGTCATCTTCAATCTCACTAACAAAACTTCATGTAATGAATCTCACAAGTTTTCGGGAATTATCAACTTTCATCTATAACTACTAATCTGTACTAACATTATAGAGAGAAAAGATTTGTATTTTTGTATGTAACGACTGGTGGCAATACGGTCTTTACCATAAGGGCACACGAGGCTCGTGCCCAGGGCCCCTATTCTCAAGGGGCCCCGAAGGACTGACAATTTCTCTCACACATTTATTCTGAAAACTTTTTCGTCAGGCACATTACACTTTTTTTCACAAATCAGTAATAGCTCAAAAAGAAATAAGGGAAAAAGTTACAGTTAGAGAAACAAATAAGCCGAGGGATTATTCAGTCTCATCCCCGCAAGACAAAAGTACCTCTGAATATCACTAGGAAAAAGAGGTTACGTGTGATGAAAACGACAAACGCACATTAAATGCGGAACCATCGACTTCAAGCTACTTATTACTAATAATAATAAAGCCTGTTCCGAACAGTTGTGATTGATAAAACTAAAAAACATAAAAATTAAAAACTACACTAAATATACAAAATTTCTATGATTTCGGTGTGCCTTATGGCTAAGGCATTCTCCAACCGTTGCCACTGCTTCCTGTCTGTCGTCACTCTTATCCAAAGAGGTCCTACGGTCAATTCAAGGTCATCTTCCCATCTTCTTGTTTTGCTAACTGTCACCTCTTTGCTCCTTTCTTCCTTATAGCAGCGGAGCATAAGTCTCGTCCACCTCCATTTGAGTTTTGCTAATATGTGACAGTATGTCTGTTAATTTGGTTTTGCGCCTGATACTTATAATTTTGTCCATTAGTTTCTAACCCAGCATGCTCCTTTCCATGGTTCTCTGGCATCTTGCTAGTTTGTTCCTATCGTGTTTTGTCAAAGCCCAGGTTTCACATCCTTAAGTGATACAGGTTATTATGCAGGTATCAAAGATCTTCTTCTTGATTTTTATGCCCAGTACCTTGTTTTTAATGACTTCTTTTAAGGCGCAATACTTTTATCATTCCGTCACAATTCTTTTATCTATTTCATTGGGCATTTGGTCAAGCTAGATACTTTGAATTAATAACTGCAAGCTTAGAGAATGTATGTGTCTCCTGACCCTGGTACTTACTGTGGTGACATTTTACCGGAAGAAGTCCGTGATATTTGAATTCGAAAAGGGCCAGAGTTTTACTGAAATAAAAATAGTGACTTCTTCGAAACTTCTACAAGTTTTCTAGATTCAAATGGTAAAACGAAAACTAATACTTGAGTAAAATATTTTATTTGTTAATTGACGAATATGGAGTCTTTAGAAAGAAAATGGCTCCTTTATTCACCACTAAATAAAGCTGTATACTGTTATTGCTGCCGTCTATTTAATACCATTACTGGTTCTGGACATAATTGAAGTTCTCCTAATGGATATAAAGATTGGAAGCATATAAGTAGGTAACTTATTGATAGAGCATTAGAGCAGATTACAGCTCAGGGAATTTATGATGAATTATGTTGCAGCAATAAAAACTACTAGACGAACAGAAATAACTACCCGTTGGAAGAATGTGCTTAAGAGGATTGTTGAAGTACCTAGTGAAATTGTTGGCTTCAAGAGGTCTTGCTATTCGTGGTGGTAATGAGAGATTAGGATCTAATAAATAATAAATGGTCCTACTTAGTAAAAAAATGTTATTATAATTCGCTTTTTTACTGTCCAAAAGGGAAAAACGCCACCAAAGCCACCAAAATTGAGCCACCAAAATTGGAACCAGACATAAAAAAAAAACTTTAAAAATAAGGGATATAAGTAACAATTAAATTATTATCACTGATTAAATGCATAACCCAAATCACTACGTATACCGTGTAGCTTACTGTTAAAATACTTTTAAATTAACAGCAAATCGATCCACCAAAATTGAACATTTCTTGTCCCCCGTGCCACTCAAGATGATATTTTCGTTTTTGACGGGAAATCACAGCTCTAATCACACACCTTTTACGCGCAAGTGACGGCGCACGACTGAGAGATGTTAAATCATAAAGCGCGATTGATCGCATACGTACGTAACTTCACGTTAAAGTAAGTTGAACAAGTGCCAACAAATTTTTGATATTTGCTTGGACAAAATTTGATTGAGTATCCAGTGCCTTTAAATTTAATTTTCTAATATGGTTTCATTGTTTTCAGATAATGTGTCTTATGCATATACTAACGAAATCGTTTATTTTGTATTGTATCTTAGATTGTGACTTAGGTGAGTGCAATTGTATCAAAAAATGGAACTGGGACAAGCCACCAAACTTGAATTTTCAGGCGATTCTTTTTTTCCTGGTTACTTATATACACTTATAAAAAAAACATATGTGGCCCTAATTGCACCAAGTTACGTAGTTCACTACAAAAAAAAATCAAAAACATCCTATAATTTAACACCTCGATTCTCAACGTGGACACGTAAAATTTGCCGCGGGGATATTCACCCTTATCCAGTAGATACTCCAAAAAGTAAAAAAAGGAAAATAACAGTTGTACCCTTCAGTGAAAGCCGCTTAGACAGGTTTAAAAACAATTTATTAATTAAATTAGAGTGGTTGCCCAGCAACCAGAGTCCAGATTATCAATATAATTATTTATTTAATCAAATTAATGAAACATTTCATAGAGTTTTTACTTCTAAACACTTGATGGTTAGTGATGGTCTGGATTTTGGTGAATGGGCAACCCCGGGTATCTATAAAAGTAGAAATAAACTGTATGATTTATACGCTGAAAAGTCCTACAATCAGGACCCTACCTTCATAGATTATGTTAAAAGATATTCAAAACTTTTTAAAAAAATATGTTTAACCGCTAAATCCATATACATAAAAAATAAAATCAAAACATCTTCTAATGTTGTTAAAACTACTTGGAACATTATTAATAATGAAACTGGTAAGAAAAAAGCCTGTAATAAAGATTTTAAGCTAAAAATTAATAATGTAGATATAACAGCGGACCTGGAAGTTGCGACAGAGTTTGAAATTTTTTTTACTAATATTCCTTTACTGACTACAATGAGTCTACCGTCGTCTTCTATATCCGCTGAATCAATACTTAAGGAAAATGTAGTAGAGTGCAGTACAGTGTTTGAATTTATGCAAGTTACACCTAATGATATATTGAAAGCCTTTAAATCAATTAATTTGAAGAATACTAAAGACTTGTGGGGACTTTCTGTTAAGGCGGTATCTGCAATTATTACTATAATTGCCCCACATCTTGCATCTATTTTCAACAACTGTATTGCAGTAGGTGTATTTCCTGACTTGATGAAGCACAGTAAGGTTATTCCTTTATTTAAATCTGGAGATACTTCTGATCCATCAAACTTTCGACCTGTTTCTGTATTACCCACCTTAAGTAAAATCTTTGAAAAATTAATACTTAGCCAGTTGCTCAGACATTTTAATAGACATGAATTGTTACATAAGAAACAGTTCGGGTTTACCAAAGGTTGCTCAACCGTTGATGCAGGTGTTGAATTATTAAAAAGTATCTATGCTGCTTGGGAGAATTCGCAAGATGCCTTGGGTATATTTTGCGACTTGTCCAAAGCCTTTGACTGTGTGCAACATGAAACTCTTGTAAGGAAATTACACCACTATGGTATTAAGAATAAAGCTCTTGAATTTATCATATCTTATCTGAGTGATAGAATTCAAAAAGTCGATGTCAATGGAATTAAGTCCTCAGGGTCAAGAGTCACCATGGGTGTACCTCAAGGATCGATCCTTGGCCCTTTTCTGTTCCTAGTTTATATTAATGACTTACCTTATTATGTTAATGATAGCCATGAGATTGTGTTGTTTGCCGATGATACTTCATTGACATTTAAAATTAATCGACAATTAAGCAATTATGACGAAGTAAACAACGCACTCTCTAAGGTGGTCTATTGGTTTAGTGTGAATAATCTTTTACTCAATGATAAAAAAACTAAAGTGATAAAGTTTTCCATGCCTACTGTAAGACAGGCAAATACAAATGTTAAAATTAATGGTAATGAGGTGGACCCTGTTAAGTCATCTGTTTTTTTAGGCATCACACTAGATTCTAAATTACAGTGGCTTCCTCATATAGATAAACTGTCCGGAAAATTAAGTTCTGCTGCGTATGCAGTCAAAACAATTAGACGGCTCACTGATGAAGATACTGCTAGAATTGTTTACTTTAGTTATTTTCATAGTATCATGTCTTATGGAATTCTTCTTTGGGGAAATGCGGCTGACATAGAAACCATCTTTATTTTACAAAAAAGAGCTATAAGAGCTATCTACAAACTAGGAAGCCGTGTTTCTCTAAGAGAGAAATTCAGAGATATAAATATTTTGACTGTCGCTTCTCAATATATTTATGAAAATTTATTGTATGTGCATAAAAATATTACAAAATTTAAAAAAATAAGCGACACACATAATTTAAATACTAGAAATAAGAACGATCTTGTAGCACATCATACTCGACTCCACAAAATCAGTAACTCTTTTCTGGGGCAGTGTATACGTTTCTACAATAAACTTCCAAATAATATTAGGGACATGACTATTAACAAATTTAAAATAACTATAAAATCAACGTTATGTAAGAAAGCGTATTATAAAGTTTCAGACTATGTAACGGATAGGGACGCTTGGAGTTAAGTCGCTCTAATTCAACACAATAAACAAACAAAATGTAATAGATATAAGTACTTCATTTAAAAAAGAAAAAAAGCCTACTGAGTTTTTTGGCAGTGTTTCTCAGTAGTTGCCAGTCATTCACTGCACGGTAGGAAAAGAAATTGGACTATTTATAAGTAGACTCGCGTCTCAAAAAAAATAAAGCATATTTTCATTTCATTTCATTTCATTTCATTTCATTTCATTTCATTTCATTTTCATTTCATTTCATTTCATTTCATTTCATTTCATTTCATTTCATTTCATTTCAAAACAAAAGTTGATTAACAGATGCAAATTACATAGTATTATTTATCTGTGATGTTACAAAAAAACTCACAAATAACTGTTGTAGACTGTTCATAGTAATTTACTAATGACAAGTTTATTTTCACCTCTCGGTAATCTTTCATAGTGTTGAAGACGTTTTGTAATATTGAGTATGTTATTCAACTTTTGTTACTTACTGTACATTTTTTCTTTATGTTAAAATTTTGATTATTTATTCAGGTAATGTTTTTTCATAAATTTTCTGTAGTTTTAGTGATCACAAAACAACTAAGAGCAAGCAAAAAAAAATATTTTTGTCTAAGATAATGTTAACAATAATTCATCGCCTTGAAAAAACTACCTGCACATTGTATCAATTCACCCCAAGCGCGTTATTGCGACATAAAACATACATGTGTCTTCCCCCGGCCGCACGTGGCTTTATAAAATATTTAAATAGACCCGAACAAGAAATCTCATTAATATCTGAGTGGTTCAGGTAGAGATTGTGGCATTGTTCATCGGTGGAATGTGTAAATGTACACATTTCACTGTGTAACGTTTTATATTTTATGGAAAAGGTGATTGCTCTAACTTTTCTGGTGGGGTTTGATGGAAAATATTTTTTGAGCTGTACGCACTCTACAAGAAGACGAGCGGTTTGTTAATGTCTTTTTAGGAATCAACCGGGTCATTCGGACTATCCAACTAGACCCTTCAACCTGCCAACCGCCAAAATTATAAAGGACACCGTACACTATAATTTTCGACTTATTCTATTACACTATTTCCTCTAAAATTGCGAAGTTTTTAGGCGTATAATAGACTCTTCACGTGACGTAACTTACATCTTGGTCAAAGAATTAGCATTGCCATAAAACGTAGCAATGCAGCAAGCCTTTTAGGCACATGCCCCTAAGGCATCGATTTAGGGGAATTCCATCATATAGTTTTTAAGTCAGAATTTGCTTATCATTTTCCTTATAGTTTACGCCTACCACTATACCGTTCTACTAATATTATAAACGCGAAAGTTTGTAAGAATGTATGTATGTTTGTTACTCTTTCACGCCAAAACTACTGGATAAAATTGGATGAAATTTAGCACAGAGATAGATTATGGTCTGGATTAACATATAAGCTACTTTTTATCTCAATAAATATAATCGCCATTTCTCCTTACGCTAAAAGAGTTTATTAATATTCCGTCACTGTCATGTTACTTTATAGCATTTTTATAAAGAACAAAATGACTGAACACTGATTAGTTATTCTCAGCTTAATCATCGTTTATTTTGAATTAATTATTGTTAGTTCTTATGTTCACTATAACTCTAAAACGACTTAACCGTTATAAAAAAGCCTTTCTAATTTTATTTCTCAAAATTAATACAAGAAGCGCCAACTTAAGATTGACTACAAAAAGTACGGTTAGCCGGTATGAAAATGTCACGGCAACCGCGACGCGGTTTTCAGGTCAGTGCGTAATAATGTATCGTTACATTTTATGAACAAGGTGATTGCGCTAATTTTTCAGTCGGGGATTTGTCGAAAATATTTTTTTAAACGAGACACGAGGGATCGTGTCGAATTGAATCGAGTTGAGTGATGGCTTAAATATTACAGCTAAAAAACTGTTCAACTATTCTTTCTACTGTATAGGTAGTACCTACCTATTATTACGAAGTAAAATAGACTTTTGCTTATTTATTTATTTATTAGAAAACTCAACAGCTTATGTAAATGAGTACATGACTGGTGTTGATTGTATTAAGGTTCAATTTTGAATAGAGTAACTTTGAATGAAATGCGTGCGTGCTTGAGTACTGTATATTTGCGACTAAAACATTTTACGATGTTATGACAATTTGAACTTTATAAACCTAACATACCGGCCCCCAAAGGACGACTAAGTCCTTTAAAATGTATTAGAAATTAACAATCATACAATATTAATTTGGAAACTAACGTATTAATTGGAGTCGGTTTGAATAAGAATTTTAACAAGTATATTCTACATTTTAAAATATATCAACGAGAATCATCATTACAGTCTACAGGTAAGTAACACAATTTTGTTATACATCTTTTGACAACGCTATCACCGCTTTTAACACTATATACTCTAGTGAGGCCATCTGGGCCTGGATGTTTTTCCATTATTCTTCCTAAATGCCACTTTCCAGGTGGTAGGTTGTCTGTCTTTATAAGTACAATTTGTCCCTTGTCTAATTCCTTCTCTTTTTTCAGCCATTTCGGTCTTTGCTGCAGGCGCGAAAGATATTCCTGCTGCCATCTCTTCCAGAAATCTCTCAGAAGTTTTTGTGTATGCTGCCAACGTGAAAGGTAAGTGACTTTTACATTTTCTAAGCTTGGATTAGGTACTACGAGTGGAGATTCGCCAATAAGAAAGTGACTCGGGGTAAGTATTTCTGTTGTTTCTATGTCTGACTCATCTACAGGCGTGAGAGGGCGTGAATTCAAACAGGCTTCAATCTGACACAACAAGGTGGTGAATTCTTCGAAGGTCAGAATTGTGGTAAGTACCCTTTTTAAATGGCTTTTCAGTGATTTAACACCTGCCTCCCATAGGCCACCGAAATTTGGACTGTATGCGGGTATGAAGTGCCATTGAGTTCCATCTTTTGCTAATAAATTTGCCACATCTTTGGGAAGTTCTAAATTTGCCTCTTGCCATGCTTCAATCAATCCTTTATTGGCGCCAATAAAGTTCCTGCCTTGGTCGCTCCATAAATGAGCACACTTGCCTCGTCTGGATGTAAATCTTCTAAATGCGCCAATAAATGCTTCGGATGTCATGTTCCCCACTAGCTCAAGATGAATCGCCTTAACAGCCATGCATATGAAAATAGCAATGTATGCCTTATCCGTTCTAGCTCCTCTGCCCCTAAATAATGACACTTGGAATGGGCCTGCGAAATCAACGCCACAATGCAGAAATGGTCTGGAGGGTGTGACTCGTTCTTTGGGTAAATCGCCCATTTGCTGACTTTTGTTAGTGGCACTATGTCTGGCACATATGAGACAATGGCGTATACATGCTTTCACGACATCTTTTACTCGTAGTATCCAGTATTTGGATTTAATGTAGGTTAACATTAATTGTACCCCGCCATGAAGTGTTTCTGCGTGTGCATTCTTCACAATTAATCGTGTCAGTTCGTTTTTGTTTGAAAGGATAATTGGGTGCTTGCTTTCGTGCGAAATGTTTGCGTTTCTTAATCTCCCACCCACTCTTACAATACCCTCAGGATCTAGGTATGGATTCAAACTCTTTAAAGTGCTCGTTTTCTTGACTCTCTTTTCCTTTTTTAGTGCCTTAATATCTTCTTCAAATTCATTTTCTTGTACTAGCTTTATACATTTGTGTAGTGACTCTTCTAGTTCTACTGTTGTGATGTGTTTCTTATCTTCAGAATGATTTGTATTCTTTTTATAATTTAAAAATCTACGACAGTAGCAGATAGATGTGAGTAGTTCCTTTAAACTATAGTAGTTGTTAAACTGTTCAATTATCTTTATATTTTTTGTGTCTGAATCATTTATGTTTAAGTGTGCTTGTATCTCTTTGTTTGTTTTCTTTTCTTCTTCAGTTTGTATATTATGTAGCTTATTGAATTTTATTGTTTTATGACATAACCAACTTGGCCCTCGCCACCACAGGCTACAGTTTTTTAATTCTTGTACTGATATCCCACGCGAAGCAATGTCAGCTGGATTCTCGTGTGATTGCACGTGATACCATTGGTTATTGTTTACATTTTCAAGAATTTCTACAACTCTGTTTGAAACAAATGTCTTCCATCTATTGGGCTCGCCTGACAACCACGCAAGGACTATTGATGAGTCTGTCCAAGCGAAGGTTTGTGAAATTGGTATTTTCATTGCTTGCCTCACATGTTTCAAAAGCTGTGATAGCAACAGTGCTCCACATAGCTCTAGCCGTGGTATGGAGATGGTTTTTAATGGAGCTACTCTTGTTCTTGCAGCTACTAAGCTCGTGTGTACAGTTCCATTGGGGCGTGTTACTCTCACATACGCCGCTCCGCTGAACCCACGTGAAGAAGCATCGCTGAATCCATGAATTTGTATGCATGATCTGTCATTTTCACATGTTTGTAACCATCTATCAATGTCTATGCAATTAATGTTTTCTAAATCTGATCTTATTTGCAGCCATTCATTAGCCAATTCCTCGTTGATTTTGTCGTCCCAGTTTACCCGTTCTGACCAAAGTTTTTGTATGAGAATCTTAGCTGTTATTATACTAGGTGAAAGCCACCCCAGTGGATCGTAAAGCTTTTGTACATCTGATAAAATGCTTCGTTTGGTTATATCACCCTTTATTGGTTGTAAATTAAATTTATATTCAAATTTGTCTGTTTTCAGATTCCACAATATGCCCAACGCCTTCACCTTCCTGTCCATATTCAGATCAAGATGTGCGCTTGAAGACCTCTCATCTGGCGGTATGGATTTTATGAACTCTGTGTTGTTTGATGACCACTTCTTTAATGTAAAACCACCCTTTTTCATCATCTCTTTTAGTTGCTGGCTAGCTTCAACGGCAGCATCCAATGTATCTTTTCCAGAAATAAGATCGTCCACATAGAAGTCGGATATCATTGGAGCAGCAATAGGGTAGTTTGGACCTTCGTCATTAGCCAGTTGTAGTAGAGTTCTGCAAGCCAAGTATGGAGCTGGTGTGGTGCCAAATGTTACGGTAAGTAAGCGGTAGTCTTTAACTTCATCAGACGAATCCTTTCTCCACAGGATACGTTGGTAATCTACATCTGTTTTGGAAAGTTGCACCATCCTATACATTTTTTCGATGTCTGCTGCAAAACAGACAGCGTGTATTCGCCATCGCATGAGGATGGTGCGAAGATCATCTTGTATTGCAGGTCCAACTAGGAGTTCTTCATTTAACGATACCCCGTTACAACCTTTACAGGAAGCGTCATAAACAACGCGTGTCCTTGTAGTTTCTTTGTCGTTACGAACAACTGCGTGGTGTGGTAGGTAGACAGCTCTTTTTGTAAATATTTCGGAGGTAGGTACTTCTTCCATGTGTTTAAGTATTTTGTATTCTTCCATTACCTTCTCGTATTCTCGTTTTAAGTCAGGTTGTCTAACAAATTTTCTTTCTAGTTGCAATAGTCTTTGTAATGCTATCTGCCTTGTGTTACCATCTGGTGACTTAGGGTTTTCAGTTTTAAAGGGTAGTTTAACCACGTATCTTCCTTCTTCGTCTCTTGTATGTGTTCTTTTGTATATATCTTCACATAATTGCTCTTCTTGTGTATAGTTTCTTTTGTTTTCTGTATCTATTTCCCACAGTGTTTTTAACATCTCATCCATTTCGACTTGATGGTGCATGACAAGAAAAGAGCTGTAAGTTTGCTTGTTTTGTACTTCCCCAAATAGGATCCAACCAAGGCTGGTTCGTTGTGCACAGGGTGTGCCTGGTGGACCTTTGATAAGCTCCTGTTGTATAATTTCTCCGTACTCTTTGACACCTAACAGAAGGTCAATAGACCCAGGTGTATGAAAACTTGGATCTGCTAGGTCTAGACCCTCTAGGTGTTGAAATTCATTGTTTACAGCGATAGTGTGTTGTGGTATCTTTGAAGTCAGCTGTTTATTTATCACATAGGCTTGTAGGTTAAGACTAAAGTTGTCTTCCTTTCTCGATAAAACCTGTAGCTGAACAACTTGCTTGACATCAGTTTTAGTTGATGCTACTCCAATCACGGTGCCTATCGCTGGTTGCCTTTTTAGTTTCAGAAACTGAGCCGCCTTCTCGCTTATGAAGCATGCTTGAGAGCCTTGATCAATTAGCGCTCTTAAAACAATTGTATGTCCTTCTTCACTTTTGACAGTAACCATTGCAGTTGCTAACAGCGCTATAACTTGTTTGTTCATGTAATGTGCCGCCATTGTTATTGATGTCTGTTGCTTGTCATCACTAGTATGGTTGACAGACATATTTACAGAAGCAGCGGCAGTGTCTTGCTGTATATTCGTAGTATTTTCGTTTCTTTGTTCGTGGAGAAGAGAATGATGGCGTTTTCTACAAATGCGGCAGTTAAACGGGACTCGGCATCTGCTTACCGAGTGTCCAGGCAACAGACAATTGTAGCACAGTTTATTTTCTTTCACGTAAGCATTTCTGTCCTTCACATCCATGGCTGTAAACTGTTTGCAATGGCACAGTGTATGGTTTTCTTCACATTTAACGCACGTTCTTTCAGTTGATGTTGTAGCAGTGGCAGCGAATGATTTTTCTCTGGTCTTCTCTCTTACAGGTGCAGTAGCTGGTAATAGTAGCTCAAGTGTGCGGAACTTTGATTCAAGGAATTTCTTCAGGCTGCTCCAGGTAGGTAACTCTTCAGCATTTTCTTTATATGAATATTCCTCCCAGTCTTTATGAGTATCTTGGTCTAATTTCTGCACTATCAGAAATATCAATAGAGGGTCCCAAGACTCTGTAGTAATCGACATGTTTTCTAAATTGTTAATACACTCATTAGTTGTGTCTAACAATGATTTTATTTGACCAGCACTCTGTATGTTCATTTTTCTTTGATTAAATAAACGTTTAAGAACAGCATTTACAATAAGTCTTTTATTTCCATACCTTTGCTTTAGTATTGACCAGGCTTGAGCATAATTAGCCTCTGTAATTTGTATATGTCTCAATATTGCTTGTGCTTCGCCGCTAATGCTAGATTTTAAATAATGTAGTTTCTGTACATCACTTAATGAAGTGTTCTTGTGAACTAAAGACGAAAATAAGTCGTGAAACGTAGCCCATTCTTCATATCTTCCAGTAAAGTTCGGCAGTTCAATTTTCGGAAGTCGTAGTTGTGACGTAAACGAATCACTTGTACTTGTGTTTAAGCCCGCCGAGTTACTCGATGTTAATTGTAGCAATAAGTCTTTAAGGTCGGCTTGCAACGATAAATAAAGATCTTCACATATAAAATAATCTTCGTTCACAAAATAGCTGATGTTTTGGCGAGATTCGCGTGTTGTACGTTTTATCAACTCGTTGTGATCATTTGTAAAATTCTTCCAATAATCCTCTATGCATGTTAATCGAGTTTCAATGTAACCGCGCGTTAATCTTTGTTTTGGACATTTCTTTAAGTTTATTTGAGTTCTCTGTAGTAATTTAGCAGTTTCTTCTAAAGTTCCGAGTAGTTGTTCAACATTGGACATCGTAAACAATTGTTTAAAAACACTTCACAAATTGAATTTCTTCGAAAAACACTATTTTGTATCGATGTTTAAGTAAATGAAGGTAGCAATATGTTGTAAACACCTTCTAATCGACAGTTTTTTGCACGGCCGGCTCGCTGTGGAATGCAGTTCTTTTTTTTTTCACGGGCGGTCGGGTGCCGGTCGGGCAGCTTCGATGCACTGATGTATCCGGCTCGTATTAGGCCATATGTTGATTGTATTAAGGTTCAATTTTGAATAGAGTAACTTTGAATGAAATGCGTGCGTGCTTGAGTACTGTATATTTGCGACTAAAACATTTTACGATGTTATGACAATTTGAACTTTATAAACCTAACAACTGGTATGGCTATTACATTTGAATCTTAAGCTAATAACAGAGCTTCACGACATTCATGTAGACATATTTTTACAACCAAAATAATAATAAAATTAAATAAAATCCTAAAAAAATATATACTTATAATAAAACTAAAAGTAAATAATGTAAAGTCTAACATTGAATCTAAACTCATATTTGAGCCAAGCTCGCCTGTGATGTGTGACATGTGTTGTTTCCCAGTTATTAATTTTATTTATTTATTTATTTATTTGAATTGACCACTGATGAGCGCTTTAACGATGTGATTACGAAAGGAGTTCTTTGACAGATGAAATATGTCGATGTCTTCAAACTCTTTTATGGGGCAGTGTATACGTTTCTACAATAAACTTCCAAATAATATTAAGGAAATGACTATTATCAAATTTAAAATAACTATAAAATCTACGTTATGTAAGAAAACGTATTATTAAATTTCAGACTATGTAACGGATAAAAACGCTTGGAATTAAGTCGCTCTAATTCAACACACTGAACAAACAAAATGTAATAGATATAAGTACTCCATTTAAAAAAGAAAAAAAGCCTACTGAGTTTTTTGGCAGTGTTTCTCAGTAGTTGCCAGTCATTCACTGCACGGTAGGTAAAGAAATTGGACTATTTTTATGTAGACTCGCGTCTCAAAAAAAATAAAGCTTAATTTTATTTTGATTTTTGATTCAAATTGTAGGTGCAAGGTAAACGTGTCATAATTTCATTTTTGCCATAGTTGGTGCGGTGAAAAAGTACACTAAATAGGTTTGTGTGTCTAGTACGGAACTTTGGTGTACAGAACTGAACTGCTAATACAAGATTACAACTGCTTAGCCACAATGTTAAGCAATGATGTTGTCTACGAGTTTGTTTAACAGTGATTTTGATAAGAAGCTGGAAGCGGAATGAACCTCCATGATTGTAAAACCATAAAGCAGTACCTACCTACTTAACTATTTTGACCCACTTTTCCAAAGGTGTCAATAGACATCACACTGGACTCCAGAAACCTATTTGGTGACTTGGCTTCATCTGGTGGGTGGTCCCTAACCACGCCCTGTTTATTATCCCCTGACTTTTACCACCCGGGAACAATGTCTAGTGATTTAGATTGAAGTTGCACTCTCAACTCTACCTTTGAAAATTACAGGTTTGATCTATACTAAAGCTATTTTTATAGTAGGATAATCATTCGTAATCACGAGTGAATCGATATACTAAGCTGGCGCGTTCCATCGTAGACTACATCATTGCTTAACATCAGGCAAGTTGTAGTCAAGCGCCAGCCTAACGGAGAATAAAAAAAAGGAATTCTTTTTCATGTAAACATACCGACCCATTTTTAGGGTTCCGTGATTTTATTTTTTTATCTGAACACGAACAAAACAGCTCCTTATCTTCACGGTTCACTGTTTACTTGGCACACGGATATAAATCCGCACCTACACAACCGGTGAGTAGTGTAACCATTTTCTTGTGTACATATGTGTAATCTCCCCTTTAAATCGTAAATTTTTAATAGACGTGGCTGTGTAGTCCAATATTTGTGTTGTTTCTGCCACAGACTACTTAGATAACACTGTTTCTGCGTCAGTAGCTGAGAATAGACACACACATTTTGTCATCTATACCTACATTAAAACTTTCGCGTTGCATTATTAAATATATTTATTTATCACTAGCGGACCCCACAGACGACGCCCTGCCCGGTAAAGCAGTGCCACCTACCGGGTCCGAAAATAGATAACGAACGATTCTCAGACCTACCGAATCGGTCAAGCTGTTTCTGAGAAGGTTGTTTTTATGTTTTTATTTTTCTTTGCGTAAGAACCATCTTCGTACTTCAAGGAACATTCTAAAAAAATAATCAGCGAAATCGGTTTAGCCGTTCTCGAGTTATGCGCTTACCAACATATTTTGCGATTCATTTTATATAGAGATAACGGGCAATTAACGCGGTCACCTTTAATTTGGCGCTCTTTCGCTGGATCAGTCTGCTTGCGACGACGACCGGTGCAACCCGTGTCGAAACGTAAAGCCAAATTAAAGGTAAGCGCGTTAATTATCTGTTATGATAAATATTCACTAACAATCTAGAAAATTCATAGGTAAGTACTCACATTGTAAAGTTAATACAACCTACTTTCATCGTTTTCTTGATCCTGGCCACTTACGTTTCTTTTTTCGGTCAAAATCTTTCTTAATTCAAAATTATTGATCTATACTTATATACATAATTAAACTTGACGCTGGCAAAATTGCGGAATAATTTCTGCAGAGGCCATAATTAAAAGAAGAAGAAGAAGAAAGAGATATCGAAATTTTTTTTTCGGAGATTTATTTTTAATTTTTTATTTCTTTAAAATGTGGTATAAAAATACATCCAGCCCTAAATTTTCACCTCTTTACCACTCACCTCTATTTTAAATAGTAATATGAGTAACTTAACAATGTTAAGGAAGGTTTAAAAGGTGAGGAATACTCGATATACAAAAAAAATAGGTAGTAAGATTTGATTTCTAGAAGATATAGCACACTTTGTTCCTTAAATTAAATCTCATTTTTCCACTCTCCAGTTTAAGCTGTTCAAAATAAGCAATATGCAAGAAAGTTAGTAGGATAAGTTATATTTTGCAAGATATCCGTCCTTTGTGCGCTGAGAGGATTTGTGTACGTGTGGATACTTGAGGCAGACGTGGTTTAGTACAAGTTATAAAAAACTAGCGATCCAACCTTACATATGCTTGTTACATACTAGTGGCCTTATTCATAAAAAGTTGATTCTTTAGTTAAAATGGACTTTGTCTCTTTCTTACTAATATAAATGTCAAGAAGACAGACAAAGACAAACGAATTCTAAACCTATTTTAGCTATTTTGAGCTTAAAAGACATTTATGAATACAAATAAAACTATTTTATAATAGATTACATCGCGGTTTATTTAAGATTTGAAATTCCGACGTTTCAATGTCCTTCCAGATTTCATGGTCATGGGTGGACTGAGGTATTTGGCATTCAAACTTAATAATCACAATTACTATCTCCAAACATTATTATTTAAGTTGCATTCCGATTTAAACAATCTAAACTCAAACGATATTTGAATATATTCCATGGCAAGATATGGAGTATTTAATTTTTTGAAAAGTCTTTAAACTTTAAACTTGTTGTAATAAATTATTAAAACTTAAGTTAACTTAAGTTTTAATAATTTATTACATCGAGTTTCCGCCCACAGCTTTGCCCGCGTTGTCCCCGTTTCATCCTCACTGTGTTGTGATAACTACTTTTCGTGTACCCCTACACTTCGTACAGAACCTATGTGCCAAATGTGGCCTCTCTAGACCCAGCAGTTTGGATTGTGGCTTGATATCTCAGTCAGACTTCTTTTATTTTCACTGGATTTTCTAACGTCAAGTATTGGGAATTTTCGACAGTTTAATTAGAATTCGCTATATCTTGTAACTTGTAGCAGTCTGGTAAGTTTCTGCGTCAGTAAAGCGAGCATGTCACGAGTGCTCGGACTTGTTCGTTGACTTACTCTCACCTCAACTTATTATGACTACTTATGCATAACTTCTTGCTAACTTAGTCACACTTCATTTATTGAATTAGAGAAACGACAGGAGTTCAATCAAATGTTCTTAGTTCGTTTGTAAAAACGGATATTCTGAATTTTATAGAGTTTAACATAATATTGAAGACTGATAGAAACAGATAGACTTCCCGATAGCTATAGGTAATCTGTTTCGTCTGTGTCTGTGTTTGTACTTTTCTATGTGCTGTCTCCCGCTTTGCCTGGAGGGAAGTGGACAATCGAACCTTCCATCTCCTCCTATCATCTTTTTGAATAAATTCGCGCATGGTATCCAAGACCCAAGATCAAAGATTAAGATCAAGATCCAAGTACCCTACTTGGGCTTGGCGGCTTGCGGTGGTAGGTTAAGAAAAAAATAGCTATATTAGGCATATAGCTACAAGTCACAAGGTTATCGGTATTTACTGGGTAAGCACCCTCCATCGCAAACTACAACATTGCTTAACAATAGGTAACCTGTAGTCAAGCGCAAGCCTGTTATAGATTTAAAAAAATATGTTTTTGACGCAGTTGGTACCTACTTGGTTACTGTTTAGGAAATTTACAGGAATAAACTAAGCTGTACTATGGAGTCCAGATAACTGGTAATATACTACTTAAAATACTTTTAATATGTAAATACATACATAAATATAGAAAATTACACCCAGACTCAAGACGAATAGACGTGTTCATCACACAAATGACTTGGGTGGAATGGAGCTACAACCTGCGGCGTGAAAAGCAAGTATCTTACCGACCACGCTACCGGCCGGTCAAAGAAATATTCTTTTTTTTATGGGATAATAACACACACGATCATGTGATCCCAAACTAAGCAGAGCTGTACAATGGAAACCAGATAACTGGTAATATACTACTTAAAATACTTTTCTTTTGTAAATATATAATTAAATATAGATAATTTCAATAATTAATAATAATTTTAATTATTTTCTTTCAACTGAGTGACCACTTAGATTGACAGACAAATTATTATTATTGATATATATATGTATATATATTTTTTTTATATAGTATATATATTAGACATTTTATTCACGTTCGTATGTAAGTAATATTAGTATGTAGGTGTATGTATGTATTTAAAATATTTGTTGTGCACTTCTGCCCATTCCACAATGTTTTTCTTACCTAGGGTTTGCTGGTAGAAAATTCACATTTGAATTCAGCTCGCCTGTGTACATGTGCTATTTCCTATCTATAAATTGTTTATGTAAGTGTTTTGTGTACCATAAAAGAATAAGAATAACAATAAGAATAATTATACCCAGACGCAAGACAAACAGACATATTAAAACAAATGTTTGTCTTGGGTGGGAATCGAACCCACGACCTGAGGCGTGAAAAGTAAGTATGTTACTGACCACGCCACCGGCCTGTCTTTAAACTGAAGTCACTTGGTTTGTCTCTCAAGACACAATATCACGTAAAACAACAGAATTCTTTGAACTAGCGCATAACTCGGATAAGCACAGAAGCACCGCTTCTTAAACGCAACTGGATTACGTTAACTGCCTGACCAGGGAACACAAAAGCGGGCGGAGCGATTTACTATTTTGTATCTAATTTCACGGTCATTATAATTTCTTTAATAATCTTTTATAAATTGGTAGTAGGCTTCGGTCGTGGTTAAATAACCACTGACCAGATAAAGCCGTCAAGCGACTTTGTCATGTTTGGGTACTATGTCCTATGATAGTTTCGTTTAAGAGGGTAGTTCAGAATAGTTGCTTTTTCTTCAACCATATGGAGCCTCGATCGAATGATTCGGTATTTACTGAGTAAGTTCTATTGTAGACCACATAATAGCTTGACATCAGATGTGTGTGGTCTAAGGCAAGACTGTTTTTAGAGAAAAATCTGTTTATCTAAGTTTGCTTGTGCGAATGTTAAGTTAAACTACGTACGTAATGAACAACAAAATCGCTTGTCGCGTCGACCGCTACTGTGTTCCGTGGCAGCAGTAACTTTGCTTCTCAACTGTTTAATATTATGTTGCCACTATATATATTTGACTGCACAAAATTGTAAGTAGCTTAAACAAGTTTTTGAAGATTAAGGAAAAATATCTTTGTTGAATTCGTAACACGAACTAGTTTTCGTTTGAAGAAGTCAATCTTGACACATTGCGCAGGTAAAAGTATAAAGATTAAAATTTTTACAACGTAATAAAACAAAAATACAATCATAGTTGTTAGCAACACTAAACGATCTATGATCTATGTTTCACGTTGGCAAAAATAACTAATAATATTATTCATATCATTGTTTTGACTTCCGGTTAAGTATTGTAAAGTTGCCTGATCGTTTGACAGCGACAACGTTGGACAAAACGGATGCGAGTCCAACCTTGTCGTTGTGCCGGACTTAACCAGACAGTTGTGTTCCGATCTCCGAAGTGTGCGGACCTCTGGTCGTAGGTAAGCAGCGTTATTGTGTATTACAGTGTTAAAGTGATAATTTATTAGTGTCATGATTGCTGTGAAGTGTATTTGCAATACTGGAATAAAAGCCTGGAAGTATTTAATATATCGCATTATTATTTGAAATCCTTTTAATTTATGAACCGAAATATAGACAACTGTGACGTTTTCTACATAGTATTGTTGTATTTGTATTTTATATTTATTTTAAGAAATATAATCATCATGTCGAAGTCAAAAAGATTTTAATTACTATGTTATGACGTCATTCTTTTATCTAACTACATGATATAAAGATAGCAGAGCGTAGAATCATCTTAGTAGTTAGGATTCTCTAAATGGCAATGGCATGAGCAGATTGTGAAAAAATCCATAAATGCCTAAAATATCCCTGTTATTGATGGAAATTTACTGGTGCTTGTTGGGAATATTGGCCGACGGGCCGGTGTGGTCGGTAAGATACTTGCTTTTCACGCCGCAGGTCGTGGGTTCGATTCCCACCCGAGACAAACATTAATGATGAACATTTGTGTTTGTGTAGAGTCTGGGTGTAAATATCTATTTTAAGTATATATTTACAATAGAAAAGTATTATATGTATAGTATATACCAGTTATCTGGTTTCCATAACACAAGCTCTGTTAGCTTGGGACCAGATGACCGTGTGTTAATGTCTCAGAATATTTATTTATTTATTTGTAAATGCCTGGCATTTTGGGTAGGTTTAGTGATGATAGTGAATAGCACGTTTTACCTTACGCTATAACACTTCCGTCAATACAGCAGGCACAAAAAATGATAAACAATGTCCATACAATACAAAAACACACGATTACAAAACTCTCCACATTGTTCGTCTCGATAATTCGTTTGAAAAAAATAAATTACGACAAAATTGGAATAACAAGATATGCACGATAATCATTTCCATTGTCGGGGGACTTCAACTTATTGGGGGAAACCAATTTGTTCCAGAAAAATCCAGTATTTTCCGGACAGCACTTGAAATAACTGGTGTTATCCGATGAAGACAAAAGTGAGAATATATTATATAATTTTTAACTGTCGCGTTTCATTATTAAATATTTATTTATTTATCATTACTCATAACTTATTTATAGGTAATATACATTACAGGTCTAAATATAGATTCAAATAGTTAAATCACAATTTAACATAATAACATGTTA
This sequence comes from Meganola albula, assembly GCA_936450015.1. Taxonomy (NCBI): domain Eukaryota; kingdom Metazoa; phylum Arthropoda; class Insecta; order Lepidoptera; family Nolidae; genus Meganola; species Meganola albula. The sequence goes on from OW388159.1 coordinate 634,812, forward strand.
AAAAATAAATAATAAAATAAAATTCATTAAAAAAATAATAATAATTTAAATTCCATCTCAAATAGTTAAATTGGTTTAATTAGATTATTACAAATATATAATTAAAAACCATCATTAATTATTAATCTCAATATTATTAAAAATCTTGTTACTAAATATTAATATTTACGAAATCTTTAATTTCATAAAACGTTTGCTCAACATAACGGGGAATTAACGCGCTCACCTTTAATTTGGCTTTACGTTTCGACACGGGTTGCACTTGTCGTGGTCGCCTGAAATTATGTTAGATTAAATTCCGCTTGTATCTTCTTCTGTGTGACATATACTGGGAAAAGAAGTACCTACCCCATTAAGTTAATTAAGGTAAAAAATTCATTCAATTCGTTCATCTATTTGCCATTAGAAGAGAAACAAATAACCTCTCAAACTTTTATTTATTTACTTCAACTATGTCGTCTCCCATAGCTGGTCACGGGTCTTCTCTCAACTACCTTACCTGTTGAGATAGGTTTAAAGGATTTCCCCCCGGAAAAAAAAAGGTTTAACCCACACACACGTTTATTTTCAAGTGTGGGTTTGTGGATGTCAGATTTCCTAGAATGATTAGTTCTTAGAAATGGCGGTTTCCTCACGATGTTTTCCTTCCTGTGTACCCGCTAATAGTGCTCAATGGTGTGTTTTGGGAAAGGCATCTCTCCTGTTGTATAGTAAATGATTTATTGATGATGAATTTTAAACATCTGTAATTCAATCAATTCGTTGGTTAAGTATTAAGCGTGATCGCTTATTAACTACGAGATTCCGGATTCGATTTCCGGGTTGAGCAAAATTAATTTTTTTAGCTGCAGCTCGAAGTTTGGATTTTTTCTCGATAAATGACAATATTGTCACTTTCTAGATTTAGATATAGCTAGCAAAAAGTAAGTGGTATTCACATCTGCCTACCTTTGGGTAATACAGGCATGAGCGCTTTTAAATCGTCTTTTATAGTACTGCTACTCGTATTACTAAGGTAATGTATGCTTTAAAAGGAAGCTTTACCAAAATTAAATAAACCTATCCCCATATAAAAACAAGTTTAAAAATATTGTACAAGTTTGGAATTGGAAAAGAAGAAACTACCCAGACGGTCCGAAGGGATGGTATCAATAAATTAACATACGACGGTCTTCTTTCCACCCCCTTTACATAAAAAAATGCAGAAGTTTAACTCTGTCCGTATTTGACTCTCTGATATAGTTTTGCTGTATTAATTTTGATTAATTAAAACAGAAGTGTGAATTAGACAATTCTTATTTCAAACATACACAATGAAAATTCAGCAGCAGTGGCGCAGCAGTACAGGCATCGCCTTAGTAAAATAAGGTCGCGGGTTCGGATCCTTGTCGAGCCCACACATCTTTGTGTGAATTGTTTCATCTCCGCTGCTCAATATCGGTGAAGGAAAACATCGTGAGGAAACCGGCATGTCTAAGAACTAATCATTCGAGGACGTGTGGCACTTGGCCAGCGTGTGTGGATTAAGGCCTAAACTCTCTCAACTCATCAGATAGTTGAGAGAAGACCCGTGCCCAGCAGTGGGACACTATAAAGGGTTAAAGTGACACAATGAAAATGATTATTTAAGTTGCGTGCCAATTAAAACAAAATAAAACTACTTTATAACGGATTTTATCGCGGTTTATTTTAGATTTTAGATCCCCACGTCACAAAGCCTATTCAGACTTATTGTAGAAGCGTGGACTGAGGTATTTGACGTCCAAAAATATTAATCACAATTATTACTGACTACCTACAAACATTATTATTTATGTTGCGTTCCGATTTAAGCAAAATAAATTAAATTATATGAAATGAAAAAAGAAATTAAGTATTTAATTTAATAAACAAGAAGTCTAAAGAGACTTTGACACGTCGTGGGGATCTAAAATCTAAAATAAACCGCGATAAAATCCGTTTTAAAGTAGTTTTATTTCATTTAAGTTACTTTTTATCCCATTAAGTACCACCGCTTCCGCCCACGACTACGCCAGGTAGTGGTGAGCGAAGCTAGTTTGAAGGCTTTTGCTTTATTTTTGCTTTTGCTTTTGTAGTTTTGTAGGCTTTTGCATCTTAGGTATAATCATTTTATTACTCCATGTAACCCCTCAGTCCTGTCTGCGCAAACTATCACTGCGCCAAGTTTTATTTATGCAAATTTAAGCGGGTGCATTTTATGGGACGTTTCTTCAAAGTTACAAACTGTTATTACGAGTTTTTAGGGTTCAAATGTTGAATACGGCAAAGTTATGAGCCGTGGGATGTGGTTTTCTCTACTCTAGCTGGTTTTTCTGCATTGGATAATAATAATAATAATAATAATAATAATCAAGTGGGACATTAATACACACGGCCATCTGATCCCAAACTAAGCAGAGCTTGTACTATGGAAACCAGATGACTGGTAATATACTACATATTATTATAATACTTTTCTTTTGTAAATATATACTTAAATATTGATAATTACACCCAGACACAAGACAAACAGACATATGTAAACAAATGTTTGTCTCGGGTGGGAATCGAACCCACGACCTGCGGCGTGAAAAGTAAATATCTTACCAACCACGCCGCCGGCCCGTAAATTACACAAAGATTAAAGAGGGAATTTATAAATTTTTATTTAAAGTTGTACCTTATCTCAGGTCATCTGCCCACTGTGGATTTAATAATAGTAATATTTATTTCAGATCATAGATTCATTGTATACACTGCTATTTCAATTTATTTACTTAGATAACCCTAACATTCGAAGAGATCGCCAATTGTTATTCATTTGTTAATCTCTTAATAGGTCAAAGAGAGTTCAGAAAAACAGCTATTAGGGTTGCCCGACGCGAAATTTTAGCAAAAAATTTCTCATCAGAAATCGTATTAAAATATTGATGTACATAGTCATTAGCAATGACCTGAAGAATGTCTAGTTTAAGTATAGTTACATATAGCCGAGAGGCTTTATCTAACTACGGTTCAGGTTGTAGAGAGCCTAGAGCTCTACTCTTTGGAGAGCCATGCTCCTAGGTCTACATGCTCTTACCTAACACTTTCTATCTTTAATCATAGCGTATAGCGTTCTGCGTGAATCTTAGTTCCCAACAAACCCAACATTATCGAAATGTGTGGCTTGGCCGTTTCCTAAGAGTGACTTAGACACTGTTAAAGGAACAGAAAGTTATTCACTAACTACGCATTAATTTTAACTTGTTTTAAGTTTGACCTTATAATCTGTGTGTCGGGACATGTAGCGCCTAAACGGATGCAAAATTCAAATCAATTTTCATATTACCATAATTTCAATTACGATTTTATAATTTTGTTTTTAATATATTTTTTGAATTTTATTTTTTTTTTTGACTGATTCTAAATTTAATCATTGTAATAAATGTTTAATATGGGCACAGCCTGAAATAAATGATAATATTTTATTTATTTTGCATTAATATAATATATAAGTCATAAAGGTCTTTAACTAACGAAACTAACAAAATAAGTATAACTAAAGCATAAGACGTTTTGCAAAGTCATTTCAAATCAAGCTAAAAGAGAGAGTACCTATACGAGTATAAAATCATAAACTTCAATACATGTCACAGTATAGCAAAATAAAAGAGACTATGTAGATAAAACGTCAGTAAGATTGTAAGTTACTGCACTATTGGGTTAGTTGGACGATTGGTTTTATTAGACTGTAATGTGAAATGGGGACTTGAAGCTATTGATATTGCTTTACTAGATGTTTGTGTTTTCAAACTTAATATTATCACAGATAGTTTAATACTATATTTATTTTTTTAAGATTGTAGTCAAGCATATACATACATATTGAGATTTTATCGTGTAATATGTGTATATAAACTATTCCTTAATTTTAAAGCTGCCAATTTTACCCCCGTCCCCTCCCACTCAATTTTTTAATGATTACAGGACTATGACAGGATGAACTGACTCAGGAAAAAGGACGAATATTTCTAAAAAATATTTTTTTTTTTAGTCGAGAAAGGTTCATTTCAACCCTGTTTAATGTCCCACTGCTGAGCATGGATCTTTTCGCAACTATCTTACGAGTTTAGAGACTGTATGTCTTAATCCAAACACACGTGCGCTGGCTAAGTGCGTGTTGGCGGATGTCACATCTCCTTGAATGATTAGTTCTGAGACATGGTTTCCTCACGATGTTTTCCTTCGACGATATTGAGCAACAGTGATGAAACAATTCACATAAAGATGTATGAACACAACTTATATTTCATAGGCTAGGTTTATGCTGCTGCGCCACGGCTGCTCTCCGAGAACGGGTAATTTCTTAAAAATATGTTTTAAACCCAAAAACCTAAATTACGGAGGTGCAAACTCATAAAAAGACATACCTAGTACATTGTTAGGAGTAGGTAATGCAATGTTTCTTAAAACTTTGAACATACAAGTAACCCCAGGAGATAACAAAAGTTATTTTTCACACCAAAGTTTCTTAACAGCACTAGTTTACTCTTAACGTAGTACCAAATAACACATTGGAGTACTAATAATTTTACTCTGTGGCAGGAAACACACTGTGCAGTTTGGTAAAATTTTAATTAGTCCTAACCACGAGGTCCTTTAGCGGGCATTTTTAATGGAAAGGCTTGAATAGAAATTATTATGAACGGCTAGTTTAAACAGATTTTATACCAGCTGGGGCTGCGTAAAAAAAATAAAAGGTTATTTACCTTTGTTGGGATAATTGAGGTATTTTCATACCTACCTTACATTTAGTTTATACGGAGACACCACGTCAGATTCTTCGATTTAATTTTTAATAACTTTTAAAAAGTTTTTAAGTAAAACGGTTTTTCTAAAATGCTAAAAATTAACGCAGCGGTGGCGCAGTGGTACGGGCCTCGCCTTAGAAATATAAGGTCGCGGATTCGAATCCCAGTCGTGCCCACACATCTTTGTGTGAATTGTTTTATCGCCTCTGCTCAATATCGGTGAAGGAAAACATCGTAAGGAAACCGGCATGTCTAAGAACTAACCATTCGAGGACATGTGACATCCACCAACCCGCACTTGGCCAGCGTGTGTGGTTTAAGGCCTAAACTATCTCAACTAGTAAGATAACTGAGAGAAGACCCGTGCCCAGCAGTGGGACACTAAAAAGGGCTGAAGTGAACGCTATTATTGTTAGCTATTTTAAATTAGCTGCCATCTTGGATAGTAAAGTAATCTACAAGTTACAACGTTTGATTTGATAACCATATTGAGAGGTTTAATAATAAAGATCTCTAAAAAATAATCTTTAAAATTAGGTTTAATTATAATTTTTTCTTAATATAAATTCAACATATAATACAATACAAAACTATCGCTTGGTAGTAGTTATTATGTTGTAGATAACGGTTGTAGCGGACAAAGGGTATTCTTCGAGTTAAAAACAAGATTTGTTTAGAACTGAATTTATTGTGAAGCAAAATAACTTTAAAAAACTTATAAAAAACTTCAAGAAACTCAATTGTGGGCTCAGTTCGCCGCGTACGCAGACCGACTCACTTGAAGTGTGCAACTAACTACTACACATACCCCGCCTCGCTCTTACCCCTATGACACCCTACGTTCTGTCGTCTACAACGGTGCTGTTTGCGTTATTACCATAATTTAGACAGAATAATGTATTTTCTTAAAGGAGAGGTCAAAAGTGGGCTAGAATTTTGAACACCAATGTGATATACCTCATTGGAAAGCTTATTCAATAAGCTGTTATAATTTAACTAAACACGAATTTTAGGAGCAACCATTTTTGTAAAAATCAAAAAAATGTAATAGAAAAACAAAACGCACATTACCTTTTATTATCCGTTTCCTAAGCAGTATAAATATTGCAATCACGTCAACAATTGCATTCTGTTACAGTACTTTTCTCTTGTAATATTATTCTAGCTGCAGCTTAATGTAATTATGACGAAAAATATTTGTTATCTTATTAGTGTAATAACAAAACGCGTGGAAAAAAATATAATTACGGGAAACGTCATGATGTCAATGTCATTGATCAGTTTGATTGACAGCGTCGAAATAATTTTGATTTTTTTGGTTGCTCAATTGACATTTGACCATGGGGTTGCCAATTGCAATAATCATAATATTGCATTAAGGATTCTTATTTTCAATTTCAATTTTTAAAAAAACGGGGGGGTGTAAAATTATTTTAAATACACCAAAAAATTTAATTAATTATGCTCTATTAACCTATGTAACTCAGATTGCTGTTCAAATTTACAATTATTTTAATCCCAGGCTCTATACATTTTTTGAACGTCTCCTTTACGCAAAGATCATACATTTAAATAAAACTATTTTATAACTGATTTTATCGCGGTTTATTATAGATTTTAGATCCCGACGACGTTTCAAAGTCTTTTCAAACCTCATGGTCACGGGTGAACTGAGGTGTTTAACACAAATAGTTTCATATACATTGATACAGATATCGTATGAAAATCGGGGAAGGTTGTCCCCTTTTATGGTCGGAACATACATGACAATTTTCCCGCTGTCCTTTATAACACAACACATGTAACAAGACAACCTGTTTACAACTGCAGGTAGTTTTTACTAAGTTCAGAGGTAGATTTACGAGCCATAAAACGTGAAGCTTTGTTTCTTTTGCAGTAGGATGAGTAAATTCTGAAAAAAATAGGTATAAATAAATAAATATTCTGGGACATTAACACACGGTCATCTGGTCCCAAGCTAAGTAGAGGTTGTGTTATGGAAACCAGATAACTGGTATATACTATACATATAATACTTTTCTTTTGTAAATATATACTTATAATAGATATTTACACCCAGACTCAACACAAACACAAATGTTTATCACTAATGTTTGTCTCGGGTGGGAATCGAACCCACGACCTGCGGCGTGTAAAGCAAGTATCTTACCGACCACGCCACCGGCTTGTCAGATGTATGTAGGTATGTACGATCTTCAGCGTCGAGAAAGTTTAAATAGATTTTACATGTCCTCGAATGTTTAGTTCTGATATTACGGATTTATGGTTATTCTTTGGGGGCTGAGTCTCCTTCGGTCGTAGGAGTGCACCTTTAATCTGAATCCTTACACGTGGTCCCCGGCTGGTGCATATCAGGTGATAATCAATCAATTGGTGAATAATTATGTTTAATGGTAATCAAATGGTTGTAAGCTTCGGCTGTGGTTAGTGACCACCCTCTAGAAGGCACGCACCTTTAGTATTGACGAGGGATTCGTTGCCAATAAGCCTTGATTTTAATTTTAACCCAACGTACCTAAAATCTCGATAGTTTCAAAATAGAGATCATAAAGCTACCCCTCACCCCTCCCCTCTCAAATATGTGGGATAGTTTGTCTCCCTTCCCCATCGGACATTAAACAGATTTCGCGCTCATAAAATCCTTAATTTGAATTCCGTTAGACCTCGCGAGGGGAGCTAGGAGCAAGTAACTAATATAAAAAGTTTGGTAGTCTACTTGTATGTAATCCAAAATCGTGTATGTAAACAGATGGCTGAAAACTAACGGTTTTATACATAAAAATCTAGTATGCCTCTTTAGCTAAAATGGGCTTTGTCTCTTTCTTACTAGTTTAAATATGAAGATGACAGACAAAGACAAACAAATTATGAACCTATTTTAGCTATAATGAGTTTATAAATAAGACTTTTATGAATACAGAGGTTAAATTGTTGTAGCTGTTGTGTGTTTCAGGTTGTATTTATAAATGAACCTCCTTTCAATTTTATAAGTTTCAATATTTAAAATGAACTTTGCCTCTTTCTTTCTATAAATGCCAAGATTACAGTTAAAGACAAACGAATATTTAAATCTAATATTGCTATTTTAAGCAAATACGACGTTTATGAAAACAAAGTTAGTTTAAATACACTCACGCTGATATTACCCAAAAACAAAAAACACTAAACTTTTATGTAAAAGAATGAATTATTCTTAAGCAAGCCCTTCAATTTAATACACATATTGTAAAAGTATTGTAAAAGTGTATTCAAAATAACTAGTCCGCCATATTGGGTGTTCCGCCATGTTGGATTTAGAATGACGTCACACAGTTCAGCATGCATTGCCATCCAAACTAAACGTGTATACAAAATTTCAGTTGAATCAGTTAAATATTGGCATCAAAATTGAGTTGGAAAATTTCACCCTCACTGACATATATATTGCAAATTATTTCTGTAGATTTTTACTAGCAAATTCTTTTACGAACCCCGATAGCAGGTTATGGGGTGAGTAAATTTTATTTATGACGTCATCTAGACAGTGTTCAATATGTCCAAAGTTTTCTTTTATCTGCCACATAATTATTAGCGGAACTTAAAACTTCGTAAGCTCTTTACCCGACTTTAATAATGTTATATTCTTTGACTTCCTCGGTGGTGTTTTTATTTTTTTTAATCTAAAATAGGCTTGCGCTTGACCACAACTTGCCTGATGTGAAGCAATGATGCAGTCTACGATGGAACGCGCTTACCCAGTATATACCGATTCACTCTTGACTTGAAGACCACTAGATTATAGCTATCGGGAAACACAGATGCCGGCAGCGAATTCCACAATTTGGCAGTTCGCACAATAAAAGTCGAAGCAAAGCGCTTTGTGCGTACCCGTGGAATTTCCACCATATAACGGTGTCGCATAGCCGTACCTCTACTTGTCCGATGGAAGAACGGAGATGGGGGAATAAGATTGTGTAATTCCAACGCACACTCTCCGAAGTGTATCCGGTAAAAGACCGAAAGACTAGCAACTATGCGGCGATGCTCGAGGCTTTGCAACTTAGCCTTGACGAGGGATTCGTTGCTAATAAGCCTCTTGGCTCGCCTTTCAATAGACTCCAACGCCTCGAGTTGGTATTTAGCCGACCCATCCCAAAGATGCGAGCAGTACTCCATGCATGAGCGAACTTGAGCTTGGTATAGCTGAAGCATCTGTTTTGGCGTGAAGTACTGACGCACCTTCGCGAGGACACCTAGCTTTTTGGCGGCTAGTTGAGCCTTAGACTCAATGTACGGGCCAAAATTGAGGGTTGAAGTCATATTGACGCCAAGAAGCTCAAGGTGGTCTGTAATAGGCACGGATACACCTTGAAAAATAAGAGCCAATTGGAATGGCCTTTTTTTAGCAGAGAATAGACACGCCTGGGTTTTAGCAGCATTAAACTTGACTAGATTGGCGTCACCCCAGTCGGAAACAGCTTTGAGAGACAAGTTTAAGCGCTCAACCATGGCCTCTCTAAGGGACTGGATCTCAGCCGCACTGGCACGTGGACTAGACATATAGCTCTCTACAACTGTGCTGTCATCTGCATACCCAAAGGTCCCGGGCTTAAGCAGATCATTAATGTGCAGCAGAAAGAGTGTTGCAGAGAGTACCGAACCCTGAGGAACACCGGCATTGATATCCATTTGATCGGAAGAGCAGCCATCAATGACCACTCGGATTGATCTGTTCCTCAGGAAATCAGATATCCAATCACAGAATCCAGTGGGCAAGCCGTAAGATGGAAGCTTACTAATAAGGCCGTCATGCCAAACCCTGTGTGTTCGCCTTTAGTCGAGATCATGGGTTCGAGACCCGCGCCAAAACAAAAAGTGTGCTAACTTTTCTAGTTACTCATCATCAGGCTATTTTAGTCCACTGCTAGACATAAACACACCAGAACACACCACTGAGCACGTTCCGTGGCTTCTCTCATCCAGCTCTTACCAGCCACCTTGCAGAGATCGTCATTCTACCTGAGGGCGTCCTACGCTACGTTTGCCAATACGTGATCTCCACTCAAGAACTCGTTTACCCCAACGGTTGTCGGTTCTGCGGCAGATATGACCGGCCCACTGCGACTTCAGTTTATTAATCCGGTGGGCTATGTCGATTACTCCGGTTCTCTGTCATTAACTCGTAAGATAGTTGAGAGAAGACTTGTGCCCAGCTGTGGGAATCTAAAAAGGGTCGAAGTGACAGCAATAATGTTGGTTAAACTTCACTCACTTCTTCACCACCCTTTTTATTGTTACACTACTGGGCACGAGTCTGCTCTTAACTATCTTACAAGTTGAGTAAGTGCGGGTGGTGCATGTCACAATATGTCTCCGAATGATTAGTCCTAAGACATGCCGGTTTCCTCACGATGTTTTCCTCCACCAATATTGAGCAGCGGTGGTGAAACAATGGAATCGAATCCGCGACCACCACTGCTCACTAGTAGTACTAAGCCACCGGAGAAACTTAGTAACTTGGTAAGCTAAGGCTTGTAACTTTAATAATGCTTTGAATTTTAAGTCTGTTGAACAGTTGCAAAGTTAGTTGAATCTGTGTTGTTATTAGTTGTTTAATAATCGATAAATCGTTGTTATAGCGGTTACGTGTTAATTGGCGGTTTAGATGGTATAAAGGAGCTAAATGGGTTTGTGTAAAACAGCGTAATTTGTAAAGTTTCAAGTTTACGACGATTTTCTTCGTTCTACACTGGAAAACTTTTAAGTCAGTGTCGATTTTTAATGGATCTATAACTCATAACTTATTTATTGGTAATATTACATCACAGGTCTAAATATACATTCTCATCCTACTAATATTATAAATGCGAAAGTAAGTGTGTGTGTGTGAAGGTTTGTTACCGCGTATCTCCATAATCGCTCAACCGATTTTATTGAAATTTAAAATGTAGGTAGTGTATACCCTAGAATCGGACATAGGCTAATAATATTTTCAAAAATCATCCCCTAAGAGGGTTAAATAGAGGGGTGAAGTTTGTATGCAACTTTTTATTCCTTGGTCCTATTCATTTAAAATTCGGTACACATAAACCTTAAGAAAAATAATGAGATACGGGTTTTTTATTTTTCCATAATTACCCCTATGAGGTGTGGATAATGAGTTTTAATGGTAAAAATTAAAGTTTCTCTGTATCTGTACAGTCTGAAGTCCGATTCACTCCAAATTCGGCACACATATACCTTAAAAGAAATCATGAAACACGTGTTTTTTATTTTTCCAAAACTACCCCCGGTGGGGGTGTTAAATGAGTTTTTTTGGAAATACTAAACATTCCATAACTGTTTAGTCCTTGGTCCGATTCACTTCAAATTCGGTATAAATAAAGCTTAAAACAAATAATGAAACACATGTTTTTTATTTTTCCAATTTTTTTATTTTTATCCTAATATTATGCGGGAGAAGCCTGCGAAATTATTCTGAGTTTGATTTTCTTCAAAGTTGATATCAATACTCCTTCGTGCTTTTTAGCTAAATTACTTTTTATTTTGACACAATGACGTTTGATAACTCAGACCGATTATTAGAATTCGAAATTTAAATTTTATTTCTTCTTAAATATTGAATGAAAAACTTACAATGATCATGGTCTAAGAGACGTAGTATTTTTTAAGAAACCCCTATAGATTTATGGATATACCTATGGGTGCTTGCCGATTTCAAAATGTTGCTTACACGCCTACACTACTGAACTAATTTTGTATGGAGATAGTTCGAGACCCGGGAAAGGATAGTTTTATCTGACTGCGAAAAAAGAGATTAATGGTTTAGCGCGATAACCGACATCCGCGGGCGAAGCCGCGGGCGGAAAACTAGTAAATAATACATTCAAATAGCTAAAACACAATTTAACATAATAACATGTTAAAAAATAATAACAATAATAATATTAATAATAATTTAAATTGCATCTCAAATAGTCTATATCAGTAATCAAATACATTTCTATTAATTGCTGAAGACAATTTATTCATTATTTATTTGAAAAAAAAATAGTAAATACGCGCGGCGTGAAGCTAGCGGTCAGTGATCTTAGCGAGCGCACAGCTGATAGCGCCGCACGGGTTTTTTTAATATTCTGTAATAGGTTTGCGCTTGACCAAAACTTGCCTGATGTGAAGCAATGTTGCAGTCTACGATGGAACGCGCCTACCTAATAAATACCGATTCACTCATGACTTGAAGACAGGTAGATTATAGCTATCGGAAAACAGAGATGCCGGCAACGAATTCCACAACTTGGCAGTTCGCACAATAAAAGTGCAAGCAAAGCGCTTTGTGCGTGCCCGTGGAATTTCCACCATATAACGGTGGCGCATAGCCGTACCTCTACTTGTCCGATGGAAGAACGGGGATGGGGATAAGATTGTGTAATTCCAACGTTCCAACGGGTTATAGCACAATTAGTATCAATATTAAATATCTTTTGGTTGTTATTTAACACATCTATGACAATCGTTAAATGTAGTCAGAAACCAATATAATCTGACACCTGGCCTAACCATCTCGGCTACTGGTTCCCTACAGGTTTCGAGGTCTGATGGCAGTCGCTCGTATAATTCTGGTAGCTAGCCGCATCAGGTTAGACTGGGAGCCGACCCCAATAGAAATGGGAAAAAGGCAAGGGGGAATGATTATGATTAAATATCTTTTGGTAATGATTACTTGATTTTTCTGTACAAAGATTCATAACAAAATATATCGATACCAAAAACACGTAGCTAATTAAAATTAGTTTTAGTTTATTTTTTTACTTGTCCGATGCTTTGACTGCTAAGCCGATTCAGGTTCGATTCCCACCCAGGACAAATCTTTGTGTCATGAGAACGATTATGTATTCTGTGTCTGGGTGTAATTCATCTATAATATTATATTATTATTATCTACTAGCTTTCCGCTCGCGGCTTCGCCCGCGTGTATGTCGGTTATCGCGCCAAAACATTACCTTCTTTTTGCGCAGTCGGATAAAAACTATCCTATGTCCTTTCTCGGGTTTCAAACTACCTCCATACCCAATTTCATCCAAATTGGTTCAGTAGTTTTTGCGTGAAAGCGTAACAAACAAACTAACATTCGCATTTATAATATTATAGTACCTATAGATTATGTATGTGATGGCGCAGCGGTACGGGCCTTGCCTTATATAAGGTCGCAGGTGCGATTCCCAGTCGTGCCCACACATCTTTGTGTGAATTTGGTTTTCTAACTACATCTAAACTATTGAAATAAAACTACTTTTTAACGGATTTTATCGCGGTTTATTTTAGATTTTTATATCCAGACGTTTTAGTCTTTTCAGACTTCATGGTAACGGGTGAATTGAAATAAAAAAAATCTTTAAAATTAATAAATAATATAAAAAATTACATCCGATATAAAGTAGTTTTATTGTAATGTGTGATATTTGCGTAAATTTAAGAAAATACTGTATCTAGACAACACATCCTACTAATATTATGAATTTGAAAGTTTGTAAGAATGTATGGATGTTTGTTGAATTGTATGACACTTGGTACAGCGGTAGATTATGGTCTGGATTAACACATATGCTACTCTTTATCCTAACAAGTACATCACGGGCGAAGCCGTAGGCGGAAGATAGTAAACTATAGTTTTAAATAATAGGAAGACACAAATATTGTCTGGTAATAATTTACTTAGAACCAGCCCTAGCGACATGCAGCGTGCAATAACAACCGCTCAGACTTTTTAATTTGTTTCCATTATTTATGTGTGGTGTGCGACGTCGCGGAGGGGCGTCGAATTAAAGTAAGTAGATACCTCCATGTACTTTCTTCTAAACGTGTAGTTCAAGTAACAGTTGCTTATAAATTTAGAAAAGCATAAAGAATTGGAACTTGAAACGATTGGAATCGATATTTTATGGTTACAAAATTGAATAAGGAAAAGAAAACGGAGAACCTTTAGTAATAGACTAAAGAAAAAAATGTTTATTTTTTATTCTGTCTTAGGCTTGCGCAAAAACTTAAGACTTTTCATTTTTTGTTATTTATTTATTTGATTTTATATCAAAGTTATTTATTTAATTTAAATTATTTGGTCAAGCGCTAGCCTACTTAACAACTTTGTATACATAAGTACCACAATACGATGAAAAAAATATTTAAAAAAATAAGAGTATTGTACAAAAAAAGGGTAAAAAGGTGTCTATAATTTTAAACAATAAAAAAACAACCGCTTTACAAACCATTATCAGATCTATGTAACAGTTTGTAACAAATGACATTAAACACGAAAGCGCACCCTTCCTGCAACTCACGTTAAATTAAAGTAATTTTTCATGAAATATTTGTACCTACTGCAGTATAAGGGTCTTGATTGCAAGGTATCGGTTTAAAAAGTAAACTTTGAGCGACAAAATACAGGCTTTAATTATTATTATACACATAAACTTGTTGACCCACAGAATAGGGACAATGATATTTTTTTGTTTGTCATAGATAGATACTTCTCAATATATTTATGAAAATTTATTGTACGCGCATAAAAATATTACGAAATTTAAAAAAATAAGCGATACACATAATTTGAATACTAGAAATAAGAACGATCCTATAGCACATCATACTCGTCTCCACAAAATCAGTAACACTTTTATGGGGTAGTGTATACGTTTCTACAATAAACTTCCAAATAATATTAGGGAAATGACTATTAACAAATTTAAAATAATTATAAAATCTACGATATGTAAGAAAGCGTATATAAATTTCGGACTATGTAACGGATAAAAACGCTTGGAATTAAGTCGCTCTAATTCAACACAATAAACAAACAAAATGTAATAGATATAGGTAAGTTCTTCATTTAAAAAAGATAAAAAGCCTACTGAGTTTTTTGGCAGTGTTTCCTAGTAGTTGCCAGTCATTCACTGCACGGTAGGAAAAGAAATTGGACTTTGTTTATGTAGCAGATTTTGATTTTGATTTGATTTTGATACGCAGTTACATTATTTTATACGTAAAACATTTTTCCACACAACTTAACATAATTTATTAAGTGTAGTTTGGTATTTTTTGCTGATGCTACCATTAATTGGTTTTGGTAAGAAGTTAGTCGCGAGTCGATTCCTATTTTTATTTGAAACGCATATTACCTACGATTAGTCCAATCGGAAGTGTGTGTTGAAGCATGTTTTAGTCCAAACCATTATAAACACAATACAAAATCCAAATTGTTCAAATCTCATGACTTATTCCATTATCTACCCTCAATCTCCGTCTGGTTAACACGAAGTCTTAATGTAACTTAAATACGGAACTAAATTACAAGAATTCTCGGGTTCCGTTACAATCGTAGAAAATGTCGTGGGTAATTAATTTCTACTGGTTTATTTTATCCTTAATTAGATACTTTGGAAGGTGTTAAGTTTTAAGTGGGTAACAATGATTTAATTTGGTTTAATTAAGTTTTAAATATGGTTGGAAATTATTTAAAGTGATTTTAAAAGTGGTGATTAGGAGCATTTATATTTATGCTCATTCTATTTTTAGAGGAAACCTAAGTAACTAAGCAATTTTTAAGGACTTCTTTAGTGATCTTTATACTGTAAAATTTATACATTACAATAAGTCAATAAGATTGCGAATGTAAATTGAGAACTCATTTTCGTGTTCTCAGAATGTCATGTTAGAGGTAAGTCTACCACTCAACGCACGACATGCAACGAGTAGTCTACTTATATCAATCGATATAAAATGAAGATTTCATTAGTTTTCAATCAACATTCACCATTTTTGTTCGACATATGTCGAATTCCAGATAAATGAATCGGGACGTACAGAGACATTCATTTTTTAATAACATTTTTTTTGACATTAAATTTTATATTTCCATATTCCTCTTCTAAGACATTTACACACAATAAAATAATTTTGTCGCATAATGTTAGGTATAGTTATTGAATAAGACTCACCTGCAGCAGGAGAAAGCTTGGTGACCACACCCCACCGGGACTTCCACTGGAACAAATAAAAAAGAACATAATTTTCTGGTGATATTTGCATGTTAGTTTGATAAAACCTTAGAGTATTTATCTATAGACAAAGCCAGTGCTAAAGATCATGAAAATGGATGGATGAATAGATTACTTGCATACTACAGCTGAACGGATTCAGATTTTTGTACTTAAACTAATTCAAAGTACCCCAATAATAATTATAGTATTAATATAGTGGGACATTAACACACACAGTCATCTGACCCCAAACCATAGATAAATTTATTCTTCTATGCACAAACTAAGCAGAGCTTGTACTATAGAAACCAGACAGCTGGTAATATACTACGTATTGTACTTTTCTTTTGTAAATACATATTTAAATATAGATAATTACACCCAGACTCAAGACACATGTTCATCACACAAACGTTTGACTTGAGTGAGAATCGAACCCACGACATACGGCGTGAAACGCAAGTATCTTACCGGCCACGCCACCGGTCCGTCAATTATAAATAATTACATACATATGTGGATTGATATTAAGAATAAGTACTTTTCGGTCTAATAACATGTTTTTCTTACGAATGTACAACCTCAAAAGGTACAAACTGACAACATATAGAAACCCTCCGTTTTCCTTTCTTTTTTCATAGAGAAAACGATTGTACCTACTCCAAAACGTATTTTTTTCATAAGTACTCTGTAGTGAATGCAGAAAAAGTAAAACCCCCTAAAACCGCAACACTTTGAATTCAACTGAATCATTCATCAATCCATCAGACAAAACTAATCAATCAGTATTTATCTATCAATCTAAATATTGTTAGATCAATCAGTGCAAACTGTGAACCGGTGAAGTGCACATACCGAAAATGCAGACATTTTCACATGCGCCTTGTAAATATTCAAGGTACATTTAGCTGTAATGTTGAATGGTGCATTTCATAAGCGATAAGCGTTTCGCCTTAAAATATATATAACATTCTAATTTTGCTTGTTACTTCAATTGCTAGTCACGTGAAATGCTGACACCATCTCAAAGCAAATTACTTGGATGAGAAAATATCCCATGCAAGTATGGTGAATCTACTACCTGTATTTAAATTAATATGATTTATAAAAATGGTGTCAAAATAAGCAATTGTTTTAGTTAAAATATACACAGTAAGATAGCTATATTTTCTTAAACTAATAAATCTTTATAAATTGACGGGCCGGTGGCGTGGTCGGTAAGATACTTGCTTTTCACGCCGCAGGTCGTGGGTTCGATTCCCACCCGAGACAATCATTAGTGATCAACATTTGTGTTTGTGTCGAGTCAGGATGTAAATATCTATTATAAATATATATTTACAAAAGAAAAGTATTATATGTATAGTATATACCACTTATCTGGTTTCCATAACACAAGCTCTGCTTAGCTTGGGACCAGTTTACCGTGTGTGGTAATATCCCAGAATGTTTAATTTTATTTATTTATTTATTTAATCTTCTCTCAACTGTCTCAAGAGTTCAAAAATACAGATATATATCAAAAATTAGCGGCCTATCAACATTAGTAGAGTAATACAAATCGCATTTACGATTTTAAATTACCACCTGGCACAATGACGTATAATCTTACCAAAATTAATTTACGAGGCTAAGTGGCTCAACAACTAAAATATGTCATGGTACATAAATATTATAAACTTCTCTACCTTTAAACCTTCCCTGAGACTTCTATGAGTTTTTTATTTTATTTTTTTTCAATTAGGAAACTCAAAAGCTTATTTACAAAACATACATGAGTAGTCCACGGAATCCTAGTGTGTGTCCAGAGAAACTGTACCAACTTGTTTGTAGCCATAACTTGTAATCTTCATTCATTGTTGTCTTTATATTGTTTTTGTCATTAAATAAAATTTATTATTATTATGTACTAGTATTCCGCCCGCGGCTTCGCCCGCGGATGTCGGTTATCGATAAACGGTCGGATAAAACTATCCTTTCCCGGGTCTCGAACTATCTCCATACAAAATTAGTTCAGTAGTGTAGGCGTGTAAGCAACATTTTGAAATCGGCAAGCACCCATAGGTATATCCATAAATCTATAGGGGTTTCTTAAAAAATACTACGGCTCTTAGACCATGATTATTGTAAGTTTTTCATTCAATATTTGAGAAGAAATAAAATTTATATTTCGAATTCTAATAATCGGATTGTGTTATCAAACGTCATTGTGTCAAAATAAAAAGTAATTTAGCTAAAAAGCACGAAGGAGTATTGATATCAACTTCAAAGAAAATCTCCCACAGAATAATTTCTCAGGCTTCACCCACGTTATCCTACTAATATTATAAATGCGAAAGTAAGTGTGTGTGTGTGTGTGTGAAGGTTTGTTACCGCGTATCTCCATAACCGCTCAACCAATGTAAATGAAGTTTGAAACATAGGTAGTGTATAGCCTAGAATAGGACATAGGCTAATAATATTTTCAAAAATCATCCCCTATGAGGGTTAAATAGAGGGGTGAAGTTTGTATGCAACTTTTTATTCCTTGGTCCTATTCATTTAAAATTCGGTACACATAAACCTTAAGACAAATAATGAGATACGGGTTTTTTATTTTTCCATAATTGCCCCCATGGGGTGTGGAAAATGAATTTTATTGGTAAAAAATAAAGTTTCTCTGGATCTCTTTAGTCTCAAGTCCGATTCACTTCAAATTCGGCACACATCTACCTTAAAAGAAATCATAAAACACGTGTTTTTTATTTTTCTAAAAGTACCCCCAGAGGGAGTGTAGAATGAGCTTTTTTGGAAAAATTAAATATTCCAGAACTGTTTAGTCCTTGGTCCGATTCACTTGAAATTCGGTATAAATATAGCTCAAAACAAATAATGAAACACGTGTTTTTTAATTTTCCAATTTTTTTTATCTGTTCCCAATTTTAAGATGTGTGCCGAATTTGAAGTGAATCGGACTTGAGACTAAAGAGATCCAGAGAAACTTTAATTTTTACCAATAAAATTCATTTTCCACACCCCATGGGGGTAATTATGGAAAAATAAAAAACCCGTATCTCATTATTTGTCTTAAGGTTTATGTGTACCGAATTTTAAATGAATAGGACCAAGGAATAAAAAGTTGCATACAAACTTCACCCCTCTATTTAACCCTCATAGGGGATGATTTTTGAAAATATTATTAGCCTATGTCCTATTCTAGGGTATACACTACCTATGTTTCAAACTTCATTTACATTCTTTGAGCGGTTATGGAGATACGCGGTAACAAACCTTCACACACACACACACACTTACTTTCGCATTTATAATATTAGTAGGATAGGATAGGATAGGATGTCTTTTCTTATCTCGGAGCTATGGAGCTCCGGACTTTTGAAAGGCGTGCGTGGGGCCGAAGCCAACACGTAGAGGCCCGTTAGACAATTTTGCTCTAAATGTAATGTGGCACCAACCGACGATTATCCCTGTTCGCACCATATAGGTACAACAAAGGACAATCCCCGGTTAGTGCAGGACTATTGCAGAATATAGGAACTAAAATCTAGGTTATGGTGGTAGGTGCTAATGGATTAGGTAACTAGGACTATGGATGGACTATGGCCCCTGCCTGACCAATGCAAAGTAACACGGATAAAATGGCAGGGGGTGACTCGCCCACTCAATAAATGGGCCCACGTATGGCCGCTAAAAGAAGCGACAAGGGGCAACATAGGCTAGAGGAGTAGAGCGGTGTCCCACGGCATTCTATATTATTCACTATCATTCTATTATTATTATTATTATTATTAGTATGGCTATTTCATTAGAATTTTAAGCTAATATTAGGCCTTCACGACATACTTCTAGGCACTTATGCAGAAATTACTGTGTGACCTAAAGGTCCGGTCTTAAAATAACAAATATACCAAAACTGTTTAGCCATTCTTAAGTTTTAGCCATACAAACATCCATCAATTCATTGAAGGAAGAAGATTTACTTGCTAACAATATTTTGATCCAATTGAAAATTCCTCAATATCAAATTGCCTTGTTTAGCTGTTAGATAAATCTCTTATGACTTGTACTACACCCCAAAACCGATGCATCAGACAAATAGCCGTCAGCGTAGGCGAGCAATAAAATCCACTATTTTACCTTACACTACCACTCTCAACTCTTTATCGTTTTACACTAGATAAAAGGCAGCCTTAGTGCGCTTTATAACTGTTAATTTACCACTATTACACTAAAATATATTTATCTATACAAGGCGAGGTCGATGACGCTACGCCATTGCTGCTACCTCTGATATAAGTAGCAGATTCGAGCCCGCACATCTTTGTATAAATTATGTCATAGCCGCTGCTCGAACCGGTGAAGGAAAACATCGTGAGGCAACGGGAAAGTCTAAGAACTAATCGGCGTGTGTGGATTATGGCCTAAACTCTCAACTTGTAAGATAGTTGAGAAAAGCCCTGTGTCCTACTGTCGTGCACTAATATGTGTTGAAGTAAGATATTTATCTGTTGTCGGTTCCAAAGACTTGTAGCCTTATTCACAAAAATCTTATGAAACTGTTCAGTTAAAATGGACTTTGTCTCTTTCTTACTAGTACAAATGTCCAGATGACAGACAAAGGAAGAAAGAAAAACATTTATTTGACAGAGACAAGACACACAGAATCACATTATAAAAAAACACACGAAGACAGAAAAAATAGCTTAATTGGAAACAGTTTAAAACAAGAAAAATAGAAAAAAAACAGAAAGGAAGAAAAGAAAAGAAACAAAAAGAAGAAAGAAAGAATAAAGAAAGAGTAAGTGTGACATACAAATTATAAACCTATTTTTTCTAGGTATAAGACGTTTATGAATACGGGGGTTGGTTATTATTATGAGCTAGCTTTCCACCTCGGCAACATTACTAGACATTACGCTACTAAACTTTATATCATGCCCAGCTGTGGGATAAAAGTGTAGGTTGACGCCAGATTTTCCTATCATCGACCATAGCAGCTTATACATTCTACACCAGCAGCGCCTCTATCGGGCTACCCCACCAGTACGATGACTAAGCAGCACAGCCTACAGTTCGCGTCATATATAAAGAACGTCGGAAGAATGTGCAGAAAGGGGGTGTGTTTGCGCATTTGACTACAATTCTATAAGCAAAAGTAAACTGATGAACCACAAGCGCACCTGCAATCATACAACGCCGCGACAGTCACTCGCCCACCATCTAATAGACTAATGCATTACCTAATATTTTGTTTTGCAGATGACCTAACCCAGGTAGCCGGAAGGGCTTCTATAGGTTCACAGGACCTTCTCGGTGAGCCGTTTGTGGACGGCCGAACCGATCAAGTACTGTGGCAACGCCATAAGGGCTCCCCATGTGGGGACGAACCTCGGCTCAGGACATTGCCGGACACTCTAGTTTTATGGAATTGGGGGGGATTTAGGAATCGCGCGGTCCGGTCCTGACCGGAACCGTAATCGTCTGGGGGCCCATCTTAAAGGGGCGCAGCACGGCCCACGGCGGTGTGGGCGACATATACTTACAGTAATTTAATGTTATCAGTGATCAGATTTAACTACAGCGGCTTGTCCTTCGTCTTCTTCCAATAACTTCCAGCTATTTCTATTCTTTGCAATCCTGACCTAACCTAGACTAACAATCTTTAGATCTATTCAAATTTATAAACCGTTGAATAGTTCAAAAATTAAACTATGTGACCTTATCTTAAGAACGGTACCTAACTTTGCCCTTTGAGTCCTTTGACAAAGTTCCCATTTCCTAGAAATCTTGTTTACTTAGCTTAACTAACATGTAAGTTAAACTGCGAGATATTCTAACTTAAGCCATAACTTGAGTTAAGTGTTAATTTCAACAATTATTATAATTACCATCTCAACTTGGTGATACAAAGTTTCAAATTGACTAATTATAACGAAAGCTTACGAATACATATCTACTCAAAGACAGATCTAGTTCGCGAACGATATTATTTTGAAAAGATGTTCCAGAATAACTAGGTGCCAGAGACTAAAATATTGTTAATGTTGCGAATTTTAGAAGCAACGGATACACTAGGTGACAAAAGAAGTAATATAATGCGCAATATGACCACATTACCCAATATGTCACTCTTTGTCTCTAGTGTTTGGTCAACCAGTACATAAGTGAAAAGTTTCAGGAGCGATCCTGTAGTGAATGCACGATAGCATGCACGATATCTAAGAACTAATCATTCGAGGACATATGACATCCACCAACCCGCACTTGGCCAATGTGTGCACTCTTTCGTTTTGAAGCGCACACTGCTACACTGCATGCTGTTTGTGATTTTCGGTGCCTACTTGATGTGTTAGTTAAGTATTTACTTGTACCTACATTTGTGTAAGGGTAGTTGTTATGGGTGAGTTGCTTGAATGTTAGCGTATAGCAGCACTAGACGCTTGGATTTATGCAGTTTACTCATAGTGACGACTCCGGTGTGTGGTTAAAACTCGAATGAGTTTATATTACACCTACCTTGTAAACACCTTTTCTTGTTTAACTGTTTTTTAATAATAATAATAATAATAATAATTAAGGCCTAAAAACTCTCTCAACTCACAAGATAGTTGAGAGAAGACCCGTGCCCGGCAGTGGGACACTAAAAAGGGGTTGAAGTGATAATTTATTCTCCTATTTTTCTACCCAAAGGTATATATGTGGGTGTATATGTTAGAGCTAAAATCTGCCTCAGTGCTCATATAATACGAATGTTCAAAATAATATATGAAATTATAACGAGTCATAAAGGTAGGGTATAAAACGGTTTATCGCGTAAAAATAAAATGACGGAAAGGCCGTGAGTTTTACGTGAGACTTTAATGGTTACAGAATTTTACGAGCTCTATTAAATTTTTCATCTTAATGCTCGGAGAAAACTTTGTAAGTTGCTTTTGCTTAGTAGAATTAGATTTTTTAAAGAAGTAAAATACACCTTTGAAATGGCACTGGCGTCCACTTACTATTGATATTATTAAGAATTTTTTTTTCATCATCATCATCATCATCATCATAGTCCTATTTCATTCTATTACTGCACTTAAGCCTCTCACAATAAGAGCCATTTCACCCTGTCTTTGGCTTGTCGCATGCAGCTATTGCCTATTTTTCAGAGATCGTCACTCCACCTAGCCGGAGGACGTCCTACACTACGTTTGCCATATCGTGGTCTCCACTCATGAACTCGGTTACCCCAGCGGTTATCAGTTTTTTGACAGATAAAGCCAGACCACTGAGTCTACCACTTCACACTATGTCAATAACAGTAACTTCAATGCTTTATCGGAAAACATAATTAAAGATTATATCCTTAAAAAAAATGCCAAATATAACGCGTTTCATAGCACTCTGAGCGACTTCAAATTGGTAGACCAGCCGCATTGAAGGTCCGTTTCAGTACTGTTGATCATAATTTAGATAGCACTGCATTAAGCATTATGTTAGGGATGACGTGAAGACTGGACGCAGTTTTCCAAATGCTGCCCGGTCCAGGAATTTTTTTAGTAAAAAGTAACTTTGATTTGTTTTAATTTATCAAAAATAACATGCTAAGTTTTTTTCTAAGACAACACGGGATCCTTCAAGAAGGAGTAATTATTCTAGTCTCTAAGGGGTCTTTGATGTTGCAAGTGTTTGTAGACTATGGTGACTGTTAACTACAATGGCCAGTTGGCAATTGAATTGGCAACCAAGCTGTTACCAATTTAATAGTAAGTAGAAAAACCTTAATAAATTTATGTGTATTTTTAAGTTTTTCGATGCCTTTATTTAAGCTACCGTTGCTGAGATATAGATTTATTCTTTTCTAGCTTAGCTGTTTGCTTTAAATCACCATAACATTCCAATATCTAAAGATATTCCAGTACTTTTAAAATCACTTGCTTCATCCTTGGTTTGTCTGATGAAGCGTGGCCGAATTTATCGCGTTTTCATGGAATCCATTGCTGGTGTAACTTTGAACTCTATTATAAAGTTTCAAGGGTGTGTTTTGTTTGTAGATATAACCCCTTCCAATAGAGTGTGAAGCAAGAATCGGGATAGTGAATGATCAATCATGGCGCATTCAAAACTGTGCAGTCATAGTTCGAAACTAGTTTGAATCTTAGGATTTTAAGAGTCATGAGGAAATCCGTGTGTTTATTCTAAATTGTATTTCTTATTTTTCCACCCTCAGTAGCTAAAGGGGAAGAATGTTCACTTCTAGCCCCAAAAAATCGAACCCGGTTCGAAAAGTGGGTGTAAACTTTTCTAATTCTACAGCACTAACCCGGAATCAGGAATCAGACCTTGGTGAGCGTGTAAAGCCGTTGGATCTGTGCCCGATCTTTTACTAGCCATGACGGTCTGTCCATTCCAGAGAATGCTTTGACTTTGACTCTTTTACTAACTACTACGACAGCAGGTTAGTTTTATTTTGTCTCTATTTTTCTCTTAAAATGTGCTCAATATACTTATTGCTCTATTGCTCTCAATATTTTGAGCAAATTTTGGTTGCAACTCTTAATTGCGGCTCTATAGTCGTTATCTAAAGCTGAAAACCTTGCTAAAAACATAACAAAGGATCAGTAAGTAAGATCCAAAATAGCAAAGGATTAATATTGCTATCCCACATGCTAATGCTGCTAGTCTTCTGGTACGTTTCCGAAAGATAACGATGCGGAAGATAGGTCATACTTACTCTTTGATTTTTTTCTCTTCTTTTTGACTGTAGGTATTCATTTGTTTTTTCTCTCTCATTTCATGTGTTTTTTTTACTTGATTCTGTGTGTCCTGTCTCTGTCAAATAAACGTTATTTTTTCTTTCTTTTCTTTTCTTCTTTAAAGAATTTTTGACGTATTGGTTTAGATTAGGCATTAGTCAGTTTAGTTCTTTAATTAGGTAAGTGTTTTGATTGTTATTTAGTTAGGTACTTTTTCTTATCCAATTAAATCTAGTTTTAAATAAATGTATTATCAAAATAAAATAAATACAAACAAAATTCATCCAGCAACACTCAGTAACAAAAGCTTATCAAATGCGGGCAGTATTGTGCTCATCTTATTCAGAACGTCAAAAACGTCACAAACACTGCTTCTTTTGTCGTTGCCCAAAATATATATTTAATGGCAATGATTTGGGTTAGGGTCTGTCTTCACTTTTTAAGGGCGAGACAGTTATTTTTTTAAGATAGGAATATACAAATTATTGGCATAGTTAAAATGAAATGTTGTCTCTTTGTTATTAGTGCAAACGTAAGATGATAGACAAAAACAAACGAATTATATTTTATTAGCTTTTAAGACGTTTATATAAGGAGGTTAGTTTACAAAACTTACATGGGTAATGAGACTTGAATTTGGGACTTCTAACTTCACGCTAAAAATAGAGTGATCAGAAGTCTGGCTTGTATTTTGGACAAAGGATCAGCATTCCAAACAAACACGGTGTTGTCTTTCGCCTTAGTTACTTGCGTTCCCGAAAGATAACGATACGGGAAAAAATATCGACACAATAGTTAAGGTTATGTAGTTAGGATTCAGATAGGTCGATTTTTACTGTCTACTGTATTATCTTTCTATTGTAAATAATGGTATTGTTTTTGTTTTTCTAGTTTAGTACTAGATGGCGCTGTATGTGTAAATATATAGCGCCATCTAGTACTAAACTAATTAACTATATTTGCTTGCACTATGGGGACCTCCTAGGAAAAACGATTATGCTTATCACACAAAAATTTGTCCCGTATGGGAATCAAAATGATGACTTTCTGAAAGTCAGAGTTACTAACCTCCAGGCCAATAGGCCAGTCATTTAGTTACTTAAAATATTGTATTAGTATTTTACTTACTTAGATTAATTTTTGGCCCCTAAAAATTCTGCAAATTTTCCTGTGTTACTTTGTTAATTATATAATACTAGTTTTCCGCCCGCGGCTTCGCCCGCGGATGTCGGTTATCGCGCTAAACCATTAATCTCTTTTTTCGCAGTCAGATAAAACTATCCTTTCCCGGGTCTCGAACTATCTCCATACAAAATTAGTTCAGTAGTGTAGGCGTGTAAGCAACATTTTGAAATCGGCAAGCACCCATAGGTATATCCATAAATCTATAGGGGTTTCTTAAAAAATACTACGTCTCTTAGACCATGATCATTGTAAGTTTTTCATTCAATATTTAAGAAGAAATAAAATTTAAATTTCGAATTCTAATAATCGGTCTGAGTTATCAAACGTCATTGTGTCAAAATAAAAAGTAATTTAGCTAAAAAGCACGAAGGAGTATTGATATCAACTTTGAAGAAAATCAAACTCAGAATAATTTCGCAGGCTTCTCCCGCGTAATATTAGGATAAAAATAAAAAAAATTGGAAAAATAAAAAACACGTGTTTCATTATTTGTTTTAAGCTTTATTTATACCGAATTTGAAGTGAATCGGACCAAGGACTAAACAGTTATGGAATATTTAGTATTTCCAAAAAAACTCATTTAACATCCCCACCGGGGGTAGTTTTGGAAAAATAAAAAACACATGCTTCATGATTTCTTTTAAGGTATATGTGTGCCGAATTTGGAGTGGATCGGACTTCAGACTATACAGATACAGAGAAACTTTAATTTTTACCATTAAAACTCATTATCCACACCTCATAGGGGTAATTATGGAAAAATAAAAAACCCGTATCTCATTATTTTTCTTAAGGTTTATGTGTACCGAATTTTAAATGAATAGGACCAAGGAATAAAAAGTTGCATACAAACTTCACCCCTCTATTTAACCCTCTAAAGGGATGATTTTTGGGAATATTGTTAGCCTATGTCCTATTCTAGGGTATACATTACCTACATTTCAAAGTTCATTAAAATCGGTTGAGCGGTTATGGAGATACGCGGTAACAAACCTTCACACACACACACACACTTACTTTCGCATTTATAATATTAGTAAGATCCTGGGACAGAGCAGCAGAGCTTGATTGGAAACCAGATAAATGATTAATTTACTTACTACATAATTATTTATACTACTAAAAAAATGATCAACAGACGCCATTGCTGAAAAAAGCCAGTCAAAACATAAATTCATTTCCAAAGTTTAATAATCATAGCTATACACAAATTAATGCAAACAGTTTGTGGTACGAATTTTCCAATATGTATGGTGACAAAGAAGCACCCTAAACCGTATAAATCTTAATTGAATGGATACCTACACCATTTGCATTCTCTCCCTTCGATGCAATTTACGTTTCAATATTGGCCCTAATATCACAATATTAAAATTGCGACATTTAGGAAAACCTTAAAGCAACTCACAAAATTTGAGAAATAAAATTCAAAATAAGACAACCACTGTAGTAGAGCGGTGGCAGCCGTCTGATTGGGCTATCTATGTTCTATTCCCGCCTTGTAACAACAACCTTGTGTAATAACAAAATTTTGTTTCGGTGTCTAGTTGCTTAAGGGACTACATTCCATGCCTCGGAGTGCACTTAAAGCCGTAGGCCCCAATTGCACTTTTAAAACATCTATGACAATTGTTGCTTATTGTCGGAAGCCTAATATAATCTGACACGTTTAAATGTCTTGGCCACTGGTTCCCTACTAGTTTCGAGGTACGGCAGTTGCTTGTTTAATTCGCTAGCTGGACTGGAAGCAAACCCTAATAGAAATGGAATAGCAGGTACCTGTAATTGCCAAAACTGAGGCCGCTTTTTCAAACCATTCCTTACATTACTGCAGGGAATGGTTTGAATGCGCAGTTTAAAATGACTTTAGAAGCTTTGTACGTATCAAGTACTTCCAAACTGACTATAAATACCGCAGAACTCAATCTCGGCATTGAAAACAAACAATTGTGTAAATTAAATGGTGTTCGTAAGCCGACGAGCGGCGGCATAAACGCGAACTAATCCGCAGAGATCCTCAGTCCCTCGGAGGGCAACTTAATATTTTATTGAAAAACCTTCGCTCGGATATGTTGAGACAATATGCGACAGTGGTGCTCAAAATTTAACAGTTTCGTTATAGACACAATAAGCCATATAGATGCAATGTAAAATTAACCAATATTTTGTGACTTAAATGTTACTTTATTATTATAAAAGAAGAAATGTTCTTGTTTAAATTCATAGTCTGAGTACCTATAGCTACTACGCACTCAGTATAAAAATTACTCATTACAAAATTAGAACCGTTTTGGTGCAAAATTTTAAACTATGACTTTGATATCGCATTTTTTCCGATAAATTAAAGAATTTTTATTTTTTAATGCATTCCTGGTCTATCTTACATCAAAATTATTCAAAGCAAAAATAAATATAGTGCATCTTCCCTCGTTCAATGGAATGAGAGACAATTTCAATATTTTGTACCTACTGAACCTTAATATGAAATAACAAATTTAATTTAAAGGAAGTTGCTCCAAAAAATTTCTTTGGGAAAGTTTTTCGTAATCACTACCGCGTGGTAAAGTCCAACAGGAACTAGTCACCCTTATATTCTAGACTTGACATTTATACTAGACACATCTCATTACCCTTGCATCTCGATGGTACACAAAATAACACCACAGAAAGCTAATCAATATCTCTGCCAATGATTACAGCACCTCCCTAATCACAAATATTCACAAAATGTTTGGATGGAAATAGATTTTTTTTTGTGCGGACAAACACAGACAAGCAACCTTATTGACGTTGATAGCTTGCATGTTTGACAACTGACAGGCCTTACACAAGCTATCACAAGTAACTGAAGTGACGAAAAAGAGGGAGAAAAAAATGGCGTCTTAGAACGTCGCAGTTTTTTAGTTTTTTACTACTAATCTTTAAAAACTTATATACTTATTTAAACTTGACACTGGCAAAATTGCGGAATAATTTCTGCAGAGGCCATAATTAAAAGAAGAAGAAGAAGAACTGAAGTGACATTTAACCGTCTGTTTAGGTAACAGCTTGCTACGTTTATAGGTTACGCGCTGCATCTTAATAATTACTTACTCGTATTTACCTGACATTCTGCTACCTACCATCTTGCATTTTTATTTCTAACCATGTTTAGAACCGTAGTCAGGATTAGTAGAGACTGGCTTTAATTGTATGTATAGGTTGCCTATAAGAAGATTATATGGTTCAGGGGAGCTACATCTGTGCGAATTTCATGGGGTGACTCAGTGTGTGAGTATTTTTGGGAATTGAATTGTTGGGAATAGAATAATAATTTCTTTATCTGAATTCAGCTTCCTATTAAAGAATACCACATAAAAATTGGGCCATCTTTATGCACTACAAGGCGACATCACAGATACACATCAAGCATAATATGAACTTATTTATTTATTTTTCTTTTTTTACTGGTGTTTTTATTTGTTACTAGGTTTCCGACAGCGGCTTCGCCCGCGTGTATGTCGGTTATCGAACTAAAACAATACCTTCTTTTTGCGCAGTCGGATAAAAACTATTCTATGTCCTTTCTCGGGTCTCAAACTACCTCCATAACAATTTCATCCAAATCGGTTCAGTAGTTTAGGCGTGAAAGCGTAACAGACAGACAGAGTTACTTTCGCATTTATAATATTAGTAGGGATTTGATTGTGTGTGTCGTGTTTATGTCACAAATATTTTAACGTTTTTTTTTCTTTTTTGCTGGGTACTAAAAATGCAGTGAGGTGGGTACCATTTGTCGTATGCATCAGGGTAGTTGAGCTTGGATCTCGACACAGTGGAGTCCATAAGACGGCCGTCGTCTCTGAGAAAGACTATGAAAACGATGGATCGACTATCTGAGTATGTTTTTCGCAAATTGGACGCAGAAGACATGCGATAGAGAAGTTTGCAAGGTTATGGGAGAGGCTTTCGCCCAGCAGTGGGGCAATACAAGCTAATAAAAAAATCTATAAATACCTATTACCATCAAATCAAACCTCTATACTATACTTATTAAACGGTTTTACTCCCAACTATCCATAAATTCCTTGGAACAGCTTCATCTCAGCGACACCATTGATCTGGTAGATAGCAATTTAGCGGGCGAAGTGATGCGACCCTCCAATTTATTGAACGTGTACTACGTAAAGGGCCTTAAAGTTTCCGGGTCTTACCGGCTCCTTAAGATGAATCTACCTTTATAGAGTTGTGAATACATTCTGTTGTTATTAAAATACTACGTTATTAATAATGCATACTGATTTTCCCTACTAAATGCGAGTAGGTAGTGAATTATCATAAAATTCTCAGTTATTTTTCTTTCACAGAAAATTTATTAGTAGGAAATAAAAAATGTATGTCAAAGCGTTGTGTAATGATTTATACTTTACTAGCTTTCCGACAGCGGCTTCGCCCGCGTGTATGTCGGTTATCGCGCCAAAACATTACCTTCTTTTTGCGCAGTCGGATAAAAACTATCCTATGTCCTCTCTCGGGTCTCAAACTACCTCCATACCTAATTTCATCCAAATCGGTTTAGTAGTTTAGGCGTGTAGGCAACACAGACAGACAGAGTTACTTTCGCATTTATAATATTAGCAAGGAAATAAGGATGGTTGCTTAAGAGTGAATGGCAATTTCAATAATGAGTGTCAGCTATCACCTGTCAAAGCAGTCTCGGAGTCAGGAGTTGTCATTCACTTTGACGCATCACCGACTAGCGTGGCGAGCAACCGGCGGCCATTTTGATTTGAGATGGTAATTACGTGAGTTGGTTGAATGTTTAGTAATTAAACTTGCTAGGCCCATACCTAGCTGTAGATTGGAAGAAAGAAGACGAATTTTTTGATTGATTAGTTTAGATAAGGTAATATTTATTTAGTTATTTCTTTAAATTAGTGTTGAGATTGTTATTAAGTTAGGTAATTTTTCTTGTCGTTTTCTAAAAGTCGTAAAACTGTAACTAGCCCATTTTGACAAACAATACACAACGACATCGCGACAAAAATGTATGTATTGTTTAAAAACACTCCCCAATTGCAAACACGCCTTTTATTTTTTGACAACTTTAATAGTAAGATTTTTTTTTTATGCACTAACAGCTCTATACAGTTCCTTAAGTGGTCACTGCACCCTCAATCACAGGATATCACAGAAAGCATTAGACCCGCACTCTTCCTATCTCTACCTTTCTCTTGTTTATTGCAACGCAAAGCCATTATCAACGAGATCCTACTGTCTGCTAATTTTACGAGATTTGCGGGATAAAGTTTTATTGTGTAGTTTGAGATACCTATTTTTAAATCTTACATAGCCTTACGCATAAACATGATGCCGATTGATTATTATTGGTGAGAAAAAAATCGGTGTAAAATAAAGCTCCATAATGGTGATAGTAAATTACAGAAGAAAACATTAAATGGGAACCGCTTTAAATAATTAAAGAAGGAGTATTTTAAACAAAATCAACCTTCTTTCATTAATAAATATCAATATATTGCACCTAACTCTACTTTTAATAATAATTGTATAAGTCAACGAAAAATCATTCTACAAATATACACCGAGATCCTAGTGTCCGCAAATTTTACGAGATTTGCGGGATAAATGGGAAAAATTATAGTTATAGTGTGTAGTTTAAGATAGTGTTAATAGATTGAAATAAAACTACTTTTTAACGGATTTTATCGCGGTTTATTTTAGATTTTTGATCCCGACGTTTCAAAGTCTTTTCAGACTTCATGTTCACGGGTGGACTCAGTGTTAATAGTACCAGTGTTAATAGATGTTAAGGTATATAGTGTCAAAAAAATAAATGGGCCCTAGAGGGAAACCGCTTGTAATCTTTGAGATAGAACATTTTATGTAACTATATGTAAATTAAAAGTAAATGCACATAACTGCCTCGCAAAGCATGCACCTTCGCTTTTTAACCGTGATGTTTCGGGTTTGATTTCCGGGTCATGGAGGGACTTTTCTGATATACCTACTAAAAAAATTTAGATAGAGCTCGTAGTTTGGAACTGTGCCAGATGATCAGCAATAGGCTCACCCCCCATTCCGTATGGAACCTAAACTTAGCCGGCGAATAGTAGGTGATACAGGCATGATGCTCTATACGGTTGCAAACCAAACTCTTTCGATTCGTATCATGACAATTCAGGTTGCTTACTTTTGACGTGCTAGTTGGCGAAGTCAATAAGATACTTGTTTTTCAAGCCATAGGTCGTGGGTTCAATGTTTATCCAAGACAGACATTTATGTATATTTATTTTAACGGACAATTAACGCGCTTACCTTTTATTTGGCTTTACGTTTCAACATGAGCTACAAAAAAAAAAGAAAAAAAAAAAATTTTTATTACAAAAATTATTTATTATTTTTATTTAAAATTTTTTTTTATTACAAAAAAATAAGAAATAATTTATAAAAAAAATTGGTTGTTTGTAAAGTAGGTTTACGATCGAGATGTTTACGTGATAACGTCTTATTGGTGATATAAGTGAGAGAGACGGAAGATCGGTCCACTCACTCGAACGCTATGCCAGCCTCCGCTCGTGAGGATTACGCGTGACAAGTTTCACGGAATGACTGGCAGCGCTCGAGATGAGACGGGAGATCGGTCCGTCTCTCTCTCGTTATACCTGCAATCGCGCTCGTGAGGTTTTGGTGTGACACAAGTTTCTGAACATGTCACCCGACTAAAACGATTTTAAAGACGTTATCACGTCAAAAAAAATCGAAAAAATGTTGTTCTATAGCCACCGTCATCAATGAAGCTCTTTCGCTGGTTCAGTCTGCTTGCGACCACGACCAGAGCAACCGGAATCGAAACGTAAAGTAAAATTAAAGGTAAGTGCGTTAGTTGCCCGTTATGATATACATAAATATTAATAATGCAACGCGAAAGTTTAACGGCCTTAGAGCCAAAACACATACTCGCATCGCGGCGCCGCACCGCAAGTATCGGCAGTGCCGCCCGCCTCTACATAGAACATAATATAAGTTAAAATATTAACAAAAAAAACCGACTTCATGGATACCATTCTCAGAACTAAACCAAACTGAATTGGGACCACACGGGAAGCATCAGCTTTCAATTAAAAAAATATATATCAAAATCGGATCACCCATTCGAAAGTTCTGAGGTGACAAACATAAAAAAAACATACAGTCGAATTGATAACCTCCTCCTTTTAGAAGTCGTTTAAAAATGTACTAGCACTACGAGCGTTGCGCTGCCGATTCTTTCGGTGCAGCGCCGCAACGCATGTGTTTTGGCTCTTATTCTTAAAAAAGTTATAAAACTCTTTACTTTAAACGGACTTTGTCTTTTTCTTACTAGTACTTATAAATGTCAAGATGACAGACGACGAATTATATACCTATCTTAGGTAAAATCAGCATCAAATACGTTTATGAATACGAGGGTAAAAGTATAAAGACATTTGTATGTATGGACATAATTTCTCTTGAGTTTCAGGTATTTACAGAACATCTACGACTTAGACGAATCAATTGCAATAGACAGTGGAAGAAATTGATAAAAAAAACAACATTTTCAAACATCGTCATTTTTATTTCTTTTTGACCAAGTAACATCACACAAACACACGTTCCACCAAACCACGATTAATATCTTACCTTTCGCCTAAAAATAACTATCCAAAAAAAACAACAAATAAAACCTTCCCTCTATTTTCCACAGGCGTGTGTTTCTAAGCGGAATTACATAGTAGATCCGACCCTTGTTTCTCACTATTAAAGTGGCAAATAAAAATGTTATCAATCGAAACCACCCGACTTACAGCCTGTCCGGATTACTTGTGGTCACCCTACGTTTATTTTGTCGATGTGATGGACTTTTTAAATCCGATTTATTTAAGAATGTGTTTATTACCCGACTGCTTTATATAGGTTATGTTTTTCGCGCATCTAGTGGTTCGAATCCCGAGTAAAAACACGTTTTCGTGCACTGTGTCTGATCGCTTGATTATCAGCCTCCGACAATCTTCTTAGGTGAAAAAAAATTATGACCACAGAGTATGTAAGAAAAATGCTAACTATTTTTGTTAGCTTTTTTTCTACATTCTCTGTAACAAATCTAATCAAATAATTAACTTCCTCTGTAACAAAATCATATACCCATCATCATCATCATCATCATTCCACTTGCCTTTTTCCCATTTCTATTGGGGTCGGCTCCCAGTCTAACCTTATGCGGCTAGCTTATCAGATCTCGAAACCCTTAAGGAACCAGTAGCCGAGATGGTTAGACCAGGTGTCAG
Organism: Meganola albula; assembly: GCA_936450015.1. NCBI lineage: Eukaryota > Metazoa > Arthropoda > Insecta > Lepidoptera > Nolidae > Meganola > Meganola albula. The sequence continues at coordinate 668,867 of OW388159.1, forward strand.
ATTATATTGGCTTCTGACTGCATGAAACGATTGTCATAGATGTGTTAAATGACAACCGGGACCGACGGCTTAACGTAACCAGACACCGAAATTGTCCGGGACGGGAATCGAACCCACGACCTCCCGGGCACAGTATAACCCAATCGGACTATCGAGGTCGTCAACGAAATCATTTACCCATTGCTATAAATAATAATACAAACGTAAACATAACAAAGAAATAGGTAAATTATGATCTGAACCTTATTATTTGATTCACAATGGCGCACGCAATTTTCCCGCGTCACCACGTCAGACTCAAGTCGCTTCTATTCTGAGATAATTTTCTCCCGTCCGCTTTAGTGGTCGGCAATTACTTTTCTTCGACGTGAAATGTTTCTTCTGTAATAAAAATATTATTCTACTGGTAGGTATTTCTGGATAAATTGCTACAGTTAGTATACAGATAAAAAAACCGATCAAGAGTGAATCCGGATTGGATTAGTAGGATTCCGTAGTTTTATGTTTTTTTTAGTCTTCGATAGGCTTGCGCTTAATTACAACTTGCCTGATGTTAAGCAATGATGTAGTCTACGATGGAACGCGCCAGCCCAGTGTACCGATTCACTCGTGCATTACGAATGATTATCGGTAAGAAGGTGGCAGTAGGTTAGAAACCTTAAAGGATGCATGGTGTCACCAGACATCGCACCGGAACACAGCAAGGCTGCTTGACGGTGTGGCTTTGTCTGGTGGGTGGTCATTAACCACGGCCGAAGCCTACCACCAGTTGATTGTCACCTAATTTTTTAGTTTTATGCTCTAATACGAGTATTCTTACTTTTTAGTAGTTTCGAGTATTTCATTATATTAAAAACTAAAAGCGAGCCCACATAGAGCAATGTTAACTAAAGTAGGAGTTAAATGAAACTTCTCATCATTTTTGTCTAACTTCACAAGGGTAAAAAAATAGGGAAAAAACATAATTGAGTACCACTTGTTACCATGTAAAGCCTACTTAGACGTGATAGTTTTCCCTTTAAATTCATGATAAATACTACTATAGATAAACCGTTTAACTCGCGTATCGTCTATCGCCAAGATTCTGACTCCTCAAGCTGCGCAAACAGCGTTATGGATATCAGTGACGAATAGTCTTACATTACTTTTTCTGTAGTTAAATAGTTCTTTAAGAGATTTAATTAATGTTTCATGAATTTGTACCTCAGATGGCGATACGCGAGTTAAACGGTCGGTCTATAGCGTGAATTTTTTACACATCTGGAAACTTTCGGCTTAGCTGTTGCTGGCAGAGGTGGAGGAGACACTTGACTGACTAAAATTACAGCTTTAAAGTTTAACATTTCGTGAATTAAACTGTATCTCAAATTACAGCTCTGACGACCTCGGTAGTCGTGCGGTATAAGCCAATTGAGCTATACTGTGCCCGGGAGGTCGCGGGTTCGATTCGGACAATATTTGTGTAACAATAAAAATTTGTTTCGGTATCTGGTTGGTTGAGGGACTATGCTTAGTGCCTCGGAGTGCACGTTAAATTTATCTATGTCAGTCGTTACTTGTAGTCAGAAGCCAATATAATCTGACACCTGGTCTAACCATCTCGGCTACTGGTTCCCTATGGGCTTCGATGTTTGATGGCAGTCGCTCGTGTTTCTGGTAGCTAGCCGCATCAGGTTAGACTGGGAGCCGACCCCAATAGAAATGGGAAAAAGGCGATCTCAAATTACAGCTGTGTAGTACCAAGCGTTCTGAAGTTAGTCCGTGGACGGATGGACATAGCGAGATTATAAGGATTCCTAGTTTTCTACGGAACCCTAAAAAATGTGGGGCTGTCTTAAATGTCTTGCGTATTGCTCTTGACAGTGTGTTTTATGCGCTGTATAATCCTGCAATAAGGGTCATTTACGCCTCCCTACCAAGTGATAACTTAGAAGCGACAGCGAACGACCAAAAATTATTGCACTAGTTCTTATGTGGTAAGTGTCAGGATAAATTTTAAATATAGTAGGCAAACATTTTCGATCGTCTTTTGTAATGATGAATTTAAATGAAAAACAGTTGAATATTCTTTTATAAGACAAAATGTCTAATCTAAATAATAATAATAATAATATATGTCTAATCATGGTATCTCTATGGGCCTCTAGACAAATTACATAGCGAAACAATAACGAAAAGAGCAAAATGTATGATAATGACATAAGATTTCCCCGTAACATTTCGACAGTTTGTTCTTTTCGAACTTTCGTATTCGCTACGTAATTTGTCTAGGGGCCCAAGGCCTGGTTTTGGTGTTTTAGAATTTGGTGCACTCTGTCTCAATTCAAATCCAAGTTAATAGAACGTGCTTGCCCAATATTCACGAGTGAATCGGGTAGGCGAATATTTCTCGCTAATGATTTTCGGTGAGAAGGTGGCAGTAGAATGAGGCTCCATGGTTATTTACCATGAACAAGAAACAATGCCGATCCACACTCTTATAAGGTGTCACCAAACATCGCATCGCACCGGAACAGCTCGGCCTTGCTAGTGCGGTTTTGTCTGGTGGGTTGTCACTAACCACGGCTGAAACCTTTCACCAATGATTACAAATTGTTAAAAATATTAGTCACCTGATTTGCACCACCCGAGAATCAAGTGTGGAGATTCAGATCAAAGGTGCACTTCTAAGGACGAAGGTGACTCAGTTCCTATTTCAAACTGCTACCAAAAATTTTGTAAGTATAGATATACCCCCGTATTTATAAAACTGCTTATAAACTCATTATAGCTAAAATAGGTTTATAATTCGTTTGTCTTTGTCTGATATGTTAACATTTATACTAGAAAGAAAGAGACAAGTCCATTTTAACTATAAAGTTTCATATGAGTTTTATGAATAAGGCCAATAATATTTATGTATTTTATGAGTATTTTTATAAGCTATATTAGAAACTAGCGGCGCGCCCCAGCTTCGCCCGGGTAGCTTCAGCCCACCCAACAAATTACAAAAAATGTGATAAATAAAGAACCGCTCAACCGATTTTGTGCAAACTTCACATAAACCATCATCTACTAAATAGTCCGAACAATGCCTAAACATTTGGTTTGAATAGGTAAGCCCGTTTTTGAGTTATAAAATTACAACGAAAAGTGGCATTGACTTTTATATAAATAGATGTTTTTTCGCCCGACCCGGGAGATTCTACCACTGACTTTAAGGCAGGTTTTGTTATGTCATTAGGCTTTAAAAATAAATCTCAGTATCTCCATTCATCACCCTCTTTTTAGCTTTTGCTTCCGTAAGTAATCTCTACACAAAAACTGTGACATTACCCCGCGTATCTGTATGGGAGTGGCAGAGATGTCACATTGACTAATGTATGCGAACACTGCCCTCTAGCGGCTCTGAATATATCGTTCTAATAGATTTTAGGAAGCTTAAATATTCTATGGTAGTTTTTTTATGATGGTAGGTTATAAATGATTGTTGGTGGTTTTTTGAGTAGTTTGTATTAGGAAAGCAGAATCAGGGACACAGATGAAATATACTGATAAAGATTGATAAAGGATAACTTGAGTCTGAGAAAGAACCTGAATCTCGTTGCAGTAAAGTTTACGTCTAAGTGCAAAATAGTATTTTTGTAATTGCTTAACTGTCCTTACTAGTGTAAAGCGGTCGCGTGACGCGAACTTGACGCGAGCGTACCTATCTGACAGCGATTGTCAAAATTACGAGAATAGAGTACGAAAAAGGCTGTTTTGATCGAAACTTAACTGCAACTGCACTGCAACTAAACTTATTTAATTACGTGAATTAGCCTATTGAAAATAGTAATCAGCTCATAGATGATGCTAATAAAGATTATGAAAAGGTAAGATGATCAGAAAATTGATGAAACTGATATAAAACCTGACCTAACACCTCCCATAATCACAAATTCTCTCAAATCTCAAAGTCTCTGGGAGTTGATATATATACATATACAAACGCTTACGACTTTAAATAATGTAAGTAGCTAATCAAAACTTACAAAATTCTTACTTGCTTTTCACGCCGCAGGTCGTGGGTTCGATTCCCACCCGAGACAAACATTAATGATGAACATTTGTGGTTGGGTCGAGGCTGGGTGTAAATATCTATTATATGTATATATTTACAAAAGAAAAGTATTATATGTATAGTATATACCAGTTATCTGGTTTCCATAACACAAGCTCTGCTTAGCTTGGGACCAGATGACCGTGTGTGTTAATGTCCCAAAAATATTTATTTTATTTATTTATTTATATTCTAGAACCGGCTTTAGATTTCTGTAAAAAGACTCCATTCTACACGTAAAAGAAACTATCGAATAACGTTACTATTGATATGTTTTTATTACATTGCCTGCTACACTAAGTCTAACATACAGTTAAGCTCACAAAAACAAGCATGCATGTTACTTCAAGGAAAAATAACACAATAAATTATTTTAATAGTAGAGGTGAACATACGATACTAATATTTTATTCCTCGGAGCCGTAGTTTATGATAAATCGATATGGTTTTAAATTAAAAACCATGTTTATTCCTAGTTTATGGTTTAAACCGTTAGAGGGAAATGAAATCTCAGTATAAATTTCGAGAAGTTTCCGTTAAACATTTTTCTTTGCTGTGTAGATTGGAATTGAAAATATATGGGCACAATTTTTAATAATTAATGCTTAAGACACATGTCATAGTGACATGCTGGCTTCTTCACAATGTTTTTCTTAACCATAAAAGCGGTAAAGTTAAACAAATAGCACAAAACATTGAAATGAAATGAAAATATGCTTTATTTTTTTTGAGACACGAGTCTAGTTACATAAAAATAGTCCATTTTCTTTTCCTACCGTGCGTTGAATGACCGGCAACTACTGAGAAACACTAAAAATCTATCGGTGGTCTTCTCTGGACTGGCTTGGTGGCATAGTGGTTAATGACCCTGACTGCTAAGCCGAAGGTCGTGAGTTCATTTCCCTCCCAGGACAAATCTTTGTGTAATTATTTTATGTCTGGATGTAATTTGTCTTTAATATGTATTATATGTATTTACAAAAAATATAATAAGTAGTATATCCATCCCTGGTACCCATAACACAAGCTTACATAATTGCTAAATTTGAGACTAGGTTGCGCTGTGTGTATGTGTGAAAATATTATAAAATAAAATCACTTCATAGTATAAAACAAAGTCGCTTTTTCTGTCCCTATGCCCCTATGTATGATTAGATCTTTAAAACTACACAACGGATTTTGATGCGGTTTTTTTTTTAATAGATAGAGTGATTCCAGAGGAAGGTTTATAAGTATAACCCATTGCACCCGTGCGAAGCTGGGGCGAGTCGCTAGTATTATATAAAAATATTTAATCCTGTTTCTCTGTACAAACTTTGGAACCCCGTTTCACCCCCGTAAAGGGCGAGTTTTGAAAAATCCTTTCTTAGTGCACCCTTAGACCCCATAAGGAACCTATGTGCCAAATATGGAGTCTCCAGACTCAGCGGTTTGGGCTCTGCGTTGATATGTCAGTCAGTCAGTCAGTTTCTTCTTTTATATATATAGATTTATTTATTACCAAAAGTAATTGATAACTATAAAAACGTCGGGATCTGAAATCTAAAATAAACCACGATAAAATCCGTTAAAAAGTAGTTTTATTTCAATGATACATAAAAATTTTAAAACAAAGCGGGAATGTTGCGACCCATTATTTTATTTTGATGGTACCGGGTCGCGATCCGATAAATGGGTATCGCTGCTCTATGCTCAAGAAAACACCAGTAAACACAACCACAATCAATTTATTCCTCCACTAAATCTTAGATCAATTCAAGTTCTACTTAATTTGAGGCAACACGTGAAAGGCTGTACCCACGCACATTTGTCACACATGTAAAACAATTCACATCTACACAAAAATATACCCTATTATTACATCCCAAGGTGCGATTTGCAATGTAGTTTTTTTGGTGAAATTCAAATTTCGTTCGCTTAGCTACATCTGTTGTACGAAACGAAATTAATATAATATTTACGTTTCAAATTCCGTGTCATTTGTATCATTTAGATGGATTATTTGCGGTAGGTATAATTAAGTTTTGTGGAATTACATTTAATAGCATTTAATATTACGCATCCCTATTTAATGATATCTTAGTAAAGAGATGAGAATATAATTATTATGAGTCTAGGCTCAAATCTTACTCGAGGGTAACTTTACTCTAAATATTATAATGTTTTTACGTATGCAAACAATTGTGATTAATAAGTTTGGACGTCGGACAAGTAGGGGTACGGCTATGCGCCACCGTTATATAGTGGAAATTCCACGTGTACGCACAAAGCGCTTTGCTTCCACTTTCATTGTGCGAACTGCCAAATTGTGGAACTCGCTGCCAGCATCTATTTTTCCCGATAGCTACAATCTGCCGGTCTTCAAGTCACGAGTGAATCGGTATTTACTGGGTAAGCGCGTTCCATCGTAGACTGCATCATTGCTTTACATCAGGCAATATGTGGTCAAGCGCAAGCCTATTCTAAGTTAAAAAAAAACCTCAAGACTTTGAACGTCGGGATACAAAAATCCCAATTAAACCGCGTTAAAAATCCGTTATAAAGTAGTTTTATTTCAATGCATTTATCTATTGATATTTTATTTCACAGATATCCAATTCTGTCAAGTAGTTTTTGCGTGAAAAAATAACAAACATTCATACATTCTTACAAAGATTCACGTTTATAATATTAGTAGGATTTTATTGGCTCTATCAGTATTATTATACAGACCAAAGAAGTAAATAGCCACAATTTTAAGACAATTACACCACGTTCTAGCTCTGTATGTAATTGCATGAACCCCGATCACAATTTGGGGCAATATCACAACATACAAGAACGGTTACAGAAGGTTCACTTATAACAAAACTGAAAACATTCGTCTCTAAAATGTCTCGGAATATGAAAACTTAAATAAACAGCGATTAAATAAATATATTTTATAGAAGATTTATTTTAACATATTTAATATCATCTTTGCGCGTTGTACAGATAATAATTACTTTATCCAATTTCCTCGTAACTAGTTATCCTTAAATAGTGAAATTAATAAATTATTTTTTGTAATATTTAAAATATTTTATAATAATTAATAAATCAATGAACTACTCTAACGTATATTTTAGAATAAGCATCTAAATTAAAGTAGTTGTACACTTTTGAATATTACTACTAGATACCTATTGTTGTTAGTACGAAAAATTTACATGGCCTGGCCTGAAACACAGGTTTAACAAACCTAGATCGGGCTGATCGTTTAATAATATTAGCTAATACCATTTAAACCTGTTACCTTATTTACTCATTTTAGTCATATACACACTAGTTTTTAGTTTTTCATAATACTAACACAATAATCATGTGTACACTAATCCCTAATTATCTAAGCCTTATGCGTTTATGACATTATTTTTTCAATAAATTTAATTTTATTTTTAATTTTTTTAAACATACTGAATACAGATATAAAATTTAATAAAAATCGGTGAAGCCGTTTTGTAACAGTTTGGTTACAAACACCGCGACGCGAGAAATTTATATATTAGATAATAATAAAAAATATAATTATTTAGAAAAATGTTTATAATACAGAGTTATATAACGTGTAGTAAGTAACATTATTATTTGTTTAGAGCAGGCTTCTTTTCCAAAACTCGACGTCAGATATGCGCCTATTTTGCAGTGATTGAACTAGCGCTACTTATGCCAGTGGCAATGTGAATGATGCTATAAGCATTAACTGATACAACAGTACCCTTAGTATGAGTTGTCTATACGAAAAAAGTTTTAATTCATAATTCATTTATTGCGCCACAACATTACATTACATAATAGGCATGTCAGAATACAATATAATAAAATCAATAAAATAAAATCTTAATAATTAGAAACTCAAAATGTCAATTAAAATAAAATTACAATAATTTATCAATGTCTAATAATTATAAATAAAAATCGAATAAAACTAATAAAAGAGAAAAAAAAATTGGTTGCCTGTAAATTCGGTATACGGGCGAAAGTTTTACGTGACAACGACTTTGAGTGGTAAAATAATTTTAATGTGAATATTCATTCGTATAGTAGGAAGAAGGATGAAACATAGTTGAGTGGGAGAGAGACGCAAGGCATTCGGCGGGCCTCTCTCTCGTTCGGTGACTCATCGTAACGTTACCGAGCGTTACACTTTTTCATAAGTGCCTCCCAGCCGCAACCTCATTTTAGACGTTGTCACGTCAAAACAATTATAGAAACAATCGCAATTAATAATAGAATCGTTACTAAAAAAAAAATTATAAAAAATGACAAAATAAATCTAATTAAGTTTTCGAAAACTATCATGAACCTGTCAAGTTAATTAGTTATAATGCACATAACTTTGCAAACTATTTTGCCTGTTCTATTTAATAGATAAAAAGATAAAGTAAAAATAACGTGGATTGACAACGTTATTTTATTTCTAGCTTTACTTTACCTTTTTAATAAACGTTTTGAACGAAAAAAAATAATATCTAAACGAATTTTGACAGGTTTAAAATAAAATTCGAACACTTTTTTTCGTATTGACGAACTTGTATTAAGGGTACTGGAAGTCACGGCAAGCCGGCGAAAGCGTAGTATCGTAGTTGCTATTTGAACACAAAAGGTTTGTTGGCGTATCCACAGTGTGACTTCTGAATTAAGTTATATTGTGGCATCCAGGGTAGACACACATAAATTACAACCTTTTATTCGGTCCCGATTGGTGCTACTGCTATCATTATACCCCCGCCGTATTACTGTATATTGAAATATTACCTTTATTAATGAAACGGGTAATAATACGGAATCATGTGGGGTGGATGTCGACGCCTTGCCATCTGTTTTCGTGGAAAAACAAAAATAGTAAAAATATAACCAGAATTGTGGCGGAGATGTTATTATAAGTTTGTAATATCGTTATTAACATGATAATTTGAATTGATGGACGTTTGTTTGTTAGTTATCAAGAATATCAAAACAAAATATACATTTAGTTTCAGCCAAAAAATTAGTTTCGGTTACAGTTTCGCTTCAACAAAAAGTGCCGAAACTTTCGGCGCACCGAAACTTAGTATTTACGAATTGTACCGCCTAGTCGATAGTCGGTCGCCTAAATTTACGGCTGACAAGCTCTGGGTTCATTGCAATGGACTGCGTTAACGCGATAGCCGCCGTCTGTAAGTTGTATAAGTTGTTTTTCGCCAACAATAACATCATCACAGTCTGAGATATTTTCGCACACCGCTGCTGCCTGTCGAATATTGTAGCTGTCTGATAAACACTCATACAACAACTGCGATATCTGCCAAAGAAATGTTTTCTAACTTTTCCTTTATCATTAATTCCTTCGTCGTTTGACACACCTATATTAAATGACATAAAATCTATTAAACTACTAAACTACTTTACCTACAGAGAGATCTATAGTAGCACTAAAGCAACCCGAATCAAATTGTCCTCTAAATCTAACAAAAGGCGAAATTGGTCAAAAGCGTTCAATTCAAAGGCATTCAAATAAACCGTTAAACCTCTCCAAACTAGTTTACTTTGGAAGTTCGTCAAAAACCGCATTAATGGAGCACCCTTTGCCTTCACGGTTGTTTGAACACCCCGTAGCTCATGGGGGCTGCGCATCAGTTTACGAAAAGTGTCGGGAGCAGGTAGCAGTTTTAATTTAGTAGGTAGCCCATCGGTTTTGGGGTTCTGTAGCGTAATTTACATTACAAGTAAAAATAGAAAATACGATGAAACGCGCTTACTCAGCTAATTCATCGTGACTTGAAGACAGGCAGATTGTAGCTATCGGGAAACAGAGATGCCGGTAGGGAATTCAACAAAGTGACAGTTCGCACAATAAAAATGGAAGAAAAGAGTTTTATGCGTACCCATGGAATTTCCACCATATATCGATAGCGCACACGCGTACCCCTACTTGTCCGATGATAGAACGGAGATGGGGTATAAGATTATGTAATTCCAACGCACACTCTCCGAAATGTATCCGATAGAAGACCGTAAGACTAGCAACTTTGCGGCAATGCTGGGCCTTACAACTTAGTCTTGAAGAGAGGTTTGTTGTCAATGAGCCGCTCGCCTTTCTTCTGTCATTGTGAAGGGTAGGGTTTATGGTAAAACTAAAAATAGGATCTATAAAGGACGTAAAATAAGTCTACTGCCAACAATGGTATAAAGTTGACATTTCTTCATTCAATTACATAAAATCGAAAATCTTTATTCCATTAGAAAGCTCACGAACATTATTGTACAAGATTTTCCTGAAAGCTCTGTTGCTATAAAGCTGTAGACCACGCTTCGTTACTCCACAATCGCGTTAGCTGGAAGCTTTCCGCTAATTCTTGCGAGCTTACCTGACATATTATTTATTTTGTTCAATAATATAGTTATACTTATATGTGACTTAGGTCTATACGCACCTTAGTCACTTACCATAACTACGGGCCGGTGGCGTGGTCAGTAAGATACTTGCTTTTCACGCCGCAGGTCGTGGGTTCGATTCCCACCCGAGACAAACAGTTTTTTAAATATGTCTGTTTGTCTTGTGTCGGGGTGTAATTATCTATATTTAAGTATATATTTACAAAAGAAAAGTATTATATGTAGTATAATATTACCAGTTATCTGGTTTCCATAGTACAAACTCTGCTTAGTTTGGGATCAGATGACCATGTGTGTTCATGTCCCACTATATTAAAGTTATGGTTATATGTAACTTAGGTATAGGAACCTTAGTCACTTACCATAATTGAAATAAAACTATTTTTCAACGAATTTTATCGCCGTTTATTTTATATTTTAAATCCTGACTTTTTTTTCACTTTTTTTTTTATTTAACCAAATAAAATGGTACAATGTTACATAAATATATCTCTTGCCAAACTGTAAAAACAGTTTGTTGGCAAGTAACGCTCAGATAACTTAATTGAAAAACATATTGTACCTACATACATGTTTTTAACAAAATATAAAGAAATTAGTATAAAGTAATTTTTCTTAATGTTATGTATTGCTGTTCAGCAGTATATTTTTTAATTTATTCTTAACACTTTGTATTGACAAATTTTCCTCTAATCTTATTTCATCTATTTTATTAAATATGTTAGGGACCATGTATTTTGTTGTTCTTCTTCCATAGTAGTTAACAGTTTTAGGTTTTACAAGTAGTTTTTGCTTATTCCTCCTTTCACATCTATATTTAATTTTAATTTTAATTTCATTATTTAAGTAAGTACCATACTTACCAGTATAAAGTATAAAAAAAAGTATAAAAATCTTTCGGTTATCGTGGCAAAACATTATCTATCTTATTTTTGCGCAGTCAGATAAAAACTATCCTATGTCCTTTCTCGGGTCTCAAACTATACCATACCCAATTTCATCCAAATCGGTTCAGTAATTTAGGCGTGAAAGCGTAACAGACAGACAGTGAGAGTTACTTTCGCATTTATAATAGTAGGGATTTTATATTCACACACTTCAGTCTTTTCAGACTTCACGGTCATTGGAAGTAAAAATAAAAATATGTTGTCGGGAGTTTTATAAATAGTGTATTCTTGTTGCTAAAGTTATATGGGGTAAGTAGTGCTTAGTACAATGACATGTTGAAGATAAACCAAGATTTATAGCTACGCCTCAACAAAGCCTTTAGTTAGAAAGCCACACAATTTGTGAGCAAGGATGTGTTACTCGTATTTAGTCAAGCAGTGTGAATTTAGGTCCAATTTTGTTGTTTAAAATTAAATAAAACTACAAATTCTTGTTGTTGCAAAAGCGATGGTTAAGCTATCGATAGTTGACCTTGAAAAATTGTCGATAGCGCGAATAGTCCTATCGAAATGTTGCAATGTCTATTGGTAGAGTATCTGGCACAATCGTGTAAGCTGTTTTTTGTAGCGGATTTTGTCTGGTCAGTCCATAGGTGACCTGCTGCATGATCTGGTTCTCTCCACCTTTCCCTGCACAACCAGCCGCTCAATGGAGTCCTTATCTCGCCTAGAGATGTGTCCGAAATACTGTAGTATGCGCAACTGTGTGATTTGGACTAATTATAGTATTGCATCAAAATAGTCGGTACTATCGAAATAATCGATATTATTGCCAAGCGTCCATTCGATATTGATACTATCGATAGTGTTCGTACTACTATCGATCTCAAACAATAGTATTACTTATTTCTAATAATCAATACTATCGATGGTACGGATAGTGTCGTTGACTATCGATAGATTGTGTCCAGTTCGACCGCGCGGCCATAGCGTTTTTTTTTAAAAAAAACCATGTCAATTTTTTGTAAAAATTTGTCAAAGTTGATTCCCAAAACCATAAATTTGTCAAAGATACGGTTAAAAAGTTATAAGGGTTTGAACATGGCCGCGCCATTGAAACGCGGCGAACCGCGCGGCCACTGAGATCTTTAAAACTAAGCCTTGTAGAGACCTGAAATTTACGCAAATGCAAGATTTAATTTGTAAAAAATTTGTAAAAATATAAAAAAAATACTCAGGTTTATAGTTTAAGAGCTATAACACTAAAACCGAATGGCCGCGCCATTGAAACGGTGGAGAAAACGCTATCGCCTGTATCTCGCTGAAAAAAAATCGCAGAGGTGTGTAGTTTATTGTAATTACCCAGATTTGAATTTGTCGAAACTAGGAAAAATACAACAAAAATTCCTAGGTTTATATTTCAGGAGCTATAAGACTAAAACGATATGGCCACGCCATCGAAACGGTGAATAAAACGTTATTTCGCCTGTATCTCGCTGAAAAAGCATCGCAGAGGTCTGGAGTTTTTTGTAATACCTAGATTTTAATTTGTCAAAACTAGTAAAAATACAATAAAAATTCTTAAGGTTATATTTCAGAAGCTGTAGAACATTATCAGTATGTGGTGCGATAGGGTGACCATGTCTTATTGTTTACAGAATACTTTCTACTTATTGTTACAGAAATTATAATTCAAGGATTCTAAATAAAATTAAAATGAAACCATAAATATAAAAACAATTATGTTTATTGCTTGAAAAGTCAATAATACAGTTACAGTCCGCGTGGACTTACGAAAAACTAGCCCTAAGATTGGTTTAAATGACGCAACTCCGCCCCTAAGCTATGTGATTGGTAATGCACACTATTGCATCTCACACGCGCCACCCCCGCGCGCCTCCGCAGGTCAGTGCGACGCGTACAGCCGTTAGTACTTATTATTCTGTGGTACAGCGACGTAAGCGTAAGAGTTTCGTTATCAGTGTGTCGTTGTGATGTTAACACGATAAAAAAGTGATCTACTGATTATTAAAATGTTCAGTTCGTGTGTACGGTCATCCATACAAATAAAGAGAGAGCTCTAACATAATCATAAAATATTTAAATGCAACATACCTTAATCACTTCTGCTGAATTGTTTACATAATTTACCGAACTGACGTTACACCACAGTACAACACTTAATCGTAATTACACACGAACTGAACATTTTAATAATCAGTAGATCACTTTTTTATCGTGTTAACATCACAACGACACACTGATAACGAAACTCTTACGCTTACGTCGCTGTACCACAGAATAATAAGTACTAACGGCTGTACGCGTCGCACTGACCTGCGGAGGCGCGCGGGGGTGGCGCGTGTGAGATGCAATAGTGTGCATTACCAATCACATAGCTTAGGGGCGGAGTTGCGTCATTTAAACCAATCTTAGGGCTAGTTTTTCGTAAGTCCACGCGGACTGTAACTGTATTATTGACTTTTCAAGCAATAAACATAATTTTTTTTATATTTATGGTTTCATTTTAATTTTATTTAGAATCCTTGAATTATAATTTCTGTAACAATAAGTAGAAAGTATTCTGTAAACAATAAGACATGGTCACCCTATCGCACCACATACTGATAATGTTCTACAGCTTCTGAAATATAACCTTAAGAATTTTTATTGTATTTTTACTAGTTTTGACAAATTAAAATCTAGGTATTACAAAAAACTCCAGACCTCTGCGATGCTTTTTCAGCGAGATACAGGCGAAATAACGTTTTATTCACCGTTTCGATGGCGTGGCCATATCGTTTTAGTCTTATAGCTCCTGAAATATAAACCTAGGAATTTTTGTTGTATTTTTCCTAGTTTCGACAAATTCAAATCTGGGTAATTACAATAAACTACACACCTCTGCGATTTTTTTTCAGCGAGATACAGGCGATAGCGTTTTCTCCACCGTTTCAATGGCGCGGCCATTCGGTTTTAGTGTTATAGCTCTTAAACTATAAACCTGAGTATTTTTTTTATATTTTTACAAATTTTTTACAAATTAAATCTTGCATTTGCGTAAGTTTCAGGTCTCTACAAGGCTTAGTTTTAAAGATCTCAGTGGCCGCGCGGTTCGCCGCGTTTCAATGGCGCGGCCATGTTCAAACCCTTATAACTTTTTAACCGTATCTTTGACAAATTTATGGTTTTGGGAATCAACTTTGACAAATTTTTACAAAAAATTGACATGGTTTTTTTTAAAAAAAAACGCTATGGCCGCGCGGTCGAACTGGACACGATAGATTAACTGATTTTCAAGGCAATTATAGTATCACAATAATATCGTTAGACTATTGCTATCGCAACAGCGCTTCTATAGATTAACATGCTTAGTATTAACAGAAATGTTTGGTTTTAATTAGCACAATAGCATGTTATTAGAAGTAGCATATTATATTTTCGTACTATTTTAGAAATAAGTATGTATTTAAGAGATAAACCTTACTTAGTAAACCACATATTTTTTAGTAGATAAAGAAAATAATAATAATTATAGTGGGACATTAATACACACGGCCATCTGATCCCAAACTAAGTATAGCTTGTACTATGGAAACCAGATAACTGGTAATATACTACTTAATATACTTTTTTTTGGAAATACTTAAATATAGATAATTACTTATAGACTTTTCTAATAGGTATAGGTACTTAGAATTTAAGTTGCAGCTCATAGTTTGGAACTGTGCATGTTTAACTGCAATAGGGTTGCCCAGATATTACGTAAGAGACCTAGACGTAGCCGTCGGAAAGTGTGTGAAATTCACCTACGCCTACACCTTCGGGTTATACACGCGTAAGCTTTGAGTGTATTAACTAACCGCAAAGTTACTGCCATAGAAATACAATAGTGAGTTTCACCTCCCTCTACAAACCTGTAAACAGTACCAGAATATCAAAATTCAACAGAATTCACCAACATTTGAGCATCGGGCACAAATTGTCTGCTCGCCGCTCTGATTGGATTACTGCAGGTATGTTTCGTGGTCACGTTAGCTTCTTACACTATACACTGGTACCAATCGCATAGTACAGACGATCAACAACCAAAAGTTTGTGGGCTGAGTCACCTTCGTCTGCGGGAGTGCACCTTTTATCTGCATATACGTGGTCCCCGGGTAGTGCAAATCAAGTGACAGTCAATCAACTGGTAATTATGTTTACCGGTAATTAACTGGTGGTAGGCTTCGGTCGCGTTAGTGGCTAGACCCAAAACGATTTTGTTGAGTGATGTTTATTTAGAAAAAAAGTTGACTTAGTCTATCTATTTATTTTCTAAAACAGGGAAATCGATTATCTTGTATCCATTTTTCTTTAATATATGATAACCCGGGTAATGTCTGCTAGAATTGTAGGTACTACGTGATTCGGGAAAATTTCACCTTCGAAAAAAAAACATTTAAGTACTGTAAAACTTTATAAAAAATTATATATTAAAAAAATTGATTTTGAGTAATCAATTTTTTTTTGAAAAAATCGAGTAATATCAAAATTGATTTTTAACAGAGGTCACATCGCCAATTGTCCGGGAGTGCTTCGTAATTGTTAGACTATTTACAGTATTTAATGAAATAGTGATCTATTAAACTAGTTTTAGATTAAAGGAAAAACTAAGAGAAACGTGCACAGACTACTTAGAGGACCCTACTGGTTGACAAGAGTAATAACTTTTTTTTACTGAGTTATGTACGAGTTATGACCATAGATTATGAATTAAATAAATATTGCTATACAATAATTTGGTTTGTATTTCATTATTTCATCAGTAGTAAAGAGCCGTAATAGCTAGATATGTTAAGCCTAGTCTTAGAAGCCTAGTACGCGATATCAGACTGTTATTGTTATATCTTTGACATCACTAAACGCACTTAATCACATCACAAAAGTGGCAGGCTCATCCTAGCAACTAAACAATTAATTATCTGCTCTAACGCCATGCAATAAGACTCTAATTCCAATAAACAATTAATCAGACATACCTAATCGAATTCTATCATGCTGTGGTTAACAGCGTTTGAACATAATAGAATGTCAACTTTATAGCTCCACAAATAAGGTTGGTTTTTGATTGTGTAGTTAGTTGGATGAGTTGATTCATTATTGAACCAACTTAGACAATGAGGCGGGTGCACAATGTATTGTGTGATGTGAAACGTGGACATCGGTGTTGGGTTTTATAGAACACGTTAAAGTCAAGATAGCTAAACAATGCTTTTATGTGATTGAAAACTAGTCGTAGTTTTACTAAATTTGCTTGATAATACTCGACGAAAAAAATAATTCACAAAGTCACGAAACATAATTTAAAAATAAATTGAAAATAAAATACAAACCGGTGTTCTAGAATTCTATCATATATAATTGAATTATTAACTATTCAATAAAATAAACTGTATTATAATAATGGAAAATATAATAATAATGCAACTGAACAGTCGGGATCCATTATTCGACAGCCAATCTAATTTTTAAATGAATCTTGACAGTTCAGTTTTTATTAAGTTGTAAAATATTCGAAATAAATTATGTACTTAAGCGTGTACCTACTGTAAAACTTGTTATGTTAATGAAAATTAATTGTAAAGATTTTTTTGTCACATACCTAATTACTGCAAACCCAAGCAAAATCAACTCAGAATTCAAGACACTGTGAGTTCAGTTTGCTTAAATCGAAACGCAACTTAAATATTAATGTTTGGAGGTAGTCAGTAATAATTGTGATAATATTTTTGGACATCAAATACCTCAGTCCACCCGTGAACATGAAGTCTGAAAAGGCTTTGAAACGTCGGGATCTAGAATCTAAAATAAACCCCAATAAAATCCGTTAAAAAGTAGTTTTATTTCTATATATTCGGCGTAAATCTAAGACAATACTATACTTACTGCTTTCGTAGATTCTTAATGTATTTAATACATCATGACAATGACAAAAAGAAAACGCCCATTCCCTACAGTCCCCTTAAACAATACTCAAGGGACGATCTCATTTTCACAAAAAAGGGATTTCGTATGAAAAAGTAACGCACAGAGGGTTCCGTGTGTTTTTTACAGTCATCGTGTTACAGACCTTTGTTAAGGCGATTAAGTACCTTTTTTTATAACACAACCCACCACCGCAATCCCGCGATCGCTACTCCTCTAAGCCAGGATCGACAGCAACGCCGTGAAGAGACTCTAGATTTGAAACCGGCCAAGACCCGAGACACCTAAACTGGCTTGGATCGCGTACGAATTCAATTAGAAAGATAATACAAGGAAATGGAAAGTTCAGACAGCACATAGAAAAAATGAACTAAGCACTACGGGTAATGTAATCTAAGGGGACCTATTATTAATGCTGGTTCCAGTACCTAATAATTTTGGCAAAATGTATGAACGAACAAAAATTTAACCTACGGTTAAGTACCAACCAAAAACGGGAATCATAAAAGATTACTCAAAAAAAATTAATTGGAAGACTCACGTAACCATCCCCTTAAAATAAGCCCAGTTTTTGAAAGTAAGTACTGCGAGATTTTCAACTTGATTTCGTATGATTAATTGTAAAAGTTTTAAGGTTAAAAGACAGTAATGGCGGCTTAATTTTGGCGCGCTTTTAATTGACTTTGTATGTTAAAAAAGTGTAGATACTCTTTATTTATTGCCGGTTTAGAAATTAATACTGTTATTATTAATTTTACTTGCTAATGTTTCATTTTTCTAACTGAATACAGTACCATCTATAGTAAAAAACAACGTCACTCATTAACACGGGTCTGCGACTGGTATTGTCCGGGGCGGGAATCGAACCCGCGATATTCCGGGGTACAGTATAGCCTAATCAGACGGCTTACACCGCTCGACTACAGAGGTTATCCAGGAGGTCGTCGAGTTATTCACGGACACCAAGTCTTCAATTTTATGTCACTACTCTATCTACTCTAGAATCGATTGCGACGCAGCAATATTTGTACAAACCAATGTAAACCATTTAAAGCATCCCTAAAATTAATTCACAAAACCCCATAGATAACCCAATTATACCCCCTAGTGGTGAAATCAAACACTAATTGAACAATGACGTCACAAAGCAATCGGATTATCAAATTATGTTTTTTGTGTTTCTATTATTGAGTTATTTTGTGTGGTTGTGGTGTTTGAGGGGTTGTGACGGGCACATGTGTCACTGTTATGGTAGATATGTTATTATTTGAAAGGGGGTATACTTTGGACATGACATTCGACATATGACATCCACCAACTCGTTTTTGGTCGCCATCTCTTATATTAATGGCAATATAGTGGGACATTAACACATACGGCAATCCTGATCCCAAACTAAGCAGAGCTTGTACTATGGAAACCAGATAACTGTTAATATACTAGGTATAATACTTTTCTTCTGTAAATACATACATAAATATAGATAATTACACCCAGACTCGAGACAAACAGACGTGTTCATCACACAAATGTCAGACTTGTGTAAGATAGTTGTGAGAAGACCTGTGCCCAGCAGTGGGGTACTAAGAAGGGTTGACGTGAACTTTGCAACTTATAAATTACGTTTGCAAGTTAAGCCTATTTTAACTGTGAGTGATTAAAGTTTAAATTTAAACTGTCTTCAAGTCATATCACAAGTGAATCGGTATTTACTGTGTAAGCGCGTTTCATCGTTGACTCTATCTTTGTTTAAAAACAGGCAAGTTGTGGTAAACTGCAAGCCTATTATAGAATAAAAAAATTACTTCTTTTGAGATTCGTAATCGAACCTAGATCTTTGCAACTTGTGGCAATTACAATACAACCATAACGAGACAGTCAACCATACCACGCCATCCCATACCTCACTTCAACCCTTTTCAGTGTCCCACTGCTGGCCACTTGTTTTCTCTCAACAGTCTTACGAATTGAGAGAGTTTAGGCATTAATCCATACAAACTAGCCAAGGGCGAGTTGGTGGATGTTACATGTCCTCAAATAATTAGCTCTTAGCCCTTTGTCCAGTAGTGGGATACTAAAAGGTTCGACGACTTAGACTTGTGCCCAATGAACAGCAATAGGCTCACCGCCTATTACGTATCAAATCTAAATACCTTATATTCATCTCTGCCTACCCCTACGGAGAATACAGGAGTGATAACATAACCAAGAGAACTATCCGGTAAACTGTCTGTTATAGTTAACCGTTGAAAATACTGATTTATGATCTTGACTGTACCTACCTTTATCTATTTGGCTTTATGTAAGTATTTATATGGGTAGCAATGTGAGGTATTGCTGTGGTTGAATGGGTTAATTTAGACTTACCTACATACAATTATGGCGAAGAAACTATGTTATGTAGCAGTGGGGCAACGGTATGGACTTCGCATAAGATTTATACGGTCACTAGCTTCCGCCCGCGGCTTTCCCCCTCGAAATTGATCTTACTAATCTTGTTTCTCCGTACAAACTTTGGAACCCCGTTTCACCACCTTAAAGGGTGAGTTTTGAAAAATCCTTTCTTAGTGCACCCTTAAACCCCAGAAGAAACCTATGTGCCAAATTCGGAGTCTCCAGACCCAGCGGTTTGGGCTCTGCGTTGATA
This sequence comes from Meganola albula, assembly GCA_936450015.1. Taxonomy (NCBI): domain Eukaryota; kingdom Metazoa; phylum Arthropoda; class Insecta; order Lepidoptera; family Nolidae; genus Meganola; species Meganola albula. Next base: position 688,845 of record OW388159.1, read on the forward strand.
TGTCAGTCAGTCAGTCAGTTTCTTCTTTTATATATTTAGATTAGATTCGATTCCCAGTCGTGCCCACACATCTTTGTGTGAATTGTTTTATCACCGCTGCTCAATATCGGTGAAGGAAAACATCGTGAGGAAACGCCGTCTAAGAATTAATCATTCGAGGATATGTGACATCCACAAGTCCGCACTTGGCAACTCCAAAGATAGTTGAGAGAAGACCCGTACCCAGCAGTGGGACACTAAAAGGGTTGAAGTGACTCAACGTTTGCGCACATGTTAAAAGGAGATGTATTTAAGAATCCCACTGTACTACACACTTGGTGTATATCAATGCAAGACCACACAGTGGGTCGTTACAGCTTCATCACTGAACAAACAACGGAGAGCAATTACCTCGGGTTAGTAACCAATTTAGATTGCAAATTAGTCACTCTCAGGCATACCTAACTACTCAGGCGCTTCCAATTTAAAAAACTTAACAATTTTATACTTGTCTTATTACCTATATTGTTAAAATTTACAATGAGCTCCAAGTTTAAACTATATTTTGCAAAGTATTGTCTTAGATTTACGCGAATATCACACAATAATGTTTGTTTGTTTCTCATAACGGTTGTCAGTAATAATTGTAATTAATATTTTTGGACGTAAAATACCTCAGTCCACCCGTGAACATGAAGTCTGAAAAGACTTTGAAACGTAGGGATCCAATATCTAAAATAAACCGCGATAAAACCCTTAAAAAAGTAGTTATATTTCAATACATTTTGCAACAAAAGCTGTCGGAGACAAATTTAAAAATTAAAGATACGACTACATTTAAAAACTGCTTATTTATTATTTTTAATTACATTCATACAAAAATATTTTTGTAATCTCTTTTTGAAACCCTTCATTTTGATACCCGACTCAATAGGTCTGGCTATAAACGAAATATTGACTACCAACATTGGAGCAAAAAAATTAGATATTTTACTTTTTTATATAAAGCCTACATATGAACACTTTGGTTATTGTGAAAAATCTAGTGACACCTTGGTTTTCGCAATCCATTCAGCTGTTTGGGAGAAAAGAAAAAGTACGAAGCAATAAAGAGATTTATAAACATACATACATATATCGGCTAGCTCATAGAACCACGATCACCAGATACACCTCAATACCTTTGCATCTCGATGGGACACAAAATAACACCACAGAAAGCTAATCAATATCTCTGCCAATGATTACAGCACCTCCTTAATCACAATTATTCACAATATGTTTGGAGATAGATTTCTTTTTTGTGCGGACAAATTCGGTTTGCACACACCACGTGCTCACCCAACCGACCTCATAGACACTGTCCGCTTATGTAACAATGACAATCACACACAAGCAACCTTAGTAAGTTTGACGTCTTGTAAGTTTGACAACTGACAGACCTTATGAAAAATGACTAAAGTGACACCTAACCGTCTGTTTAGGCAACAGCTTGCTACGTTTATAGGTTACGTGCTACGACACATACATAAAAGATACGCGCGTTGCAGACACTTCTAAAAATAATATATGAATGTCTTAACTTAAATAAATGTCATCTTACACTAATTTAGAATTAATCAGCTTTTGTTTTGTGTTGTTTTTGTTTGAAATACGTATCCTTCATGAATGAGTGAATACTTCTTACGTATTCTTCAACTGCGAAAGTCTGAAATATCTTTCAAAACTTGTACTTTCTATAAACAAAAGCTAAATTGAGTTCAAAAGTGTGGTTAATCCCTTAGTAGAGGCGTTTTATCTAACGAATTCAGAGAGTTTACGCCTTAATCCTTACACGCTGGTGAATCGCGGGTTGGTGGATGTCTCATGTCCTCGAATGATTAGTTCATGTGGGTTTCCTCACTATATTTTATCCACCAATACTGAGCAGCGGCAATGATGATTACAGGAGTTACTTTGCGGAAATCCATTGTTGAAAATTACGTTAAAATCTGAATAACATAATAAACATTATACTAATGAATACGAAAGTTGAGTCGTTAACATAGCAGAAATATGCAATTCCAAATTTAAGTGTAATTCGAGGATAAATGGCTGTCCTCGCCCGTATCACGAATAGGAATTAAAAATAGCCCGCCAAATGTGGGTTATAGTCACCCATACTGCAATATTATGCATCAATTATGCTATACATACTGTTATTAAATGGTTACTGTTTGCTCCCAAGCAAACCATAGACTATGTTTATTATAGCTCTGGCTTAACACATTGGGTCATTGAGTCTAACAAGGTGTGTGCCAGTCACCATTTAACTATTGCACAGGAAACACGTTCTTAATCTAAGTTAACTTATAACCATTTTCCCTTTTTAATACAGTCCTTATGCAGTTTTATTTAGCACCTGGAACCAGTGCTGCACAGATACGCATATTTAACAGTAAAATACATATATCAAATGTAAAAATAATTGAAAAATATTTTTTATTAAAAATATTCTGATTAATTTAAATGTCTCTTTTGAAGTTCTTTCATTTGATACACATATTGTAGGGGTTGATAAGAAAACGATAAGTCGCCATTTTGTACCGTCCGCCATATTGGATTCAAAATGGCGACATTTATAAAATCGTGTATTGTCATCAAAACTAGACGTGAATGCAAATTTAAAAATGCAAAATATTGATTGCAGGACATACATGTGAAGTTAACTAAAAGGTTTATTGGAACGAAGTTCCTTATCGCGCGTTGTGAAAGGGGGCTAGACGGAAAAAATTCTAACGAAAAGTTGTCACGACACTTTTTGCTATATTAAGCTATTGTAAGCTGTGCGGCGTGCGCATGTTTCTCTGTCTGTCTGTCTGTCTCTCTCTCTCTCTCTCTCTCTCTCTCTAGAGATAGAAAAAAAAATAAAAAAAAATATTATTATAGCTTAAAAAAAAAATATTACAATTCCTTCACTAATTAATCGAAAGGAACTTCGTTCCATCCGGGTGTCCCTTGACACATCTCAAGTTTTTATTAATTAAAAACACATACACCGTGTGTCGGTTTTAATAAATCCATACAAAAATAATTAAGTTTAGATTGAAAATCGTCTAAGCTGTTGCACATAAGTTGTACATCAAGCATAAAGATGTCTAAAGGCTGTTTGTTTCGAAGTAAGCGAGTCTGAATGCTCTTAATTCAGTTAAAACTTGGCACGAGAATATCCAGTGTTTCTTTGTCTATTCGCGTGGCCATTCTACCAGCATAATTGGGAACATTACTGATGGATTTAATTCAAGAATTTAGCTTCTACCGGAGTATTGTATTGTTTTAAATCTTAAACGATCTGAAAACGGAAGGTTTATTTAAATATAGGTATTTATATGTATCTTGTAGATTATTCGAAAGTAATGTAAGTAATAATAACATTTTTAAACGTAATTGAAAAGCCGAGGTAAAGTATTGTATGACGTCACGTTCATGGAATAATATTTAGTGAATCACTACATAGTATAAAACAAAGTCGCTTTCTCTGTCCCTATATCCCTATGTATGTTTAAATCTTTAAAACTCCGCAACCGATTTTCTTGCGGTGTTTTTTATCATATAGAGTGATTCAAGAGGAAGGTTTATGTATGCTTAATATAGTAGAGAAACACTGATAATTTTAGAGCTTTCTGTTGTGATGTCGTAAATTAACACATTTTTTGCGCTTACATTGCAAACGCTGGCTAAACCCTACGAGATATATCAAAATAATGTACTACAGTATTACAGACCTTCAAAAGGTCAACAAGAAGCCGTGCGAAGCCGGTGCGGGTCGCTAGTATAACATAATCTAAGAGCATTTAACACAGAAGGATTTTACATTTAACATACGCAAATTCTAGTAATGAATTGTTTCTGCTAGTTTTTGGGGGAGGTGAGGTAACCACGTACAGCACACATGTAAAGGTTGAAGCGTCTTCACAAATGCACAAGAAAATGAAAGCTACACACAAACACGAAACATGAACAGTTTATGCATACAAACGGCAGAGGGGAACACTTGTCATACAAGTTCAGTGTTAAATTTTCTTAGTAACGTAACAACTCCCACTCGACTTTAGTGCGTTCAACTTTTAAATTTCTGCGTTCCCTTATTAATATTTATCATAACGAGCAAAGAACGCGCTATTAAATCTCAAATTTTATAACTTTTTCATTATATTAAATTATGCATGTACTTCAAACACGAGGATTGAAATAAAGGCAAAATGAGTAAATAATCTCTAACATAAACAATTAAACGCACAGTGGTCTAACAATATTTTTTCCGATTAAAATATCGCATTAAATCACACCGGCCCGTTGAGCGCGACAAAAAGTTACCACTGTAATTAGGTTTTTGTCCCCACTGTGCAATATTTTATCATTGGCGACCGCATTTTGTAATAATTTTTCAATTAAAATTCATTTTTGTCATAAAAGTCGGATGGCGTGAGGGAATCAGAGTGAATCGGTATTTATTAGGTAGGCGCGTTCCATCGTAGACTGCAACATTGCTTCAGATCAGGCAAGTTGTGGTCAAGCGCAAACCTATTATAGAATAAAAAAAAAAAAAAAAAAATTAAAATCTATATGCACGGGTTAAATTGTTACCTGAACGGTTTAAATTTAACATGGCTTTAATGTCTGTAATTTTAATTAATTTCCTAATAACATTGATATTTATTTTTTGTTAAAACACCAAAACCAAGCTTTGAAATGAAATGAAAACTATTTCTTTTTGAGACGAGTCTACAAAAATATTTTTTTTTCTTACCATGCAGTTAATGACTGACAACTGCCGCGAATCACTGCCAAAAAAACTCGGTAGACGTTTTTTCTTTTTTAAATGAAGTACTTATATCTATTATATTTTGTTACCGTCTTTAGTATTTGCCCGAAGGTATGTATAATATGCAGAGATCAAATAGCACGCATATTCGATCGACAGTGTAGGTCCGATAACTTATTAATCCCATTAATAAGTTATCAGACACTGAGCCTATTTACTGGGCATAAATGTTGAATCATTCTTTAAGTGTTACTATGTTACCATAGATGAACATTTGTGTTTGTGTCGAGTCTGGGTGTAAATATCTATTATAAGTATATATTTACAAAAGAAAAGTATTATATGTATAGTATATACCAGTTATCTGGTTTCCATAACACAAGCTCTGCTTAGCTTGGGACCAGATGACCGTGTGTGTTAATGTCCCAGAATATATATATATATTTAAATCGCCTTAGACTTGTTGCGTCTTTTCAAAGTCGAATCCTACGGCGTCTACCATTTCCAATGACTTTTTAATTGTTATTCGTGTGAATATAGCTACATTTTTGTCATGTGAATTCCATTGTCGGCGAGAAATTTTGATTAGATACGAAATGTAGATATTCAATTTGAAATTATTCTCGCTGGTTTTTTGCGTCCGTTCTCGATGGAAAACATGTGACACATTGTATATTTTTGTATTTATTCCATGCATTTAATCGTTTTTCCTACATCCATCTAAATCTATGGATATATTGATACCGTATATTGTACTATATTTATTCCATGCATTTAATCGTTTTTCCTACATCCATCTATATGAATGGATATATTGATACCATATATTGTACTATATTTATTCCATGCATTCTACTAATTAAACAACTTCTTACTATATTTGAGATTATATCGGTACCGTATATTATTTTTGTATGCACGCTATAAACTGTTAAGTTTGTTGCTTCCTTCTGACCTTGTGTTATATCGATACATACATACATACCTGGGTGTTTTTTGGGAACGGGCTAAAAAACACTTCCGGCGCTTTGGTTGGCTATTTTACATCATTAAATTTATTATGATTTCTATTTACATTGTATTTCGTGTTATTTTATAAGTTGCCAATTAAAAACAGGTTATTTTTAGTTTATTTATTAGGTTTTGGTTTCAAAAACATCTCCAAACGTCATTTTCCTCACATTCCAACTTCGGTAGTTACGACGCAACATGTCTTTACAAAATATTTAATTTTGAATGTAATATATACTAGACTAACAATTTATCGCTTATTAATCAATTTCACATTGTTTAACAACAAGGAACTGATTAACATTAAAATATTTATGAGATAATAATCAATCAAAATTTTGTCACTAAGAAATAGTCATTCCTCGCAACAGTGTTAGTTTAAAAAGATTTCTTAGACAAAATATTTCTGAACGACAGAAACGACGAAGACATAAACACATCCAAGCACATCGTCGAGGAGCCCCTCAACCGTTAGTCGACGCATGCGGAAGAAGCACGCGTACGTTCGTCAGTTGTGATTTTCATCGTTCTCCAAAAATTTTTCACCAAAAATATCATTTGCAACAACAGCTTGATTTCTTCGAAAAAGAACATTAAATATTTTCTCGCTTTTTCTGTATACTATGATTTTAAATTGGGTTCATGTTGTAAAATTAGAGGTGATATATTATGCTCCCAATCAAGCCTGTACATGTTTTATTCTCAATTAGTCGTTTTTCGTAACGTCATTATTACCACCATTGATGTTGCGACGATTGACAATGACATATGTTTCGAATAATGATTTTTAGGTTAACCATAATGATGACAGGTTGTCAAGAATGAGTTTTACTATTGACAACAGAATGGAATGGATTAATTTTTGTATTCTAGGTATTTGTTAGAAAACTGTCAATGGAGGTTTTATATCATGGTATTATTTTCCATGATCATACCTACATTTATTGCAATTTCTACTCTCTACTAAATTTCTTGCAATGAAGTCTATTACGCCAGAAAGAAGTACGAGAAGGGGCTAACAAAGGTTGTGTGCAAATCTCCATAGAGGGCCAAACGACGTAATTTTAGTGATTTCGTATGCAGCAGGAATAAGCCTTGCAGAAAAGGTCATCTCGGCACTCAACACTGCTATAAGATAGGGAATAGAAAACAAACTCAACTTCGCATTACACAAGACCAAAGTGATGCTGTTGACGAGAAAGCTGAAGTTCACCACCTCATCCATACAAATGGCCAGAGCAAGGCTAGAACTAGTAAAGGAGATAAAACTGCTAGGCGTCATAATGGACCACAAGCTCACCCCACATAGTAAAGACGAGTAAAATAGCAACGGACATCTACAAGAAACTAGCGTGCATGGCCTCAACTCCGAGATCACTCGCACAATTTACGTAGCAGTCATCGAACCCATACTGATGTATGCCGCAAAGGTATGTTACAAGGCTACGCAACTGGGAACTGTCAAAAACTACCTTAACGCTATTCAGCGAGGTTAGGTTTAGGTTCAAAGAAACTTTATTCTCAATAAAAACATAATGTCACTTACTTGAGAAAAAAATATATAGTAAAATTACAACGTTCAACTTCACTTCATTTAGATACCTAAAACTACATATTTAAAAAATTAACTCACTCAAATCATTCATTATAACATAGTTCGCACAAAAAGTTTGTAGATCATACAGAAAAATCTCACTGACATCAGCTCTCACTTTTTCTGGACAACTTCCTTTAGATCTTCGGATCCAGGAGGCATGTCATATGAATCTTACAAATAGAGGGATAACATCTGACAACCTGCCACAAGCCTGTTGGAAAGTAAAGAGAAACCAAAAAGCAAACCACATCCAGAAGAAACTCGTAGAAACGGACTATATACTTCTTGAAGATCTCAACCCAGGCTTTGTAGAAAAATACTTAGGAGCCCACACATCACTAACGGAAACAAAATCGAGGATAAAGTCGGTGCCGCCCTCATATGGTGGGAAGAGGGACAGGAGAGGTATAAAGCTACATTTTCCCTACATCTAGCATGCACAGTTTTCCAATCAGAACTCTATGAGCAGTTTAGGGCAACACAAATTATCAAAACCAGTGGAGTACGTTCTATTAGCATCTTGAGCGACTCAAGGTCATCATTAAAACTACTATAAAACCCAAGTGTTGACCACCCACACGCAATGGCCTTCAAAAAGTGGAGTCTATCCAAAAATGGCAGGACCGATACACTACCTCCAGCACAGGGATAGTCACAAGGGAATTTCTACCATCCATCCCCAAAGCGTACAGTTTCACCCGTACGACCAAATGGACCCCAACACAAGTGCAAATACAGACGGGATACGGAGTAATAGCCGAATACTTGTACCGCTTCCAAGAATAGCCCGGCGTGTGAATGCGATCCGGAAAAGGAAGAAACCGATTTGATTGCAAGAGATATGGGGCAGCATGGCAGGACCTAGAATATCTAGTCAACACTAATATAACCCGATCCCGAATGCAAGAAATAATGGCCGTAAACAATATACGGCCAGGATTCCTAAATTAAATTAAAATTCGTCGAAAGAGAATTTAAAGCGGCTATAAAGCGGAACAGTAAGCTACTAGTCGTAGAAACACAAAACAGCTACAACCCTGCTATACAAACTAGCACTGGGAATATCCAATATCTGCTGAATATTTCCGAAAAAGGAGTACCGGGTATAAGGCTGAGGCCCATCCTCTCTTCATGAACAACCTAAGGAAAGGTTTGGCATCAGCTTTTCTAATTCCAAACCAGCAAATAGAGTAGTAGTAACACCCGGCCTCGCCTTTCTCCTGAATGGTAGTAATACAAAGCCAACTATCAAGAGAAAACATCGAATGGCTATGCCCGTACTTAAATTGGAGAACATAGACTATCGCCTGGTAAGTGTAAATAACAAAACATCAATACTTCTCGAAGGCACTCAACACCAGACGCCGTACTCACAGGCGAGGGATATAATGGCACAAATAGGCGAGAGAGCTGATAACACCAACCACACTCCTAGAGTTATCAGTGTGGACACAATGGCAATAGATTTTGATAGAGGAGCAGTCCAAGACCTCTTAGGAACACCACGAGGTAGTCATATACGAAAACGGTGAAATAATAACTTGTACAGTTAATAAATCCAATTCTAAACAATTGTATGTCCTCCTAAAAAGGTTTATACACCGAATAGTTTATTTCCCGCTCTGAATTAAAACATATTACTTACCAACCTACAAAATTTCATTAGAATTGGTCAAGCCATTTCGGCGGAGTTATGTAACAATGTGACACAAGAATTTTATTTATAAGATTATGAAAATTGAGGTTGACGTAAGTTTTAGAAAAGACCATCACATAATATCCATGAATGAAAATCTATTTGGTCAAGGGCTGACACCGACCTCAAAACACCATTTGGTGTATGATTCTTTTTAGGTGGACATATCATAATCATATTTAGAACTGGATTTATTAACTGTATAAATTATTATTATTTAACTCTTTTTTTTAACTTTGGCATATTTAAAGTCGGGTTAATTTTTTAAAGTGCTTTTTTATGATCATAACTTTTTTTAAGTGCCAGTTACAATTTAATTATTTACCACTTAATTGACACAATTTAATTGGTACCCATTCTATGTGTAGATATTTTTTTTATTTTTAAATTGAAAATCAAATTTTGGGTAAATATAAAAAAATCTCGTAAATTTCGGTCATAATATGGGGGCTCCAATTTGATACTTATTGGCCCTATTTCAGCTCCTAACGGACACGTGCAATTACAAGGTACTTGTTTAATAGGGGTATAATGAATTCTTAGGTTACTATTGTTATGACTTAAAATTGAGCAAGTAAAATTAGGCAAGTGATATTTTAATGCGGGGCTTGCTGGTACCAATTCTAAAAAATACTTTGTGCATGAACCGATCCAGGAAAACACGTACTTGTACCTTGAATTATGTTTTTATACACTATCAAAACACTTACATATAGGAAACAACACATGTCACACATACATAGGCGAGCTTAGCTCAAATATGAGTGTATAAAATAATCAAAAAAATAATAAAAACAATTGGCCAGATTGATTAAATTTTTACTGTAACAAGCAAAATGTCCTTTCTGATCAAGAAAAATAGGGATTTATTATTTAAAGATTTGTAAAGCAAAAGAACAAAAAAATAGCGTAGTATATTATAGTATTGTCTTAGATTTACGCGAATATCACACATCAAACGTCGAGATCTAAAATAAACCGCGATAAAATCCGTTAAAAAGTAGTTTTATTTCAATATTATATTATGTTGTAGATTTTTTCAGGTTAAACACCCATTTTTATACTTGTTTGTATTAAGATAAAATGTAGCCTATATATAATAATTTGCTATTTCAATTTTTAATCTATCTCTATTCCAAATTTTATCCGGCCAGTAGTTTTTACGTGAAAGAGTAACAAACATCCACACATCTCCAAACATCCAACATATCCATACAAACTTTTGCATTAATATTAGAAGTAAAGTAATATAATTAATAATAATTACTAAGATATGTATTCAGATTATTTGTGACTGAAATTGCAATTCGCTTCACTGAAAAGTTCTTATTATATTATCAGTTACTTAAAAAATGCAAAAAAGTGTAGGTAATGAATTGCCAATAAATGTCGTGTATGCGTATTCGCTTCTTACGTTTAGCGCGTGCGATGTTTGAAACTTGGAACGAGTGCACAATAGATTAGTCTCCGCCCCCCTCACTTCTGTCACCCGCACGTCTCCTCGGGAAGATGTAGTTTTGTGTGACGCAATTAAATCACACATTAGAATTGATAAAAACTTTTATTATATACAGAAACCACATTATCGGCGTGTTATACGTAAAAAAAATATTGAATATACGCCAAAAATATACGGCGCACAGGCGCGACCTCAAAAATTCGCGCGCCAAGCAGCGGAACTAAAGAATACGGCGAAAAGCACTCCGGTGACAAAATAACGTCCATGCCAATATTTCACCCAGCCATTGTACTAACCTTTACATGACTTCTGGCTGAATTTGAGGGATGGTCAATCTTGCATCCGTATATAAGACGCAACAAGTCAGTCGGACGCAGCATCATCGGTAAAAATCGCCATATATGACGCAACATGTATACCGGGATGTAAATATATATATATATATATATATATATATATATATATATATATATATATATATATATATATATATATATATATATATATATATATATATATATATATATATATTTTTTATTTTTTATAGATCTGGCCAGGCGATCATTATGAAGGCAGTTGATATTTTCCATTTTTGCAGTATTTAGTTACAGTTCATTAACACCAGCCAGAGTGTTGTGTTATGCAGGCGTTATTCAACAAATATTATGAAATAATTCAGTTTAGCAAAATAAACAAATGTCATACTACCGACAAATCACATTATGACACAATTTCCATAATATAACTTTTTGGTACACTTGTGACATTAATAACGCGCACAGTGGGGCGTCAACACCAGACGCCTAACCACAACGCTAAACTGTCACGGTTTAATTCACATTTTATTTCAAACGATGAATCTATGTGTTAAATTCATCACGCTATCGCATTATATGTTAGTTACTGTAAACGTAGAAGGTTTTTATAGTTTATACTATTCTTAGTTGAATATTAAAATGGATTCAATTATTGTTATGGTTTTATTATTTTTCGATAACAAGTACACTTTATATATATTTGTTGTCGGTCATAGTGAGTTTGGACCCGATCAATGTCAACTGTCAAGTATGACAAGTGACATCGCAGAGCTGTTCGACTGAATGAATGAAGAGTTTATGTATAGTTTTATGAATATGTATGTTCTTTGTCTGTATTAACTGTAACCATTTAAATCATTAAATCGCTGGACCCCGTGCGAGTTAGACGTCCGCTGGCGAATCAGTAGATCAAATTACGAGAGCCAAGTAGAGCGGTCGTGTGCGCGGCTAACCCACCTTTTATCATAGTTTTACTTACTGAATCCCCTAGGAACCCATAATAGTTCAATATTGGGTAGGTAGGATAATCTGGGTAATTTAACATTAGATAGGTAAGGCTTAGCAGTGAAACTACTCACTGATTTGGCATAAATAAGTGGGTAAGTTAATATAAAAGACCATCCTGACACTTCACATATTTCTCCGTTCACCGTACCTGCTTCTAGTTTAATTCTGTGTGGGGTTCACCATCCTCCTTCTTGCATATTTTTATAGGTGGTTACTAGTTGAGGTAAGATGTAATTACTTAAAGTGTGTCCGGAATTATGAAAGGCCTTATTCATAGAACTTTTAACGCTTCTGAAGGCTCCCTAAAATACAATTAGATAAAATAAATCTTACTACAGAGTACCTTTAGACGCTGTTTAAGTTTTTATGAATCAAAGAGTAAAATATGTTTGAGATTGTATACATCATTGCAGACGAAATAAAAGTTAGTGGGATGATCTAGATGTATTTGATACAGTGATAAACAGATTTGTTTTGCGGTAGCCTTGGCCTAAGATTGATGTTTTCCAATTAATGTGTCAAATTTTAGTAACAAATTCGAAACAAATTGTTAAGTGCCTGGTGACGGGCACCACCAGGGGACTGCGCTACATAGGTGTTAAGGTTATTAGTTTAAAAAGAGTATAAAAATTGAAATGTAAACTATTTTTGGCAATAACCGCAGGTGTACCAATTAATTAATAAAAAAACGTCACAAAAATACGAATAAAAAAGCGAAAAGTCATAAATCAGTTCAAAATTTAAAAAACACATAAAATTATCACCGGTCTGTACCTATTAAAATACAAGAAGGTACCTACATTCAGCCTTACACAATAGCTACAACTTTAAATGGGCTACCTTATTGCGAAATAATAAAAAAGCATTTATTTAGTAGATGTATGTACCTGTGACAGGCATAGATGGAAATTCGAGTAACGGTTGTTTAAAAAAAGGGGGTAATATTAGCTTTACAAAAATGGAATCTAAAATCGAGTAAATAAGTAAAAATTATATTAAGCTAAAAGAGAATCATTCCACCCACATACGTTTGCTCCCGTACAAAATACAATTAAACATACCGTACCGCACTATTTGTTTTACTAAACAACTAAACAAACAACACACCTTGATAAATAGCTGCTCCGAGATTACCTCGTTGCATCTTAGTTGCTACTCTAATGTCAGACATTTTTGGTAGCTGTAAGGGACATTTTAGTTGTACAATATACATATTTATCGCATTAGATGTGTGTGGTAAATTGTAAATTAGTTATACAAGAGTGGCAGAATGATTTTAGATAGACCTTAATAACCAGAAGTCAAGTCAATAACCGAAAAACCATTTGTAACCAACAATGAATCGGTATAGTGGGCAGGCGCGTCCCATCGTAGACTACATCAGGCAAGTTATAGTCAAGCGCAGGCCTATTTCAGGATAAAAAAATGAGTTTGCATTGAAAAATAACGTTGCTTAACATTGCATCCATTAATCTGCCGCAGCAAAATTTGAACTGCTAATTTTGTCAACTTTAAAATGATAACCTTTAAATTAAAGATCTCTACATATAATTAGAAACCAAAATATGACGATAAAAGTTTTAGGCACAATAAGATTACAACTATGACATAAATTGTTCACCGGACTTTTTCGGTGAGCCGTCCGAGGACGGTCGAACTAATCAAGTACTGTGGCAACTGCCATGAGGGCTCCCCATGTGGGGACGCACCTCATCTCAGGACGTTGCCGGACACTCTAGTTTTAGGGGATCGGGGGGCATTTCGCGTTCGCGCGGTCCGGTCCTGGCCGGAACCGTAATCGACTGGGGATGTATGTACTTACAAAAATATATATTTAAGTAGTAATCAGTTCCTAGTACCCATAACACAAGCAAAATGATTGTTTAATTTAGGACTGGATGGCGCTGTGTGAAAATATTATTATATAATAAAATTTCTTGTCATCATATGAATTTTTCCCTATATCACGAATAATTAATAATTACGAGGCACAACACTGATTCAATTAACTAATAGCAGTGCAGCACAATGTTAAAAATTTACATTTAACAAGCCATAAAGCAGATTAAAGTGGAGTTAAAATTTTCGCAACATGTTCTCGTTAGAAACGTATTAAACTTTTATCCGCACAGTGCGGTGAATCGAGTTAGAAGTTGTCCCAACATGTCCTCTACATCGGCTAGCGTGAGCACTGTGCAGCCCTGATTCAATTTATTGTTTTGAAGAATTAAGGTGATCTCTCTGAATCTCTAACAGAAACACTGTGTGTCTCATAATTTAGAATTACAACATAACACAGCCCCACGCCCGTATTGCCCGCAGGTGTAGGCAGAGGTAAATCACTTCACACTTCAACCCTTTTTAGTGTCCCACTGCTGGGCAAGGGTCTTCTCTCAGCGATCTTATGAGTTGAGAGAGTTTAGGCCTTAATCCACACACGCTGGCCAAATGCGGGTTGGTGGATGTCACATGTCCTTGAATGATTAGTTCTTAGACATGCCGGTTTCCTCACGATGTTTTCCTTCACAGATATTGTGCAGCGAAGATGAAACAATTCACACAAAGATGGGCTCTGGGCACGACCAGGATTCGAACCCTCGACTTTATTTTTCTAAGGTGAGGCCCGTACCGCTGCGCCACCGCTGCTCGGTGAATAAATATCACGAGAGGTAAATACCACCCTCTTTTTACCGGCTATTGCCGTACATGTAGCACTATTCCTAAAAGACTTTTTGCTCGACTCGACTTTAATTTAGTTAATCTGAAATAATTTTATAAGTAGGTATTTGATATCATTGAAGTCAGTGCCGAGTAAATACCATAACTTTACTTTGTGAGAAAGATTGATAAAATCTAATAGGCTTGCGCTTGACCACGACTTGCCTGATGTGAAGCAATGATGCAGTCTACGATGGAACGCGCTTACCCAGTAAATACCGATTCGCTCGTGACTTGAAAACCGGCAGATTATAGCTATCGGGCAACATAGATGCCGGCATCGAATTCCACAATTTGGCAGTTCGCACAAAGAAAGTGGACGCAAAGCGCTTTGTGGAATTTCCACTATATAACGGTGGCGCATAGCCATACCTCTACTTGTCCGATGGAAGAACGGGGATGGGGGAATAAGATTGTGTAATTCCAACGCACACTCTCCGAAGTGTATCCGGTAAAAGACCGAAAGACTTTGATGTGTGTTTTTCGTTGCATGTTATGCACCAAGATCCAGATTTAGTGATGGCATTAGTAGAGCGTGCCGTATAATATCTTTATCTAGCTATTGTTTTACTTGGCACAGACTTCAAATGACATCAAATGCTTATTAAATATTTCTGATAAACTAAATCACAATACGAATTACTTTTCGCTAAGTAAAGGAGAGGTCAAAGTGGGATAGTATTTTAAACACCAATGTGATATACCTCATTGGAAAACTTATTTAATAAGCTATTGGAATTTAACTAAACACGAATTTTCGGAGCACCTGTTTTTGTAAAAAAACTAAAAAAAATTAATAGTAAAACAAAACGCACATTGCCTTTAATTATTCGTTTCGTAATCAGTATAAATATTGCAATCGTGTCAATAATTGCATTGTATTAAAGTACTTATTTCTTGTAATATTATTTTAGCTGCAGTTTAATGTAATTATGACGAAAAATATTTTTTATTTATTTAAACGGTTTTATTTAGCTCACCCCGTTTGTTTTATTTATTATTTATTCTTGGGTCAAATTTAGTAATTCAAATTTCACCCTCTTCCTGTCAACCGATTAATCTGAAATTTTGTATACACTTTGGATTTTGGTGACAATACAATTATGTTTATTCATTATCATTATAAATTCAAGATGGCCGCCGCTACAAAATGGCGGATAATTTATGTTTTATTAATCCCATCAATATGGGTATCAAATGAAAGGGCTCAACAAGCAGAATACAATATACTATAAAAAAATTGAAATCCAAGATGGCGGCCGCTACAAAATGGCGGATAACGTAGGTCTTATCAACGTAGGTTTTATCAATCCCATCAACATGGGTATCAAATGAAAGGGCTCAACAAGCAGAATACAATATAGGTACTATAAAAAATTGAAATCCAAGATCGCGGCCGCTACAAAATGGCGGATAACGTAGGTTTTATCAATCCCATCAACATGGGTATCAAATGAAAGGGCTCAACAAGCAGAATACAATATACTATATAAAATTAAAATCCAAGATGGCGGCCTCTACAAAATGGCGGATAATTTAGGTTTTATCAATCCCATCAACATGGGTATCAAATGAAAGGTCTCAACAAGTAGAATACAATTTACTATGAAAAAAATTAATAATGTTGCAAGAACTATTCGAGCTTCATGGCATCAAGGTGACTACAACGTCTTTACTTCGCGATATGCTGGTGTACAATGTAGTGCTATGTCGTTGGCGAACATTGTCCGAGCTGCAATCCTAAGCCCTAATCAATGGGACGTCAATATTCTGAATGCTAATATGTTAGCGGGTGACTCCTTATATTGCTGGATTCGTACCCAGCTTGATCCTACTGAACTGGATGAAACAGGATATTTAGAGATACGAAACTTTCATATCGTCAGGCAAAGTTTACAAATGTATGAATGCCGATTTTCTATAGAATATGATGAAGACACTCTTTTATTCGGGAGTCTCCAAGATTCTGTAAATACCAATAATATCGGCATTACATTACATACAGCTTTAAATAGATTATTTGATAGTCATTCTTCAGGAATATTGACAGCATCAAATAAATCTGTTAGCGTATTTCGCGGTGAAGACAAATACTATTTTGTTGACTCCCATTCTTGTGGCCCAAAAGGAAAACCAACACCAGAAAATGGCAAAGCCTGTGTTATAGAATGCGACAACTTACAAGAACTGTGCCGCATCTGTAAAAGATGCCTCGGATCCCGTAATATCACGTACACCCTCACACGCGTAGACGTACATTTGAGGGAAAATATTATCACTCGTCAGGGTGTTCAAGTACAGCAACAGGAAGATGCCATCACTCATCAGGATGTACAAGTACAACAACCGCTTTCGAATCTGAGATCTGAAACTATACCTATACAAACATCTGATATCAACAAAACTGGGGGTTTACCAGCGGAACTGGAAATATTTGTGGGGGAAAAAGTCATGCTACGGTCCAATATTGACGTTTCAAAGGGATTAGTAAATGGCGCTATAGGCTACATCAACGAAATCGTTTGGCCTCAATTTCGTCGAACTCAGATGTATGCAACAGATGTACCTTCCGTCCGAATTGATTTCGCAAGAGACGGAGTACATCTTATACACCCGAAAGCCATACAGTTTCCAGCTAAGTACAATTACGGGACGGCTGAAAGAAGAATGCTGCCTTTAATACTATCATAGGCTTCTACAATACATAAAATGCAGGGCAGCACTGTGGATCACGCAGTCGTATACTTAGGTGCGAAACTGTTTGAAGAAGGTCAAGCCTACGTGGCTCTTAGTAGAGTAAGATCTTTGCAGGGACTACGTATAGAGGAGTTGGATTGCAATAAACTAACGGGCAAGAAACCTTGCAATAATGAAGTACTAAATGAATTAAACAGAATGCGAAATAAAAACTAAAAACTAGAAAATAAAAATAGGTAAAAAAAACTTTTTAAGTTAAACGGTTTTATGTTAAACATACATTGCAATGTTTAAGATAAATGTACTAAAAACAAAAAAATAATAAAATAGATACAGTCGTGGGATCTATAAACATATGCATAGACTAGACTAAAATAAAACCGTGGGGCACGTCAATTGTCTACAAATTATCGACTTAATGTGCGATAGAAGAATCGTTTAATTCGTCGTTAGGCAGTTGGCCCGCAGACGGTGAGGAAATTACTTACTATTTTCTTGGTCATGAAAATTCCAATAGTTATACACTCCATGTAAATAAAAGAGATGTTTCAACTAGTTTATCGTTGGACATTCACACTGCTGGCTGGCAAGGAATCGTTTCACTGCTCGTAGTTTGTCTTTAATCGACAAAACATATGATAAAAGTACTACTCGCTCACCACTATGAAACCCTAAAACTCGCTTATAATCGATCTTGCTAGCTTGTTTCCACATTCTAGCCCTACTTATCACACGTCCATCGTTGTCGGTTGAACAACTGCCTAATTATAGTGTAACATTACAAAACAAACATTTTAATCAACGATTGTAGACAATTGACGTGCGCCACGGTTTTATTTTAGTCTAGTCTATGCATATGTTTATAAATCCCACGACTGTATCTATTTTATTATTTTTTTGTTTTTAGTACATTTATCTTAAACATTGCAATGTATGTTTAACATAAAACCGTTTAACTTAAAAAGTTTTTTTACCTATTTTTTTATCTTATTAGTGTAATAACAAAACGCGTGGAAAAAAAGAAAATTACGTGAAACGTCATGATGGCATTGTCATTGATCTGAATCTGAATTTGATCTGAATTTGCTCTTTGCCAGGTTCAAGGCAGTATTCGAGAACTTTGCTCGTATTGACGTACTTGGCTTACTGGGTTACTGCTAGATTCTATATTTAAATGAAAATACCCAATTGTTCTCTACAGCTGACAGAGAAGGATGATTCATCCCAAACTTGAACAATAAACATTGGACGCTGTGCGCCGTAATTTAACAATTAACTTAAAAGTTTGATTGCCTCCGTTACTGAAAACGTTCGGTATTATTTAGTGAAAACAGGAAACGGTTCTAGTTTTGTTACAAGTAAACAAGGATTTATATTTTCATTATATTTTGTTTGTGTAGTTTGAAAATAATGACGGGCCGGTGGCGTGGTCGGTAAAATACTTGTTTTTTTCGCCGCAGGTCGTGGGTTCGATTCCCACCCGAGACAAACATTTGTTTAAATATGTCTGTTTGTCTTGTGTCTGGGTGTAATTATCTATATTTAAGTATATATTTACAAAAGAAAAGTATGTAGTATATTATCAGTTATCTGGTTTCCATAGTAGGTACAAGCTCTGCTTAGTTTGGGATCAGATGACCAGTGTGTCAATGTCCCACTATATAATATATTATTATTATATTAATGGAAATTTGATTAGTACGAATGCCAGAACTTTTGCAAATTGAGTTTTGTGTTAATTTCTTGTCATTTAATGGGTAAATATATCGTAGCGCGTAACCTATAAAGGTAGCAAGCTGTTGCCTAACTGACGACGGTTAGAGTTCACCTGTGATAGCATTTAGCCTGTCAATTGTCAAAGTTACAAGACGTCTATGTCACTCAGGTTGCTTGTCTCTGATTGACATAGTCACGTTAGGGGACAGTATCCGCGAGGTCGGTTGAGTGGATACACGGTGTGAGCAAACCAAATTTAATCTCACAAAAAGGCATCCATTTCCAGTCATATATTTTGTGAATATTTGTGATTTCGAAAGTGCTATAATTCGCAACTCTATGGGTTCATCGACATATATATACAGTATCGAATACAGAACCTCCTTTGATACTATTTGGCAGAAGTATACTATGTGTAGGGACACATATGTTTATCTATGTAAGTGCACGTACATGGATATGCATATGTTGGCGTCACTCATCGTTCCCGATCCGATACTTATTTGTTAACACCAGTCCGGTTGTGAACACTAAACGTGACGAACGGTACCTGTACCTATTGTACTTGTGGATAGAATAAAATAATTACATAGTACCTACTCTATCATTTGGGGACATCCAACCGGGCTCACACCTAAACTATGTTTTAAATCACTCTAAAAAGTAGTTTTATTTAGATCGTGCCGGCCGTTTAATAATTTTAGCTAATCCGATTTAAACCTGTTACCATATTCACTCATTTTAGTGATTATACTTACACTAGTTTATACTTCTACATAATACTAACACAATAATCATGTGTAGGTATACTAATTCATAATTAGCTAAGCCCTAACTTTATGTTACATTATTTTTTTCAATAAATTTTATTTTATTTTATTTTGATTAATTTCACTCCCTAACATCAGAAGTCACATTTTTAGTCTAGTTTAAAGAATTGTTAACACAAATGTTTATAGTTAGTACAGTGAAAGAAGACAAGCGCTGACATTTTAATTATCTCTGCAAACAGCTTTGTTTCTTAGCTTTAACTGAAACTAGTCCGTTGGGTGAGTAAAATGCTTTATTACATCCTATTACAACAAAGTTTCTTGTTAGCTAGTCACCGACCAAATACATACAGACACCGCATAACTAGCTCCTATATTTGCCTAATTTATGTATTAGAAATCGTCTTGACAAACAAGAGAATCACGGTGATATTATAGTAAACTTAAATTGATGTTATAACATAATTTTTGACATGTTAATTTTTGCAAAACTTCCTCATCGCGCAACCCTGATAGCTGTTTTTCGAAACGCTCTTTGACCTAATAATATATGTGACAAATGAACGACAATTAGCGGTCTCTTAAAAATTTAGGGTTGTCTAAAAACATTAATTGAAAAGCAATGTTTTATTTAGTTTTAAACGTTTCTTTAATTGATTTATGAAAATGAAAACGTCACAATACAATTGCACGTCTCAAGTAACGAAGAATTTAAGGCGTAATGAGCAGCGGTGGCGCAGTGATACGGGCCTCGCCTTTACAAATATAATGTCGCGGGTTCGATTCCCAGTAGCGCCCATCTTTGTACGAATTGATACATCGCCGCTGCTGAGAAAACCGGCATGTCTAAGAACTAATCATTCGAGGACACGTGACATCCACCAACCAGCAATAAGCCAGCGTGTGTGGATTAAGGCCTACACTCTCTCAACTCGTAAGATAATTGAGGGAAGACCCTTGCACAGCAGTGGGACACTAAAAAGAGTTAAAGTGAAGTGAATTGATACCCTTTGCGGTTCATCTTGTTGAAGATTTTTTTTTTCGAAAATAACCAGCTAGATAATCTTAAGTTCCCTTTCAACTCTTATTTTATTATCATCAAAAAAATCTAATCCAACTGAAAATCTTCGTGATCAGATCTCAAATCTTTGTAGTAATCTCTTAAGGCGTCTCAAAAATGGCTGAAATATTGGTAAGCTCTGTTGAGACTGAAAGGATTTGCAATCAATCCGGCCGAATGAATTGTTCTGAATTAAATTCTAGTTATTTTAATACTATTACTGATAAAGATAATACTTTTATTACTTTATCTGTGAACCTTTTTGGGGATTTACGCTAATTTGATTTTGAACTAGCTTCCAACCGCGGCTTTGCCAGCGTTATCTATTATATAAAATTTCCATGTCACAATGTTTGTTACCGTACTCCTCGGAAACGGCTTTACCGATTTTCACCAAATTTTATATGCGTATTCAGTAGGTCTGAGAATCGGCTACTATCTATTTTTCATACCCCTATGTGATAAGGGTTGTTCACCCTTAATTTTTTTTTAATTTTAGGGCGAAATTTTATTTTTTTATTAGCGATATTAGTAATACGCGATACGAAGCAAATCCGTCTAGTGGTATCATAAGTATTGAATTTCCAATTTTGATCTCCTAGTTTTGGCGTTGAGTGTACCTATTTTTCGTATTGTTCATTCACTCACCAAATACACGCAGCATTTCTACCAAAAACCTAGAAACAAGAATTAAATTATTTACTTACATCGATACTCCCTCGGGTCCCGAAGAGTGGGTTTTTCTGTATCTTAAAGGCTAATAAAATATTCAAGGAAACAGCAGAATGCTCTTGCGATGTCGGTACAAGTGTTTCGTTGTTAATGTATCGTCTATTCATTTATGTGTATTGACAATTTGTAGAGTAAGAGTAGGACAGATATAGCCAGATAATGGTTAAAATAAAAATGAAATTCAAATACTTTTTATTCTTTTGAGATGTGAGTCCAAAAAATATCAAAAAGCTATCACATTTTTGCTATTTTTTTAATTTTTTTATTCTGTGATAGGCTGGCGCTTGACTACAACTTGCCTGATGTTAAGCAATGATGTAGTCTACGATGGAACGCGCCAGCCTAGTATACCGATTAACTCGTGATTACAAATGATTATCGATGAGAAGGTAGCAGTGTAATGAGCCTCCATATGGTTAGAAACCTTAGTAGCAACAATTCCGTCCCACCCTCTCTGCATGGTGTCACCAGACATCGCACCGAAACACGGCAAGGCCGCTTGGCGGTGCGCCTTTGTCTAGTGGGTGGTCACTAACCACGGCCGAAGCCTACCACCAGTTGATTGTCACCTGATTTGAACCACCCGGGGATTACGTGTGGGGATTCAATTAAAGGTGTACACCCACGGACGAAGGTGAGCCAGCCCCCAGTGTTTTTTTAGTCTCTGCCGACTAAATTCATACCTTATAATCTCATTACAGCTAAAATAGGTTTACAATTCGTTAGACTTTGTCTGTCATCTTAACATTTATATTAGTAAGAAAAAGACAAAACCCATTTGAACTAGTCTTATAATATTTTTTATGAATATGACCGTAATACTGGCCAGAGTTTTTGCTATCAGTATATTTATCACGCCCCAGTAATAAATCGTTGCTCACCTAAAAACCAAAATTACACCCCCTCTCATCTCCTCCCTGATTAGATTCTCTTCACGTCAATTATGTTCACTGTAGCGTGTTGTTACAGTGTAATTGTTTAAAAAACAGATAATGTTAGACTTATGTTTCATCGCCGTAAAGTAATGTCTGGATTTGTATTAAATACTAGCGGACCCGACAGACGTCGTTCTGCCCGGTAAAGCAGTGCCATCTACCGGGTCCCAGACCTACCGAATATAACCAATAATAAATAATAGGTATCTAACCCTGTATTCGGCACTACCTCGCTTTCTAAATTTTCTTTTTTTTTAATTTTTCTCTGCGTAAGAACCATCCTCGTACTTAAAGGAATATTTTTTTAAAAAGAATTAGCGAAATCGGTCCAGCCGTTCACGCGTGATGTCGTGACAACGGAAAACGGGTTTCATTTTTATTTAGATAGATTTGCATTAAATGTTTGATTGGAAATAAAATTACTTTTAAACGGATTTTATAGCGGTTTATTTTAGATTTTAGATCCCGACGTTTAAGTCTTTTCCTTTTCAAGTCTGAAAAGACTTTGAAACGTTGGGATCTAAAATCTAAAATAAACCGCGATAAAATCCATTAAAAAGTAGTTTTATTTCAATGTGTGATATTAGCTTGAATATAAGACAATACAAAAAGTTTGATTCCCAGTCGCGCCCACACATATTTGTGTGAATAGTTTCATCGCAGGTGCTCAATATCGGCGAAGGAAAACATCGTGACGAAACCGGCATGTCTAAGAACTAATCATTCCAGAAATGTGACATCCACCAACCCGCACTTGGCCAGCAGATAGTTGAGGGAAGACTCGTACTCATTATTGGGACACTTAAAAGGGTCGAAGTGATATGTGGTCTAATTAATTAATAGTCTTAAAGTGGTTTTTTTAACCTTTTATCTTACGGCTCTTTAAATACTGTATAGGTATCTACTTCCATCTGTGTGTACTTTCCTATGCATTGAAGTACAGTATTTAAAAGGATTGCATTAAGCCAGAACTCCAAAATGGAATTTAACAGCCCTTTTTACTATTCACTGCAGCATTTTAAAACGAGCCCTCTTTTAGTAATGGGAAAAGCACATAAAATTGGAATACCCATAAATTTTAGTAGCGGCCATCTTTGACCAGCTTTATTAAGAGTATAACCGTTAAATGTGCTCTGCAGACGTAGTACATATATATTTAATCTTTTTGTGGGTCTAGAGCCGAAGTCCTTTTACTAAAGAGGCTAGCACACATAGAGGCTATGAAAAAGCCACTGAGAATTCCAGAACGTTACAGTGCATTTCAAAATTATTTATGTCTCGATATCTGTAAGATTTCATAATTTTTTGACTGTGAAACTTGTCATGTGACTGGCACAATGTTTTTTTTACTTTTGTAGAAGACGGGTCTATCTCTTCAACTCTTTTCTAGTATCTCACTGCTGGGCACCGGCCTTCTCTAAACACTTATGGCCTTATTCATAAAAATCTTATGAAACTCTTTAGTTACAATGGACTCTTTCTTACTAGTTTAAATCTCAAGATGGCAGCCAAAGACAAATGAATTATAAACCCATTTTAGCTGTAATGAGCTTAAAAGACATTTATGAATACGAAGGTTAATCCACATACGCTGGCCAAGTGCGGGTCGGTGGATGTTACACGTCCTCGAATATAGTTATAAGATATGCGGGTTTCCTTTCGATGTTTTTCTCCACCGATATTGCGCAGCGGCGATGAAATAACACAACATTATGTGCACACGACTGGGGATCGATTCCGCGACCTTATATGTCAAAGGGAGGCCGATACCCCTGCGCTACCGCTGCTTTTATTCATTGATTCACGGTTCATTAGTTAGCAAAAATTACGCAATTTTTCTGAACGGAGCCTAATGTTTAAGACAATCTGTCCTCAAAATATCATAAGACTAGGTGCAGATAGAAGGCAAGTTTCACAATGTCGCTTTATTCAAAATCCTTCGAGGACTAATATGCACTCGTATATTCTGGTAACATTTTACCCAATAATCAATCCAATGTATAAGCACCTTAACAATGTAGGTACTGTCAAAAGAACTTCAGACGTTCTGCGACAGATCGTCTGTGACGTCCGGCATCGTTATTTATTTGATTCTGACGTCTAATGAGGAGTGGAAGGTCTGAAGTTGCAAAGACTTCGCCTTGATGAAAAGCAATTTATTGAGAATCTAAGGAATGTCGTTTCTGATAATTTTCCGTTCGGTCATTAAAGACTGCCCCCCGTATTCATAAACGACTTATAAGCATAATACAGCTAAAATAGGTTTATAATTAGTGTGTCTTTGTCTGACGTCTTCACATTCTGATGGGCCGGTGGCGGGGTTGGTAAGATACTTACTTTTCACGTCGCAGGTCGTGGGTTCGATTCCCACCCAGGACAAATCTTTGTGTGATGTGTGTCATTATTCTATAATATGTATGTATATTATAACAAAAAAAAAGTATTTAATTAGTATCTATGTCAGTTCCTTAAACCCGTAACATAAGCAAATAAAATTGTTTAATTTAGGATTAGATAAATTCTCAGTGAAGAAGTCCACGACTAACAAAATCCAGCATATCCTACAAGAGAAGGTTGGAGAAACATAATAACGTACTGGCCAACAGACTTCTGGACACGAACAATAGTGTGTACAGACTTAAAAAAAAACCGAATAGCATCTATCTAGAGATAATAGAGCAGCGGTGGCGCAGCGGTACGGGCCTCGCCTTAGAAAAATAAGGTCGCGGGTTCAAATCCTGGTCGTGCCCACACATCTTTGTGTGAATTGTTTCATCTCCGCTGCTCAATATCGGTGAAGGAAAACATCGTGAGGAAACCGGCATGTCTAAGAACTAATCATTCGAGGACATGTGATATCCACCAACGCTTAATTGGCCAGCGTGTGTGGATTAAGGTCTAAACTCTCTCAACTCATAAGAAAGTTGAGAGAAGACCCGTGCCCAGCAGTGGGACACTAAAAAGGGTTGAAGTGAGCGTCTATCTGATGCTACTTATGCGAGAAGCCACATCACTAGGTGTGCATATCTCTAAACGAATACAAATAATCTGATTATAGCTCAACGGCTGCTCTCAGATAGATATAGAAAAAAGATGTGGAAACCTTCTTAGAAGCTTCTATCGTCAAAACATGTAAAGTGTGTCTTCAAAATGTCATACAATACTTTGCATAACCTAGCATAAACTAACAACCCATATCGAAACCTATATGCATTTTATACCAACACAAGACTGTACTAGCTAACTCATGGCATAAAATAGATTATTCAATTGCAAGTGCATTTCCAAGGGTGCGTTTCCACTGTAGTGAAGCTGGGAGTGGAGCAGGGAAGGTAAGTTAAAATCGGTGAGTTTTTTAATTGAAGCAATATAGAGAGGGGTATGTTGCGATACGGTTTCTTTTGATATGAATAATGATTTTCCACTCCCCACTATCCTGCTCACTTTCTCTTCGTGGATTTCACTCGCACCAGAGACCACAGCCTGCATGAATTCGCGGTGTCCGACTCAGGGTCTCATTCATTTAACTACACGGTATTAATAAATGAATTCTTCATGGTGTGAGGGGTGGTTTAATGTTCCATGATTAATAGCAAATATTTTTTTTAATAGCTAACGTTTTGAAGATATTCAGTTTATGTTTCAGCATATATTATTGAATGTATGCTAGCTGGTTCGTACATTCTATTAACTAAACAGCGCGCGCGCCATCGCATTCTACATTAGGTACAGTAACCGATTTTTTTTTTATTACTTTTCGATGTCAAAAACCCTTTTAAAGTTTGGCAGGTTTAGTGAAAATTTGTAAGTCCGCTTACCTCCACTCAGCAGCTTACCTGTTTCCACCGTTGGGGAATGGAGATTTAGAGCACTGCAATAGGCAAATTCACAGTGCTTTCCTCTCCACTCCGCCTACTCAGCGTCAGTGGAAACGCACCCTTAACCCAACGCCCGCTGCAGACTATGAATGCATCGTTTTTGTTGGGAATTTATTTTACGGAGAGCGTTTAAAAATAAAATTTCGTAAAAAATACACGGAACTCACCAACTTTACATCGTCTCGATTGGATGGTCAAACGATTTTTTGTATCGGATTCGGAAATAATCGATATTATTAATTCCGAGTGTTTAGAGTGCAGACTGTCAACTGCATTACGTAATCGTGTTTTCTTATTAACAGAGAGGTCTTATAAATATGGTCTGTATAAATAAATTAATATTTATTGTACCAAAATTCTTTTGACAAAGTTACATACAAGCACTGATTTTTAAACTAGGGTCAGCTGTGTGCTGGGAATCAGGTCTAGCTCTAACTCGCCTTACAGAACAGCGATGAACGTCACAGCCTCTAGGTCGACGTTGAATTGGAATGCGTTAATGAATATGAATTGTACCAGCGCTGTGCTTTATGGCAAATTCAAGGCTGGCTCTAGGCCGAACTTGATATAGAGTACTGCTTCGAATGATTACGTTAAAGAATTGCATAATATTTTCTTCCCAGTTAAATGTATCTAAGATAAACATGTTTTTTTATAATTATATTATGTGTGTTCCAAACAAATACTCAAAAAGATACATATTTTGACTGTCGCTTCAATTAATTTAAAATATTTAGAAAGATTGTAAAAAAAAATATTACGAAATTTAAAAAAATAAGCCACATCCATAGTTTGAATACTTTAAATAAGAATGATCTTAAAGCACATCATACTCGACTCCACAAAATCAGTAACTCATTTGTGGGGAAGTGTATACGTTTCTACAATAAACATCTAAATAATATAGTTATCTGCTTGGCTTGGGACCAGATGACCGTGTGTGTTAATGTCCCAGAATATTTATTTATTTATTTATTTAATGTGTGATATTCGCGTAAGTCTAAGACAATACGACTATTAACAAATTTAAAATAACTATAAAACTTATGTTATGTAAGAAAGCGTATTATAAAATTTCAGACTATCTAACGGATAAAAATTCTTGAAATTAAGTCGATTTAATACAACACACTAAACAAAATGTAATAGATTTATGTAATTTATTTAAAAAAAAAGCCTACTGAGTTTTTTTGTCAGTGTTTCTCAGTAGTAGTTAGTCTAACACTGCACGGTAGGAAAAAAACTTGGACTATTTCTATGTAGATTCGCGTCTCAAAATAAAGTATTTTTTTCATTTCATTTCATTAGTTAATAAATAACGATACGTGTAAAATTAAATTAAACTCATTGTGAGGTTATTGTACAAAAAGATTTTTTTTGACAATAAATTTAAATAATATTTTGACTAAAATAACTCGATTACTACACATCTGTAGGTACCAAACTCGATTACACTCGTGGGTTGTTGTCACATTAAATGAACCCTGACTATACGCTGATTCGATTCTGTCAACAATGCAATTAGTATTAGGGAGGGAGTGCAGAATTTTACATTTATTTGGTCTCTAAGGATCTTAAAACTTATTAGTTCCTACAAGAATCGGATTATTAAAAGTAACCAACTGTGATTTAATAAATTTACAGTTAAAATAGAAAAGAAAGTAGGTACCTGTCTTTTCATTACATATAATTTACTAAAACATATAATTTTTAATATATATTTTTAAATATAGTGGGATATTAACACACACAGTCATCTGATCCCAAACTAAGCAAAGCTTGTACTATGGAAACCAGATAATTGATAGATAATATACTACTTAAAATACTTTTCTTTTGTAAATATATACTTAAATATAGATAATTACACCCACACACAAGACAAACAGACATATCTAAACAAATGTTTGTCTCGGGTGGGAATCAAACCCACTACCTGCGGCGTAAACAGCAAGTATCTTACCGACCACGCCACCGGCCCGTCATTGGATCGGATAAATGACCAAAACTTGCCTTTTGTTAAACAATGGTGTAGTCTACGATGAAACGCGCTTACCCGATAAAAACTGATCCACTCGTGACTTGAAGTTTAGTAGATTAAAGGTACCGTGAAAGTATAGAGTATTACTTTTATAATTATTTTAAAAATAATTTGATTTTCATGACCTTCAAGTGGTGGTAGAAAACGAAAAGTAGCTCTCAATATTATTTAATTATTTTTCCTATATGAATTTGGATAAAATAGAGTATATTAACGCTATTAAAGGCCGTAAATAAAAAATAATAATTTGCTCCACCCTAGTGCACGGTGCTTGTAATGCACTAGAAAATATTTACCGTTCTCATTTACAGTAAACCTTTAAAACATTAAAACAAAAACTTACGAACATCGTTTTATAAAAAAGAAAAGAATGACTTCCAAAAATTCTATAGCGCATCAGCAAATTTTTCCCTCAAACAGGCTCGTACAATTAACAAGGCTTTTTTTTCAGCGGCCTAAAGCGCTGAAAGCGCTGAAACAGCAGCTATACACAAAGACCAAGGTTTAGCTCTTTGAAAAAATATCGTTTGTGCGTCTCAATTTTACAAGTTAGGCGTAATATTATAGTTTCACAAACTATATTTAAAAAATCGTGGTGAATTATCACGTTTCATATTTTGGAAACGGTGTCAGCCTTGCCTTTGAAATATAAGGTAGCGCGTTCGATCACCATCGTGCTCACAAATCTTAGTGTGAATTGTTTCATTGCTGTTGCTCAACATCCGGTAAAAGGAAACATCGTAAGAAAACCGGCATATCTAAGAACTCATTAAAGACCTGCCATGTTGACAATAAGTAATATCAAGTAAGTAAGAACACAGATAATATAATACTAGTAAGAAGTAATATAAAATATATTAACAGTTCTAAAAAATTATGCAAAAAGAGGTTATTATAAGCTAGCTGACTCGCGCGACTTCATCCACAATGTTTGTAGTATTGGTAGTATAGTTATATATGTATGATGTAATATATCAATGATATATCAATGATATTGATGTAGCCTTCCTCAATAAATTGATAATTAAATACCAAAATAGTTTTGAATTAAACCCAGTAATTCTTGCGATTAGCTTACTAAACGAAAAAATCTGTTCAGCTTTATAATATTAGTATAAATTTTATCACACAAATCGCTTTCTTATCTTATCCCAAAACGATTAGGCAAGTACTTTAACCTCTTCAAAACCTTGGTAAACATAACGCAGACCTTTTAGCTACTTCCCTTACCTAAGTATATTTAAATAAATTCAACATTAAATATTTTTTTCGGAGCTGACACAGCGTTACGCTTGTTATTTCAAGAGGCCAAGCAATAATGATTTTCAGCAGAATTTCAGCAATTTTACGAATGGCAAACCTGAATCTGATTTCTGTAGAAATAATTTATTCATTGTATTTGAGGAATCTTGTCGAATTGCAAACCAATGGCCGAATAATTTGATGATACAATTCTGGGAATGTTGAGAACACACTGAGACGTTTATTCCGTTACTTTTGCGAGAGAAATTTGAATATTGAATACCAGCTTCCGCCGCGGCTACGCCCGCGTGAATTAGATATCATGCCCATCAGTGGGTTAAAAAGTAGTCTATAGCCTTCCTTAATAAATTGGCTATCTAACAGTGCAAGAATTTTTCAAATCGGACCAGTAGTTACTGTGATTAGTGCGTTCAAACAAACAAACTCTTTAGCTTTATAATATTAGTATAGATTTGATTATCATAATTTTAATCCATGATATCCAATCTAAATTGTAATAAAATCTGTAATTTAAATTCAATGTTCATACGCCTTAAGGTAAAACATGACGTATGTCCAATTTATATGTCACCATCTTTTTTTGACCCATGTTTATGAACAATTGATGAATTATTAATGATATGAATTATTTTCTTTAATTCAGTAGCGGACTGTTTTGTGTGACACACACTTCCTCAAAAGTATTAATCTATTCTAAGCAGACAAAGCTCAAATATAGTGTTTGTTTGAAATTAATTTAAGCTCCGAGTAATTTTTGGTGTTACTCTTGTGCCATATCTATTTATTTTATGAAGGTAAACACTGATCTCTCAGTGTCTCAATAGCCTTTTAAAATCTTCTTACTAGAAAATTCACGAGCGCGCAGTCGGGAGGGTCATTCAAATCTGTTATTAAATTTCGAGACAATCGCCATGAAGACAAAACCTCGATAGTGAGGGGTCCATCTGATTCTCTTAACGACCCTGCCTACGTGGCCCCACTTGTTAAATGTCATTAAAGAAAGGGAAAAGATGTGCGGCGCGGTCGGTAGAACTCTGTTGGGTACAAGGTTCTTGAAATTGCATTAGTATTATAATCACAAGTAAACTATCACTTCAACCCTTTTAAATGTCCCACTGCTAGGCATGGGTCTTCTTTTAACTATCTTACGAGTTGAGAGAGTTTAGACTTGAACAAATATGCCGGCCAAATGTGAATTGGTGCTCAAATGATTAGTTTTTAGACGTGCCGGATTCTTGACAATGTTTTTCTTCACCGATATTGAGCAGCGGCGACGAAACAATTCACACAAAGATGTATGGGCACGACCGAGGATAGAACCCGTGACCTTATATTTCATTTACTTCTGCTCCACCGCGACTCCGCGACCGCAGTACAGGTGCTTAAAGTTTATGTAGCTATTAAAATATTTTTAATATATATTTTTTTATTTTACATGTTGTTTATTGTTTCTTTCTTGCATGATGTACTCTCAATGCTCCTACACACACGCTCCTACGCAATGAAGTGATTCGACAGAAAAATAGGGTACCTAATCTGAAGATTGAACAACTGCTCAACAATCTGAAGACTGACAGAGCGCTATCAAAAGTGACTAAAGTGACACCGAACTGTCTGTTTAGGCAACAGCTTGCAACGTTTATAGGTTACACGTTGCAACTAATAGTTTTTTCAGTAGGTTTTTATAACCTACTAAGAAAAAACTAAGAAAATGTTCTCATTGTAATTTATTATTATAATAATATCACACGGGCAAGGTCGCTGGCAGAAGCTACCTATTTCGTAACATAAAAACTTCTCCAAGAATAACCAAAACAAGGCTATTTTTCATCGCAGCCATCAAAAGAATAACTTTTTAACTCTTTCATTGATCTCTTTAACGGAGGGTGGTATAATGACCTATATTAATCACAATTAACAAGTTTGTTTGAAAATATTAATTTGTAAGTTTAGCCTGTTCTACAGATTTGACAACGGTCAGTAAGAAAAGTTTGAACAAAGAGAATTTGTGGGAAGTCTTAGACCATTTAACACGGAAGGTGTTTACGCAACTTAAATTGTTTCTGCCAGATTTTGGGGGAGGGGAGGTAACCACGTAACTACAGCACACATGTAAAAGTTGAAGCGTCTTTACAAATGCACACGTAAATAAAAGCTACACACAAACATGAACAGTTTATGCATACAAACCGTTCATGTACCTCGGCAATGGGGAACGCGCGTAATATCAGTTCCATGTTAAATTTTCTAAATGGGAAGTGGTCACTAAAACTCAATCAGTAAAACTCTTTAGTTAAAATGGACTTTGTCTCTATCTTACTAGTATAAATGTCAAGATGACAGATAAAGACAAAAGAATAAACCTATCCATACTCCATACTAATATTATAAATGCGAAAGTCTGTCTGTCTGTCTGTCTGTCTGTCTGTCTGTCTGTCTGTCTGTTACGCTTTCACGGCCAAACCGCTGGACCGATTTTGATGAAATTTTGTAGGGATATAGTTTAAAACCATGGTTCAAACATAGGCTACTTTTTTTTTCAAAAATCAACCCTTAAATGTCTGTCATAGGGGTTGAAGGTTTTTGTTACTTTACACTTTCACAGCCAAACTGCGGGACCGATATGAATGAAATTTTGTAGAGATATTGTTTAAAATTATGGTTCAAACATAGGCTACTTATTTTTTCAAAAATCAACCCCTACATGTCTGTCATAGGGGTTGAAGGTTTTTATTAATTTACACTTTCACAGCATAACTGCTGGACCGATATGAATGAAATTTTGTAGAGATATTGTTTAAAATTATGGTTCAAACATAGGCTACTTATTTTTTCAAAAATCAACCCCTGAATGGCTGTCATAGGGGTTGAAGGTTTTTATTACTTTACACTTTCACAGCAAAACTGCTGCATCGATATCAATGAAATTTCGTAGGGATATAGTTTAAAACCATGGTTCAAACATAGGCTACTTTTTTTTTCAAAAATCAACCCCTAAATGTTTGTCATAGGGGTTAAATGTTTTTATTACTTTACACTTTCACAGCCAAACTGCTGGGCCGATATGGATGATTTTTTTAGAGATATAGTTAAAAACCATGGTTCCAACATAGGCTACTTTTTTTTTCAAAAATCGACCCCTGAATGTCTGTCATAGGGGTTGAAGGTTTTTGTTACTTTACACTTTCACAGCCAAACTGCTGCATCGATATCAATGAAATTTTGTACGGCTATAGTTAAAAACCATGGTTCAAACATAGGCTACTTTTTTTTCAAAAATCAACCCCTAAATGTCTGTCATAGAGGTTGAAGGTTTTTATTACTTTACACTTTCACAGCGAAACTGCGGGACCGATTTTGATGAAATTTTGTAGGGATATAGTTTAAAATTATGGTTCAGACATAGGCTACTTTTTTTTTCATAAATCAATCCCTAAATGTCTGTCATAGGGGTTAAAGGTTTTTATTACTTTACACTTTCACAGCCAAACTGCTGGGCCGATATGAATGTACCGATGTACTGTCTGTCTGTTACGCTTTCACGGCCAAACTGCGGGACGGATTTGACGAAATTTAAAATTATGGTTCAAACATAGGCTACTTTTTTCATAAATCAACCCCTAAATGTCTGTCATAGGGGTTGAAAGTTTTTATTATTTCCATGATTAAAAATACCGTACGGGGTACCGTTGGTAGTGGAATTTTATAAGGTTTTACAATAATTCGGGGAAAGTATGGGGTGCATCACAAAAAAATGTAAAATAAAACTTCTTAGAAAAAATGACCGCGTTATAAAATTTAAAAATTAGTTTCTTTACATCTGTTATTTGAAGTCGGTGCTAATTCGGTAGATTAGACAGTAGTTGGTCCAAACATAAATATTTGTAGGATAGCAGCTCGAAGTTCAGTAAAGTGTCCGTTAAACGTCAATTGACCCTTATTTTACGTATGAGACTTAAAACATAGCCGACAAAATGTGGGTGATATTCATCTCTGCCTTCATTTTCAGTTGGTACAGTAATGAGCGCTATGTTAATAATAACCAATGAAGATAAATCGATCAAGTTGAGTTTTTAACCCCCCTTAAAAAGGGATATAATAAGTTTGAAACGTATATCTATGTATCTGTGTACAAATTGAGAGGGTTTTTTTTGCTGATGACCTAACCCAATCGGCCGGAAGGGCCTCTATTGGTTCACCAGACTTTTTCGGTGAGCCGTCCGGGGACCGTCGAACCGATAAATTGAGAGGGTGTAGGTACTCAACTGCTTAAGTAGAATGATTTTTCAACGATTTTTTTTTCGAATTATTTAAATTATGTTGATTTGTTTTTTTTTTCATTTACAATTGCTACTATGTACGTGGAACTTAATTTGAATGAAAGAAAGCTAAAATAAAAAACATTCATCAATGCTTTAGTTAGAAGAACGATGCGTGAAATGACTAACTTCAAAGTGGAAAGGTTGGCGGTTTTCTTGGATGGTTTCCCTAAGGTATCGATATATTCTGTCTACTTTTACAAAACAAAGCACGATTAGTGGATATCCACAAAGTTTCTGACCTAATTTCATCTACCAATCATCTCAGTATGTCCGTCCTCCACAAACTGATAGAGTGAAATCCGTATATTTTCACTCTATCAGTTTGTGGAGGACGGTCCTGTCCACCCGGTATACCGTGTGGGGTATAGTTTTGAGTAGAATTTCTTAAGTATTCACAAACGTTCGGGAAAAGTAAAAAAAAATAAAAAATAAAGTTTATAATTTTTATATAAAACGGGTTTCTTGGGGATGTTGCCTAGAGGGAATAACCCTAATTGGTTTCCGACGGGAATAACCCTTTTAAAATTCCTAACAAAGTTTGGTGAACTAAAGATTTTAACAAGACTTAAATGGTACAAAAATAATTTTCCAAAATGGAGTAAGACGTCTTCGATTAAAAGAAACAAACATGATCTGATTTAAGACCAATAAAAAATATGATAAAGGTTTCTTAAAGATCTGTAACTTGGCTAATTTTTATTCTAACACAACGCGGGCGAAGCCGCGGGCGGAAGCTAGTTTTAGCTATAAGTGCTTATAAGACGTTTATGAATACAGATGTAAACGTCTCCGATTTTCCAACTAAGAATTAGGTACATGTGTACAGCAGTCACATACCAACAATATTAACATTCTCTACACCTAGAAATAAACAACTTACAAACATTACCAACACAAGAGCTTATGCTCGAAATTCTCTAAAATACCTGAGTTGCTCGAAGTGCACCACTAGATGGCGGCACGTGATAGATCGCTCCACAAGATGGATGGGAGCGAGCTGAGGTCGACTTATGTCTAAATAGATGCATAAAATCTGAGGGCACCTAAGTGCAGCTACTTTATCAAGACAGTGTAGTGAATTCAGCGAGATCGGCGTTTGAAAACATCAAAAAACAAAAAACCATATTGGAGAAATTACATACTAATTTCCCTTGCCTTTCCCCCTTTTTAAAGGAGTCGGCTTCCAGTCTAATCTGATGCGGCTAGCTACCAAAATTATACGAGCGACTGCCATAAGACCTCGAAACTTTTAAGGAGCCAGTAGCCGAGATGGTTAGAACAGTGTCAGATTATATTAAGCTGATATGGTTTTTTATGTTTGTTTGGGAATAATTCGGTTTAGTTAATTTAGTAAAAACTGTTTTTGTCACATCAAAACTAAACCAATATCCTGAGTGATTGAGTAATATAAATGTTACTAGAGCGAACCTGATATATCCATACAAATGATTCTTATAAATCTAAGTCTAGGTTAGGTCTTTCAAACGAACTCAATCCCAGCATGTGAATCAACTCCGGATTACTTCGCTCTCTGATAAATTACCACACTCTTGTGTCACATTACTGTGTTAGGTTACTCACTGAAATATAGGCTATTGAACGTCTAGCATATTTGTGTATATACGTACTAAATGGCGCCTAGAAACGATATTGATGAAGTGATCCGACAGAGAACTACTGTAATTTACTTAGCTCACCGGATTGGTAAGCTGAAGACTTCAGCTTACCAATGGGCTGAACATCAGTGGCAAAGAGTCCATGCAAGCCGATTCCAACCTTCCCTTCTTCCCTTTAGGAATTATTTAAAATATCGTTTACTTAAAAAGAAAATGGAGAGAACCGACCTTTTTCCCATTTCTATTGGAGCCGACCCTAATAGAAATGAGAGGAAAGGCATGGGAAAGGCAAGGGGAATGATGATGATGATAGTTTAAATAGTTTTAAATAGCATAAAAATGAAGTACTTATAACATGAAGGTGGTGGTCGCCATAGAAACATCGGTGACAGTATTGAAGAGATATAATTTTTTAAGTAAGAACTTTTTTACTTCCGCTTCCCTTTTTCAGATTTCCACCCTTCGCCACTGCCAGACATATTTTATTTGCCGCAGAACCGACAACCGCTGGGGTAAACGAGTTGGCAAACGTAGCATTGAACGCCCTCAGACTAGGTGGAGCGACGATCGCACAAGGTCGGCCAGCAAGAACTGGATGAGAAAAGCCGCGATTCGTACTCAGTGGCGTACTTTAGGAGACGGCTACGTCGCATTAGACTAGAATAGGCTGATGATGATGAGAATAAACCTAACCTCCTTTAATTTAAAAAAAAATAGTGGATTTTGAAAAAAAAAATCTTAGTACACCCCTAGACCTGATACGGATCATATGTGCCAAGTCTCTTTAGCGGTTTGGTCTGTGCGTTGAACTGTCTGTCAGTTTCTTATTTTATGTATTTAGAAGATAGAATATCAAGTACTAATAACCCTAATCATCCCACTGAAGAGAAAAGGTCTCCTATAACATTTTCCATATATCGAATTTTAGTTACCTACTGTCGTAAATTCTAAATCGCCCTTACATCGGCTGAGTCTGCCGACGCTACGCCTTTTCGCTAGGTTTTCGTGCTAATCTGTAGCTACTTATGCCCCCACAACCAAATTAAAATTTAATAAATAAACTTATATGAAAAATAAATACAAATTAATTAATGTTCACCCTTAGAAATTATTACGTAGATATATAATATATATAAACACTGTCTGTTTGTCTGTAAACAAGATCTGAGAGCAGGTAAACCGCTCTCAACAAACAGAAAATATTTGAAACAAAATGAAACTCGCAAAGTTTTTGAGTTACAAACACAAACATACAAACAGATCTTAATCCAAAGTTGGGTAATTTATATTAAACACTTTGTTTGCTATGTAATCAAAGGTTATGAGTTGTTACATAAATACAGTAACAGCATTACACATTATAACGCTTTCTGATAGATACTATTTTTCATACCTTTAATAAAATCTCATCCCCATTCTTCCCTCGGACAAGAGTATTTACGGAATTATACAATCTCCAAAGTTATTTGAATTTATGTTGAAAATTTTATACTTAGGTTCCAAACATTTCGGCTTAGTACGACTGAAGTACACTCACCTAGGTACTCTTTCACCTTCAACAATAGACAGCGGGTGCAAAATGTAATATACATTATCAGTTAAGCACTATGAGACATTATAAATTTAAGCAGATTCAATTTTCTACTAGTAAAAACAACTATATTGGGTACAAGTTTTATTTCAACTACTTGAGTTGAAAGAGTTTAGCCTTAATTCAGTTTCAAAACTTTCTCTTTTTCCATTTTTTATTCTGAAATAGGTTTACAAAAAAAATAGCATTTGTATAATAGCATTTGATTTGGCATTTTTTTTATTTTTACTTTCTTTTTTTTATTGTTTACGCTTGTCTACAACTTGCCATCAAGCAAGTTACCTAACATTTGTTAATCAATGTAGTTTACGATGGGATATTGGGCAAATATACCGATTCACTCGTGATGATGATAATTTTCAGTGAGAAGCAGTAGAAAGAGGCTCCATACAGTTAAAAACCATAAAGGAACTAAAAAATCTCAAAAAACAGTTTCAAAATCAATTCACAAACCAAAGGAGAGGTCAAAAGTGGGATAGAATTTTGAACACCAATGTGATATACCTCATTGGAAAGCTTATTTAATAAGCTGTTAGAATTTAACTAAATACGAATTTTAGGAGCACCTATTTTTGTAAAAATCTAAAAAATGTAATAGAAAAACAAAACGCACATTACCTTTAATTATCCGTTTCCTAAGCAGTATAAATATTGCAATCACGTCAATAATTGCATTCTATTAGAGTACCTTTTTCTTGTAATATTATTCTAGCTGCAGTTTAATGTAATTATGACGAAAAATATTTGTTATCTTGTTAGTGTAATAACAAAACGCGTGGAAAAAAATATAATTACGGGAAACGTCATGATGTTTATTGTCATTGATCAGTTTGATTGACAGCGTTCTAAATAATTTTAATTTTTTGGTTGCTTAATTGTCATTTTGGCCATGGGGTTGCCAATTGCAATAATCATAATATTGCATTAAGGATTCTTATTTTCAATTTCCATATTTAAAAAAACGGGAGGGTGTAAAATTATTTTAAATACACCAAAAAATTTAATTAATTATGCTCTATTAACCTATGTAACTCAGATTGCTGTTCAAATTTACAATTATTTTAATCCCAGGCTCTATACATTTTTTGAACGTCTCCTTTAAACCAATAACAGAAACATTTATTCAAGTAAACCACACCGAGTGAATACCCGTATAGTATTAAGCTGAGCACACACTGATCGGCTCGGTACACACGGGTGGGTACGGAATTAATACGTCTTAAGATCAGGTTACCGTCACTAATGTACACATATTTATTTTTGGGTTACACACAGATTATAATTTGGAATTGATTTTCCTTTTATCACTAGATATTATAAAAGATCCGTCTAAAAGCTTACTGGGTGGAAATATCGATATCTACCCGGGTGAATTCGGAACGGGCTAAGAAAGTGTCGACTAGTACGTATCTAGTCATCATCATTGCCCTTGCCTTTCCCCGCTTCTATTGGGGTCGGCTCCCAGTCTAACCTGATGCGGCTAGCTACCAGAATTATACGAGCGACTGCCATCAGACCTCGAAATCCGTAGGGAACCAGTAGCCGAGATGGTTGGACCAGGTGGTAGATAATATTGGCTTCTGACTACATGTAACGATTATCAAAGATATGTTAAATGACAACTGGGACTCGTGGCTTAACGTGCTCCCCGAGGCACGGAAGGTAGTCCCTAAACCAACCAGATACCAAAACAAATTTTTGTTGTTACACAAATATTGTCCGGGGTGGGAATCGAACTCGCGACCTCCCGGGCACTAGTACGTATCTAGTATTGTATCTAATCGAATAAAAGGAGGTCAGTAGTAAAAAATATCAAAACAATACCTACCAAATAACTTCAATATCCAATAATCACCTTCAAGTAGGTAGCATTTCCGTAGTATTCGATCAATGTCGACTGAGTAGCGTCCCTACATTAAGATAGATGGTCGCACGTAAATAAATACCTTATTGATTCTATAAGATGTATTCGGTGTCACTGCGATGTTGGACGGTGGTTTGTTTTGCCTGTGGTCATCTTTATACTCTGTATAACCATAAAGTCACTGAATTAATATAAACTAGCGACCCGGGTAGCTTCAGCCTACTCAACAATTTACAAAAAATGTGATAAATAAAGAACCGGTCAACCGATTTTGTGCAAACTTCACATAAACCATCTACTACAGTCCATCAAATCTAGGAAGTACCGTTTGACAGTTCGAAACCTAGTGCATTTAGAATTTTATTTTTTGTATTAAAATTGTTTATGTTATGTTAAAATAAAAATAGCTTCATAATTCAATAATTTTACAGGAAAGCTAATAAAAATAGTGTGAATTACGCCTCTATTAAGCTAATTTAATAGAAAACAGTGAAACGTCAAACGGTACCTCTTAGATTTGATGGACTGTAAATAGTCCGAACAATGCCTAAACATTTGGTTTGAATAGGTAAGCCCGTTTTTGAGTTATAACATTACAACGAAAAGTGGCATTGATTTTTATATACATAGATTATGAGAGATGTGATAAACTGATGTGGCAGAGAACAGTAATAGATACAACAAGATGACAATCAGTGACAACACGCTGTTTGTTGGCTATGGCTGTGGTTAGTGACCACCAGAAGAAGCCGCAATGGCATCAAGCAGCCTTTCGATATTCCAGTTATAAGGTCTATCTCTTAGAATACCTTACCTGTGTAATGTACCTAATCTTCTGTTATTGTCAAGAGGTTATGTTGCCAGCTTGGTAATTATGACAACACATTAAGTGACAAAATATTCATTTATTTATATAACATTCACTCGTTCATGCTGTCATAATGCATGTCTTTATGAACGAATGAATGTCTGTCAATCTCTCGCTCACTTCACTTTTAAGAAAACTGATTTTCATGGGTCTCGTGATTTTAGAGACACTAACTTCAACCCTTTTTTTAGTGTCCTGCTGGCAAGGGTCTTAGAGAGTTTATGCCTTAATCCACACACGTTGGCCAAGTGCGTGTTGGTAGATATCACATGTCCTCGAATAATTAGTTCTTAAACATCGTGAGGAAACCAGCGTGGTTTCCTCACGATGTTTTCCTTTACCAATATTAAGCAGCGGAGATGCACAAAGATGTGTCGGCACGACCAGGATTCGAAACCACAACCATAATTTTCTAAGGCGAGGCCCGTACCGCTGCGCCTCCGCTGCTCTAGAGATACCAAACCTGTTTTATTCTACGTAGTAACTCTTAATTCTAAGATAAAAGATTTCATCCTTTACATTGCTTTTTTTTATTTATCGTGGTCAACCATAAGAAACCTAATTCCACTTCTACTTTCCCAACAAATTGGTTAATTAGCTTTTGTAGTACATCGTAAAATATTTCCATTCAAAGAGAAAATTAAACATAAAATATATTTCCCAGTCAGCATTAGTATGGCCCTGAAATAAATAAACTTATGCGGGTTTTATTCATCTTTGCATTCGTATCTTTGTAAATTTAATTTTTTAAATACCAGTCCTAAGTAGAAATTCATTAATTTCCACTTAAGTAACTTTTGAGCCGCATAAATAAGTAAAAAACCGACCAAGTACGAATTCAACTCGCGTGGTGAGGGTTCTGCTTAGCAACAGAGATGGGAGATATTTTTGAGTATCTATTTGTGGAACGCTAAACACTTGTTCAATGCTTTTCTTCATCATTAATACCATTTTCTTGCTTTTTCCCCAATTCTATTCCTAACAGAATTTACTACGAGCGACTGCCACTAGACCTCGAAACCCGTAGGGAACCAATAGCCGAGTTGGTTAGACTAGGTGTCAGATTATAACAGGCTTTTGTGTACCTATAAAGATTGTCATAGAAGTTTGAAATGACTATCAGGACTGACGGCTTACTCGGAGCTACGTATTGTTCAATGCTTATCCTTTTATCCTTATCCTCTGATATTAAAAAAAAATACGTAACTTTGCTTGATTGCGCCTCGTTCGTAGTCTGTCTGTCTGTCTGCCAAAGCCAATTTGATATAAAAATACTGATACGAGTAATATTTATGATACAAAATCGATTTTCAATTTTAATTGTTGTCTCCTAGAGATTGCAGACATTATGATTTAACATTTATTTTAATAAATAAATAAATA
Organism: Meganola albula; assembly: GCA_936450015.1. Taxonomy (NCBI): domain Eukaryota; kingdom Metazoa; phylum Arthropoda; class Insecta; order Lepidoptera; family Nolidae; genus Meganola; species Meganola albula. Next base: position 730,170 of record OW388159.1, read on the forward strand.
TTCTGGGACATTAACACACACGGTCATCTGGACCCAAGCTAAGCAGAGCTTGTGTTATGGAAACCAGATAACTGGTATATACTATACATATAATACTTTTCTTTTATAATATATACTTATACCTAATAGATATTTACACCCAGATTCGACACAAACACAAATGTTCATCACTAATGTGTGTCTCGGGTGGGAATCGAACCCCACATCGAGCTTGTACTATGGAAACCAGATAACTGGTAATATACTAGGTATTTCTTTTCTTCTGTAAATATTATACTTAAATATAGATAATTACACCCAGACTCGAGACAAACAGACGTGTTCGTCACACAAATGTCAGTCTTGTGTAGGAATCGAACCCAACACTAGCGGCGTGAAAAGCAAGTATCTTACCGACCACGCCACCGCGCCGGCATGTCTAACTTTAATCTCATACCTCCACTTGTTTTAGAGAAAACATATCCCTAATCACATGTAATAAGGACCGCAAGGTTCCATTTTACTTTTGAGGTACGGAACCCTGAAAAAATAATGAAGACCCTTTTATTAATTGAGAAAAGATTTGCTTTGATTAAATTTGTTTCGTCTCAGTTACATCAAAGTAGGCTTTGAAATAAATTTAGGAGTAAAAAATAAATAACATCTAAATACTACCTATTATAATTGCGATGATTTGTCTGTAGGTAAGAAAAATAAATTAAATAAAAAAGTCGTGGAGGCATCTCTGGACTAACAAACAAGAGTAAAATTATCTAGCTCTACATTTTTTCCTAAATTTCCTTCCTTCCGCGGCTTGCCCGCGTAATCCTCTTTTCACCCTCTTAGGAGCTGGATTTTGAAAAATCCTTTTCTAGTGTACCCCTAGACCCCACACTGGGAGTCTCGACCCAGCGGTTTGGGCTGCAGTTAATGTCAGTTAGACAGTTTCTTCTTTTGTATTTAAAATAAGTTTGTGCATGACTACAACTTGCCTGATGTTAAGCAATCATGTGATCTACGATAGGCGCCTGCCCAACATCTAATTCACTCGTGACTATGAATAATTTTCGGTGAGAAGATGGCAGTGGAATGAGGCTCCATAGTAGATGTAAAGTCTCATACGGCTATATCCGCGCGTATAGCGTTTATTTCAATAAAATATTACCCTACTTTTTGCAGCTGGTTTAAAGCAGTCTGTACTCGCTTCGGAGTTTAAACTACTTATATCTGCATCAAAATTTATCTGAATAAATTTAACAGAAAGACGGAAATGTAATAATTTTTTTACGTAGATAGTTATTGACTGAAAAACAGCATTTATTCTTAGTTTTGTATATAGATTCTACGATACACTACAACAAATGTTATTCTATAGGCTTAAGGTACAAGAATAGAGGGAAAACTGTATTATTTCCTGTCTTACTGGACTGTCCCTACTTTTGTCGTGGTGTGGCCCATTTTCATTTTACATGTTGATGGGCCTAGTCTTACACCCAGGAACACAACCATACTACCCCTTGCACAATATAGCGAAGTTTGCCTTCGTATACTAATGATAATGCATGCACTTTTTTACTGCCGGAAATCACAACTAAAACGACATTTTCTAAAAATGAAACCTATCAGGTTGATTTATCACCCCCAAAACCCCCTGAGTCCTCAATTTCATGAGATATATATATTGAAATAAAACTACTTTTTAACGGATTTTATCGCGGTTTATTTTAGATTTTAGATCCCGACGTTTCAAAGTCTTTTCAGACTTCATGTTCACGGGTGGACTGAGATATTTGACGTCCAAAAATATTAATCACAATTATTACTGACTACCTTCAAACATTAATATTTAAGTTGCGTTCCGATTTAAGCAAACTGAGCTCACAGTGTCTTGAATTCTGAGTTGATTTTGCTTGGGTTTTGGTACAAGTAAATTAAGCACTGGGTCCCAAGCTGGTGGTATATTCCAACCATTTTCTCTGTTAAAATTAGGATGTTTTTTAATTTCAATAGCTTCGCGGATCATTCTTGGTAAGAACCGGTTTTCTTTGACAAGGACCTGTGTTTTATCAAATCTCAAGTAATGGTTGGGGCCTTTTTGAGTATGTTCACACACTGCAGATTTTGTTGAGCGTTGATGTTTAACATCAGCTATGTGTTCTTTTACGCGGGTCCCTATACTTCTTTTTGTTTGTCCTATATATGAGAGTCCACACTCACAGTCAATTTTATAAACACCCGCATCTTGTAGAGGGACTTGACACTTGACAGATGGTAAAAATTGACTTATCTTGGTTTTTGGCTTGAAGTAAGTATTTATAGAAGCCCGCTTAAGGATATAGCCAATCTTGTCGGTCACTCCTCTTATATAAGGAAGAATTGCAGGTTGCCTTTCAACTGTAGCTGGCTTTACACGTGATCTGCGGCGACGCGGTGCTCGGAGCTTGTTGTCATGCAATACTTGCTTGACGTACTGAAGCTCTGCGTCAAGATGTTCATCATCACAGATCCCGTGTGCTCTCTGAAACAAAGTTTTGCCCACGGTAGCTAACTGTTTAGGATGGTGGTGCGAATCACCGTTTAGATACCTATTTGTTTTTGTTCCTTATAACCAGGAATCCTAACAATACCTTAGGTCATACAGTTTATAGAAAACCAACACATACAAATAGGTATCTAAACGGTGATTCGCACCACCATCCTAAACAGTTAGCTACCGTGGGCAAAACTTTGTTTCAGAGAGCACACGGGATCTGTGATGATGAACATCTTGACGCAGAGCTTCAGTACGTCAAGCAAGTATTGCATGACAACAAGCTCCGAGCACCGCGTCGCCGCAGATCACGTGTAAAGCCAGCTACAGTTGAAAGGCAACCTGCAATTCTTCCTTATATAAGAGGAGTGACCGACAAGATTGGCTATATCCTTAAGCGGGCTTCTATAAATACTTACTTCAAGCCAAAAACCAAGATAAGTCAATTTTTACCATCTGTCAAGTGTCAAGTCCCTCTACAAGATGCGGGTGTTTATAAAATTGACTGTGAGTGTGGACTCTCATATATAGGACAAACAAAAAGAAGTATAGGGACCCGCGTAAAAGAACACATAGCTGATGTTAAACATCAACGCTCAACAAAATCTGCAGTGTGTGAACATACTCAAAAAGGCCCCAACCATTACTTGAGATTTGATAAAACACAGGTCCTTGTCAAAGAAAACCGGTTCTTACCAAGAATGATCCGCGAAGCTATTGAAATTAAAAAACATCCTAATTTTAACAGAGAAAATGGTTGGAATATACCACCAGCTTGGGACCCAGTGCTTAATTTACTTGTACCAAAACCCAAGCAAAATCAACTCAGAATTCAAGACACTGTGAGCTCAGTTTGCTTAAATCGGAACGCAACTTAAATATTAATGTTTGAAGGTAGTCAGTAATAATTGTGATTAATATTTTTGGACGTCAAATATCTCAGTCCACCCGTGAACATGAAGTCTGAAAAGACTTTGAAACGTCGGGATCTAAAATCTAAAATAAACCGCGATAAAATCCGTTAAAAAGTAGTTTTATTTCAATGTGTGATATTCGCGTAAATCTAAGACAATACTATATATATTTTTAAACTACCTAGGTCTGTACGTATTAAAAAAAATCATCTATCTGACTACCTTGTTTTGGTGCAGCGGTGGCGCAGCGGTACGGGCCTCGCCTTATAAAAATAAGGTCGTGGGTTGGAATCCTGGTCGTGCCCGCACATCTTTGTATGAAATATTTCATCTCCGCTGCTCAATATCGGTGAAGGAAAACATCGTGAGGAAACCGGCATGTCCAAGAACTAATCAATCGAGGACATGTGACATCCACCAACCCGCACTTGGCCAGCGTGTGTGAATTAAGGCCTAAACTCTCTCAACTCATAAGACAATTGAGAGAAAACTCGTGCCCAGCAGTGGGACACTAAAAAGGGTTGAAGTGAAGTGAAGTGAATATACCAACAAAATAAAAAAAGCCCTCTATATTTCATTTCAATCATTCTTTCATTCAAAATTCTCATCTTCGGATGAGAAAAGTCTTTTTAATCGACCTGAAATTTCACGAATTAACTTACCAATCGATCAGCGGTACATTAAACAAAATAAAAAAGTAAATCCGCTGTCTCTTACCCCTTCCACCATCAAACAGAACTCCAATATTGACTATGCTCTTGGCGACATCGCGAATTGGCAGGGCATGGTCTCCTATATTTTCACAATAAACACCAAGATATTTGGTAGGGAAATTCTCTCCTCAAGTGGGGTTGACATCTTGTGCTGAGAGGCTGCGAGTACTTTTGTTTGTTGTTTGTAAAATGGTATTAAGATGTGCCGAAAGAATTAGACAATCTTGAGGTGTGAATCAGGCACTTAGGTTAGATTAAAATTAGGTTTTAACTTATTAGGTATATTGCAGCATTCTTAGGTAGTATATACAGGGTGAATTTTTTATCACGTCACGGGTTCGATTCCCATTCGTGCTCGCACATCTTTGTGTGAATTATTTCATCACATCGCTGCTCAATATCGGTTAAGGAAAACATCGTGAGGAAACCGGAATAACCGGAAATAATCATGAGAAGACATGTGACATTCACCAACCAGCACTTGGCCAGCGTGTGTGGATGAAGTCCTAAACCCACTCAACTCGTAACATAGTTGAGAGAAGATCCGTGCCTAGCAGTGAGTCAGTAAAAAGGGTTGAAGTGAGGTGAAGTGAAGGTTCTCTCTGCTGTTTTAACCGCCCGCGCAGAGAGTTGTTGTAATTGTGACTGCTATGTGTGTATACTTGTCTGTAGAACTTAGTTCTATACATGTGATTAGATTTATTGACCAATAAATTGTCCGATATAATACAAACAAAAGAAAATGTTCTATAGGCCGACCGTTTAACTCGCGTATCGCCTATCGCCAAGATTCTGACTCCTCAAGCTGCACAGACAGTGATGATGATTCAAGCGATATGGATATTAGTGACGAATAGTCTTACATTACTTTTATCTGTGGTTAAATAGAGAAAGAGAGAGAGAGATATAATTAATGAGATTTAATTAATGTTTTATGACTATGTACCTCAGATGGGATTACGTGAGTTAAACGGTCGGCCTATAACATCTAAAGCAAAATAAAATAATAATTTTATTCTATTCGATCCTATTCGTCATAGTGAGGGGATTTTTTTTTAAGTAAATAATATTTTTTTTACGTTGTTATTAAAACCACTTGTAATTCAAATTTATTGGATGGGAACTATAAGAGTCCAGTTTTTTTTAAGATCAGATGCCAAGTTCACAACTGACTTTTCAACAACAAAATAATGCATTAGGAGACCGCCCTACCACCTACCTACTGAAAGTACCGCTGTGATGATGTTCTGTGAACAGAGAATACTTAAGGTTTCCTTATGGGGAATGACAATAGATCTCACCTGGGTCGAAGTATTTTTTATACTTTATAAGGCTTGCGCTTGACCACAACTAGCCTGATGTGAAGCAATGATGCTGTCAACTATGGAACACGCTTACCCAGTAAATACCAACTCGTGACTTAAAGACAGACAATTTATAAGTAAGTGTTTATGCTTTTTTTTGCGGATGACCTAACCCAATTAGCCGGAAGGTCCTATAATGGTTCACCGGACTTTTTAAAATTTTTATCGATTTTTAAAATGTTTCTATAGATTGAACCGTTGGCCAATGATTCATCTAATTACTAGAACGTTAAACCAACATCAATTGCCCGCTAACAGATGGCGCTGCACCACATTAACTCTATAACTCAATTAGTTAACCGCTGAGCGAATTAATCCAGTCACTAACAAAGACAAACAGTTGTACTGTATGTATGTTTATAGAACATATTATGTGTACACCGTGCCACACAAGTTGGGTCATTAATATTATTGGTAATGTGTGTGATTGACGACATGTGGTTGACTGTTTGTATTGAGTTTATGTGGAATAGATTGACTAACTTACGCGGAAAATAGTTACCAGTATATTTTAATATTCATTGGATAATGTTAGAAGTAAATTAATATGATATTGGTGAAAACTTTCTTCAAAGACTCGGCAATCTATCTGTATCTTAATTTAAATACTTTTATCATATTTTTTTACAGAAAATATATGGATTTTCTTTTTAAAAAATACGGGAAATGTTTTAGCATAATTATACAATAGGGGTTATGGTTATCCTTTATGGTTTCAACCTTAAGGAGACTCATTTCAGTGCCACCTTCTCACCGAACGTCATCCGTAATCACGAGTGAATCGGTACATTGAGCTGGCGCGTCCCATCGTAGACTACATCATTGCTTAATATTAGGTAAGTTGTAGTCAGCCAGCCTATTCAAGAATAAAAAAGGAGTTAAGTCTTTTATTGTAGAATTGTTTTTTCATTCAAACATAATCGGAATGCTTACTCCCGAACCAATCGAGTCATAACTCCCGGGACGTTCGAGTATTGTCATCATGTTTACGAGTTGATTTCTTTATCTAAGTTCTTACGAGAATCTCACTTCTGCTGTGCGCTAGTGTCGATGACAAGATGGCTGATTGATATAAAACCGAATCAAACTCAATTGATCCTGAACTACACCTGGTTGAGTCACTTGCGTCCGTGGGTTTGTAAACTTTAAGTAAATCCCCACATATTGTCCCCGGGTGGTGCGAATCAGGTGACAATATACTGGTGGTAGACTTCGGCCGTGGTTAATGACCACTCACCAGACAAAGCTGTACCGCCAAACGGCCTTGCCGTGTTCCGGTGCGATGTCTGGTGACACCATGCAGAGAGTGTGGGTCGGAACTGGTGCTTCTTTATGGTATCTAACCTTAAGGAGGCTCATTCCACTGCCACCTCACCGAAAATCATTCGTAGTCACGGGTGAACCGGTATACTAGGCTGGCGTGTCCTATCGTAGACTACATCATTGCTAAACATCAGGCAGGTTGTAATCAAGCACAAGCCTATGTCAGAATAAAAAAAAAACAGTACAACAGCAGCACCTATGAAGAGACTCAGGGTTTCGAAGCCCAGCAAAGACACATCACTGCCTAAAATACTGCAACAATTTTATCACAAAGAAAGTTAAATAAAAAAAGTTTATTGAAATAAAACTACTTTTTAACGGATTTTATCGCGGTTTTTTTTTATTTCAATGTTGATATTCGCGTAAATCTAAGACAATACTATAAAAAAAGTTTACACTTGACCAGAAGACCTGTTAAAAACTGTCGACTTTTCAAAATTCGATTCCGAATGACATTCAACAAATTACAACTCAGAAATCCAATTCCGCTCAAGTTCCTGCCTTGTTATGCGATAACTATTTCAATTGGAAATCTTTAGTTCGTTAAAGTTAGTGCTTACTTCCAGTTTTTGCTGGTGAACGACTGCTCTGAATAAGGCAACACTTCTGAATGAGTTCTTAGCTTGAAATAAAATAAGCACTTCTACTTTTTCACTAAAACATATAACAATGACTTTGCCGATGTATTTCAAAGAGATGAGAGTACTTCTAACTACCATGGCATTTTTACTAAGGACTACTTCTATTATAGTATTTTTGGGTCTAAACCCACCGCTGCCACCACATTTCGACCCTTTTTTAGTGTCCCACAGTTGGGCACGGGCAACTAGCTTATGAGTTGAGAGAGTTTAGTCCTTAATCCACACTCGCTGGCCAAGTACGGGTTGGTCGGATGTCATATGTCTTCGAATGATTAGTTCTTAGACACGCCGGTTTCCTCACAATGTTTTCCTTCGCCGACATGGTATGTGTAACGAGACTACGAGTTTTTAGGTCCCGCACGAGCACTGGAAATTTTTGTAGGTCGTGCAAATAAAATTTTAACAAAATATAAATTTACTGATAGTGTCTATGTCCTATCTATCTTCTGAAATATTAAAGAGTGGGTCTTGAGACTCCAAATTCGGCTCATAAATTGCATATAAGATACTAGGAGTGCAATCATAGAGGTGCACGCATTCCCAGGGATTGAAGCTGCGACCACATCTAATAGGCGAAGCCGCGAGAGAGGAAGCTGTTTTCGTAAAAAAAAATTATCTACCTCAGTAAAAGATATTTAATATTGGTATGTACTCATATGGTATTTTAAATCTTAATCACTAACCTATTTTATATGGAATAAATTTCAAAAAAATAATGAATACCTACCTGGGGTTCATACTTATTACTTTTATTGAGTTCTTTGTGTTTCATTTCGACCACAGCCCACTACTTAGGTACTTATTAATTTATTCACAATAAAGTTGCCTGTCACTGTCTTGGCTACCAGCCATGTAACAATAATTGGTAATTTTAGGTAATGGTTGAATGCACGCGATCGGCCTATGTCCGGGGCCCGTAATTGTGAATTATTACGGAACAAGTCATTTATTGACCGGCAGGTCAAACTTTGACGTTTTGACTGCTACTTTATGTTTAATACCAAGGGAATTGAAGACGATTTTATAGGAATATCTAAAAAAATTCCTCGTCCAAACACTCTACGATCCAAACACTCTCTGCTCACCTTTCGCTCTGTTACTTTCACGACAATTGCTTCTCAATCTCTACCTAATCTTCTTGACAGTATTTTTTTAGATTCATGCAAATGTCACACATTGGAATAAAAATACTATACAACGGATTTAATCGCGGTTTAATTTTCTATAATCATACCTTGAAATAAAACTACTAATATCGGATTCTATCGGGTATCTTCTGGAATTTATAAAATAAGAAACCGACTGACTGACCTATTGACGCACAGCTCAAACCGCTGAGTCTAGAGACTCCAAATTTGAAACCTAACTTCTGTATGAGATGTAAGGGTGGACTAAGAAAGGATTAGGCAAAATTTACCCAAGGTTTGAAGACCATAACTCTGAAGTCTGAAGACTTTTCAAGCCGCAGATCGTGGGCTTGAATCCCACCCAAGACATACATCAAAATTTTTGTGATGGATATATCTATTTGTCATAGGTTTGAGTGTGTATTTTGTAGTAGGTATATGTAGCATATTATCGGTTATCTTATTTCCAAATTTTGTAATTTGCTCTGCTTAGTTTGGGATTTGAAGACCGTGTGTTAATTTCACTACTTTATACTTATTAAAAAAAAATTAAACAAAAACATAATGTAGTGTACTTATTTAAGTAACTATTTAGTGTAGTTTGTTCTTCGTATTTTGTTTATTTGCTGACTCAATTACTGGAGGTTCTATTTCACACAAGTTTCCGCAAATAATGAAACTGTAGCGTCCTACGTCAAGTTGAGTGGGCTGATAGCGTCAGGTGTGCCAAACATTGACGTCGATGCGGCGACGTCACGTTAATAGAGGAAAAATATCACAAGAACTAAAAGGGTTGGTAGTAATGTACGAGTACAATCTTTGTTTATATGGTACATTGTGTGATTATAATTCATAATTGAGGAGGTGTGCTGTTAATGGCTGCTTGCTTGAGTTTATAAAGAAATCTTATTTGATTTAACAATTTACTACAAGATATAATTTGACAAGAATACTTTCTGGAAAATAGGGATATATAAGACATTTTTAACGCTTCAAAATAGGCATTAATTAGTTTATTTATTTTTTTACGCTATTATTGTGATTGATAATGTTAGGATAAATAAGAAAATAAATTACTATCCAAATCAAATCAATCATTTATTGCATTCCACAATTAAAAATTAAAGTTCATAAATTAAAACCTTAAAATTCAATTATTACATTTATAAAGATATATTTTAACACGTAAAAATTAAATCATTGCAATTAAATTAAAACATAAAATCATAAAATTTGAAACATAAAATCACTCATAAATACACTCGACAGGAGGTTCAGACCACACAAAGGGATTGATAGACTTCAAATTGAGCATTAGTCTAGTCTTATTTTGATTGATTAAGACCTAAATATACTAGATATTTCATAATATAATAGGCATCGAAATCGGAAAACTGAAAATCCGTTTTGCCTAAACTTTTTAGAGGTTTACTCACCTTCGTCCATGGGAGTGCACCATTAATCTGAATTCACACGTGGTCTCCGGGTGGTGAATAAATTAGAGGCAGGCTGCGGCCGTGGTCATTGTCCACCGAACAGACAAACCCACATCGCTAAGCGGTCTTGCCACCATCTTTGCCTTCTTTTGTCTTGACACCATTCGAGAGAGTGGGTCGAAATTGTTGCTACTTTATAGTTTCCAGCCATCATCATCATCGTCATCAGCCTATAGCAGTCCACGGCTGGACATAGGCCTCTCCCAATAAGCACCATCACACCCTGTCCTCGGTTTATCGCATCCAGCTACTGCCGGCTATCTTTCGCAGATCGTCACTCCACCTAGCTGGAGGGCGTCCGACACTACACTAGGTAAGACGTGGTCTCCACTCGAAAACTCGCTTTCCCCAGAGACCTCAGCTTTAAAGTGGATTAGCATCCTTTACGCTATATCGACAACTTTAGTTTTTTGTCGGATAACCTCATTGCGGATTTTATCTTTAAAAGAAATGCCAAGCATAGCGCGCTCCATAGTACGCTGAGCGACTTTAAACTGATGAACCAGCCGTATTCTGAGTGGCGACGTTTCAGCACCATAGGTCATAACGGGCAGGAGGCACATCCACGCAGGACGCACATTCCAGCCATATTGAACTTTATTCCACTGCCACCTTTTTACCAAAAATCATTGCTAATCTTACGGGAGTCAGTATATTAGGCAGACGCGTTTCATGGTGTTACTATGTTATTTACCTAGTACCTAATCTATATGTATATATAAAAATCAATGCCACTTTTCGTTGTAATTTTATAACTCAAAAACGGGCTTACTTAATCAAACCAAATGTTTAGGCATTGTTCGGACTATTTAGTAGATGGTTTATGTGAAGTTTGCACAAAATCGGTTGAGCGGTTCTTTATTTATCACATTTTTTGTAAATTGTTGAGTGTGCTGAAGCTACCCGGGCGAAGCTGAGGCGGGTCGCTAGTTAATTTTTATAAACACAAAAAACAGTACTCATAAGTGCCAGCATTCTTGAATCATAGTATAAAAGACCGATGTCTAAGGCACGTTACACACAGGGTCACCAAAGTATTTGCAAGTTATCTTTCGACCTGGTTGTTCGTCTGGAAACACCGATACACGTGACTGATGTGGTTGTGAAGAATTGTTAGTTCTACATCCGTATCCGACAAATCTGCTATGTTAAGGAAACTTTAGTGTTTTTTTTTCTAAATTCTGACATCAATTTACTGATGAGATTACGTGAATAGGATTGAATAAAACATTAGTTTTTACTGTTTCAGTTAATTTTTTTTTATTTAAAATAAAAATGTGCCGGTAGCGTGGTCGGTAAGATACTCACTTTTCACGCCGCAGCTGCGCAGGTCGTGGGTTCGATTCCCACCTGACACAAACTTTGTATTTGTGGAGTGTTTTATCGTAGACACTTGCTTCACATCAGGCAAGTAGTGGTCAAGCGCAAGGCTATCATAAAAACACGCTATCTAGTTACTGTTAAAATTAATAACATTTTAGCCAAAGTTTAAATATTGCTACAAAATATCCTTCAATTCCTCGCTCAGGAACATTTAAAATTTAAACAAATCGTTAATTTCGCCAAACAGCTAGTACAAACATTAAACATCTTTAGCAGACTCTTTAGTGAAATAATCTTAAGTTAAAGATACTTAGCAGTGACAGACATAAGGGTGGAGTGAGGGGATTGTTGAATGGGGACGGTTAAGAACACAGACATTATAATATTACAAAGACCCAAAACATGCGACTGAGAAGAAATGATTATATTGAATTTAATGAAACTGAAAGAGATAGCGAATATGAAGTTGTTGCAACCTTTTTTCAATTTCTGATGAAAAATATTTGTCATAATTTTGACAAGTGTGTTAAAAGCAATTACATTAAATTACAATCGATTTAAATACTTCTTATACGGCACCTGAACTGTACTGCAAAAATGAGTGGACCTATTTTCAAGCGATTTATTTATTTGTAAGCAGAAATCGTTGACATGTTTCTAAGTAAACATTTATTTACAGCAGTAAGTTACAGTTAACGAGAAAAATGACCTAATTGAATAACAATCTCAACACTAACCTAAATAAAAAACTAGTCTTACTGAAGCCTAACCTAAACTAATACGTCCAAAAATTCTTCCGCATCGTTATCTTCCGGGAACGTACCCAAAAGGCTAGCAGTATTGCCGCGTTGGATTGCAATACTGATCCTTTGCCCGAAACACACCAGCCTTCTGGTCACGTGTGTTGTTAACTGACAACTCCAACCTCCTCTGGTTTTTCATGTCATCACAATTTGATACGCTTTGAAATTATTAGAAAGTGTGCTATATGATCACGAAAAATTTCACATAAATAATTATTACATTTGGCCTCTAATAAGAGGCCAAATCTAATAATTATTAATGTGATTAATGCAATAAAACTTTTTGAATTTGAATATAAATCAATCCATTGACAGGTCTTTACGAAGTAATATTACAAGTCTATGGATATAGCAGAAAATCAAAATAGCAATTGTTTGAGACTGTCGTTTGTTTTTGTTATTTGACTTTTTTATGTTTGAAGTACTTTCTGTGGTTTTTATGCATTTATAACAGTTGCTTTTGACATTTTGCACTCTTTAATTGTTGGAATGGACATTTTTTATGTATTTTATAATGGTATATAACAGTTTCTTGTCTTTTCACATTTTTTACCATTTATGAAGGGTTTGTGAGGGACCAAAAACTGTTTTTGAGGGGCGAAATTATAATTTATAGCTGCTGGTGGTCGGGTTTTCAGCTCGTCTCTTTTAAAATCAAGGTCTATGAGCCGATTCTTTTTAAATTCTTGAACCTTGGTCTTAACCAAGGTTCTTCATTCCTGCCGTTGCGCTGCCTTTTTCTTCCATTGAGCCGGATTTACTTGACACTTCTTCAGTAATAAAATAAAAGAAATATATGAAAAATAATTATAAAATTTAAAATTACACAGTATATTAATACCTAGGTGTTACGTGTTTACTTGTAAAATAAAACTAATGTTTATGTAAGTCTTTGTTTTTTATGGTTTTTATTCAGCCCAACACCACTTATTTGCCTACTGTTAACCTTTCAGATGTTTCAAACCGGTTTGTCCGTCCTTTGCTTGGTTAAATTTTGACCTAATCTTGTCAACTAAATATCTGTTATGACCTAAAACCTGCACATTAAACTCAATAATCAATAAGTAACTACATATATGATTGTTCTAAAAAATTATTTGAACCGCCTATAAATCCAATATCAATTCCGACTACAATGTGTCGCGCGCTTTCTCAAAGGAATGCATCAAAGAAGCCATAAGAGCCAATCAATCACTCCATTCTGAATGAATGAGCAAGTGTTAGTAGATCTCGCTCGTCATATTGGCAGCCGCTACTCTCGCTCCGCCTACGTCATCCAATGTTGCCAACAATCTTAGCTTAATTTACTAAAATTACTTCCTAACATCTCATAACTAGACCATTTAAAATGAAAACTCCAAACTTCCTTGACAAGTGGCCATTTAAAGTACAGTCACGTTCACCAATTTCCTCGGTTTTAATGTCTCGACAATAATCAATGTTGTTATGTTTAATATTCATGAAAGATGGTGGATTAAACTGTTATTTATGACTGTATTTACTGTGGATCCTATTTGAATGGAGATTGGGGAACCCCCTTTATGGGAACCCCCTCAATTTCAGTCTTGATATGCAGTTGAGGGTCATTGTCCTATTGTTACTTTGGTATTAGCCTTGTAGGCTCTCAGTACTAGTTTCACTGCGAGTTACGAGTTCCCGGGTTCGATTCCGGGTCGACCAAAAAAATTTCAAAGAAAAGAACTGAATGGTGATAAATCACAGCCAAATATTTTTTTGAGACATGAGTACATAAATCATTTTGCTACCTTGACGAGGCAACTACTGAGAAGCAGTACCAAAACAAATTCTGTATAACAATAATAATATTCTGGGACATTGACACACACGGTCATCTGATCCCATACTAAGCAGAGCCATGGCAACCAGAAAACTGATACTGAAACTACTTTTCTTTTGTAAATACATTCTTAATATAGTTAATAACATCCAGACTCGAGACAACAGACATTCATGCATGACACAAATGTCTGTCTTGGGTGGGAATCGAACCCACGGTCAAGTATCATACCGATCACGCCACCGGCCCTTCTAAAAATGAATCTTTTGTAGCTCCTTTAACAAAACAACTGTACCTACTGTAAGGATGATGCATAAAACTAATGGCTTGAAATTGATCCCAGAATAAAAACTCCCTATCCTTATAAACAATAAAGTAACGACATTATAAAACACTTATCCACTATCCAGAATTTCCAAATTCTTTTTCCAATAATCCGCCATGAAATGATGGTGGCGAAACTTTGGGCCCGAAATGCATTCGTCAGCTTTAGGCATTAGCGTTAACGAACCGAGGGCAGGCCCTGAGTCCGGCCCAGTGAGTTGCAATAAGAGGATTCTGCACCCTTCGCAAAGGGCTAAGTTATAGGATGTAGCGGGAAGCGATAAAAAAATGATCAAATGATATAGACAGCGAGTTACATTAAATATATAGTCGACGAAATTTTAAAACTACTTGACGTAAATCAAAATTGTATACGATAAATTATAGTAGAATTATTTAGTATTAATTATTATAGTAGACGAGGTCAGTAAAAAAAGTAATTAGGAAAGAAACCTTAAAGGAGCAACAATTCCGACTTACCCTCACTACTTGGTGTCACCGCACCGGAACACGGCCGGCAAGGCCGCTTGGTGATGCGGCTTTGTCTGGTGGGTGGTCATTAACCACGGCTGAAGCCTACCATCAGTTGATTGTCACCTGATTTGCACCACCCGGGGACCACGTGTGGGGATTCAATTAAAGGTACACCCACGGACGAAGGTGACTCAGCCCCCAAAATGTTATGTTAAAATTATTCTATGGGTGCTAATATAAAAACTTTTTAAAAATAAACACGAACTAATGTTTTAACTAAAAACCCACTCGACTGATTTTTATAAAAATTAAAATAGGATCACCGCCAAGTTAGACCCTTTGAATTAAAACAAGAGTTATTAGAATTGATCTTTAATCTTAAACTTGACTTATTCACTACTAAGCTACTTAAACTTAGTCAAATACTTAGTAAGCATTGGTTCGATTTGGTTCAGTGACTGTTTATACCTGTTACTCATGACGTAATGTGATTGTGTAGCACCTTTATCTATCTTATACCTATAAACGAGTGATTCTTGTATTTAAATATATAATCTGAAGCTCGGAAACGGCTCCAAGAAATTTTATGAAATTTAGTGAGCGATAGTTTTGGGGCCGATTAATCGATCTAAGTAGGTTTCATTTATATTAAACGTCGTATTCTTCGTGTATTGAGGCAATGAAAAACTGCTTCAAGCATAATTATTTCGCTACAATGATAAATGATTATAATGATTCAATTGGAAAATTGGGCGGTGGTAAAACTAGACGATACCGTTTCGAATCCAGATTAATATTGTTATTTATTCTTTTTTCATTCCTTCTATTTATAAGTAAAAACCGGTTATCCAGGTACTATAGTTTATTCGCTTAAACAAGTGAGCTCTCTGTTTATAATATCTATATGCGAAAACATTTAATTAATAATTAGTCATGTTATGTGTTGTGTACTTATTAAATATATGCATTTATCATAACGGGCAATTAATTAATTACTGAGACTCAGTCTGCTTGCGACCACGACAGGTGCAACCCGTGTCGAAACGTAAAGCCAAATTAAAGCTGAGCGCGTTAATTGCCCGTTATGATAAATATATATTTTAATAATGCAACGCGAAAGATTAAAAGTATATATTCTGTACATATGTTGTTTTTAATGTCTGTTTTCCAAGAAAATAAAAATAAAATAAAATTAATTGGCGCAATTATCGCTTAACACACATAGAAAAAAATAAGAATGTATCGTCATTTCGATTTGAGATCCTCAGTCTTTTTGAAGTCGGTTGATCAAAAGGCTGTGGTTTATTAAACTCTTGCGCCAAACATGAACACGCGCACGCGATCCCCAGTCACTTATACCCACCAATAAAAGGAAATTGCATTAAATTATAAGTCGTGGAGCAATCACGTTTTGTTTCCCGTCTCCCAGATTTAATGGTTTGAATAAATCCGAGCTCTTAATTACTAAATTTAAAAGCTTATGAAGCGTAATAACTTTTATGATTTCATTAAATTTTATTTGTTTGACTTTTAACTTTGATTTGAAATAAAACTACTTCTTGCAATACAATCTCAATGTTGACCTAAATATAGAACTAAACTTTGAAGTTTAGTACATAAACTAAGTTATTCAGATATATAAATTGTCTTGTAAATAAATGCTTCAAAATATTGAAATGTAACTACTTCGGATTATATCGCGGTTTATTTTCGATTTAAAATCTTTCGTAAAAGACGGAAAATCCATTACAAAGGTGTTTTTGTATTTCATGTTTGTTATATTCGAGTAAATTTAAGAAAATACTATGTTAAAAATAAGTAATTTTTATACATAATTGTAAGTCAAATCAAAGTTTTTTTCTTAGATTTACGCGAATATTACACATAGAAATAAAACCACTTTATAACGGATTTTTTCCCGGTTTAATTTATATTTTTATACACCGACTGTCCCCCCGTGACTGTGGACTGTTCACCTGTGACCATGAAGTATGACTTTGAAATGTCGGGATATAAAATTCGAAATTAAACCGCGATAAAATCCGTTATAAAGTGGTTTTATTTCTATGAGTGATAATCGCGTAAATCTAAGAAAAAAACTTTGATTTGACTTACACATGTACAGAAATTA
Organism: Meganola albula; assembly: GCA_936450015.1. Taxonomy (NCBI): domain Eukaryota; kingdom Metazoa; phylum Arthropoda; class Insecta; order Lepidoptera; family Nolidae; genus Meganola; species Meganola albula. The sequence goes on from OW388159.1 coordinate 747,110, forward strand.
TTTATTTTTAACATAGTATTTTCTTTAATTTACTCGAATATAACACAAATGAAATACTAATAAAACTACTTTGGAATGGATTTTCAGTCTTTTACGAAAGATAGGATTTACAGAACGTCGGGATTTCAAATCGAAAATAATCTGCTATAAATTAAACGACCAAGTGTGATTGCGCCATTACTTGAGGTAGTCCACTTAAAGCACCCATTTGAATGGCACCTGCGCGAATAGCAACTAGCTGGTCCACGAAAATAGTAGCAATATATTTAACTAGCTTTTCGCCGGCGATTTCACCCGCATTACCTAAATTATATCATGTCCAGCATTGAGATAAATAGGCTATCTAATAGTGCAAGAATTTTTCATATTGAGCTAGTAGTCCGTAAGATTAGCGCGTTCAACTAAACATACAAACAAATTCTACAGCTTTATATTTATTGTAGATAAAAGTAAATAAACTGCTAAAATATTTGCAAAACTATCTCTACTCAAAGAATTTCAATAAACTTACCCGGATGCCTTATAAGCAAACTTCCTTGATTAATATACGTTTACCGCTCATCGGGAGAAATAAGATAGCATGTAATCAACCTTAACACAGTTCAATTAGGCTTCAATTTTGGTTGTTATAAACATAAAATGTTGATACGCGTTCTGCACATACATAGCGTCACACCTATATCACCCGAAGATGTAGGCAGAAGTGAAACTCACAAACTTTCCGCCTTTTGTTTCAATAAATTTGACGGGCCGGGGGCGTGGTCAGTAAGATACTTGCTTTTCACGCTGCAGGTCGTGGGTTCGATTCCCACCCGAGACAAACATTTGTGATGAACATGTCTGTTTGTATCGAGTCTGGGTGTAAATATCTATTATATGTATATATTTACAAAAAGTAAAAGTATTATATGTATAGTATATACCAGTTATCTGGCGTCCATAACACAAGCTCTGCTTAGCTTGGAACCAGATGACCGTGTGTGATAATGTCCCAGAATAATAAAAAAAAACTCAGATAGCTGAGAGAAAACCCGTGCGCAGCAGTGAGATGTGAAAGAGTTGTTATTTACCTAAGCTTAATTAGGTATGTAATCTTAATTGCTATTAATCAGCATTGCTATTGGAAATACCGTAATAAGTCAAAGTCCTAGTTATTTTAATTAGCCACAACGAGTATTTTAATAAACCAAGCGGGCCAGAACAATGATAAATACCTTCAAACAAAATGAGAAATATCCAAAAAGTGAAGGTAGGGACGTCTGGCGTAATCAGCAGGGCCCGCCGAACAATGCCTGCCGACGCCGGATTAAAAGTTTTGTGACGAAGGCCGAGTGATGAAATGACAGCGAATTGTAAAAGTGTGTAATATTAATTAGTTAATTTATAGGAAATAAGATGTGAAAAAAGGTACATGAACAAATAAAAACTCGGATAAATATTTCAAGAAGAAAATTAAGTTATGTATTAATGTCGCAAAAAAGTGCGTTAGATGCGGAGACAACCATGTCTCCTGAATATCGTTATATTTGTAGTCAGTCTTCTAAACAACTGTTCTTTCAACTTAGTTTTAACATGATAGGTACATTATATTTTACATATTTTAGAGGCTCACATTGGCGATACTCAATGAGAATGTTCCTTTCGTTTTCGCTAGCTTAGACTATGAATTATTGTACACGGTCATTTGTAGGTAGTATTTACATATAATTCCCATTTCCACTTAACGATACTTAGACCATGAGGAACAGGGTGCAAGATAGCAAGAGTGAAGTCAATGGTGAGCTTTAAGAGAGACCTTGTATCTAGCAGTGGACGAAAATAGCCTGAGGCTAATGATCACTGTAGTTATTTATAGGTAGTGCCTACAATTTTTATTTCCTATCCAGTAATGAAGAAAAACAGGCTACTAATGATGATTACGTTTACGTTGTGCTCACAATTTCTATTCCCGCTGTCACTTGTAACTTAGACTAATATCAGACTAACGCCTCTCTGATCTGTACTTTAGAATTTCGCCACTTGTCCGCGAGAAATTTATTGTGTTACAGCATAATACGAAAGTTGTGTCTGTTTTGATTTCAATGTGATTAAATGAAAATATACAGAGACATTCTTTTCCTTCTACGACAGTTTTAATGAGATATTTCTGAATACATTTTTAAAGTTCTCTCTTGAAAGAAAATAAGGATTTCAATGGTATTGAACGATTTTTCTTAAAAGTGACTTCAGCAAAACAGGAAATATTTATTTATGACAAAAAAAAATAACATAACTGACAAGAAATTTGACCAATATTTTTAATATTCTTCTGCAATATTTGATTTACCTACTTCACAAAGCAATGTCTATATTATTAGTAGCTGTAATAGTCATTAATTATGTTATCTCTTAGTCTAATTTTGAAAAACTACAGGAATAATGATTTATATGAATGGATTAAAGGCTCTTTGTGACTATTAACTATTTTCTGGAGTGTTATAAATACTCAATTTTAAATACCATCCCTGAAAACAACGAACAAAGCAAAAAATTAAATAACCATTTTGGTGCCGTCGTCGTCTAAAAATCATGCACATTTAATTTTGAAGATCCAGTTTTATTTAGATAGATTTCTACAAAAGAGCAAGTAATAGTCGTTAAAGTAGTACTTGAAAATGTTAGTAAAAGATAATCCCGGTATCAATAGACAGGCTTAGTAGAAAGGCTTTAATTTCCTTAATAACTCAATCTTCATTTAGCTTCGAATCTCTTGAGAAATGGGGGTATTACATCTCAATTTAGACGTTGGAGACATTTTTAATTGAAAGTATACAATGGTTTGGAAAGTGCGGAGAGACGGATTTAAGAAGGTTCTTAGAAATTACATTTGTGAAATAAGTTTGCTAGTATATTTTCTGTGCTTATTTTAATTTTGTTGAAAAAGGATTTTCTCTTAAACTAACTACTTAACTAAAATGTCAACTCCCAAGACAACGACAGAAGTGAGGGTTGAAGGATGTCACATGTCCTCGAATAGTTTGTTTTAGAGTGTCATGAAAAGGAACCCAGGCGCGAATCATCCTCAAAGCAACGATCTAATGGAGAAATTACATCGACTTGTAAATCGGTCATTGACTTTTCGTTTAATAATACTGGTCTTATTTAAAATTATATAGCACGTCTTTAATAAATAAATAAAATATTATTGTTTACATTATTGCTTTAAATTCAAAACCGTTACAACTTTTGTGTTTACAAAACTTATTACCAAGTTATAATTTACTGTATAATGTTGTTTAGTCTGTGTGTTTGTATGTTTTGGTTTGTTGATTATCCTAAACAAACCGGTCGCGATCTGCGATCAGTTCGAACTTTACTTGTTTGGTACGATAAATTTTGTAATGTCACTTTAGAGGGCTGTGCAAAGCAGTGTTTATACTTGTAAACAAGGATTAGTAAGTTCAGTAGAAAGCGGAATGTTTGTATCTAGCCAAACAGCGGTATTTATCCGTAAACAATAAGTTTTTTACGCATGTGGGTTAAATACTGGAAACAGAATGTACCAAACTATAGTTTTTGCTCTTAATGTGTTCTTTGCTTGAACGATCTAAATCACGCATTACATAATAATATAGAGGAAGTGGTGTAAAGTTGTGTATGATTTGTGTTACAATGTCTATTTATTTAAATTTCCTAAAACTATCAATCGGATTCTGATATTTATTTTATGATACCTATATTCATAATAAACAACTTTCGTTCTAAGCAATGTTATTGTATTTCACTACACCTTATAGGACTAACAGTGAAGAATTTTGTATCGAGTAAGCAGCAAAATATCTCTCGATAATACCTCTTGAGTTGTAGTGGCAACGTGCGATGACAAATCAACGACATTGTCGCTGGGAATTGTCGAATAATTGGTGACACGCGACAAACTCAGTGTAGTTTAAGAGCTGGGAGACATTTTTACCAGGATTCATCTTAGAAATTATTTTAAATACTAACACATTTGTATGTAACTAATATACGTGTCTAGATACCAACATAAAAGACTATAGCACCCCTTCAAAAAGCACATTATTATGTTATGTCATCCATCAGACAGTTATAGATATTTGTGTTTGGCCTACAAGTCGGTCAAATCCAATGAAATCAAAAATGTAATATTTTTTGGTAAGTAATGTCTTATAAGTTTATATAAATTGTTTTAAAACCTGTCTCTTGGTCTAATATCTTACCCCACATTTGAAGTATGAACAAATAAGAGATTGAGCAGACGAGAACACTTGAAATAATAACTGAGAGGTATCTCAACCAAATAAGTTAGACCCCTTTATCATTCTACATTCAAGGTAATATAGGTTTTACTTATATTTGTGGGATATCCTGACCAATTTTAGTGTGAATCCAAACCATACTAAGTTTAATGGGAAGATGTATCAATACATTTTGGTCATATTTTATGATTTGTTCGGTAATATTTACCGCATGTGTGGTTATTTCTTAAGTGCCAAAGTTGGGTTAATGGCTCTTTGTTAATGAGGTATTTTACTTCAGATTTCCTTTTATGTGTTTGGGTAATGGTGTTGAAGGCATTTTTGCAGAATAAGTACCTATAGTCGTTTTGGTACAAATTTTTGTGTCTATTGGTGGTTCATGAAATGGAAATTAATGGTTACATATGACATGTTTTTGGTATATTTTGTTATTAATAAAATGTCCTAACGAGTTTTATACCGCCATAAATACAAATTTTCAACTAAAATGTAAAAATGTTAATGAAAAATTATTATAGAAATTATATTTCGTATTGTTCCTTATTTATCATTCCCATGGTTATAGTGATTTCTTAGATATTTCTACTAAATATACCATTAACATGAAATCAAATGATGTTTATAAACCTATCACATGACAAGAAGGTTACCTAGTCTACACATATATCTACTTAAAATTAAGGAGCTTTTTGACGCCCAGCTTTAGATATATTTCTTAGCTTCTATTATTTATTTTTTTATATTTATCTTAGACTAAGTTGTTTTTGTAGGTTTTTAATGTATTTGCTATTTTTATGTTTGTCTTTCTTTATTTTTATGTATCTTTAGACGTAGTTCACAACAATCTACAAAAATAAAAAATGAACGTTAAAATATAGGTAGGCTCATAAATGACAGCACTGACATAGAGAATTCAGGACAAGGATTGTGTCAAAGAATATAAAAACAACGGGAAAGCAGTTATAATTAACCACTTAAACCACCCAGGTGGAACTGGGTTGGAAGCTTAAATAATATTTAGGTTCTATTTTATTTCGAGATTATAGCTATAACACTAAGTACCCACATAGATACTATTGAAATGTGAAACCGTTTGCATTTCTCAATTCCATGCATTCAAAACATTCTCCGCATGTGTTGCGTCCATTGAGTTATCCACTTATCCAAATGGACTCTTAATTGGATTCAGTCCAATTTTGAACTGCCCAATATTGCGAGAAAAAGATGTACACTGATAACTTATAATTCCAAGGTTCTGGATCTTAGATTAAATGCAAATTCAACTGTAAATAAAACTATGTTTCTACGGATTTTAACATGACCATAAAAGCTGTAAAACATGTAAAACGATGGGACATTACAACTTAAGTTAGTGATAAAGTCTATTAAAAATTGTTTTATTTTTTAATGTAGTATACCCTTATGCGTCAATATTAGAAAACTAGATATTATTATCAAACTTCTTTAACTAATGATGATCATTGGTTAACTAACGTGGTTACCATTACTGAAAAAAAAATGTATATGTACTCAACTCGCACTTAGCGAGATTTTTCTTCCTGGTAGCCATTTTTCCTTAACATCTTTATTCCTTTGGCTTTTGTTTTATAGCATTTGTTTCCCATACTAGGGTTTATATACGAATAGTGTTATATACACTTAAGTAATAGTATTCGTAGTTACGTAATATAGCCGGTCTCGACGAAAATTAACCCGTATGATGCTAGTTTATACCAAAACAACCGAAAATGGACCAGAGATATCGGATCCGAAACAAAAGCAGGTAGTTCGCACACTAGATGTTGTTTGAGCTTCTTGAATAAATTGGGTGCCTGCAGCTTGACCGGACAGTTTGGACCGGTTATCCGGTTCAAATTACACAATCATAGTATGGCTTGACGTTTTAGTATTGTGACCAATGAAATCAGAATTCGAAGATATGCTCAATTGGCAACAGATAAGAGTCTGACTTTGCAAGTGTTTCAATTATAGCAACTGTTCCAATTTAGCTAGTATTTCTATCGTTACGCGCTATCGTACTATAGAGTGATGAGGATAGCAAAGACAGGACATATTATCTAAATATAGATAGATGTAGGTGTAGATGAATGTCATACATCCACACGTAACCATTAGGATTATTTCATATCGATAGGTTTAAAGGATAGATTATTACTGTTTGTACGTCATAAAAGATAGATTGTACGTCATAACTCAGTTCTGGTAGTAAGACGTACCTATTAGAAAAACAATACCTTACCATTTTTATTGGCCTGTGACTCAAAATGAACACTAACACTTAGTGTCCTTGTTAGCACTGGAGAAATGAAACAGTCTAGGTACTTATGCCTACTTAGAATATAAAGTTTATCTGAATTATCCCAGAGCCTGTGTTACCCGGCACTTTCAACTTCCCAAACTTCATCGATATATCTCCCCATCTTAACCCAGTAGACGCGAGGTGTTCAAACTCTTAAGAGCAAAACTTCGCAAACTAATTTGTTGTAAAAATTCGCGTCCTGACTGCCGCATTCTAATCAACCGACAAATATTTCCGAACAAAAATCTTTTTTTAATAACATCTTCGAAACAAGAATTCAAATTGAAATGTCATCGTGTCCCGTCAGATGCTGCGTAGCATATTGCAGGGGGCTAGCGAAACACCAAGCTTTAGCTGTGAATGAACCGGTCCAAAATATACCTTATAACAACGCACTAAAGTTGGGTTCGAATTTGATAAAATTTTGCAAATTTCTTTATTACTATTAGTGCAGCGGGCCATGCAGCGAATAATCGGTTTTTAATGAAAAGATTAGTGCGCTCGAAACTGCTATTGTCGTAGTACAATCAACGGGATCGCGGACACTTCTGGAATTTTCCAATTTGGCGCGTTAACTGCGACACGCTTTTATTTGAGATATTTGAAGATTTATATTGTGGTGCTGGGCTCGAGTTTTGTTTGAGTTGCTTTTTGAGTAAACTTGACTTTGAATAATGAACGAAAACGATTATGAAATTGAAACAGATAAAATGCTAGAACGCTATTTCAGTTCAGATTAAAAACACTATATTTTAGTCTTAATTTTATTTTTATTCGACTTCAAAAAGAAGGAGTAATTGTTTTAGAGCTTTGTTACAAATTAGTTATTCGTTTCAGCTTCAACACTTTTTAGTATTCCACCGCTGGGCACGGGTTTTCTCTCGACTATCGAGAGAGTTTAGGCCTTAATCCACCCACGCTGGCCAAATGCGGGTTGGTGGATGTCACATGTCCTCGAATGATTATTTCTTACACATGCCGATTTCCTCACGATGTTTTCCTTCACCGATATTGAGCAGTGGAGATGAAACAATTCACACAAAGATGTGTGGGCACGACCAGGATTCAAACCCGCGACCTTACTTTTCTAAGGCGAGGCCCGTACCCCTACGCCACCGCTGCTCTATCATTACCTGCTGCACCGTTATTCGTTTGATAGAGGTTTATCCCAAAATGGTCCTATTTAAATTGAAATCGTTTTATTTTTATTAATTTTTGTACTGCTATATTTTTATTAATATATTTTTGTAATATATTTTTATTAATTAAAAAAAACAAGATATTAAATTTTATTACATTTATCTTTCGGAACAAGGAAAGTTCCGGAACAACCGCCCATCACAGACAATAGACAGCTTGGCAACAGTCGTCATCTCATAATGCGTCCAAACAAAAGTGACGCCGATTGACAAAAACAAAGGGCTCAAAGAAATCGTCTCGGAATGAATGGCAGCCGATTTTCTTAATTAAAAATCCTCCCACTATCGGAACAATGACGTAAAGGGGGAACAGACGTTTGCACATTACTAAATTGCTGTAGATTTAAAAAAGTAGTTTGGCGCTGAATTTATTTGAATTTGGAATCGAAAAGTTTTTATTTGTTTAACGCTCTTTGCCTAATTAAAAAAAAATAAACCACTTGGTCACTTAAAATGTTGAAGAAAATAAATATGGATTTGAATTACGTCGCTTATGTTGATATCATGCTAAACCATTACCTCTCATTGCGCAGTCGGATTAAAACTATCGTATGTCCTTTCGCGGGTCACAAACTGTCTCCATACACAAACTTCATCCAAATTGGTCGTCTAGTTTTCGCGTGAAAGCGCGACAAACAGACAGAGTTAGTTTCGCATTTTAATGTTAGTAAGGATTTTGTAACAAATTCAACGCATTTGCCTACAGTGAAGTGTCTCAAAATCTAAATATATAAAAGAAGAAACTGACTGATTGACTGACTGACATATCAACGCAGAGCCCAAACCGCTGGGTCTGGAGACTCCAAATATGGCACATAGGTTCCTTATGGGGTCTAGGGGTGCACTAAGGAAGGATTTTTCAAAACTCACCCTTTAAGGGGGTGAAACGGGGTTCCAAAGTTTGTATGGAGAAACACGATTAGTGAGATCAATTTCGCGGGCAAAGCCGCGGGCGGAAGCTAGTCAATCATAAAAATCTATGGAAAAATCGACAGTGCGTGGCAGCGTAACTTCAAACACACATAACCTATTAAATAATATAACTAACAAAGCTCTTCTGACTTAAGTTGAAGCTTAGATCCCAACTAAGTTAGTCACAGGCGTTAACTTAAACCTAAATTACCTTCGGTCAGAGACTCAAGTTGATGTAAATTACTTAGTCTGTCAAACTGTATACACCTAAGTTATGGAATAAGTTTGGGATGTGTTTCAATAAGGGTATAGTTGGGAATTGGATTAATATGGGAGGAAGTTAATTGTCCATCTATCTACAATGGCGTGTTGGTTCCTATGCTTATGTATAATAATAATAGTGGGATATTAACACACACGGTCATCTGATCCCAAACTAAGCAGAGCTTGTACTATGGAAACCTGATAACTAGGAATATACTACAATATAATACTTTTCTTCTGTAAAGTCGTACTACACCCAGACACAAGACAAACAGACATGTTCATCACACAAATGTTTGACTTGGGTGGGAATCGAACCCACGACCTGCGGCGTGAAAAGCAAGCATCTTATCGACCACGCCACCGGCCCGTCAAGTGGAAGTATGGAAGTGTATGTTGGGTATGGCAGAAGAAGCATGAAATTCGTTCTTTACGAAGTATGTGTGGTGTAACTCTGAATGATAGATTGAGGAATGAAGTAATTAGAGAACGCTGTGGTCTGAAAGAAGATGTAGTGACGAAGGTGGAAAAAAGTATGCTTAGGTGGTTTGGTCATGTGGAGAGGATGGATGACAGACGATTGACGAAAGGTATACACGGTGGAAGTGATTGGAAAAGATGCCTAAACTCTCTCAACTCATAAGATAGTTGAGAGAAGACCCGTGCCCACTAAACAGGGTTGAAGTGAAGTGAAGACATAATTTTAAAAAGTAACAAATGTGGATTGAAAAATAATGAAATTGACATGATATGATGTCGATTGCTATAGACTACTCGTTGCATGTCGTGCGTTGAGTAGTAGACTTATCTTTAACGTGACATTTTCAATCGACATACGTCTGTTAGAGATAAATGTCTAAAGCGCGAGAAGGAGGCCTAAGCAAGTTGTAGTCAACGGCCAGCCTTTTGCTGAAATAAAAAAAATAAAATACACCAGGATCTTAGACTATTTATTCTCGTGCATTCGTTGAAATCGGTTGTCTTAAATACACCACACACATTTTCATTTTAATTCACTATTAATTTATTTAGAGGGAACTGAGGCTAATTGCTTACACTAAACCGAGCGAACCCAGTGAAGCGAGTTATCGAAAACTGCCCAGCACAATACAAAGGCATGTAGATTAAACAATTATGTAGTTAGAAGGTTCTTGTTCTGATAAAGTTAATTGAGTGAGATGAAAGGTGTTTGTTTAAGTTAAGTTTTGGTTATCTAGTTAAAGGGGAGAGGTGGGTAATATTTATTAGTACTATACTTAGAAAATTCTATACGCCACTTCTAATGTTCAATTGTTTCTGACAGGTTCTTTTTTTATATTTAAAACGTTAAAAAAAAATACAACAAAATAATATATGGCCGGCTTATGACAATTTTTTCTCGTCTTTTGTCACTATCTTAAGTTGAGTGAGTTTAGGCTTTAATCCACACACACTGTCCAAGTTTGTACATGTTGGTGGATGTCACATATCCTTGAATGATTAGTTCTTGGACATTTCGGTTTCCTTGCGATGTTTTCTTTCAACGATGATGATGAGCATGATGATGATGAAACCATTCACACGTCGTAGATGTGTGTGCACGACCGAGAATCGACCCAGCACCCTTATATTTCGAACATCACTTATCTGCTACAAACTGCAAAATCCCAGTCTTCAATCCCTGTAAAAAAATCTACTACGTTTTTCTTCTGTATTTGAGCTAAATAGAGTTCAATAATTATTTATTTATTTAATAAGGGAGTAATAATAATTTATTTTTAACCCTATATTCACAAACGTCTTTTAAGCTCATTATAGCTAAAATCCCATAATTCGTTTGACCTTGTCTGTCATCTTGACATTTATACTAGTAAGAAAGTGATAAAGTCCATTTTAACTAAAGAGTCATATAAGATTTTAATGAATAAGACCGCTAGTAACTGATTTTTTACATAATCTACTTATTAATTCTCTTAAAATCTAGTAAGAGTTATAAGAATAAAAAAGCTACAAACCAGACGTCTTCACAAACTTTGGCATTTATAAACTAGTAGCACAGAATAGAGTTACAATTTGTGAATACGAATGCTGTCCAAAAATACCGGGCTTTATGTCAGTACAACGTCACCCTGTACTCTGTACGTAACGGATTAAAGTGCGCGTCTGAATGTAGATGTATTCTTTGTACCTTGTTATAATGCTGAGTGAAAGGGCTTACACAGCACACCGTTATTCTTATTAATTCTACATCACTTACTTCATTGTACTCAGTTGATAATAAAGATGGCTTACCTGAAACAGTAAAAAAGTTTATAAACATTACACAACTTTACCATCTTTTTTTGTCGTCCGTGGGTGTACACCTTTAATTGAATCCCCACACGTGGTCCCCGGGTGGTGCAAATCAGGTGACAATCAACTGGAGGCTTCGGCCGTGGTTAGTGACCACCCACCAGACAAAGCCGCACCGCCAAGCGGCCTTGCCGTGTTCCGGTGCGATATCTGGTGACACCATGCAGAGGGTAGGTCGAAACTGTTGTTCCTTTAAGGATACTAATCTTAAGAAGGCTCATTCTACTGCCACCTTCTCGCCGATAATCATTCGTAATCACGAGTGAATCGGTATACTGAGCTGGCGCGTTCCATCGTAGGCTACATCATTGCTTAACCTCAGGCAAGTTGTAGTCAAGCGCCAACCTATCGTAGAATAAATAAAAAATCGTAGTGACTTAAAAAAAACGAAAAAGATAGGAATGTCGCAACGCGTCACTTATAATGTAGCAAGCTATTGTCTAAACAGATTGTTAGATTTCAATTCAGTCACTTTTGATAGCATTCAGCCTCAAAACGTTAATGTCACTCAGGTTGCTAGTCTGTGATTGAGTCGGTTGGGTGAGCGGTGTGTGCAAACCGAATTAGATCTCACTAAAAGGAATCTATTTCAAACAAAATAATTTGTTAATATTTGTAACTAGCTTTCGCCCACATCTTCGCCCGCGTGGTACTTATCCTCTTCTATATTATGCATGTATTATACACATAAACCTTTCTCTTGAATCACTCTAACTGATAAAAAAACTGCATGAAAATTGGTTGCGTAGATTTAAAGATTTAAGCATACATTGGGATAGACAGAAGGAAGTGACTTTGTTTTATACTATACTAGCGGCCCGCCCCAGCTTCGCCCGGGTAGCTTCAGCCCAATCAACAATTTACAAAAAATGTGATAAATAAAGAACCGCTCAACCGATTTTGTGCAAACTTCACATAAACCATCTACTAAATAGTCCGAACAATGCCTAAACATTTGGTTTGAATAGGTAAGCCCGTTTTTGAGTTATAAAATAACAACGAAAAGTGGCATTGATTTTTAAATTGATATTAATGATAGTGATGGTGCTGTAATCATTGGCAAAGATATTGAATAGCTTTTTTTGGTATTATTTTGTATACCATCAAGACGCCTACGCAATGAGGTGTATCTGGTGATCGCGGCTATATCAGTTCGCCGAAAAATATTTAACTATATTTTTCTTGGAATGAATAAACTCAAAAACATTAAAACCTATTTTTTATATGACACTATGCTACTTTACTGAGTAACATAAGCTATAGGCTAAGATAATAATTACAGTGCTAGTTTTTCCCGCGTCTCCCCTACACTCAATGCGCCACTCGCGGCGTTACTCGTTTGTTTTACAGCTCGCAATTAAACAGCCTGAGTGACGTGGATTGTCGCTCGGGAGACAGTTTGTACTGTACAATAAGTACTTCATGTTGCATTAGTTACGTATTTTCTGAGGTTTGGAAATTATTGTACTAACTTTGCTGCAGTTTTGATTCTAAAGTAGTACACTTTTAATTTTTAGTGAAAAGAGAGTTTAATTATTTTGTAGTTTAACTGAAGCAGAACATGTTATCCACGTTATGTAATTGTCTCAAACCTGGTTTACTACAAACTGTGAGATTGGGTTTGTACAGTCTAGTTCGTCAGTATATTTAAAGTTAGATGTTGGTTGAGATGAATGTGATTGATAGATAAACTTAGTAGAAAAACCGTAGGAAAAGAAATTAAATAAATAAATAAATAAATATTCTGGGACATCAACACACACGGTCATCTGGTCCCAAGCTAAGCAGACCTTGTGTTATGGAAACCAAATAACTGGTATATACTATACATATAATACTTTTCTTTTGTAAATATATACATATAATAGATATTTACACCCAGACTCGACACAAACACAAATGTTCATCACTAATGTTTGTCTCGGGTGGGAATCAAACCCACGACCTGCGGCGTGAAAAGCAAGTATCTTACCGACCACGCCACCGGCCCGTCACTATTGGACTATTTTTATGTAGACTCGCGTCTCAAAAAAAGTCAAGCATATTTTCATTTCATTTTCATTTCAATAGTCAAGAGTTACGAAAAGTTGATTAAACCAAATAAAAAAAGTAAAAAAGTTAAGTTAAGTTTCATAAATTACAGCAAAATTGAAAAAGACACAAACGTAACGGACTATACGCTCCCATCACCATCAGGGGGCCAAATGACTCAATGATTTATAGGCTCTGCTTACACATTCGAATAATACAGGCGTGGCGCTTTACTATATTAAAATTTAAAGAAGAAAGTGGCGTCTGTAGATATTTATTCGTTGTAAACCCAATGGTTGTCCGTTCATGACGATATCAGCTTGTTAATTTGGTAAGCTACACTCTAGGACCTGCCTTTGGCTATGCCTATGCCAAGGCCCATATACCCTTCTGACAGAAGAACTGGTAAACTATGCCCTAGTTAGTATTAAAGGCCTAAGTGTTGTGGTTTTGTCAGACACTGCGGTCACTCAGTCAGTAAGTCTAAACAAGGTCCCGGGTAAAACCGACAAACAGTCGCCCGCGGGAAATCTAAACCGCAACGAATTTAATCTATTTGCTCAGGTTTAGCTAAACTAGAACACATTGTAAAATGTGTTATATAGTCTGCGTTAATAATGCTGGCGCTTGAGAATTTAGTTTCATAAAATTAGTGGCATAAATATATGACGGGCTGGTGGTGAGGTTGGTGAGATACTCGCTTTTCACGCCGCAGATTATGGGTTCGATTTCCACCCAACTCAAACATTCGTGTGATGAACATGTCTGTTTGTCTTGTGCCTGAGAGTAATTATCTATGTTTTTTTTTTTTCCTTTATTATCACTTAAAAATTCTTATAAAACATTGTATGTATGTAACTTAACATAAGAAAGCCACTAAGGTTTATAATAATGCTAAGTATTAAGTCTACGTCGATCACAATAATAAACAAAAGTTGAGATTAATACAGTACAGATGATGGACCGGTTGGTAGGTAGTACTTGTAACAAAGTTGCAGCAAAACAAAAATAAAATTTAACAAACAAAGAAACGGAAACAATGTTAAAAAAAAATACACAGAAGAATTGGAAAAATATATTAAAATATATTAAGTATGTATTTACAAAATAAAAGTATTATCAAGCTCAAAAGCGTCAAAATTAATCAAAATATTTTAAATCTGTCACGCGCCAACTTGATTGGATAAAACTATACAGTATTTAATGGTTTCAGACTTCAACAAAGTTTATGCGACTAGGGCATAGAATAGAGACATTCTATCCGTCGGGAACCATAAAATGTGAATACGAAATATCCACGACTGGGTTTTGAAATGGTGTGACTCATAGATAGAGTAAAGTCCTTAGATAGTCAAACTGTAGGACAAACATAAAAAACGCATCAAAATTGGTCCAACCGTTTAGATGATAAATAAATAAATAAAAAATAAAATAGCCTTTACTGATGTTTCTTTCCTTACAATAATAAATGCCTTATTAAATTTAACCTTAACTAAAATATAAATAGTTAAAAATTATCGGCAACTGGAGTTTTCTGTGGAACAGCTTGTCTGCCGACAAAGACCTCCTCTAAAGATTTCCACGTGTTTTTGTCTCTTGCTAAACGGGTACACATCGGACCAGCTATTTTCTTTAGGTCATCTTCCCATCTTTTGGTTTGTCTCCCTTCTAGAGCAGCGGTGGCGCAGTGGTACGGGCCTCGCCTTAGAAATATAAGGTCGCGGGTTCGAATCCCAGTCGTGCCCACACATCTTTGTGTGAATTATTTCATCGCCGCTGCTCAATATCGGTGAAGGAAAACATCGTGAGGATACCGACATGTCTAAGAACTAATCATACGAGGACATGTAAAATCCACCAACCCGCACTTGGCCAGCGTGTGTGGATTAAGACCTAAACTCTCTCAACTAGTAGGATAGCTGAGAGAAGACCCGTGCCCAGCAGTGGGACACTAAAAAAAAAGTTGAAGTGTATTTCTTTTGCTATCTCTTGGATACCATTCTGTTACTATTCTAGTCCATTTCTCTTGAATATCTCTTAACATATGGCCTGCCCAACGCCATTTCAGCTGCCTGTATGCTGTAATGTAACCGTTTAGATGATATTTTGGGGACTGAGTCACCTCCGTCCGTGGGATTGCACCTTTTATCTGAATCCCCACACGTGGTCCCCGGGTGGTGCAAATCAGATGACAATCAACTGGTAATTATGTTTACTGGAAATTAACTGGTGGTAGGCTTCAGCCGTGGTTAGTGACCACCCATCAGACAAAGCCGCACCGCCAAGCGGCCTTGCCGTGTTCCGGGCGATCTCTGGTGACACCATTTAAGAGGGTGGGTCGAAATTTGCTCCTTTATTGTTTCAACCTTAAGGAGCCTCATTTCACTGCCACCTTCTCACCGAAAGTCATTCGTAATCACGAGTGAATCGGATCATTGGGCTGATGCGTAGTAGGGAGCGAAGTAGACAATCTGACTTTTGCACACACACACACACACTTCTGACGCATTTTGATCACTGTGTCGGTGACTTTAGATCTTCTGCAGATTTCCTCATTGCGGATCTTATTGCGCAAAGAAACTTCAAGCATAGCTCTCTCCATACACATACACGAACATGCATACAGATACAGGCGTAAAACTCATAACACCCCTATTTTGTCGGGGGTTAAAAAAGCATCATGTAAGTAGAGCATAGTATTAAATATCATTATAAGAATTACTTAACGACTATAGCAAAGGATTTTACCCGAAATTCCTTTTGGAATAAATATAAATCGAGGGACTTCTGTAACACAATAAATGGAAGTAAAATTTACTCTCAAAGTAAAATTTGGGTGAACACCTCATCATAATATTATTTAGAGAATTTCCTTGACAGCCGAATAAAACGATATATTTACGGTAAATTTTGGTATGGAATATTTTGTTGCTTGAAATCTTTAAGGCAGTCCTTGACTGAGGTAATTTGTCTTTAGTTATTTTTTTAACCTAAAATAGGCTTGGCACCACAACTTGCCTGATGTGAAGCAATGATGCAGTCTACAATAGAACGCGCTTACCCAGTAAACACCAATTCACTCGTGACTTGAACACCGGCAGATTACAGCTATCGGGAAACATAGATGCCGGCAGCGAATTCCACAATTTGGCAGTTCGCACAATGAAAGTGGATGCAAAGTGCTTTGTGCGTACCCGAAAAATTTCCACCTTATAGTGTAACTTAGGCTATAGTCTATGCTCTAACTAATCTGACAACCTTTGCTAGAGTACTTGATATCGAAAAACAAGCATAGTACCTACTCGAAATAAGCTTTTGAGCGAGGAAAAGTAGTTTTTAAAAAATTCTTCCGCGTTCCTAACGCCATGAGATGGCGAGTTCTATATCTGGTTCATAGAAAGTTTAATAGAAGTCTTTAGGTAGTTTACCTACTCATACATTATTTTTACTATGACACTTACTAAAAAAAATATCTAAAATGGTCGAATAACAGCAATATAATTCTAAGCCGTCGTAATTCTTACATCTTCTATTTGTCACTACGATCGCAACTTCATAAATGTTTCATTACACAACTTGAGGGATGTTTTGTCTGCAATATTTTGCTACCATTCCCAATCTTATATTCTAGGTTATAAAGGCTATTTTTCTTTGATTCTTATTAATGTGATATTGTGAAAATTATAGGCGTGCGTTGATAATATATGAGTCTGTCAAAGGTCTGTAGTGTCTGGGTTTTGTTTTCTTTCTTTTACACATTTGAGTATAGTATGATATGGTTAGTGGTATAGTATGACAGGGTTCGATTCCCACCCAGGACAAATCTTTGTGGGATGAACACGATTGTTTGATCTGTGTCTGGGTGTAATTTATCTATAGTAAAAAAATTAAAAAATATTCATGTACCTAGTATATCCGTTCTTAGCAAACAATATACAATTGTTTAATTTGGGACTAGATGTCGCTTGTATATGTGTCAAAATATTATTATGTTATTAGTTGACACTCTATACATAAACGTAAAAACTCTTAGCCTAAATGTGAAAAAACTACGGATCTTATTAGCCATTATACAATTCAATTGTTCTCTTATTTGGCATCGTTCAATTATTATATTATTCATTATTGAATAATATAATTAAAACATCAACGCTCGATGAAATCTGCAGTGTGTGAACATACTCAAAAAGGCCCCAACCATTACCTGAGCTTTGATAAAACACTGGTCCTTGAAGCTATTGAAATTAAAAAACATCCTAATTTTAACAGAGAAAATGGTTGGAATATACCACCAGCTTGGGACCCAGTTCTTAATTTACTTGTACCAAAACCCAAGCAAAATCAACTCAGAATTCAAGATACTGTGAGCTCAGTTTGCTTAAATCGGAACGCAACTTAAATATTTATGTTTGAAGGTAGTCAGTAATAATGGTGATTAATATTTTTGGACGTCAAATATCTCAGTCCACCCGTGAACATGAAGTCTGAAAAGACTTTGAAACGTCGGGATCTAAAATCTAAAATAAACCGCGATAGAATCCGTTAAAAAGTAGTTTTATTTCAATCTGTTAAAAGTAGTTTTATTAATAGTTTTATTAGTAGTTTTGATATTCGCGTAAATCTAAGACAATACTAGATGTAATATGCTTAGACAATCAAGGAGCTACTCGAAGTGAAGAAATGTGCCCGCTTGACGGGCCGGTGGCGTGGTCGGTAAGATACTTGCTTTTCACGCCGCAGCTCGTGGGTTCGATTTTCACCCGAGACAAACATTAGTGATGAACATTTGTGTTTGTCTCGAGTCTGGGTGTAAATATCTATTCTAAGTATATATTTACAAAAGAAAAGTATTTTATGTATAGTATACCTATACCAGTTATCTGGTTTCCATAACACAAGCTCTGCTTAGCTTGGGACCAGATGACCGTGTGTGTTAATGTCCCAGGATATTTATTTATTTAACGAAAATAGGCTCCATCTCTATTATGAATAAGACCTAAACACAGCCGGCAAAATGTGGGTGATATTACCTCTGCCTACACCTTCAGTAATACAGACATGATGGCTATGTTAAAAAATAATAGCTTCATTTTCATTAGTCAGTATCAGTGTTGACAAATTGAACACCAAAATTAACGTTACTTTCCAAAAGCAGTTTACACAGCCTATATTTTACGATAAAAACTATTTTTTACACCGATCTCTTTAGTGAGTTTCTGAGCGGCTTGTCGCGTGCCATCGCGTTATGTCAATGTCGTATCCGAACTCCCGCCAATATGTTAGCCGCCATTTTGCTTCCAGCCGATTTGGCGCGCATTTCACATTCCACTGCCCTAGTCCTATTGACCGAAAGGGTTGATGGTATTAATTTGTGTGTAGTAACGACCTAATTGTCCCTTTTTTGGTATGTTTGAAATTGTTGGAGTGGAGTGGAATATTTTGTGGCAAATCTATGAATAGATGACATTTTCATGATTTAATTACGTAGCCGTGTGTTAACCAGGGGGATTTTCGCTTCAGAGATATTGAGATTATTTTAAAACATCAATTAAATTGCTCTATTTTTTTCTTATTTACCTAACTAAGTACATAATGAATGAAACTAAAACTAAGAAGCTTATGGTTAATAGCCTACAGTCATTAAATAGGTTTATTTCTATTCTTTGTTGGGTAAATACAGGTGTCTAAATGTGCAAACATTTTCTTCCTATTTTTTCCTCAGAATGAGTCCCATTTGTACCTAATTTCATTACACCGGTATAATATGAGAACCTAAAATCCCAGTTGATACCTCAGCGCAAATCAACGAACGAAGTATAAATCTCAGTTACAAACTTGTTTAGGAGAAAGCAAATTGGACCCTAAATTGTATGTAATAGGGCGTAATATTATTAGTTTGTGTAATAATGCTGAGTGATACGCCTTAACAAATGAATTATTTATTCAGGGAAGAAATTAACATACCTAGAGAATGGGAGACATGGATGTACGAAATATGGTGGGAGATTCAAAACAGGATGTTCCTTAAATGAGCGCAGTAGAATGGATCTCGTGCTACGAGATAACGAGATTTCATCAGGTTTGTTAAATATGCCTCCTTTAATACTATCATGACGGTCACAACAAGGAACGACAAGGAAGAGTAAGGTAAGTAATATGTTAAATCAAGTAATATTGATGATATACTAATCTGTATCTGTACCTACTTTATAAAAAAAAATAGACCGTTAATAATACCTACTCTTACAAGCCGTATTTTAATTATGACTGGCTAATCATTAGCTGCCTACAAAGGAATAGATATTAAAAAATACAAGTGCACATTACATCTCTATTCGATTACACCTAAAATCCGAAAGCACAGTAATGATGGTAAACACGACTGATGAGATATTGGGGGCAAAACCAACGTTTTAACCTGTTCTGCAAGGTACGAGGTTGTCAACCAACTTCTTTAATATTATATATTTTTTGTAGTTATTTTTAACAACTTCCAAAGTTATTTTAGTCTCAGTAATTAGAGTAGTAGTAGTAGTAAAAATCGCTGTAAAAAAAGAATTAAATTCATTATTCACTGCGAGGCCAGCTCCGAGATTTCGAGTCGAAAAATCCCGGAGAAGTTCAAAGCTTATAAAATTTCAGAATTAATCCGGAGTCGGTATAACACTCTCAGTGAAAACGTATTACTGCCGCATCCGAACTTACCCCAATTGTTGGTAGTTCGGGTAATCCCACCGCGTATCGCGGTTTTACCAAATTGAAATTTGCTGTTGTCAGACTTATTGTAAAGTGTAGTGTTATATAGTGTTTATATTTCTGTCTGTTTGGCAAATGCTATTGTTTTTAATAGCTTGTTGCTAGTTGCTGTTATTACAGCAATAGTTTGCTCATTAATACCAATATTTGCTTTTGGTCTATCTAGCTAACAATTATATTATTATTCTTGTAGATTCACCACCGTCTCAGAATAATGGAAAACAATTAAAAATTGTGTAATTTGTTTAGCGCTGAGCCTAGTAAGGCCTAGTAGGCCTGTGCTAATATCTCACAAATCTCTATTTCCATCCCATAAGTACTGTCTCATCTACTGACGAGTACCGAACTCAATAGGTAAATATTATTTTGGCGGTTTTCCATTCTCTCCCCAAACTTTTGTAACTCCTTTTAAAACCCAGTATAAAGACGGCATTTATTCTTGGAAAGTGGGAGGAAAGGGTTTGAAACACTACGTTGGTTTTTTTTAGTAGCGCTATTTAAGGAGGTTTACGCCCCTTGTAGTGACTTTCACTATCAAACATAATGAATTATGTCATAATTGACCGAGCCCCAGTAATGTTACTCCCTGTCTGAACACAATAGCCTTTAATGAGACACATTTCCACGTGATCACTTCTCAAAAACTTAATTATAATTCTATTCAAGAAAATTGGCGCCTGACTACTTAGAGCATTTAACAAGGAGGTGTATACGCAATTTGTTGTACTAAATTGTTTCTGCCAGTTTTTTGGGATGATCGAGTTAACGTACAGCACACATGTAAAAGTTGAAACCTCTTTACAAATGAACACGTAAATAAAAGCTACACACAAACACAAAACATGAACAAATTGTTCATGTACCTCGGTAGAGGACAACACGCGGAATACCAGTAGGCTAATCCAGATAATTAAATAAGTTCAGTTGCAGTGCAGTTGCAGTTAAGTTTCGAAACAGCCCTTTTCGTACTCTCGTAATTTTGACAACCGCTGTCAGATACGCTCGCGTCAAGTTCGTGTCGCGCGATCGCTTTAGCGTTTATATGACAATTACAAGAATTCTATTTTGCACTAAGACGTAAACTTAATTGTGATTGCACCGTAACTTGATCGGCGCGTCAAGAAATTACATGAATTAGCCTACTGTTCCGTGTTAATTTTTCTAAGCCTGACAACTTCACACATTTGGAAAGTCCGCTCACAGATTGACGATGACTTGATTAAGGCACAGTACAAGATAGGAAATTTAATATTATAAAGATAAAGAGTTTGTTTAGTCGAACGGATTAATCTCAGGGATAAGTCAAGTCCGATTTAAACGGGCCGGTAAGATACTTGCTTTTCACGCAGCTGGTCGTAGGTTCGATTTCCATCCGAGACAAACATTTGTTTAAATATGTCTGTTTGTCTTGTCTCTGGATGAAATTATCTATATTTAAGTACGTATTTACAAAAGAAAAGTCTTATACGAAGTATATTACCAGATATCTGGTTTTCTTAGTACAAGCTCTGCTTAGTTTGGGATCAGATGACCGTGTGTGTTCATGTATTATATTATTATTACTGGCACTGTTGGATAGCCCATTTATTGGGAAAAGCTACAGGCGGCTTTAAAATTAAGTTTCAAGATACCACCCGAACATAATACCATAGATAGCAAATTGATATAAAGCTAGTAATTTTTTTGAATTGTACTCTAACTAAGTACCCATTGAATAAAGAACTAAGACAGTTAATGGATCCCAAAATTACTCGTTACATTAAAAGTATAGTAATTTTCAATCAAACCAATTATTTCCACTATCGAGTAGGGGTGGAGGATGAAATAATTTTCCATCCCCTTGAATTTGGGGGTCCTTAATTACGAGGGAAAGTAGTTATTAGTTTTTTGACGAAATTATATGCAGTCAGTCAAAATAAATGTTTAACTACATCCGTATGTATTCACGTTTTCAAAATAAATATATATAGCCTTATTCATAAAAAAGTTATGAGACTCTTTAGTTAAAATGAACTTTGTCTCTTTCTTACTAGTATAAATGTGAAGATGACAGACAAAGACAAACGAATTTTAAACCTGTTTTAGTTATAATGAGCCTAAACTACATTTATGAATACGGGGATAGGTTATAACATAAATTTGAGTGTTTAAGTATAGTATTCCTACTCAAGGCAAATTGACTACTAGCTGCCGCCCACGGCTTCGCCCGCGTGTTATTTATTGGGATAAAAAGTAGCTTAAGTGTTAATCCAGATCATAAATTATCGCTGCGCTATATTTCATCCAATTCCATCCAGTAGTTTTTGCGTGAAAGAGTAACAAACATCCATACATTCTTACAAACTTTCGCGTTTATAATATTAGTAGGATACTATACTTCACTGTACAAGGGTGGGAATTAGGGAAACCCTGTATTTTAGGACTCCAGGTCACTTGCCTACGGACGCCCTTGTTATCGCGTTATAAAACAAGGAATAAGAAGACCGGTGGTGCAGCGGTACGGGCCTCGCCTTAGAACTATAAGGTCGCGGGTACATCTTCGTGTGAATTGTTTTATTTCCGCTGCTCAATTACGGTGAAGGAAAACAATGTGAGAAAACTGGCATGTATAAAGGACATATGACATCCTCCGACCCGCACTAGGTCAGTTTGTGTGGGTTAAGTTCGAAACTTTCTTAACTCCTAAGATAGTTGAGAGAAGACCCGTGCCCAGCATTGGGATAACAAAAAGGGTTGTGATGGGAAGTGAAGTAGAGTATCAACTAATTTCAGTCTTAAAGCACTCGTAAGACTAAGGAAGCTTGAAAAGATGAAAAGAATGCAACAGTATGAAGTTATTATAATATTTGTGAGAAAAATCATTTTTTTTTTCTTGATTGGGGAATTGAACGGACTATTAATAGCGAAAAGCATTATCATAAGCCTTTTTCTAGTATTTTGAACTTTAAGGGCTTTGTAATAAAGTCCAACATTATTACCAGATTAATGGAACTATTGAAGGAACTAGGGTGCATAATGTTAACGAACAAGAATGTACCATTTGATTGAATAAAATAGTTTATGGGTTTTGATCTGATTGGATCTTTCACGATATTTAGTTCTTTGATGTGTGTTAGAGACCCGCCCCGTCTTCGCATGTTGCAATTTACAAGTTGAACAGTATATCATGCCTTGAAATCATATTTGAGAGAATAATAAATCAATTAAAAGAAAATCGAATACCCACTACAATATAAAAAAAGACGTGTGACACTCGGAGACTGCCGCGGTGAAGCTATTGCATAGCATTTTTTATCAACTTATGCAATTATAATTATTTATTTATTTTATTTTTGCAGTATCTTTTTTCCTTTGTTTTTTTTCTCTTTGATATTAATTCAAGTTACACTTTTTGAGCGTGGTGACCGATAAGAAAACCAATTACAACCAATATTACTGATACAACCAATGCCACCTAGAGGCGATTTGCTGAACTAAAGAGACAAGCGTGATATTTCAAAAAGTCATTAAAAGTTCTGCTATTCATCGATAGATGGCCAAACTACTAAAAAGTATCACCGCTGTGCCGGTCGGAGTGGGGGGGTGTTAGGTTATTTTCGTTACGAAATTTCTGGATTCGGTCTCAAGCAAGACCCGCGATAGAAGCTATGCAATAGCTAATAATAACCAATTAATTTTTTTCCACAACCCTAACTTTTGAAGAGACCGCCAATTGTCATTTCTTTGTCCACATCTTTTATTAGGTCAAAGAGAGTTCAGAAAAACAGCTATTAGGGTTGTGCGGTTAGATATTTTTGGTAAAAATTTAAGACATTAAAAATCATATCAAAATAAAATGCAAATTAATTTCTGACTTCAATCATTCGTTAGTAATAATATTTATATTTATCATAACGGGCAATTAACGCGCTCACCTTTAATTTGGCTTTACGTTTCGACACGGGTTGCACCGGTCGTGGTCGCAGGCAGACTGATCCATCGAAAGAGCTCCGTTGATACGGCGGCCGAACATTTTCTCTAATATTAATAGTGTAACGCGAAAGTTTGAAAATTTGAAATTCATCACTACATAGTATAAAACAAAGTCGCTTATTCTGTCCCTATGTCCCTATGTATGCTTAGATCTTTAAAACTACGCAACGGATTTTGATGCGGTTTTTTTATAGGTAGAGCGATTCCAGAGGTTTATAAGTATAACACATTGCACCCGTGCGAAGCTGGGGCAGGTCGCTAGTTAGTAATAACTTGAAGAATATCTGGTTTCATATACTTGAAACCTTTCCCGGTTCAGGTTGTGCAAAATGTAGATATAACTAGCTGCCCCAGCGAACTTCGTACCGCGCAAAATTGTGAATCTAAACCATTCCCAGATCCCCTTGAACACACACAAAAAATTTCATCAAAATCGGTCCAGTCGTTTAGGAGGAGTTCAGTCACATACACACGCACACAAGAAATATATATATATATTAAGATATTATGAACTAACATTAAAGCCAAAGAGTTGGTTTGTTTGGTGGGGCGCGCTATAATCTCAGGGACTACATGTCCAAAAATTTCTTGCACTGTACGAAAGAACATTTATTGAGGTTTTAGGTTACTTTATTTATCCCACAGCTGGGCATGATATAAATTGTAAGCGACGCGAACGAAGCCGCTGGCGGAGATTTTGAATGTTGAAAATTTTTTTTGGACTTTTTGACCCGGAACGAAACGGTGATACCAAATGCACCAAAAAATATTCGAAATTGTTTACAGAATATATAAATTAAACCTTTCTGTGCAACCAAAAACTAGCTACAGTTATTTTTTTGTTATATAAACACTATTCTGAAGCAAGATGAGATAGCGATACTCCCCTCATATGCGTAAGAAGAGGATAGCGAACGAATCACAGAAAATCCAATTGAGTTGAGCCGAACGAGTAAAAAGTCTCGCGGTGAGGACCACCATTGTGATACGTTCGACAATTCTGCACCGATTTACATTTATATGAAGAATTCGCTTTGAAGAACCTCAAATTGTTTTTAGAATTCACTCCTGGTTTATTGATTTATTTATTTTACAGGATTTAAGCCTATAAGATTTTAAAATGTCTGAATGCCGTCATGAGCTGGTTGATTTAAATGCAAAATTTTTTACTAACATCATAAAATATAAAAAATATATAAAAAAAATATGTTACCGACTCACAAGTTTATGGAAGAAATTCCGAAATAAATGAATTATTATTATTATTATTATTATATTTGTCTGTTTTTTATCTCGGAGCTATGGAGCTCCGGACTTTTGGAAGGCGTGCGTGGGGCCGAAGCCAACACGTAGAGGCCCGTTAGACAATTTTGCTCTAAATGTAATGTGGCATGTACAATGTGTTATTATTATTATTATAAAAAAGAGGTTATAGATCTTTATGTTTCATTTTTTTTTTTGTTTACATATCAACCCTTTTTACTGTCCCACGGCTGGGCGCGGGTCTACTACAACTATCTTACGAGTTAAGAGAGTTTAGAACCCGCACTTAATACGCTGGTTAAGTGCAGGTTCCGAGATAATAATATGACGGTTTCCCTTCACTAATATTGAACAGCAGTGATGAAACAATTTACACAAATACATAATAATATGAGTGGAGACGACCGGGGATCAGACTCGCCACCTTATATTTGAAAGGCGAGCCTGATACCGCTGCGCCACTGCTTTATATGTTTGTTCAGGCATAACTCTGTTAAATAATGGCGGGTGGGTTTTCGAAATTCCCTGGTCCAAATTATGTGCCACGTCGCAGTTTTACTTAGTTTATGGTCATTGTCTGGTCAGATTGCCATTTCTCTTTTGTTTAAAATTTGTACTTTCTAATATGATTCTGACTATGATTCTAGTTCATTGAAATTTTGAAATAAATGTTATTGTAAGTAATGTTTAAATGAAATTATAGCAAAATTACGTCAATTAGTGACTTTTTTTATTGAGACTTAACCCACCACCGCAATCCCGTCACTGCTACAACTGTGAGCCAGGATCGACAGCGGCGCCGTGAAGAGACTCGGGATTTGAACCCGGCTAAGTACCGGGACACCTAAACTGTCTTGGACCCCGCACGAATTTAATCAGGAAGATAATAAGCTTCTCTTAATATCTTTCTGATTAAATTTTATCTAATCCTCTAAATCTAATGTAATCTAAATTAAATCTAACCCTGCTAGTTTCTTTCTAATCAGAAAAATATTGAAATGAGGTTTTTAGTGACTACGGAACTAAAAACTCAATATGCTACGACAGCTAACTGCTACGAATCTCGCACAAGCGTGCTACGGCGGAGTGCTACGAAATTACTACGACTCTACGAACTCGTACTACGAGACACTACGAATTTTCTTTCCATACTATTTCTATCACATTCATCACGCTGTATTACCCAAAGTGTAGTCAGAAGAGAATATCACCCAGTTTGAGCTGTTAATATTTAGAGTCTCATTCGTAATAGGGGGTGAGCCTATTGCCGTTCATTGGGCAGGATTCCAAACTTCGATTAAAACTCAAATCTCATATTAAATATTTCATTTTTTTAAACTACAATGTTTTTTTTTACATTCGATAGTAAACAAAATCGTGTCAGCTGTCATTAAAATCAAACCCATGTATTATGTTAAAGAAATTGTTAATCCAACTAAATTACAATGTTGGGTTCGAGCGGGGCAATTTGAATAAATTATATAAAACACCGTTATTTCGGTAGTACGTCTCGAATTGTACGTGTAATATTATTTATGTAAAACTATCGAGTTTTGTTGAGTTTTTTACAAGCAATAGATATTTGGATTCATGTTTTGTAAATGATGTAGCAACAGTACTAGAACAGCGGCCTCACTTTAGAAAAAAGGTCGCGGGTTCGATTTCACACATTTTAGATTTCAACTTTCACGTTTTATCAAAAAACTGCTCAAAATCTTGCTTGAAGTCACGAGTGAATTGGTATGTACTGGGTAAGCGCGTTCCATCGTAGACTAAAACACTGGTTAACATCAGGCAAGTTAAGCAGCGGTGGTGCAGCAGAACGGGCCTCGCTTTAGAAATATTAGGTCGTGGGTTCTATTTCCGGTCGTGTATTTTTTTTATTACTTTTTAATAGTTTGTATTACACAACAGATTTACATAGTATTGTCTTAGATTTACGCGAATATCACACATTCAGTCCACCCGTGAACATGAAGTCTGAAAAGACTTTGAAACGTCGGGATCTAAAATTTAAAATAAACCGCCATAAAATCCGTTAAAAAGTAGTTTTATTACAAGAGATTTAATTGTACTGAAATCACTATACCTTTATACTAAGTATGTAGATATAGTGATTGATCACGAACAGGGCTGGGACATTTGACGTAATGTGACATACGAACGCCATATTGCAACGTCGCCGTCATTATTTTTCGATTTTGTGACGTCTGCGGATGTAATTACATGAGAACAGGCGTTGGATATTTTAATCTTAGGTTTTCGTTATAAAAACGATGTAATAATAATGGGCCCATTTATTGAGTGGGCGAGTCACCCCTGCCATTTTATCCGTGTTAATTTGCATTGGTCAGACAGGGGCCATAGTCCATCCATAGTCCTAAATACCTAATCCACTAGCACCCACCACCATAACCTAGATTTTAGTTCCTATATTCTGCAATAGTCCTCCTCTAACCGTAGGTAGAAACCTTTTCATAAAAAATCATAGCAATTTTTAGAAATTACTAAACGAAACTAGATTTTTAGCTGGAGCAGCGGTGGCGCAGCAGTACGGGCCTCGCCTTAGAAATATAAGGTCGCGGGTTCGATTCCCGGTCTTGTCCACACATATTTGTGTGAACTGTTTCATATCCGCTGCTCAGTATCGGTGAAGGAAAACATCGTGAGGAATCCGGCATGACTAAGAACTAATTATTTGAGGACATGTGACATCCACCAACCCGCACTTGACCAGCGTGTGTTGATTAAGGCTTAAACTATCTCAACTCGTAAGATAATTGAGAAAAGACCCGTGCCCAGCAGTGGGACACTAAGAAGGGTTGAGTTGAACTAGCATTATGCCAAGGGCTTCACCCGGGACGATGTCAATTATCACTAGAAACCATAAACCTCATTTTGCACAGTATTGACCAAATTTCATCCAAATCAGTTTAGTAAGTTTGGGCGTAAAAGCGTAACAGATTGAGTTACTTTTGCATTTATAATAACACTAGGAATTAAAAAAAAACACGGGCACGCACAAAGCGCTTTGCCTCCGCTTTTATTGTGCGAACTGCCAAGTTGTGGAATTCGTTGCCGGCATCTCTGTTTCCCGATAGCTATAATCTACCTGTCTTCAAGTCACGAGTGAATCGGTATTTATTAAGTAAGCGCGTTCCATCGTAGACTGCAACATTGCTTCACATCAGGCAAGTTGTGGTCAAGCGCAAACCTATTATAGGATAAAAATAAAAATAGGTAAAAAAACTTTTTAAGTTAAACGGTTTTATGTTTAACATACATTGTAATGTTTAAGATAAATGTACTAAAAACAAAAAAATAATAAAATAGATACAGTCGTGGGATTTATAAACATATGCATAGACTAGACTAAAATAAAACCGTGGGGCACGTAGAAAATAGTAAGTAATTTCCTCACCGTCTGCGGGCCAACTGCCTAACGACGAATTAAACGATTCTTCTATCGCACATTAAGTCGATAATTTGTAGACAATTGACGTGCCCCACGGTTTTATTTTAGTCTAGTCTATGCATATGTTTATAAATCCCACGACTGTATCTATTTTATTATTTTTTTGTTTTTAGTACATTTATCTTAAACATTACAATGTATGTTAAACATAAAACCGTTTAACTTAAAAAGTTTTTTTACCTATTTTTATTTTCTAGTTTTTAGTTTTTATTTCGCATTCTGTTTAATTCATTTAGTGCTTCATTATTGCAAGGTTTCTTGCCCGTTAGTTTATTGCAGTCCAACTCCTCTATACGTAGTCCCTGCAAAGATCTTACTCTACTAAGAGCCACGTAGGCTTGACCTTCTTCAAACAGTTTCGCACCTAAGTATACGACTGCGTGATCCACAGTGCTGCCCTGCATTTTATGTATTGTAGAAGCCCATGATAGTATTAAAGGCAGCATTCTTCTTTCAGCCGTCCCGTAATTGTACTTAGCTGAAAACTGTATGGCTTTCGGGTGTATAAGATGTACTCCGTCTCTTGCGAAATCAATTCGGACGGAAGGTACATCTGTTGCATACATCTGAGTTCGACGAAATCGAGGCCAAACGATTTCGTTGATGTAGCCTATAGCGCCATTTACTAATCCCTTTGAAACGTCAATATTGGACCGTAGCAGTAGCTATATCCACATTGTCTGCATTTCGTGTGGCGAGTACTAGCTGATCCTAACGACATATAATTTTTATCCACCCTAATGCCATACAGTTCTCGGCGCGTTTTAATCTTTCACCTTAACTTGGGTGGTGTACCGCTAACGACGTATCATTTTTAGCCACCCTAACGCCACACAGTCCTCAACACGATACAAAATCTTGACTTGGGTGGTGGATTCAGGCTGGATTAATCAGATACCTAAATTACAGATTCAATCTCTAAATTTAAATCTTATTATTATACGCCATTTAGTGTCTGCGCCCATCTTAAATATTGAGGTTGTATAGTGCACTGTATTCTTCTTGTCAAGCCCTTTTATTTGATACCCATATTGGTGGGATTGATAAAAAATTGTTATCAGCCATTTGGTAGCGGCGGCCATCTTAGATTTCAATTTTGCATAGTAAATTGTATTCTACTTGTTGAGACCTTTCATTTGATACCCATGTTGATGGGATTGATAAAACCTAAGTTATCCGCCATTTTGTAGAGGCCGCCATCTTGGATTTTAATTTTATATAGTATATTGTATTCTGCTTGTTGAGCCCTTTCATTTGATACCCATGTTGATGGGATTGATAAAACCTAAGTTATCCGCCATTTTGTAGAGGCCGCCATCTTGGATTTTAATTTTATATAGTATATTGTATTCTGCTTGTTGAGCCCTTTCATTTGATACCCATGTTGATGGGATTGATAAAACCTACGTTATCCGCCATTTTGTAGAGGCCGCCATCTTGGATTTTAATTTTATATAGTATATTGTATTCTGCTTGTTGAGCCCTTTCATTTGATACCCATGTTGATGGGATTGATAAAACCTACGTTATCCGCCATTTTGTAGCGGCCGCGATCTTGGATTTCAATTTTTTATAGTATATTGTATTCTGCTTGTTGAGCCCTTTCATTTGATACCCATGTTGATGGGATTGATAAAACCTACGTTATCCGCCATTTTGTAGAGGCCGCCATCTTGGATTTTAATTTTAGTATATTGTATTCTGCTTGTTGAGCCCTTTCATTTGATACCCATGTTGATGGGATTGATAAAACCTAAGTTATCCGCCATTTTGTAGAGGCCGCCATCTTGGATTTTAATTTTAGTATATTGTATTCTGCTTGTTGAGCCCTTTCATTTGATACCCATGTTGATGGGATTGATAAAACCTACGTTATCCGCCATTTTGTAGAGGCCGCCATCTTGGATTTTAATTTTATATAGTATATTGTATTCTGCTTGTTGAGCCCTTTCATTTGATACCCATGTTGATGGGATTGATAAAACCTAAGTTATCCGCCATTTTGTAGAGGCCGCCATCTTGGATTTCAATTTTTTTATAGTATATTGTATTCTGCTTGTTGAGCCCTTTCATTTGATACCCATATTGATGGGATTAATAAAACATAAATTATCCGCCATTTTGTAGCGGCGGCCATCTTGAATTTATAATGATAATGAATAAACATAATTGTATTGTCACCAAAATCCAAAGTGTATACAAAATTTCAGATTAATCGGTTGACAGGAAGATGGTGAAATTTGAATTACTAAATTTGACCCAAGAATGAATGAATAATAAATAAAACAAACGGGGCGAGCTAAATAAAACCGTTTAAAAATAGGTAATTAATCACTTACTATATTGAGATAGGCCACACGCGAGTATAATTCATCAGTGCCTACTCTGTCAAATATTAGTAAACACAGAACATAACTGAGTATTTTAATTCTTTTTACTTCTTTTTAGTTTTGAAAGAAACCCAAAAACGAAACAAAATTGTCAGTAACTGCAGCTAATAACAGTACCACAGTTCCAATCTTTTGAAAAACCGATACAAATTGGAACACAGTATCGCAATATTCAGCGTCCTTTAATCTACCTCAATATCAGCCAAAACTATCCAACACACTAAAAACAATGGAACAAAAAGGCCCATTAACGAGCACCTAACGCTACGTTTGTTCCAATCTCGACACAAAAACAGATATTAAAATCTTTTACAGACGCTGGACGTCATAATTTTCCAAACAAAAATGTCAGTGGTCCGTAAGTTGGAACACGGGTCACAACACTAGGGATGGTCGCATGTGCATTCAAAATAAGTATAAAACCAAACAAAAATTTAGATTTATTCATTGCATAGATTACGTGCGTTATGAAATTCTATCTAGCTAAGGATCATCTCGACTAATCCAGATATTAAATAAAGTAAACCGCACTAAAAATTTCGTTTCATAAGTTAAACTTATATTATTATAACTTTTTTCTTTATCGTAAAGTGTTCATAAAACTGCATATATTTTGGAATGACTACAACACCTAAATTAAATCAAATTCTCATTTTGAATGAGCAACTTGGATCGAATCGATTCTTTCTATAATCGTTCTCACAATCCTCAGTCCAACCCTGTTTCTATTGTTACATTTATCATACAGACCACAGCCTTTGTCATTCACTCATTCATTCACTATAACGTCATTCAAAAAACAACTTTATATCAATGTAACAAGGTTCAATATTCTTTATACAAGTGTTTTGGTCAGAGAACTTGAATGAAAATGAAGCGTTTCGGACCGTTTGACGCATGCTAAAAGATTTTCTTTTGTTGTTTTATTAATTCTTGTGTTGATGTGGGTTAAGGTTTAGAGGTACAAAGGCGACATTTATACATGACACTGGTGAATGGTTTTGCGAAGATTGGTGAACAATTTTATCTGAAGAAATATTATGTTTATACACAACCATGTAAACAGAAATTCAAACGACTTAAGCAAGCTGATGATGATGTGCTTAATATAAACTTAAATATTATAGTGTAACTATCTTGTTAATTTTATCACTTCAACCCTTTTACTCTCAACTACCTTACGAGAGTTTACGCGTTAATCCACACACGCTGGCTAGGTGCGGGTAGGTGGGTGTCACATTTATTACATAGTTCTTAGGCATGCCGGTTTCCTCACGATGTTTTCCTTTACCGTTAATAACCAGCTGCGATTAAATAATTCATTTATTGATGTGTAGGTACGACCGGAAACTGCTTTCAAGCTTATTGTAAGTTTTTTATACCTACAGTACCTGATAGTAGCGGTCATCGTAGTCTATGAACGCTTGCAATGCCAGAGGTTTCACTTGGGCGTTACCGACCTTTCTGTTGTCAGGCCGAGGCAAATGTTGGATAAAAGGTGAGCAATCTTTTAAAAATACGACATAGCGGTCGGAATTTTAGCCAGCTATTTTAGCCATTCTTTAATGAATACTTATTTTAAGAAAGAAGGTGTATTTTCCTCGATCTAAGTAGGTTCAAACAAAACCTTAATAAGATAAGACAACTATAGGGAGCAGGGTGTTTTCCTCAATGTTTTCATTTAATTTGCGCCTCACAAAGAATTCAAAGATACGGGACAAACTTAAGAATTGTTAAAGATGGGACCTCGTTCTGTTCAATGAAAAATTCCTACAATTCCGCGGAACGTTTTACCGAGGCAAGGTAAAAATACGGTGACGAATGAGTATGGCGTAAGTTATAAGCTTATTTATTGTATGTATTTAAAATTATTATTTGTGCACTTCTACCCATTCCACAATGTTTCTTTACCTAGGGTTTGGGGCCGTCCATTAATCACGTGAAGCTTAAAAGGGGGGGAGGGTTTTGACAAAAATCACGAAATGTCACAAGGGGGGAGGGGGGTGTAATAATATATCACGTGTATTTTTTTTTTCAATATTTTTCAAACGCGCGAATCAACCTACAACCTTTCTGTCTAAACATTTTTATCATGTCAAATCAAATTAATTAATTGTTTGTTATATATAATTTTGACTAGGTGTTGATTGAATTTTAATTAGATATATTCTGACATTTTTTATTATTATGATTTCTTTAGTAACAATTTTATTATTAATTTTGATTGTTTTTATAATTGTTTTTTTTTTTCTCTTATATTAGTTTTGTTCGATTTATATTTATAATTATGTGACATTGATAAATTATTATAATTTTATTTTAATTGATTGACATTTTGAATTTCTAATTATTATGATTTTATTTTATTGATTTTATTTTGTACTCTGACATGCCTATTATGTAATGTAATGTTGTGGCGCAATAAATGAATTATGAATTATGAATCATAGTCCTTAATTTCAGAAAATATATATTTCGGTACAGGGGGGCGATCAGAGGGATAGTCCTCGCCAGAAAACTTAACTTATTGAGTGGGTGTGGTTACGAGCAGCAAACAAAGTTATCTTAATCAAATTTAAATTTGTTACGAAATGTAAAACTAATACAACGAGTGGTAAGACAGTTCCTAGACCGATGTTGGTCGCACGGACGTCTGTAGAGAACTGGGGCACACAGTTCGTGTAGCGACAATCCCCACTCTATGCCCGTGCGGACCTCAGGCTAGACTCTGTCGAAGCGTGTCGACACGACGCGCTGCCGCCTCGCTGTCAAGTCTGCTACCGTACTAATGACTTCTCCGACATATCTATTTTTGTAGATACTAAAAATACACGTGATGTTGGATAGGGGGGTAGTCTTAAACCTCACCATGTATCACCAAGGGAGGGGATGGAGGGTTTAAAAATAGTTGAAAAAGATCACGTGATTAACGGACAGCCCCTTTGCTGGTAGAAAATTCACATTTGAATTAAGCTCGCATATGTACATGTGCTGTTTCCTATTTATTAGTTGTTTATGTAAGTGTTTTGTGTACAACAAAGAAAAAGAATAAGATTTCCACTAGCGTTTTTGTTAGCATCAAGTGAGATAAAAAGTAGTCTATAGCCTTCCTAAATAAATGGACTATCTAACTCTTGAGATTAGCACGATCAACGTGAGTGAGTGACCTAAAGTGAGTTAAGCTCTAAATGAGTAATGCTCACCGAAGAAATTATTTGACGAGAAAAGAATCTCTTCAGCCAGAACCAAAGTTAATTCGGAACAAAATAAACAACGCTAAAGAATCAAATCCTTCTAATAGATTCGGACCTCAAATCTATTTCTGACGTTTGACGTTGACGAAAACACAATTAAATTGTCAGTTGTCAAAATTTCAACGTGACATTAAGAGATAGATGGCTACACATATCCTATCCTACTCACTCCTAGTCCTATCCAATGTTCTAAACTATTGCTTCGAAAAATGACAGCATCTGGCAGAGCAACACAATGGCTGACTTTGTGAAAGCTCATTTAATATTAGTCCAGATGCGTGTTCCCTTTTTAAGTACACACACTACACACGTTCCCGTTGGTAAAATGTAAAAAAAAGTTTTGACGGATTATTTACATTTTGTAGGTTATTTTTTCTTTCTTATTCTAAAAAGCGCGTTTTCAGTGCTTAATCACCAACGCAATCAGTCACTATAGCTACCTTCCTAATTAATCGCTACCGCTTTTAACTTACGTATCTTACATTTAAATTATCCGGTTTTCGCTGGCGAATTATTGAAATAATCCGTCTGTACAGAGGTCCATAATGACGTTTCATAAATATCACTATTAAGGAGCGTTTTATCGTCCCTCGAGATAATTTCATCAAATACTACATCAGAGTAAATGAGAATGCCACAAATTCTTACAAAATTATGCACAATTATATTACAGCATTCTGACTTTAAAATGAGATTATTTTCTTTATTAACTTAATCGAGTTTTTTAAGATAAAGTGAAGGACAAAATGACCTTGAAGGCTAATAAACACAACGAGTTTTTAGTGCTCACTAACGGTGCATCCACACCGCAATTACTTTTTGTTGAGCAATATTTTCAAATGTTACTGAGCAACACTCGATATTAGTTATTCAATGTTAGTAAATGTTGCCGTGTTATTCAATGTTGCTCTAACAATCGATAACATTGTTAGATAATGTTACCCCAATAATGCGTCGATATATGTCGTGCTCGATTGTTGTCGAAAATTATTCTTTGTTATCTTTTGTTGTTATTTAATGTCACCTTGTTGCAAGATGTTGCTTAACAAAAAGTAACTGCGGTGTGGATGGTATAATAAGCGGGCGCGTCCCATCGTAGACTACATTATTGCTTAATATTAGGCAAGTTGCAGTCAAGCGCAAGCCTATTGCAGAATAAAAAATAAACGTTCTGGCCCACAGTACAAATACATTTTCTTTATTTCACTGTTTCTATTAATTTTACGTTCTGTCAAAGATGGTGGACGCCGTACGCATTTTAATAAGGTGAAGTGTGAAGTGTCATAAACATGACGTGTACTACCGCGAGCTAAAATGTAGAGTCACAAGCAGCGAGTTAATAAAACACCTTTCTTAAAATAAAATCCACGCTTATACACTCGCAATAAGGCTAAAATTTTACAGGCCTTTGTATCTCAGAATTATGTTACCCAATATTTACGTATGCCAGTTAGAACTCTTTTAATGTTCTACAGATTGGATAGACACAGGTCTTCTTTGGTTAATCTTAGAGTTTAGAAAGTTTGGTAGCTTTGAAATTAAGATACTTGCTTTTCACGTCGCAGGTCGTGGTTTCGATTCCCACTGAAGACTGACAATTGTGTGATGAACATGTCTGTATATCTTGAGACTGGGTCTTAACATCTATATCAAGTATGTTTTTAGAAAAGAAAAGTAGTTTTTGTAGTATATTATCAGTTATCTGGTTTTTATAGTACAAGCTCAGCTCAGTTTGGGATCAGATGCCATGTGTGTTTATGTCCCAGAATATTATTATTGTTAAAGACGTGTGAAACATTTTAGTCGCCTATATCATGCTTCACTGATGAAACTATTTACACAATGATTTATGGACATTACTTAGGTCCAATTTGTATTTCAAAACCAAATCTTATACCGCTGCTGTCGAATTTATATCAAATATCATCGCGTCTTGTATAAAATATTGTATTATTGTGGCAATCGAAACTTGTAAGCTATTTGATAGATTGCTTGACGATTATGTCAGCAGGAAAAATCTTAAGTAGAACAAATTGACATATGTGACCGTACACATAGAACAAATATGTCAAATTCCGAATTGATCCGTGTCTTACTATTGTTTTATTGTGATTGAAGATTTGTAAGAAGAAATGAGGATGTTTGGAAAATACAACACAATTGTTTAGGAAAAACAGTTTTCACCAATATACGTATTTAATCTCCGACAAAAAAGAGGGGTGTTTAAAGTATGACACATGTATCTATGTACCTTTTTGACATAATTGTAATTAATTATATTAAATTAATTAACCACACCACCCTTGACATTGACATTGTACCCTATTGACATCTTACCTCTTATAGTAAATTAATGAATAATTATCTTGAATTACTTACAATAATTTTTATCCGAATATTTAGTTTCACACACTATTATTAGAAAGAATGTGATGGACCTTATTACTTATACCACCTTCTTGCACCAAATTTCTAGTGAATAAATGATTAAAAAACATTTATATAGAGCTATTTTGTATACCTATAACTGATAGCCGCATAGTTGCTAGTCTTTCAGTCTTTTATCGGATACACTTCGGAAAGTGTGCGTTGGAATCACTTCACTTTCACTTCAACCCTTATTAGTGTCCGACAGCTGGGCATGGGTCTTCTCTCAACTATCTTATGAGTTGAGAGAGTTTAGGCCTTAATCCACACACGCTGGCCAAGTGCGGGTTGGTGGATGTCACATGTCCTCGCATGATTAGTTCTTAGACATGCCGGTTTCCTCACGATGTTTTCCTTCACCGATATTGAGCGGCGGCGATATAACAATAAACACAAAGATGTGTGGGCACGACTGGGAATAAAACCCGCGACTTTATTTTTCTAAGGCGAGGCCCGTACCGCTGCGCCACAGCTGCTCGTTGCTCGTTATCTCGTGCGTTGGAATAACACAATCTTATTCGCCCATCCCCGTTCTATCATCGGACAATATGTACGGCTATGCGCCACCTTTATGTGGTGTAAATTCTACGGGTACGCACATAGCGCTTTGCATCCACTTTTATTGTGCGAACTGTAACTGTGAACTAAAGTTGTATGTTTCCCGATAGCTATAATCTGCCTGTTTTCAAGCTGGTTTTTGCTTTATCTTACCCTTTTCTTTAAATCCGAATAATTATCAACCGACTTCAAAAAGAAGGAGGTTCTCAATTCGACTGTATGTTTTTTTATGTTTGTTACCTAATATCTTTGTTATACGTGAACCAATTTCTATGATTCTTTTTTTGTTGGTAAGTAAATGCTTCCGTGTGGTCCCATTTAAATTTGATCAAGATCTTACCAGTAGTTATTGAGCTATGTCGAAAGAAGCGTCATTGTTTACGCTAAGCGCGCAGCCTTCCAAAATTATTAGTGCAATTGCCCTAAACGCATAATTCTAGGTACCTACAATTAAAATCGGTTTTGTGTTGTTGTTGCAAAAAGAATTATTTAATCTCAATTAACAAAACAATAAAACTAATAAAGCAGAATTGTGATCACCCGCCAATAGCTTTGTTTATTGGGGTCGCAATGATTTATAACTCCGCAGGACATGTCCTTACCAACGATGGCGCAAATTGTCCCAGCATTTGTCCGTGCCTAGCAAATGTTTGGCAATATATCTCAGTGACCACTCTGTGTGTTAATGTCAGGACTCCGGAACAAAATAGAACAAATTGTTTTGTGTCGTCTGTAATAAAATTGCCCTTAATGCTACTTTCTATCGAGTGGTTCCGTAATGTAGCTTAATTAGGATGATCGGTTTTGGGATCGTTTTGTGGCTGAATAATTTCGCTCTGCGAGGGAGTTGACGCTATGTTCGGTATATTAAAGAGCTTCAAATTCAAATTCAAAATTATTTATTTTGTAAGTAAGTGCCTCTATATTCTGCCACTTATGTAGCAATACAAAAATAAATCTGAGAATAAAATTTTTAATTATATTAGTCACAAAAAAATAATAATAAAATAGTTCTAGTATAAAATGTCAAAAATAAAATGTCCATTATAAAACTACAGAAGTCAAGTTAGTGCGTACATAAAAATATTTAATTTAACTCAGACTTTATGGTAACTTTACAAATTATCTTATAACAAGATCACACATAGCAGGTATAGTGTGTCAATTAAAAATTCATTAATAGAGTAGTACGCTTCGTTTAGTAAACATTATAATATAATAGCAACATAAATCTAGATGTTATAATTTTGAACAAAACTCCATACTAATTTTGTAAATGCGAAAGTAACTCTGTCTGTATATCTGTCGCGCTTTCACGCAAAAACTACCGAATTTATTTAGATGAATTGTTCAATAGTTTTTTTATTATTCTTATTCGACATAAAATCGGTAAATTATGGATAATCTATTCGTAATAATATCAATGACAGCACGCGGCGTAAAATTAGCGGTCAGTGACACTAGCGAGCGCACAGCTGATACGGCGGCACACGGATGACAATACAGTCAGTATCAATAGTAAACATCTTTTTAGCAATTAATTCCTTTTTTGTATGTACAAAGACATATGAAAATATATAAAAATATAGATTGGTTTATGTGAAGTTTGCACAAAATCGGTTAAGCGGTTCTTTATTTATCACATTTTTTGTAAATTGTTGAGTGGGCTGAAGCTACCCGGGCGAAGCTGGGGCGGGCCGCTAGTATGAAAATAAAAATACGTGTTTATTAAAAAAATATTACTATCTCAAAGTTTGCGCACTGATTAAAGTTTTCTGTATATGAATATGATTAGACTAAAGAAACTATATCATCTAGCAAGCAAAATGAATTTCGCTAGGTCTCAACTAGCAGGTAAAATAAAAGTAAAACTTAAGGCTGTGTTAAACGAGGTGTAGTATGCATAGGTATCGGTGCAAGGACTCACGAGAACCCTCAGCAACTGGGGTAAGGGCTTTCCACCTTGTCTACATAGGGCTTGGAGTTATCGATAGAAACAAAAGTAGAAGTTACAGCGCAATATTCTGCAACACAGTTTTAATTTGTTTATATAATTTTATTTGTTTATTTTGAAGAGCCGGTGGCGTGGTCGGTAAGATATTTGCTTTTCACGCCGCAAGTCGTGAGTTCGATTCCCACCCGAGACAAATATTAATGTTGAACATTTGTGTTTGTGTCGAGTCTGGGAGTAAATATCTATTTTAAGTATATATTTACAAAAGAAAAAGTATTATATGTGTAGTATATAATAATACCAGCTCTGCTTAGCTTGGGACCAGATGACCGTGTGTGTTAATGTCCCAAAAATATACATATACATACATATACATATGGTTTCCATAACACAAGCTCTGCTTAGCTTGGGACCAGATGACCGCGTGTGTTAATGTCCCAGAATATTTATTTATATTTATTATTTATAACAATTTTGACGTCATACAATTAGAAATACACTGCACGGTAGGAAAATTGTACGATCTTGCATTTTTTTAGATGCTGTTGAACGTTGAATATCATATGCGTAGCATAGCTTAGCTATTTATAGCTTTTTAATCCGGTTTTCCTACAGCCCCAAAAATTATTACTTTATAAAAGTATAATATTTAAGCGATCTTAATATTGTAAGTCTTAATAAAAATACTTTGCATAATGTCATACAATTTTCCTACAAAAGTTTTTATTTTTATCGATATCGTGAGTTTGATGTCCCAACACTATCACACATCAAAGTAATAGGTAGTACTTAGCATTTTGTGCTCGACGCAACTCGCGCCAGGCTGCGCTACGAAATTACCCACTCACCCGATACAAGTATATTATCTTAGTATAACCATAGTTACTTATTAATTATAAGAAGATACATAAAAACCAAACAGTTTATCGATAGAAACTTGGGTACGTATTCAGTGAATCTTTGCTTGAACACGATGTCGGAATTTTACTTCGCGTTATAAGTTCCAAATTTGTTAAAAATTCGATCAATCAACTAATGTCTGGGTATCCATATTATCGATAAAAATAGGTCTCTTCACAATATTTCCAACATCCTTAACCTTATTTTCAAATATCTACAAATATTACTTACCCGCTTGTTATCCCGGAACTTCAACCAGCCACTAATCACACTGTTATCCACTCCCCCACACTCCTCTTCCTCAACCCTCCTGGACAAGAGAGGAGATCCACCTGGACTGTCCAGGACCTCCCTCCTTCGCATCACAGGAGTACATTGTTGGGACAATCTCCCCTCGTTCACCAGATCGCTTCTCCGACCAAGAACCGGTGTTCCATGGGCCGAAATGCCTCCTGTTACCCCACGTCTTCCTAAAAATGGACTTTCCCATTTTTTGGGATTGCCCTTACATTCGGAGTGCAGGCAAAGAGCGTCAAAGTTGGCTAATTCTACTGAGACTCTCGTTTGAAGTCCACTAGGGTGGGTTGTTAGGATGGTCTGTTTAGCTATACTGCAACCATGATGATGAATCTCCTCTCGTCTCTCCATTTTGGAATAGTTTTATAGGTTACGTGAGATCCATTTATGAGTTTTTGTTATCTGTGAACAAAAATAAACATGTTAATTTATTGTAAATATACTAACAGGTGAATTATTAACTAGTCATGAGTATTATACGCCGTAGAGATGGCAATGCTCAAATTAAGTTTTTTTTGGTCCTAACGGAACTGAAGTCTTTGAAGGATAGTGAAGTGCAATGAAGTGATCCTACAGAGAATTAAAGTAATCGGCGGGGTCGATTACCAGTCATGCCCACACATCTTTGTATGAATTGTTACATTATCATACCTTCTCACCAATAATCATTCGTAATCAGGAATGAATCGGTATACTTGGCTAGCGCGTTCCCTCGCCATCTATACTACATCATTGCTTAATATCAGGGAAGTTGTAGTCAAGCAGAATAAAATAAAATAAAAATCTGCTGCTCAATATCGTTAAAGGGAAACATAGTGAGAAAACCGGTACGTTTAAGAACTAATCATACGAGGACATGTAACATCCACCAACTCGCACTTAGACAGCGTGTGTGGATTAAGGCCTAGACTCTCTCAACTTACCAGTTGAGAGAGTCTAGGCATTAATCCACCGGATAGTTGATAGATCCGGATAGTTGATAGAAAACCCGTGCCCAGCAGTGGGACACCAAAAAGGGTTGAAGTGAAGTGAGGGACGAAAAGACAGTTTTTCGTTTCAGCAATCCGTACGCAAAATACTTTACAATATAAAGGTAGTTATTAAAACCGAGCATTTGAAATAAATATCTATGGAATCGCTAAAAACACCTGCGGGTAATACACGCCTTTAAAAAAATACAAAGTAAACATTTATTAAAAGCAATAAAATACCTAAAAGGGCTTTTACATTAAAATTTGCCAGTAAGATGAAATACTGCAAAACTTCACTACAACTTGAAGTGAAATGAATAATTTTATTAAATGGGAATGACGGTGTAATTGGGCTATTAGGAAATGACGAATGGAATTAATTTATTCATTTCTGCCTAAAATTTTAGGCAAATATAGGTGAGTACCAAAAGTGGTATTTTCTTTAACATAGTTGCTGACCCAGTTTTGTACTTTTTTTCCAAATTTATTAAAAAAAAATACAAAAATTATATACAGTAATATATCCCGCCAAACTGTAAAACAGTTTGTTGGCGAGAGAGGCGCACTTATTTAATTATTCTAAGTTATAAGTTTATAATTCGTTTATCTTTGTCTGTCATCTTGACATTTATACTAGTAAGAGAGAGACCAAGTCCATTTTAACTACAGAGTTTCTTGATTTTTATGAATAAGTCTCAAACTCTATTCTACGTGGTGCCCAGACTTTGACGTTGGTTAATTTCATCACTGCTACTAAATATTTGGCTGAAAATAGCTTCGAGGTATACTCAGGGATGTACTTTGTAAGAGGCTTATGACAAGTAGTGGTCTAAAATAGGTTGATGATGATGATGATTCGATAACTGCTAAAGAAGATAAAAAAGAAAACCAGAATATCTTAGAACTGCAAATCACGTCAAATCTTTTAGTATTCCACGGCTGGGCACGGGTCTCAACTCAACTGTCTTACGAGTTGAGAGAAATTAGGCCTTAATCCACACACGCTGGCCAAATGTGGGTTGGTGGATGTCACATGTCCTCGAATAATTAGTTCTTAGATATGACGGTTTTCTCACGATGGTTCTCTTCACCGATAATGAGCAGTTTCGATGAAACAATTCACACAAAGACGTGTGGGCACGACCAGGATTCGAACCCGTGACCTTATATTTCTAAGGCGAGGCCCATACTACGACACTGCAGATAGACTTGTATCAATGAAAACCTTCACCTCAATTCTTGAGATAGGAGATGACCCATCAGCGAGAGAAATAGTTAAATGGTTATTACTCTTTAACCGACTGCGCTAGAAGGAATGTATACAGTCCACTTTAAAATTGAAAATATATATTATTATTATCTACTCACTCCTTAATTTTGCTATGCCTATATCACCAACAAAATTATTGAAGTGAGCAAAATATGCGTTCGACTGTGTTTGTCATCACTGTCTACCATGATTATTCCAAATGAAAAAAAAATTAGAATTAACATCTCATTTCTATCTTCATAGTTCTTCATCCAATTTCATTGGCAGATATGACGCAGTCAGGATTTTTTTTAATAGTTACTATAATGGCGTAAACAGTAGCATAGTAACAAAGAAAGTCAAAGATTCTACTCCATCTAAATAAACGGCACATTTGAATGGAAGTTAACCCTCGTAATGAAGTTTGTAAGGGTTCATAATTCTTTGAGGGTTAAATTGAAGTCAAGATCATTTATTACTGGTTCAAATAGGATTAAAGATGTCAGTACTATACAGGGTGTTGGTAAATTTGAATTATTATCTGACATAAATTGTCTTAACGGCCGACACTGTATTACAAACTACAGTCTATGGTCAAATCCGATAACTTTTGTTGATAGATATTGATAACTTTAAATTGGATGGTAAAATTATTTAAAACATTAACTGATTTTAACGCAGTAAATTTCAATTTTTTTTTTATAACCAGATTCAAGTTGTTTATATTAAAAATACTCATAAAATATAATCAACAGCTTTCTACAAAAACATTAACAATTTGGGAATATACAACATAAAGAAGATATTAGGTACCAGAAAAAAAACCTACGCACTTACTTAGCCTAAAAAAAAAGTTAATATAAAATAGAACTTATAAAACATATTTAAAGCTGGGCGTCAAAAAACTCCTCCGCATCAATGTCGGTTGGTAGCGTACCAAGAAGGCTGGCAACATTGCCACGTTGAATGGCAATGCTCAATCTTTGGCCTAAGTGTAGGCCAGCCTTCTTGTCACCAGCCTTCTTTCTTTTTTTATCGAGCCTTTGTAGTCAAGGTGAGACTAGAATATTTGAATTATAAATTTATGAAATAAAATTATTACAGACTATCTAAAAAATAATCAATCTATTAGATCAGATCATCCCACAGCTGGGCAAAGGCCTTCCAGGCATGGCGATTTTGTGCTACGTTCATACAATTGTCCAAAACAA
The DNA here is from genome assembly GCA_936450015.1 of Meganola albula. NCBI lineage: Eukaryota > Metazoa > Arthropoda > Insecta > Lepidoptera > Nolidae > Meganola > Meganola albula. The sequence continues at coordinate 791,103 of OW388159.1, forward strand.
ATCTATTTCATCCTGCCATCTCTGTCTGGGCTTAGTGCGACGGTTACCGCTTTATGAAGTATTAAATACCTACACATTTAGTAATCGTTTGCTGTCAAATGCTGTATTTATGCTTTTTAGTGCACCTCAAGGTAAACACGGAACCCTTTTAAGATCACTTCATTGTCAGTTTGTCCGTCTGTCACAGTCGATCTACTGTGAAACTTCTAAACGGATTGATTACTGTACTGACTATAACCTATTCGTTTGAGTTTCACTTGCTCGTGACCTTTTTTTTGCTTTATTTTTTTGGTTGTCAGTTTTGAGTTAAAAATGAACAAATTCCTATAGTTAAACTCAACAGACGGTAAACAATCCTTCATTATTCATTGCAGTAAGGATATCATTACCAGTAAGTGAGGGTAATGACGGTAATGCCGGTAATGACTGTAGTTACAGTCCGGCAACTCGGTTTTAAACGACAAACATTTATCATTTATTCCCTGTTTGTACCTTTAACTTGTCTGTAGTCTGTTTTGACAAGGTAAGCTTAACAATGCTTGACATGTCACTACTAACAACTAAAACACAAACAAAATTCTTTTACGAGGCTGCCAGTATGAGAACTGGCTACGACCGTCATCAAAAACAAAGCAAAAGACGTCTCAGCGTCTTTTCCTTCTCGTCAAATTTATAAAAACAAACAATTAATGCGCCCAAGGTTCGATTTGCTTGACGTTTCGAACGAGTTTCACCGACCGTGGTCACAATCAGAAAATCTATTTCAGGTTCAGGTGGAATATTGCAACTCAATTTTGAAGTACGAGTAGATATCTGATATTGAGCTGAGTTTGGAGGATAATCCAACATGGCGGAATACCCAAGATGGCGGACTAGTTATATTGAATGCACTTCATTGATGGTGTCAAATAAAAGGGCTTGCTGAGAGTAACGCGACCTTTTAGCACATTTAAATAGTATTTTCTTAAATTTACGCGAATATCACACATTGAAATAAAACTATTTTATAACGGATTTTATCGCAGCCTAGATTTTAAATCTCGACGTCCCAAAGTCTTTTCAGACTTTATAGTCACGGCTGGACTGGTGTATTTTACGTCCAAACTTATTAATCACAAATATTCCTGACTACCTAACAACATTATATTATTTGAGTTGCGTTAAAAATGAAAACAAACACAAAATAATTTTTAAATAAATATATTTAATACATAGATATAAACACACACCTATGTCTAAATTATGTCCGGTACCAGTACTTATTTCTTTGTTTAAAACTCAAAATAGGTAAAAAAAAGTTTTCATCAAATAACATCAATGTGATAAAATCATAAATAATCCAATCGCACACAATCACCGTATTAACAACGCTTTTTAAATTAAATATACCATTTAATTAAAATGAATAAACACAAAATTCCCAATCGGCTTCGATCGGATTACATTTGAATCCACTTTGCTATACCGAGAGATTTCTGGTTCGGTTCACACTTGCAGTTTATTTGATGCATTATACACACAGTAATAGTACCTACTAGATGAGCCCGCGGCTTCATCCACGAAACATAAATCAGAGATTTGATTTCACAAAAGTAAGGAAACGAAAAGGAAAAACAAAAGTCGCAAATGTAACCGCGAGGGAAGCGAGCGCGAAAATGACAATATCAAATATGAACCGGAATTGGCTCCCTATTACCTCTATTTACTAGTACCTACTTACTACCTCTGCCTACACCTTAGGTTAATACAGGCGTGACCCTAAAGAAGAAAGGCAATAAATAAAAACTGAAGCGACCCCGAATCAATTACTAATGTTATTAACAATAATGACAAATACAATATAAGACAGAAATCACGCTAAACGCGATAATGTTAATAGCAATAACAAAAATGAATAACAAAAAAAAACTGTAAAAAAAATTACTACAAAAATGGGACCATTTGGAAATCAACATCTTTCAAAACAAAAAATGATTTTGCAATTGCATCAACAAACATAAACATCCAAACTAAGATTTTCTTCCCTTTCGAACTCGATTAAAACCAAAAAATTTGCTACATATTTTCACCAATGCTTCAGTGGTTTTAAATTTGGAAATCGAAGAAATTATTTTCAATTAGATGAAAAAAATGGGTCAGCTGTTATATTTTACTCGTAAATTCAGACTTATTCAAATTATCTTTATCTTTATCTTTATAAAATAAATATTCTGGGACATTAACTCACACGGTCATCTGGTCCCAAGCTAAGCAGAGCTTGTGTTATGGAAACCAGATAACTGGTATATATACTATACATATAATATTTTTCTTTTGTAAATATATACTTATAATAGATATTTACACCCAGACTCGACACAAACACAAATGTTCATCACTAATGTTTGTCTCGGGTGGGAATCGAACCCACCCACTTATTAAAACATAAGTTTAGGTATTTAGCTTTTTTTTAAATCAAGAACAATCATTACCAACCTCGCAACCACTGGGTCACGGAAATGATTAATTTGTTAATGAACTGCTAAATAATTATCGTTTGTACAAGTTTAATGAATTGTGGTAAATACATTTAAATGTGCTTCATTATTTTAGTGGTAGACTGATCAAAATGGTTATTTTAATGATTAATTTATTTAATTGATATGTTAAAACTATTTAGATGTAAGAAAATAACGGTTAAGTAAATCTTTATTGAAAACACATATAATTATAATTAAATAATAATATTAAGGGACATTAACACACGGTCATCTGGTTCAAAGCTAAGCAGAGCTGTGATGGAAACCAGATTACTGTTATAGATACTAAGTAGGTAATAATTATTCCACTATCTTCTTTGTAAATACATATTTATAATTAATAATTACACACAGACAAGACAAACATACATGTTCGTCACAAAAAATACTGTCACGGGTTCGAACCCACGACTTGCGCCGCGAAAAGCAAGTATCTTACTGACCACGTTAACGGCAACACATAATCAGATTTAAAAAAAATACTAGACAAGTATGTTCTGGTATACCATATTAAAAAAAAGATAGATCGCTTGAAAAATTTAAAAGCGTCGATGTCCGATACATTGACGGTATTTATTTTCTGATTATTTTACTAGTTTTGTAATAATCTACAAGACGAATTATAAAAATAATATTCAGTCATTATAACTATTCACATTACCCCACTACACGCACTCGGTTAAATAATGTACCCAGTCGACATCACGTGACCATTAAACGTTGCTAAGTACCCCATTTATTCGCTCACCACTGTTATACGTAACTCCGCAGAATTCACAGAAAAAGATAAAAGAAAGATAATTCTTTACTTATCTTTTCAATTATCTTTTTCCGTTTGATTGGGCGAATTCGTTTAGTTCGTCCGTTTGTGGTTGGAATGCGGAAAACCAAAAGGTAAAGCTTTATTTGGGATTTTACGTTTAATTAGCTCTTTAACCTTTTAACGGCCCCTTCAAAACTCAATTGCCGTGTCTATGGCGCTTGGCCCCAAATTTTTTCGAATTAATTAAATAAACATATTATGAATAGGTCGGTGCAATGGATTAAACTGCAACAAAAGCATGCATTTTTTTTAAGAACTACTTGTTTTATCCTGCGGTAAACGCATAGAGTTAGGATTTTTTCGCTATGGCTTTGAGTCCTAGGTTAAAAGTCACTAGCCTCCGCCTGGGGCTCCGCCTGCATGGTAATAGGATAAAAAGGAACTTATGTGCTATTTATTAAACCCGTCATGTAGTTTTTGCGTGAGAGATTTAAAAATAAATATCGCGGTCGCGGGTTCGATTCCCGCTCCGGATAATCAGCGTGTAAAAACAAAGATTTGTTTTGGTGTCTGGTTGGTTGAGGGCCTACCCTCCGTGCCTCGGAGAGCACGTTTAGCCGTCGGTCCCGATTGTCATTTAACACATTTATGAAAATCGATATAGGTAGTCAGAAGCCTAATATAATCTGACACCTGGTCTAACTATCTCCGCTACTACCCTACGAGTCTCGAGGTCTGATGGCAGTCGCTCGTGTAATTCTGGTAGCCGCATACCGTTAGACTGGGAGCCGACCCCAATAGAAATGGGGAAAAAAGCAAGGGAAATACATACAGATCAACACTTAGAAACTTACAAACTTTCGCATTTGTAATATTAGCTAGAAACACAATAATGGACTCTTTTTCATTGGGGATATAATCATAGTCAAAACATCCTTAAAAGTAATAATTTTTAAATTCAAAACCTAAAATCGTATTACATATATTTATATTCCATTCGATGTAAAAATATCTTTTTGTAAAACATCCCTTGTGTTTTACTAAAAGGAAATGTTTACCGAAAATATTCTATAAAACTCATAGTATTGTCTTAGTATTGTCTTACTCATTCCAATGGAAGCATGAAATTAATACTGTTGATGCTGTTTTGATGACAAATCTATTGACATCATTTACAAAAGATACGAAGGACGCGTTTACAAAAATTTAAATTATTTTTATAAAGGGCTGTACATTTACCCTAAGCGCAAAATTATAGGAGCAATTGTCCTAAACGCATAATTCTAGGTACATACGTTTCAAGGTTTTTTTTTATTCTTCGATAGGCTGGCGCTTGACTACAACTTGCCTGATAACGACCCGGTATACCGATCCACTGGGTGTGGCACTCCGTGGCAGTGGAATGAACCTCCATCCATAAGGTTAGAAACCTTAAAGGAGCAACAATTCCGACCCACTCTCAGGGTTGCAGGTTGCAGGGTGTCACCAGACATCGCATCGGTACACGGCAAGGCCGCTTAGCGGTGCGGCTTTGTCTGGTAGAAGGTCACTAACCACGGCCGAAGCCTAGCACCAGTTGATTGTCACCTGATTCGCACCACCCGGGGACCACGTGTGGGGATTCAATTAAAGGTGTACACACTCGGAAGAAGGTGACCCAGCTCCAAAAAAGACGGCTTTGTGTTTTGTTGCAAAAATAATACACATAGTATATTTTTTTTTTTATCTTTTATAGAATTTTAACACACTAAACGTCCCCATACAAAATGTTTTCATTTCTCGCGTCACACATATAACGTTAATCTTTATATGTGCTGTTAAAAACGTAAATAATAATAAATGGGCTTGGAATCCAACGTCGAGAAGACGATTTTTTTGACGTGATAACGTCTTTAAAATCGTTTTAGTCGGGTGACATGTTCAGAAACTTGTGTCACACCAAAACCTCACGAGCGCGATCGCAGGTATAACGAGAGAGAGACGGACCGATCTCCCGTCTCATCTCGAGCGCTGCCAGTCATTCCGTGAAACTTGTCACGCGGAATCCTCACGAGCGGAGGCTGGCATAGCGTTCGAGTGAGTGGACCGATCTTCCGTCTCTCTCACTCTAGCAGCATACAAACGAATGGAGATATTGTTATCTTCATTATTTCCTTACTTCCCAAAAACTTATATCACCAATAAGACGTTATCACGTAAACATCTCGATCGTAAACCTACTTTACAAACAACCAATTTTTTTTAATAAATAATAATAACTGAGTTAGTTTTGTCAAAACCAAATAACCAACAGTTCTTTACTGGAAATACTTGGATATTTCATTTCAGTAGGTGCTTTAACAGAGACTCTTGCACTGAGATAAACTCTCTCTACTAACTCACTACTTAGCATGTGGAGAAGCTGAGGAAACCATGGAGCACATAGTGTGTGAATGTGACTCTTTTGTGCTAAAACGCATGAATGCTTCAGGGGTGGACCACCCTACTCCTGATGAATACGGCCTCATGTGTCCCCGATAAATTGCAGTAAGCATGGACAGGCTGTGTGGAGGAAGAATACTTGAGGCTTCATAGAATCAAGGGGAAGCACTAAACATCCCATTGGGTCGAAGTGCTCTGGGTTAACAGGCCCATTGTTAAGATAAATTAAGATACTAATTAGCTTCAACCCTTTTTAGTGTCCCACTGCTGGGCACGGGTTTTCTCTCAACTATCTTATGAGTTGAGAGAGTTTAGGCTTTAATCCACACACGCTGGCCAAATGCGGATGGTGGATATGACATGTCCTCGAATGATTAGTTCTTAGACATGCCGGTTTCCGCACGATGTTTTCCTTCACCGATATTGAACAGCGGATATGAAACAATTTACACAAAGATGTGTGGGCACGACCAGGATTCGAACCCGCGACCTTATTTTTTTAAGGCGAGGCCCGTACTGCTGCGCCACCGCTGCTCGCTCACTACTTACCTTGGCTAAATTTCCCTTAGGGCGTAGTGACCAATATATGAAGCACGAATGTGTGGGGCTAGTTTATAGTGACCCATTTAAGGAGCACTAGACGTTGAACGTGTTAATATAAACAAATACCATCAAATAGAGCCTCAATGAATTGCACAAAGCTATCAAAATGCGGAGTGAGCAGAGGATTACCTCCGCAACTGTTTGGCGTCGCCAAATGAACCGGACACAATCACGTATTGGTTTAGGACGTGCGGGCACTACGCATCACAATATATACAGAAGTACCACTCCGAAACGTGCTCTAAATAATTTCATACGATCTTGGACCGATGGTTCGTAATTTAAAATATTTTTCAAAGTTAAAATTAAGATATTTACTTGGATTGACTATTGGAAAGTAGAATGGAGAGATGTGACGATATTCACGAAGTAGCTGGCAGGAGCTGGATTAGAGTAGCTGCGAACATGCGTAGTGGCGCTTATGAAAGTCTTTTCATCAAAAGAAAACTAAAAAATAATACTAAATTTAGAAACTAACGTCACTCAAAACAATATGTAACAACAACATAACGATACTTATACGAGATCGACAACAATCTAATACTTGTACCTAAATCAGTAAAGGAAAACATCGTGAGGAAAACGGCATATCTAATAACTAATCATTCGTTGGCATGTGACATCCACCAACCTGCGCTTGGCCAGCGTGTGTGACTCACAGACGACCCGTGTCCAGTAGTGAGACACTAAAGAGGGTTGAAATGAAAAACCATCTACTCGTGCAATATCCTATAACCCCATCTAAATTTATAGTTAAATAAGTAGTATTTTCTTAGATTAACGCGAATATCACACATCGAAAAAAAAAAAAAGACGGGTTGCACTCCGGGAGTGCCGGCAGAAGTGAAAACTTGATTATTAACGTTGAGCATGTTTGATATTTTGGAATGGTTAGGGAATAATTTTGCACCAATTGCTTTATCAGTATAAAAGTACTATCATTTATGTGGTAGAATACAATATTCGTTTATTGCGCTATCGTACACAAACATGACAATTTATATTACATTAAAAATTTAACTGTTTTCTGTCACCATCCATGGATGCGCGTGGCACGCTGTAACATACACGAACATTCGCGCAAGCGCCCTGCGTCTCCGTCCGTCTTACGCTTTTTCGATCAGGTCACGTGTCCTGACGCGAGTTTAAGATTTTATACCCATTACAGAAAAAGTGCTCAACGCCGCTAAAGAAGTTTTCACTTCAAAAAAATATTAATCTAAAATATACCGCGATAAAATCCGAAAGTAGTTTTATTTCAATGTAAATTGAGTAGCTCAAATAATAGTTACAATCTCACAATCGCATCGTGCTATAAGCAGAGTGGATCTTCTGATTAGTATTTGTATTGTGACCTACCAGCTGCCGAAGTTTCTTGTGTAGTGGACCGTAGACTTGTTATCAAGACAGAAACAATGTTATAATTCTGTTCTCCGATTGAAATACAATTTCAATTCATATTGCAAATACTCGGACTTAACTTTGAAATATGGGTCGCCTTTATTTTATTAGCAATAGTTTTGCGCTTGACTACAACGGGCCTGATGTTAAGCAATGAAGTAGTCTACGATGGGACGCGCCAGCCCAAAATACCTATTAACTCGTGATTACGAATGATTTTCGGTAAGAAGGTGGCAGTGGAATGAGGCTCCATATGGTTAGAAACCATAAAGAAATATACAATGAATAATGAATAATGCCTCTGGTGTTGCAAGCGTCCATAGGCTACGGTAACCGCTTAGAATCAGGTGGACAGCATTGAAACTATTTACTAAGCTTAAAGTGCAGCGATGGCGCAGCGGTATCGGCCACGCCTTTGAAATAAAGGTAAGGTCCGATTCCCCGTGCCCACAAATCTTTGTGTGAATTGTGTGGATTCTTTCATCACCGCTGCTGAATATCGGAGAAGAAAAACATCGTGAGGAAACCGTATCTAAGAACTAATCAATCGAGAACATATGGCATCCACTAACCCGTTGACTACCATGTGTGGATTACGGCCTAAGCTCTCTCAACTCGTAAGATAATTGAGAGAAGACCCGAGACCCGCAGTGGAACCCTAAAAAGGGTTGAAGTGACTAAACACGTGTACTTCACTCGAACCAAGATCAAACCCAGAGCCTATACTTCAAAGCCGATGTTATAAATAACTTAATACAAACATTACCCCACGATCAACATCAAACACCATCAAACAGTTGTCACATTAACATCTCAATTTCTAATGTGATTTGTATTCATAACTCGTACATATTTGCTACTAACAATCGATGGGGTCCAAGTCATAGAAACCACTCATTTCCACTTGTTTTTATTCTGAAACAGTCTACGATGGGACGCACACGCCCAATATACAAATTCGCTTGTGATTATGAATGATTATCGGTGAGAAGGTAAAATGAGCCTCCCTGGAAACCTTAAAGGAGCAACAATTCCGACCCACCCTCTTAAATGGTGTCACCAGACATCGCACCGGAACACGGCAAGGCCACTTGGCGGTGCGGCTGTCAGATTTTTATTTATTAGAGTATTAAGCTGACAAATGTCATGTAAAATAGAAATGACCAAAAAGTATTAAATATCGTGTTCGTCAATAATATTACAAAAAAATGTAAGATTCATTTTCTGCTACTAAAATAAATTAATATAAAGATAATATAATAGCTTTAAAATTATATAGTGGGAGTGCGCTACGTCATACCTCTGTGTAAAACTTACCTAGGTTTGATGTGATTCGAGATTTCACTTGATCGACTTTAAGTCACACTAAAAAAAAGAAAAATACGTATCCACTAAGTAGTTTTCATTTGTTTATCTGTTGGACAAAACAAAATTAAAATTCGTCATCGCTATTACAATCAAGATCAACAACCTGTCCTTTGAAACATAGTGTCGATCGCTAAGCTTATAACTTGTTCCACACAACTAGTATAGCAAAACTATAGCGGTTAACCTAATATTAGTTACCTGTATGCTAAAGAGCTGGTTGCAATGAATACTCAATCACTTAAATTATAATTTTATCATGTTCCTTCTACGAGGATCAAATACCGGCGAGAAAAATACTTTTCTAATATACTTAAAAATCTTAGTAGCAGCTCGAAGTTTGGAGCTCCATGAACAATATCACCCCCTATTACGTAATAGATCAAAAAATACCCAGTGAAAAATGGGTAAGACCAACCCTTACCTTCGGGTAAGACATAACAGGCAACAAAAAACTTATAATCGAGTAACATTAATGTTTAAAACAAAGCTTCCTCTCTGTGGGACGCAGGGTTTGCACTGGACTGCTGTATCTCGTGGTGCTGGTATCTGGTTGGCAACTTGACTCTAACTTGGTTATTTTATAATAAAACGGCGGAACACAAGTTTAATCCACAGATCGCAGGTGAAGTAGAAGACGTTTAGATAAGATAAGACAAGATAATGTTATTTGCTAGAAACATGGTAGGTTAACAAAAGATATTAGATGTTACATGCGATAAACAGAGTTCTTCATGTTTCGCCGTCACAGCAGCGGCATGCAAAGGAGAGGTCAAAAGTGGGATAGAATTTTGAACACCAATGTGATATACCTCATTGGAAAGCTTATTTAATAAGCTATTAGAATTTAACTAAACGCGAATTTTAAAAGCACCCATTTTTGTAGAAATCTAAAAAATGTAATAGAAAAACAAAACGCACATTACCTTTAATTATCCGTTTCCTAAGCAGTATAAATATTGCAATCACGTCAATAATTGCATTGTATTAGAGTACTTTTTTCTTGTAATATTATTCTAGCTGCAGTTTAATATAATTATGACGAAAAAATATTTGTTATCTTATTAGTGTAATAACAAAACGCGTGGAAAAAAATATAATTAAGGGAAACGTCATGATGTCATTGTCATTGATCAGTTTAATTGACAGCGTTCTAAATAATTTTAATTTTTTTGGTTGCTCAATTGTCATTTGGCCATGGGGTTGCCAATTGCAATAATCATAATATTTCATTAAGGATTCTTATTTTCAATTTCAATTTAAAAAAAACGGTAGGGTGTATAATTATTTTAAATACACCAAAAAATTTAATTAATTATGCTCTATTAACTTATGTAACTCAGATTGCTGTTCAAATTTACAATTATTTTAATCCCAGGCTCTATTCATTTTTTGAACGTCTCCTTTAATTATTGTACATGCATAATGTAGTCAATACCTAATATATATTTTACAACTAATTTTTATTGTTACAATGCAATTTATTTTTGCCTACATTTTGATGTAATGTTAAGAGCATAAAATTTACATGGATAATTGCTTAAAAATTCGTTAATTGAATAAAAACATTCTTGCAACATGTTTTACATGCACAGTGTTGCCACACGGCACAAAGTTTTGTTAAGTCTAAATTATTTTATTATAATGTTGCTAGTTACAACAATCTCTCCTACCCTATTTTTCTGTGCCCTACAGAGCCTATAATGTATTTATAATCTTAACACTAACCTATACTTGAAGAAGAGCAAAAAGAAGTTCAGTATTTTTTTTTAAAGAAATTTAATTTTAAAGTTTGTTTTTTTTTACTCTATTGACTACTCGTATGATACGTTATAGTTTAATTAAATAACATCCAGGAGTATTCCTTCTCACAAAAAATCACTTTTAATCACAAGTAATTAAAAAAACAACAACAGAGGTTTCAGAGAAGTATTAAGGCTTACTTTTCACCGAAATCATAAATGTCAACTTTTTATTCATCATCAAGCCTAAGAACAATTTTACCGCGATCTTTGTACATGTGGCTATAGGCCGACCGTTTAACTCGCGTATCGCTTATTCTGATTCTGACTCCTCAAGCTGCACAGACAGTGATGATGATTCAAACGATACGGATATTAGTGACGAATAGTCTTACATTACTTTTATCTGTAGTTAAATAGTTTTTTAAGAGATTTAATTAATATTTTATGACTTTGTACCTTAGATGGCGATACGCGAGTTAAACGGTCGGCCTATACACATCAAGCTATATATTCATTCATTCCCCTTGCCTTTTTCCCATTTCTATTGTGGTCGGCTCCCAGTCTAACCTGATGCGGCTAGCTACCAGAATTATACGAGAGACTGCCATCAGACTTCGAAACCCGTAGGGAACCAGTAGCCGAGATGGTTAGACCAGGTGTCAGATTATATTGGCTTCTGACTACATCTAGCGATTATCGTAGATGTGTTAAATGACAACCGCGACCGACGGATTAACGTCAAGCTATACATTACCAGTATAACCTGGTCTCGCATTATATAAAAATTTACAAAAAAACAGAACCAACCAACAAATACATGAATTAATAAGAACCTATAAATATATCATTTTTATTAACTATAGCTATTTAGATGGTGACATATTTCTAGCCCAATTACATTTCCAATTGATTGGAAACTCTTTCAATTAACGCCAAGCGATGGATTACATCTGGGCAGCTTCAGTCCAACCGGAAACGGATGCAATAAGTCCCTCCGCTGGGCCGGAAGTTATTACTGTGCCCTTATGTGCTCTTGCGGGTTGGGTTATGAATGACAGTATAGAGAATCTTGATCAATCGTGGTACAAACACACTTAGTTACCTGTCTGAGCAATTTAAACAATTTTTGTTTTAATTATGGTCTTCTCTCAACTGCCTTAAGATTTTGGCTAAATGCATGTCAATGTCTTCAGATAATAGTATTAATAACTAGCTTCCGCCCGCGGCTTCGCCCGCGAAATTGATCTCACAAATCGTGTTTCTCCATACAAACTTTGGAACCCCGTTTCACACCCTTAAAGGGTGAGTTTTGAAAAATCCTTTCTAAGTGCACCCCTAGACCCCATAAAGAACCTATGTACCAAATTTAGAGTCTCCAGACCCAGCGGTTTGGGCTCTGCGTTGATATGTCAGTCAGTTAGTCAGTCAGTTTCTTCTTTTATATATTTAGAAGATATTCAAGGACATTTACATACACAGTTATCTGTTTCCCAAACTTAACAGTGCGTTTTTCTCTTTGCAATAGGCTTGCGCTTGACTTCAATTTGCCTGATGTTAAGCAATGATGTAGTCTACGATGCGACGCGCCAGCTCAATATACCGATTCACTCGTGATTACGAAAGATTTTTGGTGAGAAGGTGGCAGTGGAATAAGGCTCCATATGGTTAGAAACCATACAGAAGACAATTCCAAACCACCGTCATAAATGGTGTCACCAGACATCGCGCCGGAACTCGGCAAGGCCACTTGGCGGTGCGGCTTTGTCTAGTGTGTGTTCACTAACCACGGCCGAAGCCTACCAGTTAATTACCAGTAAACATAATTACCAGTTGATTCATTGTCATCAGTTTACACCACCCGGAGACCACGTGTGGGGATTCATGTAAAAGGTGCACTCCCTCGGACAAAGGTGACCCTGCTCCCAAAGCCTGTATTATGGAAACCAGGTAACTGACATACTATGCAATGATAAGATTTACTACTTTTTATTTGTAAATACTTACTCACAACGGATATTTACACCCAAAATCAAGACTAACAGACATGTTTATGCACACACATATCTGTCTAGGGTAGGAATCCTACCCACTACCTTCGGTGTGAACTGAAAAGTAAGTATCTCACCAACCACACCACCTACCCATTCCACACCACCACACCAGCCGGCGTATTTTTAGTTTAAAGACATAGCGTTTTTTAAAAAAATGCACTGAATTCTTTAGTAAAAATGCGAAAAGAAATCTGTTTGAAGTCAGCGCCGAGCCATGTTTTTTTTTTTAACTTAAAACCAACAAATCATGACCGCCTTAATATATTTTATGTTTTCACAGTCCTATTTCAGTGATTCCTAAATTCTTGGCAGCACCGCAACCCTTTGGAAAACCGCCATTTTTCATTTAAACCGACCAATTTATGCGGCACCTTAATTAGGCACTTGCTTATGTTTTATTTATAGCTTCTACAATTGGACGCATTACAATTTGAAATAAAACGGCGCGAAAACATACTTCAATTTAGATATCATTTCCATATCTTGTTAATTGCGTTATATTTTCAAAGTATTTCACCCCGGTCGAAAAAGAGAAGTGTGATAAGTTTCATGTGCGTATCTGTGTAATAAATAAATATGTCGCAGCGCGTAATCTATAAACGTAACATGCTATTGCCTAAACAGGGTTAAGTGTCACTTCAGTCATCAGGCATGAGGCAGTTGTTAAACTTATAAGACGTCAACGTCACTCACGTTGCTTGTCTGTGATTGTCATTGTTACATCAGGGGACAATGTGTATAAGGCATGAGGTCGACTGGGCAAGCACGTGGTGTGTGCAAACCGAATTAGTCCGCACAAAAAAGAAATCTATTTCCATCTAAATATTTTATGAATATTTGTGATTAGAGAGGTGCTGTAATCATTGGCAGAGATATTGATTAGATTTCTGTGGTGTCGATTTATGTGTCCCATCGAGATGCAAAGGTATTGAGGTGTATCTGGTGATCGCGGTTCTATGAGCTAGCCGATAAATATATTTTTTAAATTGACTTAGTTGTTACAACGCGTATTGCAAGAAGCGACGTGAAAAGAAATATTATGTAATAATGAAGTAGGCTATGCCTGTATTGAGACGGTGATTCGTATGCCTCGTTGGATCAATGATATGCACCTCTGCCTACACCTTCGAGTAATACAGGTGTAACAGCTATATTTCTTATAAAGTTAATCTTCCAAGTTTTCCTTGTACGGTGATCAGAGCCTAATCTTGGAATACCCAATCGATATTATTAATATCTGAGCCGCATATTTGGACTGGCTTCTGGAATTATGGGCGTGAATTCTTACCCCTATTTCTGGTAATAAATGTACCTACGTGGATACCGTACTACCCTTCCATCAGTGAATTGGTTTGGACGTTCATTCAAATCAATATGGAATACATTTTTGCTTCTTTTACTAACTACTTCGTTGGTATGGTGGTAACGTTTTCTTTACAAACTGTAATAGAATTAAGTAATTCTATAACAAAAATACTTGGTTAAGTTGTTTTTTTATCCTATAGACTTGCCTTACCCTTAACCTTGCTTTACTCTAGGTCTTTACCTTCCAATCAGAGGGGATTTTGCAATTATAAAAGATTTATGACTTTTTTAATCAATAATAATAATAATAAATTTTGATGTAAGTTTGTATATTTCATGTAATTTATTTATGAAATTTTATTGAATTGTTAATCTTTAATTTTTTACTATGATTGCAAATATGAGGCTTTTTTATTATTTTCTTTTTATTATTTTTAATTGATTTGCGCTTGAACACGGCTTGCCTATTTTTCGTTTGAAGCAATGATGAAACGCGCTTACCCAGTAAGTACCAATTCACACGTAACTGGAAGACAGGCAGATTATAGCTATAAGGAAACAAAAATGCCGGCAACGAATTCCACAACTTTGCAGTTCGCACAATAAAAGTGGTTGATTGGCACCGACCTCAAAAAGTACTAGGTGTATTTATATAATTATGCTTTTAATTGGATTTTATTAACGGTATAAATTATTATTTCACCCTTTTTAACTCCGACCTTATTTAAGTCGAAATAATTTTTTTAATTAGTTTTATTAATACTAACTACGATTGTCTTCAAAGGGCATAGAAAACTATAAAAACTGTAAGAGTTCCCAAACATTTTGGAACTAACCCATAATCAATAATGTCACTTGCGTGCACTTAATCTGTGCACCCTTACCGTGTGTCAGGGGTAATCAACATTTTAATGTTATTGATTCGAGTCAACAACAGGGGACAGGGAACAGGTTAGCACCTGTTTTTGTGTCCCGGATATGTTTTATGCACATATTTTATGTGGGTTAATCGTTTTTCAATATTGAAGGTGAAATTTTTAAGTCACTGGAAAAAGGTTTTGACAGTAAAGGGTTGTAGGTATCTCTAGAAAGAGAGATTATAAATAATAATTTAATCGTCATCTGATCCCAAACTAAGCAGAGCTTGTGTTATGGAAACCAGATAACTTGTAATATACTACATATAATACTTTTCTTTTGTGAATACATACTTTAATATAGATAATTACACCCAGACTCAAGGCAAACAGACATATTTAAAAATGATAAATAATAACGTTAGTAAATTTACTTTAATACTTTTCAGAACACAGATATTACCTGTTGGAAATTTTATAATTTCTAAAAATTTGTATGTAATTAGAAAGTTCGAGGCGTGGCACGATGTTTTAAAGAATTGAGCCATCGGTTCTGGGACAGAAGACCCGTGCCCAGCTGTATGAAAAGTTACTTTCAAACAGATACCTATCAATAACAATTAGCCACAACTTTATACACTGTCTAGCATCGAACCCGTAACATTACGGCTTCCATATCAAGTGGCGTTGCAATCGATGCGTGCAATATCACATTCTTTGTTTTGGTCTTATAGTGAAATATATCGTAGCAAACCTTTACAAATTTTTACACTTGCTATTTATTTTAGGATTCAATAAATGATCACACTTGACACATTCCGCATCAAACCTGCAAAAACTAACTTAGGTACAAATTCTCCGATCTCGCGCATATGCCGTACTTACAATGAACACAATAGTGAAATCGAGAACCTTGATATATTCCACGATGCTCATAAGAACTTCATTAACAAAATTTGCTTAATGTATTCATAATGCTGGCAGTGATTTTATCAATTTAAAGTCAGTAGGTAAATGTATCATTTGTTTTTGTCCACCATCAATTCTATTTCAAACGTAGTATTATAAATTATAGTTAATCCTAACTGTTCACAATTATTATTGTAGTACTTGCTTTACATTATGCATGTTTTATGAAATTTCATCCTTGTTTTCCATGTCTAAACTTGTTAAATTTTAATATAGATTTTTTTTTGCCCGCGATCTTAAAATGAATGTTGAATGTGCCTGTTAATTGTATACATATCAGTGCTAAGTCCTTGATATAAAATTGTAAAAATTTAATATGTGTACTGTTGGCACATCATAATGAAATAAAATAAAAAATAATATAAATAAATTATCAATTGAAAGTAATAATCTCACTGCTACGAGTTCAGGTACCTTGGTGAGTTTTAACTAAACACAGAATTGAAATAAAACTACTTTATAACGGTTTTTTAAGCAATTTATTCAAGATTTTATATCAATGATGTTTTAAAGTCTCTTCGGACTTTATAGTCTAAGAGGGACTGAGGTATTTGACGTCCCAACCAAAATTTTAGGTATAATATTAATGTAATTTAAAAAAATTACATTAATATTTTACCTCAAATTTTTACATTATTTTAATATCAGGATATAAAATTTAAATAAAACGCGATAATATCCGTTGTAAAGTAGTAATGTTTCAATGTGTGATATTTGTATGAATTTGAGGAAATACTTGTAGGTACTTGTATATTATAATAATGTTAGTTATAATAATAACTGCTGCATTGCATCAGTTGTTGTTGTAAAAAACGCTGTTAGGGTTGGTTAATATTTTTGTGGTATACTAAAATATTGTAATGTTGTGAAATTTGATAATATAGATACACACATATGTAAGTCACGTGTGTATCTGTGTACAATCGATACACATACGTTACGCGTATCAATTGCGTAAATAAATAAATAAATAAATAATATATTGGGACATTAACACACACGGTCATCTGATCCCAAACTAAGCAGAGCTTGTACTATGGAAACCAGATAACTGGTAATATACTACGAATACTTTTCTTTTGTGAATATATACTTAAATATTGATAATTACACCCAGACACAAGACAAACAGACATATTTAAATAAATGTTTGTCTCGGGTGGGAATCGAACCCACGACCTGCGGCGTGAAAAGCAAGTATCTTACCGACCACACCACCGGCCCGATTTATAATATTAGTAACGATTTAATAGACTACCTATTGTGGTTACAAAGAATTTTTTCACTAAGGTTTCGTTTGACGACATCAAAGTAATGATTTTCTAGGTTAGACACTTCTATTATATCAAATAGTCTTAGAAAATTTGATACTGTTACTATCAATAGAAATATGAAGAAACAAAGTATTATTATTTACTTGTGAAACCTTAAACACGGTTATTTAATAGTTTTTTGGAACAATATGGATAAACAATACAAATGTAAATCTTTTCTTTAAGTCGTAAAGACTCGAAATAAAATAGTAGATGTGATCACGAACGATGAAACTACTGTTGAAACGTTATGACAAAAAAATAGAGTTTCAAAATATGTTTTACCGGACACTTAACTTTTTTTTATTCTTAATAGGTTTGCGCTTGACCACAACTTGCCTGATGTGAAGTGTGAATGTTGCAGTCTACGATGGAACGCGCTTACCTAGTAAATACAGATTCACTCGTGACTTGTAGACAGGTAGATTATAGCTATCGGGAAACAGAGATGCCGGCAACGAATTCCACAACTTGGCAGTTCGCACAATAAAAGTGGAAGTAAAGCGCTTAACTAACAAACCATTCCGCTGGTGTCCTTTCCACTGTTTTGAGAGATGAAAGCATTTAGACTTTAGCAACAGTGGTGCAGTGCTATCGGAGTCGGTCATGAGCATGAACTAAGTTGGAACTATAAACCCTTTTTTGTATTGCACTACTGGGTACGAGTCTTCTCTCGACTATCTTATGAGTTGAGATCTCTTTAGGTCTTAATCCACACGCTGGCCAAGTATGGGTTGGTGGGTGTCACATGTCCTCGAATTGTGTGTTCTTAGATATTTCGATTTCCTCACGATGTGAAGGATGACGGATTTGAGCAGCACCGATGAAACACTAAAGTCGAAGATGTATGAGCACAACTGGAGATGGAACCCGCGACCTTATATTTTAAAAGCAAGGCCGGTATCACTGCGCCCCCGCGCTCGAATTACGAAACGCCCTATGTCCGCAACTTATCTAAGTCATATAAAACTGACATACGTAAGGTATCGCAATTTTTGCAACAATCTACTTAAAAAATTTTAAAACCGAGTATGAAAGACAAGAATTGTTCAAAGCAAAGAATAACCCAAAAAAAAAAGTGAAATTCCTAGCATGGGGAACATTAATCTTGTAGCTTGAAATTTGTTTTTAAAAGTTCTGTTTATGTCATCTTTTGTACTTGAAGGCTTTTGAACGTTTTTAGACTAAAAATATCAGGATTAGCTGACAACTTTAGGTAGGCGTGAATAATCGGGTAATAACTACAGTAAATATTACTTCACCCCCATCTCTCGATAGCACAATCATGAATTCTACCAGTTAATTACAGATCGTTAAGATTACGTTGGATTAAATACATAGTAACGTTCACCGAGCACGTTATTGCATCTGCACTACCGGACGCCACAACGGTTCAACACAGTGTCAGCCATTCTAATATGGCCGCTTCACCCGTGCTCGGTGATCATTCGTTCGTTCATAATGACATTTTTGAGTGACAGATGACTTCAAAGACGGACGCGATGACAGTATAAAATGACAGCTGATGCATTGAGAAGTAGGTAGATGTGCCAACATACTTTTATGTAATAGCAAATAACCTTTTAGCTTGGAACCAGATTAATTTGTTAATGTCCTGGAATCTTATTATTTTTTAACTACGATAGTGCTACAACAACAGCTATAATTGTGAAAATTCTAAAATCTGTGAAGGTATTTACACGGGCAATTTACTTTGTGATACAAAAACCCACATCTATGCGGGCGAAACCGCAAGTCTACTAATAAGTATGTTAACTAACTAACTTTAAACTAAATGATGGACCATCTGTTACTAACATTATAATCTATACTAATATTATAAAGTTAAAGAGTTTGTTTGGTGGAACGCGATACTCTAACAGACTATTAGACCGATTTGAAAACTAAACAAAAAAAATAAAATCTTATCAATTTAGAAACTAAACAGTTTTCTTTTTTTTATTCTTCGATAGGCTGGCGCTTGACTACAATTTGCCTGATGTTAAGCAATGATGTAGTCTACGAATGAACGCGCCAGCCCAGTGTACCGATTCACTCGAGATTAAGAATGATTATCGGTGAGAAGGTGGCAGTGGAATGAGCCTCCTTAAGGTTAGAAACCTTAAAAGAGCAACAATTCCGACCAACCCTCTCTGCATGGTGTCACCAGACATCGCACCGGAACACGGCAAGGCCGCTTGGCGGTGCAGCTTTGCCTGTTGGGTGGTCACTAACTACGGCCGAAGCCTACCACCAGATGATTGTCACCTGATTTGCACCACCCGGGGACCACGTGTGGGGATTTAATTTCAGGTTAAAACCACTATCACAAACTAACTATAAAAACTAATTTATTGAATGGGTGAATTGGCCACTCGTCACTATGACGTCTGAAAAGATTTTGAAACGTCGCGTCGGGATCTAAAATCTAAGATAAACCGCAATAAAATCCGTTATAATAAAGTTTTATTTCAATGTGCGATATTCGCGTAAATTTAAGAAAAAACTAATTTACTAAGTCACAGAACTGATTAGATTTTAGATCCCGACGTTTCAAATACTTTTTAGACTTCATGGTCACGGGTGGACCATGAAGTCTGGAAAGACTGAAACGTCGGGATTTAAAATCTAATATATACCGCGATTAAATCCATTATAAAGTAGTTTTATTTCAAGGACATAGGGTAGTTTTTAGTCGACTGCGTAAAAAGAAGTTAATGGACGATAACTGACATGCGCGGGTTGAGCCGCGGTCGAAAAGCTAGTAATATCTCTTTAATAATCTGTCGCCAAACTCTTAAGCTCAATAATCGCCCAACATTCATTTATATAAAGCTCTGATCCTCTCCCAGATTTACCATAAAAGCTCCACTAAAATGTACTTAACGGTTTCGGCTGTGGTTACTAAAGCTATGATTAAAAGCTGCCATGATTCGGTCTAAAATATATTCCGTATTTATACAAACTTTCGTATTTAGGTATAATATTACTAAGAACAGCATAGGACGCCCTCAGACTAGGTGGAGTGACGATCTTTGCAAGGTGGTTGTTTAGAGCTGGGTGAGAGTAGCCGCGGATCATGCTCAGTGACGTGCTTTAGGAGAGGCCTATGTCCAACAGTGATAGGCTGATGATGGTGATGACGATGATGATTACTAAGAAAAGTAAAAAGACAGTATGGTATAGGAGCAGCGGTGACGCAGCGGTACGGGCCTCGCCTTAGAAATATAAGGTCACGGATCTGGTCGTGCCCACACATCTTTGTGTGAATTGTTTCATTGCCGCTGCTCAATATCGGTAAAGGAAAACATCGTGAGGAAACCGGCATGTCTAAGAACTAATCATTCGACGACATGTGACATCCACCAACCCGCATTTAGCCAGCGTGTGTGGATTAAGGCCTAAACTCTCGCAACTAGTAAGATAGTTGAGAGAAGACCCAGCAGTGGGACACTAAAAAGGGTTGAAGTGAAACATAATCTATGTAGTATTAATCCATCTTCCATAATTTTGCGGTTTTATTTTTGTATTTTTTGTTTGTTTAATCCTTACTAATATTATAAATGCAAAAGTAACTCCGTCTATCTGTCTGTTTGTCGCGCTTTCACGCCAACACTACTAAACCAATTTAGATGAAATTTAGTATAAAGATAATTTTAAATCCGGGGATGGACATACGAAAGTTTTTAGCCGACTGCACAAAAGTAAGTTAATGGTTTAGGGTAATAACCGTAACACTTTAAATTCAGAACATCAGAAATGTCATATATGTTATTAGAAATATAATTATAAGTCAGAATTTTTTTCTTCTAAATATATTAAATTAAAACATACTTTCTTGTATTTTATCGATAATTTTGAATTTTTGTAGTTGAAAAAAAATCATACTTACAGAAACTGTCACTTTTCACAACACACCAAATTAAAAGCACAATAATCTCTTAAAACCAAAAAATATATTCATAAAACACTTAACACAATTTTAAAAACCAACCAAAAACACTTCCATCTAGTTTCCAGTTTTAAAACTTCGCACTTTATTACTTCGCGGTAATTCGCAAAAACAAAATATCGGCCCACGCACGTCTGCTCGCAGCCGCGTCGCGACGCACACTGAAAACCATCCCTCAGTTTCCCGCGCCAGAATGAAATGGAAGATACATTTTCCGGAAAATTCTATACGTATGATAGGGATAGCGATAGGAAATGCGTCCCGCACGTGGTACGATGCGGTCAATTGCAACGCTACGGTCATTGCCATATAAGTTTTGACGCTAACCGTATAAACATAATTCAGGAGAGGTTTGCCAAACATTGGTCGCCAATGCCGGTATTATGACATTTATGACCAACAGAAAAGTAGACGGATTTTACAAGTCCCTACTTGGTAAGTACGCCGGTATAAACGACATTAAAAACATTCAATTTTATTGGTAACTAGCTATCTGACCGCGGCTCTGTGTTTCGATTATCGCGCAAAACCATTCACCTTTTCTTCGCAGTCGGATAAAAACTGTCCTATGTCCTTCGCCGGGTTTCAAAGTATCTCCATACCAAATTTAATCTAAATCGGTTTCGTAGTTTAAGCTTAAAAGCGTAAAAGGCGTGCAGAGTTATTTCGTACTTATAATATTAGTGGGGATAATTTAATGCTTCGTTATTCAGTGCCTAATGACCACGAGGTCCCGGGTAAAATCCCTAGTGGAATAAGAAAACGTTTCTAGGACAATATTTGGGAGTTCAAAGTATGAAATCGTGTCTAACGGAAGACAATAGTCTCGCTCCCTATCACATACATACTAGCCTTCGCCCACGGTTGTTTTTAAATGTATTTACGGTACTGACTGTAAATACATTAAAAAATATATATTTTTTATGCTGTATCGTGAGTGTGTTGCGTGTTATCAGGTATCCGACTTCTGGAGCGCCGTAACAGGATACCTTGCGGCCAAAATTCTTCTTTTTTAGAAGGTCGGCAGATGTTCAGTGGGTACTCAATAATACGCAATAGTATATTAAAATTTTATACCCCTGTGTGACGTAGCACACTCCCACTCCATTAATGTAATGCGGTATATCTTAATATTGTTTCATTTCAATGATATGATCTGGACTGTCTGTGTCAAATAAATGTTTCTTTCTTTCTTTCTTTCTTTCTAAATGATTTTTTTATCAATAAATTTTGAAATTTTGACAATATTTGACAATTCTTCTTAGTATGACTGACATTTTGAGCAACTGACATATTATTTTATTGTATTTATTAGCATTTTAATGAAAATGGCGTCTTAGAACGTCGCAGTTTTTTAGTTTTTTACTACAAATCTTTAAAAACTTAACTTATTTAAACTTGACACTGGCAAAATTGCGGAATAATTTCTGCAGAGGCCATAATTAAAGAGGAGAGAGAGAGCATTTTAATTGTAACGGTAGAATGCATTGGTTATAATGTTTTTTAATGTTAATATGTTGACAATTTATAACAGAATACATAATTCATTCATTGAAATTGACTGACAAATATTTTTACGCCAGTATTAAGTATTTTAAGTATTTATTTTTAAATATATTCTGGGACATTAACACACACGGTCACGGTCCCAAGCTAAGCAGAGCTTGTGTTATGGAAACCAGATAACTGGTATATACTTTACATATAATTCTTTTCTTTTGTAAATATATACTTATAATACATATTTACACCCAGACTCGACACAAACAGAAATGTTCATCACTAATGTTTGTCTCAGGTGGGAATCGAACCCACGACCTGCGGCATGAAAAGCAAGTATATTACCGACCACGCCACCGGCCCGTGTATGTGATGTTATTAACTTTAAGAACTCGATGTACCATATACGGAGAAATAAATGATTTGATTTGATTGATAAAACTAAAATACGTGTCTAACATTTATTACGTCATCGTTCTTTACGTAACGTCTCTGTTTTTCGAGATTTCGCTTAGATGTATCACACAAAAAACAAAAATGCATCATTCATTCATTCATTCATTCCCCTTGCCTTTTTCCATTTCTATTGGGGTCTCCCAGTCTAACGTGATAATAATAATAATAATAATATGGTGGGACATTAACACACACGGTCATCTGATCCCAAACTAAGCAGAGCTTGTACTATGGAAACCAGATAACTGGTAATATACTACATATAATACTTTTCTTTTGTGAATATATACTTAAATATAGATAATTACACCCAGACACAAGACAAACAGACATATTTAAACAAATGTTTGTCTCGGGTGGGAATCGAACCCACGACCTGCGGCGTGAAAAGCATGTATCTTACCGACCACGCCACCGGCCCGTCGCCCGTGATGCGACTAACTACCAGAATTATACGAGCGACTGCCATCAGACCTCGAAACCCATAAGGAACCGGTAGCCGAGATGATTAGACCAGGCGTCAGATTATATTGGTTTCTGACTACATGTAACGATTGTCATAAATGTGTCAAATAACAACCGGGACCGACGGCTTAACGTGCTCTTCGAGGCACGGAGGGTAGTCCCTCAACCAACCAGACACCGAAACAAAAAACAACAACAAAAAAACTAAAATACGTCTCCAATATTTTTAATTTATCCATCTATTGACAAAACAAAAAAAATTGGTTGTTTGTAAAGTAGGTTTACGATCGAGATGTTTACGTGTTAACGTCTTATTGGTGATATAAGTTTTTGGGAAGTAAGGAATTAATATTGTTGCCGCTAGAGTGAGAGAGACGGAAGATCGGTCCACTCACTCGAACGGAGTCGAACGCTATGCCAGCCTCCGCTCGTGAGGATTCCGCGTGACAAGTTTCACGGAATGACTGGCAGCGCTCGAGATGAGACGGGAGATCGGTCCGTCTCTCTCTCGTTATACCTGCGATCGCGCTCGTGAGGTTTTGGTGTGACACAAGTTTCTGAACATGTCACCCGACTAAAACGATTTTAAAGACGTTATCACGTCAAAATATCTCGTCATTTCTTCACAGACTCTATATGAAATATAAAAAATAATACTGAATTATCTTTTAAAACCCGTAAAGATCCAAGGGTCCAGATAACTATGACAGTTACTTTTATTACGGTCCGTATGGAGAGTTAAAGTTAATCGTAAAAAGTTTTCTAATATCACGCTTTGTCCGATAGTAGAACTGTTCGAAGAGAATGTCTGAACTAAATGGCGTTGGTCTCAGATAGACTGGGAAATTGAATTTAGAAGTCAGTTTATCTATACCTAAATAATAATAATAATATCGTTGAACACGGCCATCTGATCCTAAACTAAGCAGAGCTTGTACTATGGAAACCAGATAATTGATAATATACTACGTATAATACTTTTCTTTTGTTAATAAAAAACAGTATTTTTTACTGAAATAAAATTATACTTAATACTCAATATCGGGTAGTGCCCACACATCTTTATGTGAATTGTTTCAACGCCGCTGCTGAATATCGGCGAAGGAAAACATCGTGAGGAAACCGGAATGTCTAAGAATTAATCGTTCGAGGACATGTGGCACCAATTTGCACTTGGCCAGCGTGTGTGGATTAAGACCTAAATTCCCTTACCACCAAATTACGATTATTAGTATTGGGTATTGACTGTATACAAATACACAGTGACATAGGTAAACATTTATATAAAATAAAAATAAAATAAATAAATAAATATTCTGGGACATTAACACACACGGTCATCTGGTCCCAATGGTATTTACTTATAATACTTTTCTTTTGTAAATATATACATAAAATAGATATCTACACCCAGCTCGACACAAACACAAATGTTCATCACTAATGTTTGTCTACGGTGGGAATCGAACCCACGACCGGCGGCGTGAAAAGCAAATATCTTACCGACCACGCCACCGGCCCGCCAATACTTATCTTTGTAACGTTTCTCTTAACTCAAGTGGTGGTTCGTAGTAATCGTCGTAGCAGGCCCGTAGGCTACGAGCTACGATCGACGCTACGATGCTACATCGTAGCAGTGACCTCGGTCAGTTGACTCACCGCTAACCAATTGTATGGGTTAGAAATAGTTATGGCGCAACTATGACGTGCCGGTTTTAACATTTATTATTTTTTACTTTTTTCTTCACCTTCCTCTCTAATTCACACAAATTTAAAACGTAAACACGACTGAGGATCGACTAAAATAAACTATCTAAGTATAAACCGGTACTTAGTACTGAAATAGACTATACAGGAACATGTCTAGAAAATCAAGTCAAGTTCTTTAAATAAAGTAGTGGTTCGTAGTAATCGTCGTAGCAGGCCCGTAGGCTACGAGCTACGATCGACGCTACGATGCTACGTCCGTAGCAGTGACTTCGATAATTTGACTCACTGTTATAACCACTTGTATAGGCTTTAATTGTATCTTCTATAAGGGTGAAATTGCGCTTATTGGGAGAGGCCTATGTCCAGCTGTGCACTGTAGGCCGATGATGATGATGGGCTAAAGATTGTTTAACTAGTTGCTATCACACATGTTTCAGTTTGCAATAATAAACATGAACTATTGTTATTGTTGTTGTATTTGGACCTGATACCCATTTGGACGAATTTTTTAGAAGACTAGTTTTCCGTCGGCGGATTTTTTATCATGCCCAGTAGTGGGATAAAAGATACCATATATTAATTACAATAATAATTTCATTTTTTCATTTCATTTATTTATTCATTAAACAATATACATTGTGTCTGAATTAATACCTTTAAATTATTTAATTAACATATAAACAAGTTGTAAAATTATATTAATAAAGGTAACCCTGATTACATTAACAGTTATATAAACATATTAAATTCAATTTTATATTATCATAACAATTTTTAGATTATTGAAAATTAATACCATATTTAAAATTAATAATAATAATAATAAGTAATCAATTTAGATTCATTATTTGTCAAATATGTCATAATAATTCCATTATAAGTCATATATTGAATATAAACATCGTTCTAGTAAAAAGTGTTTTAGCCGAATTTTAAACAACTTTGTGTTATAGACAATGGATTTCAGGTCAGCTGGTAGTTTATTAAAGATTTCTATTGCTTGGTATTTTGTACAATGCTTGGCTATATTAAATCTAGGCACCATTTTATTTATTATAACTTTCCTTCTGGTGTTGTCCCTATGCTCCCTTTCTTTGATGGTTTAATTTAATACATAGTTTAATACATAGTTACATAGCATATATGTGTGTGTGTGTGTCGGTGTGGGTGTGCGTGCATGTGTGTTTAGTTGTGTGTAAAGTATGTTCTGCTTATGTTATGGTGTGCGTGTCAAGTATCACCTCCGTGTCCTCATAGGCGAGTGGTTTGATCCAAGCTTTCACAGTTTTTTTACATTCTAAGAGGGGTTTATTGATATAGTTATATAACAGAGCTGATATTTTATTAAATTCTCTACTTGCGATGTCCTTTTTTTGATGCATCTAATTTTTTATAAGGTGTAGCCTTGTACATAGCTTAAGCTTAGCTTGTATAAGCTTTCCTCAATAAATGGGCTATCAAACAGTGCCTCAGATTAGCTTACTCAACCAAGCAAACTTTTCAGCTTTACAATCACTTTACATCAACCCTTTTTAGGGTCTCACTGCTAGGCACGGGTCTTCACTCAACTATCTTATGAATTGAGAGAGTTTAGGCCTTAATCCACACACGCTGGCCAAGTCCGGGTTGATGGATATCACATTTCCTCGAATGATTAGTTCTTATACATGCCGGTTTCTTCACGAGTTTTTTGCTTTACTTTATAATATTAGTAAGTAAATTAAGTATAGACTACGAGAAATCTCTTAGAAAATGTACTCGTACATTATTATTATTATTATAAGACAGACAAGCAGTTGTGAACAACTGATATTCGCCTGTATCTGGTCTCTATCCTTGTTCTGTTTACTATGTTAGATTACCTATATTTTCACAGTGTGGTTTATTAAAATGACAACGCATAAAAACTTTCACCCTAAAAGGGATATCGATATAGTGGTGGGTACTATAGCAATTTTTCCTTTGAAAAATCTGATGATTTCTACATCAAAGTTCCTTTAAAATAGTTTAGGGTAAGCCCAACAGAGGCAACAAGGGCACGAATTATCGAAGGATAAGTTGACCGCTGCCGGAAGAGCTATCTTTATAGTCTAAGATCCCAAGACTCCCAGACTTCTTAATTATACAAGTATAAGAATATGTAAGTGCCCATTGCGTGTTGTTTGACTTTACACTTTGAAGAGAAGGACGGAAGATTAATAAGTACCTTTTGTAAAGACAAGATAATCGAATCTGTCTTAATGATAATCGAATTGACTCGATGGTAACGGTCATGAGAGCGCGGGCAGCCGTAGCGAGCAGACGCAGGGTGGTGACTTTGGGGAAATATATTGGAATAATATAATATTATTATTATGGACCTGTCTAAAATAAATTATTTACTATTATTATTATGAATAATAATAATAGTAATTATTATTGTTTGGCTATTTCTAACATACTTACAATGATTAAATTCTAAAAAAAATCGGAAGAAGTCGAAAATATTATTAAAAGTATTTTAAAAACACATTTTTTCAATTGGGTACATACTAACTTAGCCTAAAAAAATAATAAATACGCGTCTAGGCTGAAAACGCAGTGATGCTTTATATTTAGGTACAGATTGTTTTTCAATAAATCAATATCTTGATTTTATGCATGCTAAGTACCCTTTGCTACACACTTAAGATTATAGAATACAATAGCCCTAGCTTTAATAGTATCTTGTAATAAAAAAGCCATTATTTCAATTTTTGTATATAATACTTAATAATTGTAAAAAAAATTGTTGTACGTTCCCGGCAGATAACGATGCGGAAGAATTTTTCGACGCATTAGTTTAAGTTAAGAGTTTTGTTAAGATAGTTCTTTATTTACATGAATGTTGAGATTGTTATTCAGTTAATCAGTTATTTTTCTGTTGTATATAATTGTAATTATTATAGTAAAAAACTATCTAAATATTACATAAGATATTATTATCCTAACATGTGCGGAATCTTAGACTACAATGTAGGATTCTTTTGATCATTGAGGCGTTTTGCAGCGTCTCTGTATGTGAGTCAGCGAGTTTACGAGATAGTTTGTGGGCACTTGGTATAATAGATTGAGATGGGATATGGAACCCAACAGCACAATAAGATGAGATTCTTACGTACTACCCGCCCTAGCTTTATTTCGGTGCAATATAAAACTGTCAATTATAATAGTCTATATTTGAGACATTAAATAATAATAATAATACTAATTTAATATATTTTTTAAAGAGTCGTTTTTCGAAGGCAAAGATCCTGTTACTATTATTATTATTGTTAAGTATATAATAACTTGAAAAGTTATAATAAAATATATATATTGACTAATTTTTTAAATTTTATATAACTCAAGTTTAGAAACTGTTCGGGTAAAACCGAACACACAGCAAACTAACACCTTTGCTGCGCTTGCAATTGTGGCTCATTTGCTTGCAGTTTCCCCGATTTCATTTAGTTCGCGTTCGACCGTCATCGTCGCGAGTTCATACCATTTAACCATAAACTATCATTTTACCATTTACCAAATAGATTACCAATACATTATTGATATAATTTAAGATCTTTGTGAAAATACAGTAAATACCAAGACAGTGACTTTCCTTTGATTACCAAACCATAGATAACCATAATTATACGGTAAAGGAGTGTGTAGGGAAACCACACCACCCAAGAACAGACACTCTTTTCAGAAACATTTAGTTCACATCAGATTTAAAAAACAATATATAGTTATATGTAATATATCACCGTTCGTGTTTGTGGGGTTAAAATATTATGAAGCGGCTGTTTCACCTAATAGTGTGTAATTTATGCCATTAATGACCATTAAGCAAGTCTATAAGTACCTTAACAATGAGCAATAAATCTCCCGCGCCTCCATCTTGTTTTTACAACTTTTGTTAAGGACGCTCGTCCAAGCACAAGCGTAGAATATTAAATACGCTTATTTTAATAAATTGTAATTCCTTCAGACTTGTTTTGACATGACCTTGTGTGGGCAAGATAAAATTGTTTTTTTTTTATGTTTACTCCAATCTTACTTAGCTACAGTAGAATTGTTAAGTCATTGAAATAAAACTACTTTATAACAGATTTAACCGCGGTATATTTTAGATTTTAGATCCCGACGGTTCAAAGTCTTTTCAGACTTCATGGTCACGATATATTTGCGGTTCTACTGCAAATATAATCACAATCTGTTTTTTTGTTTTTTTTTTTGTATACCGATTTTTTTGGCGAGCCGACACAATGGATTGTTTTTAGACATGAGGTCAACTGTTGTGTTAAGTCGGCTACTCGTATAGTCGCTCTAACTACCGGTAGTCCAATCTACCATAGCTAAAGGTACCACACCTAGAAAGTGTACAAAAGTAAACAATCACTTGACCTATGTTATTTATTTCTATTACAAAATGGAAATCTGACCATTTCGCCCTAACGGAATTAACTTATAATTAAAATACGCAAATACTTTTACTTTTCGTATTGTTGTCTCGCTCACTCTTATGGTCAAGTAAATGAAGATATCGCGTGATATAGCATCATTCTTCAATAGCTGCCCTTCTTATACACAGGATGTTGATATAAGGATATCAGGGTTAAACCTTTGTTTCCATGAAACCTTTCTTAGCAAATTAAAGACGTACGAAACAGACGAAAATAAAATTTTCAATGTATAACTGCCCCAGCAGTTGTGTTATTATCATTAGCAGATATTTTTTTTTTACAAGACGTCAAAATGAAGGACCAAAATATTTAATTTTTTTAAATTACACATGTTGAAATAAAACTACTTTTTAACGGATTTTATCGCGGTTTATTTTAGATTTTAGATCCCGACGTTTCAAAGTCTTTTCAGACTTCATGTTCACGGGTGGACTGAGATATTTGACGTCCAAAAAATATTAATCACTACTGACCACCTTATTACCTACTTTATTTCAATGTGTGATATTCGCGTAAATCTAAAACAATACTAAAATTACACATGATTAAAATTACGCATTATTCCGTTATTTTATAATCCAGATTAAAGATCCAGATATAAGTGTAATTATCAACAATGGATTTTTGGCAAAGTAATGCTTGTAATTAACAATTTTATTTTAAATACGTGTTTTGGTTAACTAATAATCATTTTCTTAATTGTACTTAACACTTTAATAAACGTGCGATTTCAATATTATCTTATTTAAATTCTTATATTACCTCAATAATAGATTTGTATCTGGTTGTTATTTCTCAATAATAATTTTTTAATACAGCTAAAATATTTGATAATGACAGGTCCCATTATAATAACATCCTGTACATAAATTGCGGCAGGTACGCAAGCCGCTGACGTGCGCCGGTTAAAAACGAATTATAACAGAGCACCCTGTAGCCAGCCATTTGTCATGAGAGACCGCTAGTGATGTTACACTTAATAATACTTGTTTTCCGGCTACGGAAACGGCCAGTCTAAGCTGACTAGCCAGGATACACAGAAGATACTTTTCCTCTTGCGTGTGCGCAAACACAACAACACACTCTATTCCTTTCACTCTTAAAGTCCTGTGGGACGGATTGAGTGACGCGCCCGTTGAAAGATCGGGCGCAGGACCGACTACTTTACGTACACAGTACTTAACCGGGAAAAACAAGTAATTCTTATAAAAGCTATGTTAACTAATCGGTAAAGGAGAGGTCAAAAGTGGGCTAGAATTTTGAACACCAATGTGATATACCTCATTGAAAAGCTTATTTAATAAGCTGTTAGAATTTAACTAAACACGAATTTTAGGAGCAACCATTTTTGTAAAAATCAAAAAAATGTAATAGAAAAACAAAACGCACATTACCTTTAATTATCCGTTTCCTAAGCAGTATAAATATTGCAATCACGTCAACAATTGCATTCTGTTACAGTACTTTTTTCTTGTAATATTATTCTAGCTGCAGCTTAATGAAATTATGACGAAAAATATTTGTTATCTTATTAGTGTAATAACAAAACGCGTAGAAAAAAATATAATTACGGGAAACGTCATGATGTCATTGTCATTGATCAGTTTGATTGACAGCGTCAAAATAATTTTGATTTTTTGGTTGCTCAATTGACATTTGACCATGGGGTTGCCAATTGCAATAATCATAATATTGCATTAAGGATTCTTATTTTCAATTTCAATTTTTAAAAAAACGGGGGGGTGTAAAATTATTTTAAATACACCAAAAAATTTAATTAATTATGCTCTATTAACCTATGTAACTCAGATTGCTGTTCAAATTTACAATTATTTTAATCCCAGGCTCTATACATTTTTTGAACGTCTCCTTTGAATACAACCCCCGACTACGCTAATCTTGTCGATCGAAGGATAAAGCAACCCTCTTATTCGTCAGGGGTTAAAAATAAGAACAATGAACAAGAAATTTTCCCATCACTATAATAGTCGGCAAGCTACTGAATATAGTCTAGGAGACAGACAACAATTAATTTGCTTTATACAAGAACAAAGGCGGATGTGACGTAATCATTTATTGTGACGATTGATGATCCTTGAATCATTTCTATGAATGGTGCGCGTGTTCGTTATATCATTAATTTTGATTAATTTTTGATTGATTGAATTTAATCAAATTTGTGGATTCATAATAATAATATACTTTCCTATTGTGAGACTGTATAAGTATAACTTCTTTTAAAAGACGTTAGCTTTCCGCCGCGACTCCGCCCTCATGAACTACACTTTATATCGTGCCCAGAAGTGCGATAAAAACTAGGCTACATCCTTCCTCAATAAATCGGCTATCTAATAGTACAAGAATTTTTCAAATCGGACTAGTAGTTTCTGACACTAGTTCAACCACTTCAGGTTAATAATAATAATATGGTTATAGATAAATAAATTTAATAACTTCTTATTGCAGATTTGAATAACAAGTTTGATATTAAATTGAAGATGGTTAAAAATATACCTAACCAAATATACCAAATAGTACTTACCAAAGGTTAAATTAAGCTTAAATGTCATGTTGTCTTTACTTAGTAAACCTATAGGTAAGACTTATTACCCCCCCCCCCCCATTTTTTAATTTTTTAATTGTTTATCTGAGAAATTAAATGACTATTCCAAAACTCACTACTGCATGACAGACTACTCCCAGACTGACAACTCAAAGTCTTTTAGTCCGAGCCAGACTACTCCAAGACCGATTACTCCGAGACCTACTGACTCCGAGACTATAATGTAATCTAGATGAGGGCCGATTTTTCCAGTTACCGTTATGTTAGAACAAACAAATCTAGCTTCACTTACTATCAACTAAGTCGTTTTTAATTACAGTGGTCCCACTGTTTTTCAGTTTTATCATTTCTCCCAATAGCCTTGCAATAGTAAATTCTTTAGTTTTGCTACTATAAGCCGACCGTTTAACTCGCGTATCGCCTATCGCCAAGATTCTGGCTCCTCAAGCTGCACAGACAGTGATAATGATTCAAGTGATATAGATATCAGTGACGAATAGTCTTACATTACTTTTATCTGTGGATAAATAGTTCTTTAAGAGATTTAATTAATGTTTTATGACTTTGTAACTCAGATGGCGATACGCGAGTTAAACGGTCGGCCTATAGTTAAAAGGGTATTTAAACTATAGCTAAGTGCAATGTAATAAATTAATAATACAAATTTCTTAGTTTTAATACAACTAAATAGTAAAAATATCAGGTTTAAGTATTTGGTCAATTGTACCTAACGGTATTAGGCTAGCCCCTATATGTATGGGACCGCAACATTGCCGGCTAAATATGTGTAATATTCACCTCTGCCTACACTTTTGGGTAATATGTAAAGTGATCTGATATATACTGTATGGAAAGGTTTGGTCTTTTAGACACCTTGGCGCCTGGCGTCACACTGTGGGAATGTGGAAATTGCTGAAAATCAGTGCTATGAGTCACTTCTAGTAGGCACTCACAGCAGTGTTTACTGAGCAATGTCCACGTTTGACACTGATGGGTCACACTGATACTCTTTTGTTTTTTCATTTCTTTTTTATCTATTTTATTTGTTTTTATTTTATTTTTACATGAGTTTTTTTTTGTGTTAAATATAATAATATTTTGTTTCTTTCTTTTCTTTCTTTCATATACCTATATGGGTAGGTATCTTATGTTTTAATTTTCTACTACACATACACACTAAGAGCAGCGGTGGCGCGGCGCAGCGGTACGGGCCTCGCCTTAGAAAAAAAAATTCGCGGTATCGAATCCTGGTCGTGCCCACACATATTTGTGTGATTGTTTCATCTCCGCTGCTCAATATCGGTAAAGGAAAACATCGTGAGGAAACCGGCGTATCTAAGAACTGATCATTCCAGGATATGTGACATCCAACAATCCGCACTTGGCCAGCGGGTGTAGATTAAGGCCTAAACTCTCTCAACTCATAAGATAGTTGAGAGAAGACCCGTGCCCAGCAGTGGGACACTAAAAAGGGTTGGAGTTATACACCCTAAATCATACTTAAACGTTCTTACAAACAGATGCATACACATTCCTGACACAATAATTTATTCATTTACTTTTGTTTTTTTATACATATATTTTTATTGTGTAAATTTCTTTTGTTACTGGCGCTCCTATATGAGGAATCACTGACTCTGATAGTACAGTTAACCTAGTTTCAGAGTCAGGCGTCCATTTTCTTTGAGTCAAGTAACTAGTCTGACCCATAATCTTTGTATTTTTCATCTTTCTGTCAAATTCTGTGTTGGTTTATAAATAAACTAGGTTCCGCCCGCGGCTTCGCCCGCGAAATTGATCTCGCTAATCTTGTTTCTCCATACAAAACTTTGGAACACCGTTTGACCCCCTTAAGGGGTGAGTTTTGAAAAATCCTTTATTAGTGCACCCCTACACCTCATAAGGAACCTATGTGCCAAATTAAGAGTCTCCAGACCCAGCGGTTTGGGCTCTGAGTTGATATGTCAGTCAGTTTCTTCTTTTATATATTTAGATAATTATTTTTATTATTAATACGGTGTGGTTTGTTATAATAAAGTGTAATTCACATGTATAAAGTGTAGTAAATCCGTGTAGAATCCCCAAATCTTATCCACCATTACAATAATCCGAGCTGGCTTCCCGCCAAAACTGTGAACGCGCTGTTGGCTGTATTGAGATTTACTATCTCAAGTAATCTCAACGGTTTAGACCCTACTCTTGTACTACTGCAGTCTTTCGTTTGTTTGGACCATTTACGAACGAATTTTTACTTAAACAATACGACTTTACTTGGTTTAAAGAATCTCAGTTTTTACGATTTGATATAATTAAAAAAAAACACTTTAAAGACCAAAAAGATACCAATGACAGAATACCTGCCTGTATCTAAAAGTCAGAATACAAATAAAACTTACTTCTAGTATATGAGCATGCGTCGCTAACAATACTTATAACTGTATATTCAGTACGATACGAAAGAGTTTCTATTATTTACTCTCTATTTCACAACGGAAAATGGAGAAATCGTGCTAGGCTGGACCTACATACAAACCGAAGAGGAAAGATAATAAGCCATCTCATACGACATGACATCTTTATAAAAAATACCTTATAGGTAAAGATATAAGAAAAGCATGAAAGAGGAAGGCCGAATAAGCTACTTTAAAAAAAAGGTTTGTATCACGTCACTTTCATCCGTGGGTGTGCACCTTTAATTGAATTGAATCCCCACACGTGGTCCCCGGGTGGTGCAAATCGGATGACAATCAACTGGTGGTAAGCTTTGGCCGTGGATAGTGACCACCCACCAGACAAAGCCGCACCGCCAAGCAGCCTTGCCGTGTTCCGGTGCGATGTCTGGGGACACCATGCCGAGAGGGTGGGTCGGAATTGTTGCTCCTTTAGGGTTTCTAACCATATGAAAGCTCAGTGCACTGCCACCTTCTCACCGATAATATTCGTAATCACGAGTGAATCGGTATACTTACTGGGCTGGCGCGTTCCATTGTAAACGACATGATTGCTTAACATCAAGCAAGTTGTAGTCAAGCGCCAGCCTATCGAAGATTAAAAAATAAAATAAAAAAAGTATATGGAGGTGAAAGAAGCTGCTCTCTAGATCGAGCCAGGTAGAAAGAGCTTCATCAGCTGCACCCACAAGGGTCTAACCCTTATATTATAAGAAGAACCTAAACACATTGTAAACATTAATAGTAATTTGTTTTAATGACGGATCAATAGTGTAGTTGCGTTTGTTTCTTGCCTTCACTTTTTTAAACTAATTATTCGACCCAAAAATCGACTTCCGTAAATTGCCCGAACGTACAAACACTTAAAATAGTAGGGAACCTGTACCAACTCAGAACTGTATCCAATTGATCGTCTTTCCAGCCTTTTGTTAAAAACTAATTACTCTGAAAGTTTCAATCATTGAGTGTTTCGAGATTGAGAGCCTTCTACAGAAGATACAATATACTTTATAAAGATATGTATTTTCATTTAAAAATTTATTCAAACTAATTATAAAAAGTTGGTTTGAATAAATTATTTCTCTGATAATTAAAAATGAAAGTTAAAGAACTATCTCAATAGGTATACTATAGGTATTATTTCAACACCACTGCTCAATAACCTTGAAGAAGAAAAAATCGTGAGGGAATCAGCATGTCATGGACCTAACATCTACAACCTGCATTTGGTCATTGTTTGTGGATTTAAGGCTAAATTATCTCCGTACTTTTAAAATAGTTGACAAACCCCATGCCCAGTAGCTACCTAAATCCATAAGGGTACTTGCACATTAATTATCAACAACGTCATCTACCAAAAATATATACTCACTCTGAATACTACTAATATTAGACTGTTACTCGAAAATTTAATTTAAACACCCGCCAGCATTTTCATGCGAAGAATTTAATATCGCAATAGTGACAGCAGGGAAGAGGGAAGGGGCGACCGAGGTTTCCTCGTAACCGGCGCTCCGACACATGTCAGTCATAATTCGTCACGCGTTGCTCTCACACGTCAAAGATGTGCGCTGATTGCATTTAATTTGACTGGGGTGCAACAGCTGACGGCTTTTGAAATCTAATATTTTAGTTTGATATTTGCTGGTTGTGAGAAACACGTGTAATTTGATGGTGCAGTTGGTTTAAAATATATTTTAGATTAATACCTGAATAACGGCAACAGATTTGCTTCTTTTTATCTTTTAAATGGGGTTGGTAATCCTAGAGCACTTCGAACTTATGGTATCTTTTGTGATTTTCCTTGATTCTATGAATCCTCAAGTATTCACCCCCGCACAGCTTGTCCATGACCACTGCTATTTGTCGGGGACACATGAGGCCGTATTCATCAGAAGTAAGGCGGTCCATCTTGAATGCATTCATGCGTTTTCACACTAAAGAGTCACATTCTCACAGTTTGTGCTCCATGTTTCCTCAGCGTCTCCAGAACTCTCGATCCTTCTTAATTATCAATAAAATTATGATGACTTTGGCGAGCCTTTTGACTGTCTGATACGGGATGACATTCACTTTTTTAAACTCTGATGTGAAAGAGGGTATCCGTTCGTTCAAGCAGTATGATGTCAAAAGTTTACACAGATAAACACTTTTGACGTGTTAATCTGTGTAAAAACTTCAACAGTTGGACCGGTTCTGATCCGGTGTTCTTTATTTAAAATTTGAAGTTATTAAGATAGTTCTTAGCTATCAGTTCTCTGGTCTTTTAAAGGTTCTTCTGGATCTACCTCTGCCACTCTTAACTTTTTTTTTATTACTACAACTGAATAGGGATGACATTTTTTCATTTTATCCGTCAGACAAATGATAAATATTAGATATTGGTAAGATATGTTTTTTGTGTGACCTAAAGTTTACAGCGATACGTTTAAGCGAAATCTCAAATGACGTCACACCTGGAAAAGTTTTATACAAAGGTATGACGTAGCGCATTCCCACAGTATAACTTGCGTTATATCTTAATATTGTTAAATTTTCACGATACGTTACGTTTTTTATAATCTTACTGACGGACAAAATCATATTTTAGATTCTTCATACCTCATCCTGTCATCTCTATTATTGTGAAAATTTCCAAACACTTTCATAATATATATTTATTTGAAGTTCAAAAGTTATCGTGACGTTACAATAACTGTCCGTGCTTTCATAAAGCTTCAACAAAGCTTATAAAAGTTAGTTATGAAGCTCAAATCAACTGTTGAAGTAAAACAAAAAGCAGCCTTCAGCTGAAAGACGAGTTTTGATTAAATTGAGTCGTTTCGAACCATTTGTTAATTGAAATTCTTACTATTGCTCAATGCGGCTATTTATAAAATGGTCTCGCTGTCTTTTTGCCCGATTGCAAAGTAGCATTTTTAATTTTATTTGATTTTTTTGTAGATTCGAATCCCCGTATTCATAAATATCTTATAAACTCAATATAGCTAAAACAGGTTTATAATTCGTGTCTATCATTTCGATATTCATGCTAGTAAAAAACGGACTAAGTCCATTTTAACTAAATAGTTCTGTAATTGTTTTATTAATAAGATCGTTAATCTCTATGTTATATTTTTGTTTTTTAGCTCGAAACACAGGTTTCATCTAGTTCGGGTAAAAATGTATTTATTATGTCAATTGGGGCTGAGTCACTTTCGTCCGTGGGAGTGCACCTTTTATCAGTATCCCCACGCGTGGTCCCCGGGTGGTGCAAATCAGGTGACAATCAACTGGTAATTAACTGGTGGTAGGCTTCGACCGTGGTTAGTGACCACCCATCAGACAAAGCCGCACCGCCAAGCGGCCTTGCCGTGTTCCGGTGCGATGTCTGATGACACCATTTAAGAGAGTGGGTCAAATTGTTACTTCTCTAAGGTTTCAACCTTAAGGAGCCTCATTTCACTGCCGCCTTCTCACTTAAAGTCATTCTCACGACTGAATCGGTACATACACACTTAATTTCAATACGATGGGCCGGTGGCGTGGTCGGTAGGAAACTTGCTTTTTACGCCGCAGGTCGTGGGTTCGATTCCCACCCCAGATAGACATTTGTGTGATTAACATGTTTTTTTGTCTCGTATCTGGGTATAATTATCTAATATAAGTAGGTATATATCTACTAAAAACACTCAGTCATCTGATAACTAGATGATGAAACCACAGAATCACAGAACTGATAAACTAGACATATACTAAAATCACACCCAGGCTCAATAAAAACAGACAAGTTTATCACACAAATCTTCCTCGGGTGAGAATCGAACCCACGACTTGCGGCGTGAAAAGCTGGTGGCTTACCGCCACCGTCTCTCATATGAGTATGGTAACTTTCACATTTATTAACATTGGGTCGTCGAAACTCATACTTAGTAATAAATTTTTTAAAACTACAACAATTGTACGCTATAAATCAGTTTGAATGATACTGAGTGAAATAATTTTCAGCGGTAGTTAACCACGGATATAATACGGATTATAGCGATGGGATTTTTACCATAAGCGAAGTCATGAGTGTGACAGATGAGCGATTGTTGCAATTTATCACGGAGACGCGTTCCGCCGTGTGCCATATTTAGTAAGGAGCCATACAACAAGCGGGTGAACATACTGAGAGATTTATTACAATTTCAATCAACAGATGCGCTCGTCGAAACCTCATTTCTATGATAAGCGAGTTTGCTTGATAACCGCGAGGTCCCACGTCAAGCTGAAAGCTTTTTTTGAAAATATACTTAGTAAATTCTCAATAGGTGCTTGGAACTCAAAGTTTGAAATAGAACTCGATGGACGGCTACAGGCTCACCCATTATTTTGGATGGAACTTAATA
Source organism: Meganola albula (assembly GCA_936450015.1). Taxonomy (NCBI): domain Eukaryota; kingdom Metazoa; phylum Arthropoda; class Insecta; order Lepidoptera; family Nolidae; genus Meganola; species Meganola albula. The sequence continues at coordinate 830,344 of OW388159.1, forward strand.
TAAACCAAATAGGCGTGCGCAGTATGAAAATGAATGAATGAATGTTTTGTTACATAGTATTCTACATTGAATTAAACTACTTTTTAACGGATTTTATAGCGGTTTATTTTAGATTTTAGATCCCGACGTTCCAAAGTCTTTTCAGACTTCATGTTCACGGGTGGACTGAGGTATTTGACGTCCAAAAATATTAATCACAATTATTACTGGCTACCTTCAAACATTAATATTTAAGTTGCGTTCCGATTTAAGCAAACTGAGCTCACAGTGTCTTGAATTTTGAGTTAATTTTGCTTGGGTTTTGGTACAATTAAATTAAGCACTGAGTCCCAAGCTGGTGGTATATTCCAACCATTTTCTCTGTTAAAATTAGGATGTCTTTTAATTTCAATAGCTTCGCGGATCATTCTTGGTAGGAACCGGTTTTCTTTGACAAGAACCTGTGTTTTATCAAATCTCAGGTAATGGTTGAGGCTTAATAGCCGTCCATCAGAGATAATTGTCAACTTCGGCCTTCAAGAACCCTAGAACAAAGCAAATATTACCATATGAGCTGGAATTGATAGCTCCTTAGATCAAACGCTACATCTCCAACTTGGTGGCTCCACCGCTCCCATGTCAGCGAGCTATAATGGCATATTGCTGGAAATGCATCGCACCTCTCATGTAAAATATAACCGCGATATACCGTTTATGTCGCGAACAATACATCTGACACTGGTATATTGTTAGCATTCATAGATTTTGAAGATATCAAGACCGAAGATATAAGCAGCGTGGTGGGTATTTGTCTCGCCTTTGAAGTATAAGGTTGCTGGTTCGACTCTCTATCGTGTCTACACTTCTCCATCTCTGAGTGATTTTTTTTCATTGCTGCTCTATATCGGTGAAGTAAAATATTATGAGGAAACTAACATGTAAAAAAACTAATTATTCGAGGACATGTAACATCCACCAACCCACACTTACCCAGCGTTGCGGATTGAGGCCTAAACTCTCGCAACTCGTAAGATAGATGAGAGAAGACCCGTGACCAGTAGTGGGATACTGAAAAGGGTTAATTGGGACAGTGAATGGAACTATTTACTTTTTCTTCACCGATATTGAGCACCGGCGATAAAACAATTTAAACAAAGAAGTGTCGGCATGACTGGTGGTCGAACCCGTGATCATATATTTCAAAGGCGGGGCCGCTATCGCTGCACTACCGCTGCTATGCTAACACTTATTTCATGCAAGGCGTTTAGCTTGTAAAATCTAACCACTTATTTCTCTTAGTAAATTTACAGCAAGCGTCACCATCCCTCACATGGTCCACTAAAATCAAAACCTAGCCTACTGCGCCAAAGATAATGTAATTGTAACAAAGGGAAGTGCACTGTCGCTAACAAAGTAAACATTTAGGGTACCTTTGTTTAGAAATAGCTTCACTTAGGACTATGTGCACCCTATACCCTTCATATTAACCTAAAGTTGTTGCACTTGAAAGTTTGCAGACAAAATGCGAAAGCGTTACTTTATCACGTTGTTATTCACGAGGGTATTGGCATTTGCTGGGTAAGCGCGTTCTATTGGAGATATCAGACCATTTCATGTCTGCAAATCAGCTCTGCAGGCACTCACTAGTTTAACTACAACCTCAGGACTAAGACACGAGTGTCACTTGGCCCTGACTGGAGTGTGCAATCACACTGCAGAGGATGAAGGGACACAGTGGCTCGAGAGGCAACTATGCCGCTGACGAACTGGCAAGAAGAGGCTTATAAAGTATCGCAGTGGACCTGGAACTCATCTTACCCTTGCCGTTTAATTGGATACGCAACAAACTACAATAAATTTCTAAAATGTCGCATCAACAATACTGGAAGGAATCTAACACTTATAGGCAAACTAAAGACGTACTACCCAGCATTGACGCAGAATTGGCACGTAGGCTGAAACGGCTTGCTAGACCACAGCTTCTGTGCAGGGTATGTATGGAGGAGGAAGAAACAGACATCCACGTTGGATTACTTGTCTATGATTGTTATTGTTCCATCAGAGGATTTTCTTTTCTTTTTTGCACGTGGTTTGTGCAAACCGAATTTGTCCGTACAAAAAAGAAATCTATTTCCATCCACACATTTTGTGAATGTTTGAAAGGTGCTGTTAGTTGTCGTTGGCAGAGATATAGATTACCTTTTTGTGGTGTTGTTTTCTGTCACATCGAGATGCACAAGGAATGTGGTGTACCTATCTGGTGAACGCGGCCCTATGACTTCGCCGTTAAATATAATTTTTAAAACGAAATAATCGTTTTCATATCACGATTTTTTTTAATATTTTATTTAATACTAGCTGACCTAACTTCGTACCGCATATCAGTTGATACTTAAATGTCGTTCTTCATAGGTCTATCTGACACAAACTTGAATTTTATGGTATGGTATTAAAGCTCAAATTGACTTTAAAGTTTAAACATATCGTTCACAAGGAAGTCCAGAAGAGTGTTGTTTTTTAGTCTTTTTCAAGATTTTTTTTTATTGTAAGAGCAATATTCTGTCCATATCTGTCGAAGAACTGACAATTACTACGGAAAGCGAGTTCTGGAATGGAGACCACGTCTTGCCAAGCGTAGTATGGGATGCCCTCCAGCTAGGTGGAGTGACGATCTGCGAAAGATAGCCGGCAGTAGCTGGATGCGACAAGCCGAGGACTGGGTGAAATTGCGCTTATTGGGAGAGGCCTATGTCCAGCAGTGGACTGGTATAGGCTGATGATGAAGAACAATATTCTAAAAAAATAATTAGTTAGTTTCAACCGTTCTCGAGTTTTGCACTTAGCATCACATCTACTGATTCATTTTCAATATGGAGATTATTTAAGGCAACGATTTAACACACCTACTGTATGTAAAAAATTAAGGCTATAAAGAGTTTCTAACTTTATATAACAAAGTTGTAAAACTCACGAAATAAAAGTTAAAACTTTTTAAACGTTCCCTTAAGTTCATAATTATTTATAATCCGGCAGAAATTTTCGTGAATATATTAACATCTTGCAGCAGTTGGTGTTTAATTAACTACCTACTGCGAATGTTTAGGTTTTAATGAATATATTTCTCATATTTTACCTCTTTTTAACCCCCGACAAAAAGGGAGGTGCTATAAGTTCGACAAGTAGCACCTAAACTGATGAACCGATTTTGATGACCAGAGACTAGCAGCATTGTCAAATATTCTTCCGTACTGTTATCTTTTTTTAAATATGAAAAAGGTTTAAGGTTATGGTTTATGTGTACCTAATTTTAAATGAATAGGACCAAGAAATAAAAAATTGCATACAAACTTCATCCCACTATTCAACCCACTTAAGGGATGATTTTTGAAAATATTATTAGCTTATGTCCTATTCTAAAGTATACACTATTAGGTACACTACCTACATTTCAAATTTCAATAAAATCGGTTGAGCGGTTAAGAAGATATGTAACAAACATTCACACACACACTTACTTTCGCATTTATAATATTAGTAGGATAGGATAGGATTAAATTTGGCATACCTACAACCAGCATAGTGTAGTTAGTTACTGCTTTATACACAACGGAAAGAATTACCTGCCAAAACAGAGATAATTGGCTTATTCAGAGCCAAGAGCTGGACTGCACAACATTGAACGAGACAGGAAAAGTCTATGGTATAAGACAAATTCTTTGCGTGACATCAAAGCGAGTTCTTCGGCAGATTTCACACAATTCAATAAATAATCGCCGGTTCAAATGTTGGTACAATTTGTTTTAAAACTTTTAGATGTTTTACTAAATTGATCTGTGAGCTCAGTTTGCTTAAATCGGAACGCAACTTAAATAATAATGTTTATAGGTAGTCAGTAATAATTGTAACTAATATTTTTGGCCGTTAAATACCTCAGTCCACGCGTGAACATGAAGTCTGAAAAAACTTAGCTACGTCAGGTTCTAAAATCTAAAATAAACTGCTATAAAATCCGTTAAAAAGTAGTTTTATTTCAATGTGTGATATTCGCGTAAATCTAACAAAAAAAGTCAATTTTATAAACAAAAAAAACCGGTTCCTACCAAGAATGATCCGTGAAGCTATTGAAATTAAAAAACATCCCAATTTTAACAGAGAAAATGGTTGGAATATACCACCAGCTTGGGACTCAGTGCTTAATTTAATTGTACCAAAACCCAAGCAAAATTAACTCAAAATTCAAGACACTGTGAGCTCAGTTTGCTTAAGTCGGAACGCAACTTAAATATTAATGTTTGAAGGTAGCCAGTAATAATTGTGATTAATATTTTTGGACGTCAAATACCTCAGTCCACCCGTGAACATGAAGTCTAAAAAGACTAAACCTCGGGATCTAAAATCTAAAATAAACCGCGATAAAATCCGTTAAAAAGTAGTTTTATTTCAATGTATAATAATATGTAACAAAACATTCATTCATTGATTCATTTTCATACTGCGCACGCCTATTTGGTTTATATTAAGTTCCATCCGAAATAATGGGTGAGCCTGTTGCCGTCCACCGAGTTCTATTTCAAACTTTGAAAAGACTGAGACGTCGGGATCTAAAATCTAAAATAAACCGCAATAGAATCCGTTAAAAAGTAGTTTTATTTCAATGTAAGACAATACTAATTATTATCAGTAGTATGATATTTTCTACTGACGCTACTTTGGCTTAGTTTTATCTTTATACTGTGGTTTTGGTATACAGTTAGCCGCGAGTCGAGTCCTATTCCTATTTGAAACGCATAGTGTCTTAGCGATTTATATTTTCACCGCTGCCTCCTCAACCTTGGGCCATTATTTTTATATAAAAATCAGAGTATACGTTAGAGCTGCATCCAATATCCGTCTGTCTGTTCGACTTTAGGACACGGGTGTGGATGACGTGCGTGATTATTTCATCCCCTGTAGAAGGTTTGTGACAGAAATAGTTTGAAAAGTAAGCCTTTTTATGTAGTGTAACGTTGAAAGAAAAATGCACTCCAGGCGAGAATTAGCTTATCCACTAGGCCCAGCGAACCCTGTCCCGAACGAATAATCCCGAATAGGTACCCTAGGTACCCTTAGATGAGTACTGATTGGTAAATTAAAGTGTCCTTGGAGTCGTCCGAGCACCGTGATATGGTTTTCAGTAGGCACCTAACAGATCGGTGTTTAATAACTTCATCGGCCTCTTTTAGATCACTGATAGAATTAGTATGGAGGATAGAGGTAAGGAGAACTATCTTATATGGGGGACAAGTTGAAAAAGTGTCCAGCTGTAAGTTTTAAGTAACAGTTGGAAGACCTTCCAGAATGGCGCTAGCGTAGCAACAGTGTAGGGTATGAATTGAACAGTTGTAGACGGATTGAAGTGTGCTGAGTTAATAAATTTATTATTTTTGTTGACTAAAGTAGTTAGTATAAACAGTATACAACCCTGCAACTGTTATTAAGTAAATAAAATTATTATATTATAATTATATTATTAATTAAATTAAAAATTTACCCTGATGCGATTGTAGCGCCACCCTAATTTAACCCATTTCGATGGACACTTTTTCATACACAGAATAGTCCTTACTTCTACCCTCCTTATGAATTAGCAAAATGATATAGTGTAGTTTTTTGTCCGTCTTGTGTTCTAAAATTAAAAAAAACAGTCCACGCTCAGCGCACGACTCAGCTTCACGTTCAGCGAGTCGTACGCTGAGCGTGGACTAGCTAGTACGTCTTGACAATCTTTGTGTCACGTCTCGACATATTTTATTTTATGATTTATGATCACTAGAACAATAATCGTATTTTTCAAGTTTCAAGACGTACATCCATTTCTTTGTCCATTTAATTACAGCATGTAGGTGTGGAAGACGGCCAACTAAATGATAAGTGCGATGGTTCAATTGTCAAAATTGCCTGTAAGTATTCATTTTACTTTTTTTTTCAGTCTATTGTTTCACAACAGTGGATCTAGTTGCAAACTGCCGTTGGTAATTAGTCGCTTTGATGCGGCGTCAAAGGAATATCTACAATCAACGACTCTGAGGTGAAATTAAAAATATTTCTCTTTTGGTATTAAATGAAAACAATGTAGTTTATAAAGTATGATATAAAGCACTTTTGTTTCCCACTGCTGGGCAGGTCGTGTCTTAATTCTCCTGTGAATTAAGTATTGTTGCTGCCAAATGAAGTAACCGGTTTCAGAGAGCCGTAAAATAAAATGTAAACAAACCATTCCGCGCGGCTTAAAATTAGCAGTCAGTGACCCTAGCGAGCGCACAGCTGATGCGGCGCGCGGTGTTGCGCGGGTGACAGTACAGTCAGTATTAGTAGTAAACATCTTTTGTTAGTAATTCCATCATTTTTTGTACTAACACTAAGATATATCAAAATAAAAATCAAGAATTTATAAAATTTTACGACCTCGGTAGTCGAGCGGTGTAAGCCGTCCGATTGGGCTATACTGTGCCCGGGAGGTCGCGGGTTCGATTCCCGCCCCGGACAATATTTGTGTAACAACAAAAAAATGTTTCGGTATCTGGTTGGTTGAGGGACTACCCTCCGTGCTTCGGAGAGCACGTTAAGCCGTCGATCCCGGTTGTCATTTAACACATCTATGACAATCGTTACATGTAGTCAGAAGCCAATATAATCTGACACCTGGTCTAACCATCTCGGCTTCTGGTTCCCTACGGGTTTCGAGGTCTGATGGCAGTCGCTCGTATAATTCTGGTAGCTAGCCGCATCAGGTTAGACTGGGAGCCGACCCCAGTAGAGATAGGAAAAGGCAAGGGGAATTAATGAAGTATTTATTCAACTTTATTCAAGTTTATTTTTCTCAAAGTTGGGACTATTTATATAAACTATTCATAGCTTATGCGGCGTTTATAAGTAAGGGGGTAAGTTATTCATGCTGTTGTAAGCTAACTAAGTGCATTAGGGTAGCTACTATAGCAAGGTGCATCAAGATAGTACTCGCCAATATAAACGATACCACTTGTATGCTCACAACCCACGGCTCTGCAGGGACATACGAGGTTGAAAACTTTAGAGGTGGTACAGGTAGAGTTTATTTATTTATTTATTATACCAGTATTATAACATCCTTACAGCTAAACCAAATCAATGTTACGAATTTCTTTTTTCAATTAATAGATGCAATTATGTATATAATTCATATCCTGATTTGAGGATTTACTTTAAAGAATTTTTAATATGTACACAGTGTAATTTTCTGTTTTATTATTGACGGGCCGGTGGTGGTTCGATTCCCATCCAAGTCAGACATTTGTGTAATTATCTATTAAGTACGTATTTACAAAAGAAAAATATTGTAAGTAGTATATTACCAGTTATCTGGTTTCCACAGTATAAGCTCTGCTTAGTTTGCGATCAGATGGCTGTGTATGTTAATGTCCCACAATATTATTATTGTTATTCTGGCAACTGTTAACCAACTGTTGCCATATTTATGACCTAATATGTGTTAATATGTTCGTTAATTTGACTGAATATTACCGAATTTTCCTGAAATTAGCAATTTTGAGGTACAATAACATTTTTATCGTATTAAGCTAGAATTTACCAATCAACATCACTTACTGGAAGCTGAGTATCCGTGTATGTTATGCTGTACAGTGGAATAAATATTTCTGAAAGGCCGCTAGCAGATGCTGAACACGAAGAAGCCAAAGTCATGCTGAAATAGCACTATGCAAATTGGCGGAATAATTTAGCGTGTGTCTCTTAATGATGGCCTAAGTCTAGCAGTAGACTAGCTTGGTGATGATGATGATGATAAAAATTGCTAGATGAAGAATTTTTATCCAAAGAAATTTCCCAGAATTTTTCAGTCCAACTCATTTCTAGTCAAAGATGTCTGTGTAAATTGACAGATTGTTTGTTATATTAGTTTAAACGCCATATCCATGTATTTGTAATCGTGTACGATGCAGCGAGCCCTATGACGTCACGTTGCATCGTGAAAGGTTCCGCACAGTTGAGCCTCAAACTGATACTTGTACTACCTAACTATTAAGTACTCGAAGTTTATAGTTCGGCACCTCCTTTTGAACTCTACTCACCCTAACAAATTGTTATATGTATGTGGTTTAATTTGATGAAACTAACATACCTACTATTATGAGTACCAGTAGGCTAATTCACGTAATTTTCTTGACGCGCCGATTAACTTGCGGCGCAGTTGCAATCACGTTACAATTATGTTTACGTCTTAGTGCAAAATGGTATTCTTGTGTTTGTCATACAAATTACATACACGCTAAAGCGCTCGCATGACGCGAACTTGACGCGAGCGTATCTGACAGCGGTTGTCAAAACTACAACAGTACGAAATGGGCTGTTTTGATCGAAGCTTTACTACAACTGCACTGTAACAGAACTTATTTAATTACTTGAATTAGCCCATTGAAAATGTACTGCCTCGGTGGTCCAGTGGTAAGCGTGTCCGCTAATAACCATGAGGTCCCGGAAGAAACTTCGAATGTACCTGATGAACGGTTGCTTCTATTACGTATGGGATCTAATAGTCGGTGAAAAGTGGGAGATATTTACATATGCCTTCGGCAAGCACGATGTAATGACGGTACGCTGTACGCAAAGGGATGTTTAGTTAAAACTTATATTTATGACTAAACTTACCCGGCTCCCAAAAGTAAGTAAGGGCTCCCAGTAAGTTTTTCTCCCAAAAAGGAGGACTTAGAAAAAAGGAGAAAAATATATTATCACCTAGTTTTGAATCCAATCAATCCATCAATTTCCCACCTAGCCTAGCCTCCACGACACAGGGGATCCTACCGTGGAGGCTAGTGATCATGTTAAGAAAATGTAAAATTTTAAAAAATAAAGATTTTTATACTTTTTTTTTATACCTGAGCTATCTTAATATGGAACGTCATTGTGGCAAAATTTGCCTTCATATTCTAATGATATTTTAGCAGTGTTCATTGCATGAAAATACGAATAAAATACAAAATTTCTTGAAATTCGTTGCTACCGCTTCCAATATTCAGATTTAGATAGATAGATATTGGCGCGAAATACCTACTTCGAGCAATAATTTAAAAATCTTGTGAACCTTAATTCAGGCAGCGTTCGTGTACGCTGCTCAAATTAAGGTTTACAACAGAAAATTATACAAAAATCCGCGTGTAAATACCCCTTATCCCAAAAATTTACCACAACAACCCTCAAAACCACTTAAAAATAAAGGGCCTAGAAAACAACCTTCCAAAATTAAACGTTCACAAAGCCTACAGCATTATATAGGTCAACGCAACATTTTATTCAGGAGGTTAATAACCGAGAGATCACATTATAAAGGCGGTAGATTTTAGCGGCGATTACCGTAATAACACGGTAATAAATATCGCTAAGCCACTCTAGGCTACCCTCTAGGCAGAACTGAGATACATGTGGAACAAGTTATAAGCAAAAGCGGAAAAAGTGCAGCCATCAAAGCGAACAGAAACTATTTTAATTTTTAACAGATTTACAAAAAATACATACAGTGGAACATGTTAGTTCCACTGCATTTATTTTTTTAACCGACCGATTCTCAAATTTTTATTTTATTTGAAAGAGTACACTTCTGCGGTGGTCCTATTCGCACCATGTCAGGACCTGATGGTGGAATCCCAAGATAATCGCGAGTAACCCTGAAATTTATGTGTTTGTGGATAATTTCGTCGATTATGAACCGATTTTAATGACTCTTTTTTTTGGAAAGGTGATCTTCTCAATACTAGAAATAACACGACATTCGAAGGGAACCATCGAAAATCGTAGGATTTTAGGCGATTTGAAAAAAATACTAAATAGTTTAAAATTAATTTACTTAGCGTACCTATAGTAATTCGTATTGAGATTTAGTTATTCAGAAATACTTAATAAGTATTTCATATCATTTGAAGTCAGTGCCAAATTCCATTAAAGTCATAGCGTAAATGAGCGAAAAAATTCGCTGAAAGCGAGTGTCAATTCCGTGGCTAGACAATACTGAACACAGTCCCGTTATACACGCGGTAGAACACACAGAAAAAAGTTAAGGCTCTTCTCAGACTCAAAGGTTGTCTTGTAAGCGAGCGATTGAGTGTCTAGATTCACTTTGAAGTGAATCTAGACACTCAAGTTAGTAAGCAGGTGCATAAAGGTGAAATCAGTATTCCATGTTGGTACTATCGAAACGCTTCAAGTTTGCGTTTTACACCACACACCATATCGTCCACTCAACACGATAATTCAGTCCGTAATTAGCACTCTTCGTTTAAAAATGTCCGCATTTCCAACTGTTTTGTTAAATTACTTATATTTACGATCTATTTAGCGTCGGTTTGTTTTATCGTTAACAGAGATCTTAACTGGATTACGTGGGTTTATAACTTCAGATACGATTGTTTTAATTAAGGGTTGGCCTAATTATGATATTTAGATTACCTAAGTCGTTGCTAAGCATGGTGAATGGCTTAATAAAAAATTCAGACTGACATACTAACATTAAAAATGTAAAAACATTGGTGCGCAAATAAAAATTATGTTTAGTCCGTCGGCTAAATCACAAAACAATATATTAAACACTAACAACGGTCTTATTCAAAAAAATCTTATAAGCCTCTTTAGTTAAAATGTACTTTGTATAAATGTCAAGATGACAGACAGAGACAAACGAATTATAAACGTATTTTAGCTACAATGAGTTTATGATGTTTAAGAATAGAGCGGAAAATTTTTGTTTTTAAAAATTAGATAACCGACACCGGTAAATCGTATTTAAGTTTAAGGGTGGGACTTCGATAATCTTGGTCTAGGCGTGATGAAGGGCGACATTACTGCTCAATATATCAACGGGTTTTTTTTATATACTTATGGTGTAAACGTAAAATTCGTCTCCAATATATATATGTCCTGTATACTAACATATAGCTGAAGAGGTTTTTGTTGAACGCTCTAATCTCAGGCTCTAGGCCCAACAATTAAAGCCTTAGTCACAATGCCTCTTGTATTACGATGACGTATTAGCCTGCATTAGATACTGTCAAAGATTATAATGGAGATCATTTATTGATGCAATTTGTAATTTATATACAGCACTATGATACGCTTAAATACATTATTTTGTTTTAAAAATTCTCTCTTCGGGAAAGTGTCAAATTGTGTAATATTAAGTATACCTAACCTAAAATTACTAAAGCCACATAAAATAACTAAAGCTAGAAGAAAAGAGATTTGCCGTGTGGTTGAAAAAATAAACAGGAATTATTAGTCACATTTTCACTGTACAATTAAAAAACTTAATTATTATTGAGAATAATATACCCTAAAGTGATTGACTTCTGAACTGAATAACTGTCAAACACGGTTTATAAATAAAATTTTGATAATACCTCAACAATATTTAAATGATGTGAATCCAATTCGATAAGTTTCACAATCGAATGATTGCTTACGTTGATTGAGGCAGGTAATGACGCATTGTTATTTATTCGATAATGCATCAAATCAGATAATTTCGATATTCATTTTAACCAAAGATAATCGGAATTCATGAAAACGCCCAGTTAAAATGTTAAAGATGTTAAATAATTCTTCCTGAAAACTTATTGGATAGGGCAGGTCCCATTAATATTATGTATGAGGTCAGATGGGCTGATAGACCTGGTGAATTCCAAAAGTAGGTTGCCGTTTCCGAAGAAGACCACCAAAACGATGGCGCAGCGCAGGATTGTTTGTCACAACTTGGATCAAAAATGCGTGTGATCAAGTGGGCGAGATAGAAGGATATGAAGTAGACTTTTGGCACATTAGAGACTAAACAAAAAATCTATAACCTAACGTCTTTTACCAAAACTGACGTTTCGGATACTACAAATAATGGAAGCAAACTAACTCACTTTTTTAAATCACCATTAAAATTACAAAATGAATTGTAACAAATCATAAGGATTTAAAAATACTCATAAAAACAATAATTTAAAATGTATTAAGTTAACTACATAGGTACAATAATAATTATCAAACAACATCAACTTGATTAAGGAACCTCAAACCATTAGTAACTCGTTTTACCGAAGATAAAGTTTCCTGGGGCATTGACATCTTCAGAAACAAAATACTCCTTGTACAGATCCTGGAACTCACTCCAATTGACTTCAGATTTGCCTTTAGCCATCTTCTGGTATGCGGCGACTGCTTCATCTTTGTTCAAGCCGAAGGAAGCATACACAGTTGAAAACTCTTGGCTATCAATCGATCCATCGTTGCTCGCGTCTTCTAACTCAAAAACGAATTTGCAGTACAGGTTCTGCCATTCAGAAGCATTGCCAGGGTTCTTTGCGTAGCTGTCCCACAATGCGATCCATTCATCTTGGGTAATTTGGCCATCATTATCTGCATCACCACGGCTTTGGAGACCTTCCCAGACTTTGTTCAGCGTCGTTTCTACGGCTTTGTATTTAGGGTCACTTGGTGTCCAGCCTCTGAGTTTGCCTATCCTTTCAATAGCAAGTTCAAAATCTTTTTTATCAATACTCCCGCTTCCATTGGTGTCGAAAAATGCGGTGAACACGTGAAGGAGTTTCTTCTTTCTGAAGTCGGACACCATTTTGCTGTGATTCTTGTTACTGAGTGAAAGGTAGTGATTCCAACAGTCTTTTATATGTTATGAGTGCAAGTTTTATAAATAGATCAAGTAGTATGTTTAGTGATACAGAGATATTTAGTACAAGATAATGCAGAGATAAATTAAAAGGAATGACTACTCACTAATATAAATAACGTTTCAAAGTCTGTCTGACTTTTATGAATAAATTTAATGAATTACCTATATTAATCCATTAAACAAGTTTTATTTAGTGGCCTACAGTAGAACGTCGCTACTTTGCGGTAGAAGGGTCGTAAATGCCACTTTGGGACAAAATGAGTTAAATAATAATATGCAGTCTTATTTAGTTTTTCGCATTGTTTCGATCTGTTTGTTCTCCTGAAAAAACTTATAATGGCGTTAACGACCGTACAGTAGCGACGTATTGTCAGAGAACTTCAGCTAACAGACAAGCATCCAGGTGTAGTACTATATCAGCTTAAAGAAGTTTTAATTTAGTATTTATTCAAATATTTATATTTCTGTGTCATTCTCCTTTTTCGTCGAGAGTTAAAAACTAAATAGACATAATGTTCGATCCCACATACCTATACATTAATTAATGTAGTCCACGATCCCGCGCCACGCGTTAACCACGTCATTTACAACATCGTTATGGCAATGCTCGCGGGATGTCCGCTAATAGTCCGCAGTAATTCGCGGTATTTAATAGTCAGTACTAATGGTATAGTCGGGGATCCATTGGGATCATGATGTTTTGTGTATAAAATTATAATTTTAACTAATTTTTCACAATCATTCATAAAAAAACTGTAGATTAGCTGTCGTGTGAATGAAAGGCAAACATACATTTTCGCGTTCCTCCTAGGTGTGTTTCGACTAAGGAGGCCACACATTAGTTGACTAGATATGGACACAGGAGATAATAATGTGCATGATTGTATACACAAACACAGGAACACAACCGACACATGGAGCACTGCACGGCTCAGAGTGCTCTCTGAAGCGCCGGAGTGTTACAGTGTTATACCGCCAACAACAACACCGCCATCAACAACATCGCCAACAACAACAACCGGATTAGTGTAGTGTTCGAACTCTTTTTCATCCGATGTCTTTAGCTAAAGTAGAATACGCTAAAGGTAGTTAGAACTCAATTCACATTTCAAAATAATGGCTTTTACGAGTATTTGATAGCCATGTGTTCAGAGGGGTGACTGCAAACAATAAATTTAACTAAATCAAATTATGATAATTTATCTGTTATTGGTGTTTGTGGTCGATACTAATTCTGTTACCTAATAATTCCTAATTAATGTTATAACCATTACTTTAACTATAATTACTTACGTTGACAGCAGGTTTCGAGATAAAATTAGATACAGTTGAGGTGTTTCAAAACAAAATAAATTATTATGAAAAAACAACAAAGCTTTTATTAAAAAATCTGTATCTTTATAGTATTAATTGTTAATACGAAGCAAATGATCCCAAACTAGGTGTGTTTTTGAGACTTCGTGGTCACGGGTGGACTGAGGTATTTGACTACTTTTTAACGGATTTTATCGCGGTTTATTTTAGATTTTAAATCCCGACGTTTTTCAATGTGTAATATTCGCGCAAATCTAAGACAATACTATGATTTTGATTTTTTTTTACTTGGAAGCTAAAGAATACAATTAGGCGTTGGGAGTAGCTCCTTCAGATTAAATTCATGCGGGATCTAAGACAGTTTAGGTGTCCCGGTATTGGCTGGGTTCAAATCCTCTTCCATCCTCTTGACGCCGCCGTTGATCCTGACTTATCTACAGGAGTAGCAGTGTTAAGTCTAATAAAAAAATAATAGGTGTATATAATAAGCGAATCCAGACGTAAAACTATGTAAAGAACAAAACTAAAACTAGATATACATAGCAAATATGACGTAAATCTGATTGTCGGTTCCTTATCTCTATCGCATCACCTGCATTGCAGTCAATTACGAATCACTGTTTGTTTTCGTATTAGTTCGTTATATTTGGCATTAGTTACAGAATAGATACCGTGTAAGGAAGAAGCAACTTGTCTAAATACCAACACTATTCAATTTTCTTTATTACTCAGCGTAAGCATTTAATTTTTTTTTAATTAAAATTAATTAACTATCTGCGAATTAAATTTAGTGTATTTTATTGTTAAATAACACGGTATTTCGTCTTCATTATCGTCATCATCATCATCAGTAGATATTGGTTTGGCTGGATATAGGCACGGATAAATTTAACTGACCGATTCTGCGTCATCATTAATAAGATACTTACTTGTTACGTGAGTCATGATATATTTATATTGTTATGATTTGTGATTTATTTTTTCTATTTAATTTTTGATTTTTAAGTAGGATTCGAAATTTTAATTATAATTCTATTATTAATTGTACCTAATTTTTATAGTTTTTTCTTAAATTTACGCGAATATCACGCATTGAAATAAAACTATTTTATAACGCATTTTATCTAAAATTTAAAATAAACCGCGATAAAATCCTTTATAAAATTGTTTTATTCCTAATTTTATGTTAATTCTTCTTAAAATTTTTGCTTTTTTTATTGTAAATACGAGTATTTTGATCTTTATCTAACTTTATTAAATTAATTCACAATTGTAATATTTAGGGACCTAGTGTTCGACATAAATGATTTTAATATCATTGTAGTACGCTCCCAAAGCACGCCACTGAGCACGATCCGCGGCTACTCTCATCCAGCTCTTACCAGCCACCTTGCAAAGATCGTCACTCCACCTAGTCTGAAGGCGTCCTAAGATACGTTTGCCAATCCATGGTCACCACCCGCTGCGACTCCACTCGTGTGAACTACATTTTAAATCGTGCCCGAGTTGGATTGAAATAGCTTAAAGCCTTCTTCATAAATGGGCTATCTAGCAGTGGAATAATATAAAGAGGACCAGTAGTCCTGAGATTAGCCCGCTAAAATAAACAAACTAACAAACTCTTCAGCTTTGTTATTAGTTGGTATCAGTGGCGAAGAGTCCAATCCAAGATTTCAATCGGCTTCCCTTTAGGAAATGGCCAATATCACGTACTTCAATAAATATTAAACGCCTAAAATTTTTAAATAGCATCAAAATTAAGTACCTATATCATAAAGGTGGTGGTCGCGATAGAAACATAGGTGACGGTAGTGAAGAGACATTATTTTTGTCTTAATCATAAAACCTTGAAATGTATTATCTACCTAGGACAAATAAAAGTAGGTATTCTATTCTATTAGGTAAGAATTTTTGGCTCCGTTTTCATTTTTTCAGATTTCCACCCTTCCCAACTGGTACTTAAAGATAGACCGTTTAACTCGCGTATCGCCTATCCCCAAGATTCTGACTCCTCAAGCTGCACAGACAGTGATGATGATTCAGCGATATGAATATTAGTGACGAATAGTCTTACATTACTTTTATCTGTGGTTAAATAGATTTAATTAATGTTTTATTACTTTATAATAATATAGTGGGACATTAATACACACGGTCATCTGATCCCAAACTAAGCAGAGCTTGTACTATGGAAACCAGATAACTGGTAATATACTACATATAATACTTTTCTTTTGTAAATATATACTTAAATATAGATAATTACACCCAGACACAAGACAAACAGACATATTTAAATAAATGTTTGTCTCGGGTGGGAATCGAACCCACGACCTACGGCGTGAAAAGCAAGCATCTTACCGATCACGCCACCGGCCCGTCAAACTTTGTACCTCAGATGGCGATACGCGAGTTAAACCGTCTATCTATAGTAAAAAACTAATAGAATTCCAGAGGTCATGTACGGTCATTACATTAAAACTATCATTATTTATGCTATTAAAAGATTAGTAGTAAAAAACTAAAAAACTGCGACGTTCTAAGATGGCATGTTTTTGACGTGACAACGTCTTATAAATTGGTTAGCCGGGTGACACTTCAAGAAACTGCGTTACGCTCCGCTCAAGTTATGCGCTCACAATGAGAGCGAGTGAGAGGCACGCGTCCCTTCCACTCGGGCATGGTTAGCCCGCCTAAGAGCGAGAGAGACAGACATAAAAAGTGAAAGGCACGCGTCCCTTCCACTCGAGCACAGTTAGCCCGCCTAAGAGCGAGATTCTTTGTATAAATTAATGTTTTAAATATAATTCTTTGTATAAATAAATGTTTTAAATTGTTACTATTATTTCATCCTTCTTCCTACTATACGAATGAATATTCACATTAAAATTATTTTACCACTCAAAGTCGTTGTCACGTAAAACTTTCGCCCGTATACCGACTTTACAGGCAACCAATTTTTTTACATATATTACGTTTATGGCAAATTTTTCTGACGTAGTTTTATTTCAATTTAACGCCTAAATTATTTGTAACAATAATTTGTGTATTTGACTTTTTCACTTTTCAATAGGCGCTTATATTATACACTAACTTCTGCCCACCGTTTCGCCCGCGTGGTACTAATGTTTTCAGACACTGTATTGTCTGAAATCATCACTTCAACCCTTTTTAGTGTCCCAACCCTAGGCACGAGTCTTTTCTTAACTAACATACGTGTTGAAAGAGTTTAGGCCTTAATCCACACACGCTGGCCAAGAGCGGGTTGGTGGATGTCACATGTCCTCGAATGATTAGTTCTTAGACATGCCGGTTACCTCACGATGTTTTCCTTCACCGAAATTAAGCAGCGGCGATGTAACAAATTACACAAAGATGGGCGCAACTGGCGAGGCCCGTACCGCTGCTCCACCGCACCGCTGCTCTATTCGATACTCATAATACTTACTTTTATGAGCGTTTGACAACCGTAGGGCAGTTATGGCGACCATAACTTTAGCCATTACTAACGTTTTTATTACAAAGGCACACAGATGGTATCTGCAACTCATTCTAATCAACTTTGAAGAATGTTTGTGAGCTCAAAGATTTCTGGTGATGTTTTCTGAGTCAGGTAAAAATGATATACTTTAGAACTCGCAGAACATAAAACTTTACACTCTCTATGGACTGGGGAGGGGAGGTGTGGAGCAGGAGATTGGCTGCTCTTTGGAAACGCTTCACATAAAAATAGGTAATATCCATTTAGAGTCCCACTGCTGGACACGGGTCTTGGCTTGGACATTGTCATTAGCATTCACTTTATGGAACTAACTCACCTTATCTCGATCCGTTATGTGAACTCGTTCAGCTAAATCGTTCGGCAGTTCCTTTCGCTTCGTAATATTTTTGTTTGTTGATCTGTATTGCTATTAAATAATAATGTCTTTAAAAATTACCCCACACGCTGCGTGTCTCTGAATTTGTATTTATTGGCACAATGAATAAATATATTTTCTTATTGATATATTGTCTTAATTAATTTAATTCTTTTAACATTATTGACTATACTCGGAACTTGGAACTGCGCAATGAAAATATCGCGCAACACAAAACAGTCGGAATAAAGAGTATTTAAGAGAGATTGCGAGCGATTTGAGTCAATGAAGTTTAGCGAGGATGGAACAATACTACAATGGACCTGCGAAACAAAAATACCGTCCAATAGCAATCGACTTCATTTTATACCGTGTCATTGAGCAGTTCCTCGGAACGAATCACTCCGGAGTTACTCAAGTCTACACGGGTCTTAAAACTATCTTAAAAGTTGAAAGAGCGCTTCTAAAGTGCGGGTTTGTGAATGATCTGTCTCCTCGAATGTTTAGTTTTGAGACATACCAGATTTCTTACAATTTTCGATTAGGGAGATACCTATTTCTCATTGCAATGTGTGAACACAAATCTACGACTTATATTTCAAAGCAGAGTTTGATACCGCTGCACCACCAAATATCTAAATTTTAATAAGTATGACATGGTGTTTAAGTCCCTGAAACTTGCTTAGTTTGTTGCTATCGATCCTGGCATATAGGAGAATGGATTTAGTACCAATCATCAAAAACGTCTAGGATATAATCAAGTACCTAAATGTTATAGATACATAGTATGACAGAAGTAAAATTACCTACGGTATTACTTTAAATTTGAACACTCCGTAGTCCGAAACGTTGTCAAAAAACAAATGATATGAAATATTGTAGAAATAACCAAACGATAAACTTGGTTTTAATAACAATTTAATATAAACTTAAAACTAAAATATGTACAAAATAAATAAACCTTAAACCCTTAATGGGAATGAGAATGAGAGTGAGAATGCTTTGACAAACTGCAGATGTAACAACCAAAGATGAAGTTTCCTGGTGCACTCTGGTCCTCAGTTGAGAAGTACTCCTTCCATAGCTCCTGGAACTCAGGCCACGTGACCTCCTTCTTCCCTTTAGCTATTTTGT
Source organism: Meganola albula (assembly GCA_936450015.1). Classification (NCBI taxonomy): domain Eukaryota; kingdom Metazoa; phylum Arthropoda; class Insecta; order Lepidoptera; family Nolidae; genus Meganola; species Meganola albula. Next base: position 849,325 of record OW388159.1, read on the forward strand.
GGAAAGCCTCCTGAGTTTCTTCTTTATCTAATCCAAAAGAGACGTACACAGAAGTAAATTCATCTACATCGATAGCTCCATCATTGCTAGCGTCTTCGAGCTGGAAAATGAACTTGCAATAAAGATTTTGCCATTCAGCTGCTGAGCCAGGGTTCTTCGCGAATTGATCCCACATCTCAATCCATTCTTCCTTCGAAATTTCTCCATCATTATCAGCGTCAGCTCGAGATTGAAGACCTTCCCACACTTTCCATAATAGGTCTTCTAATTCTTTGTATTTTGCATCTCCAGGCTTGAATCCTCTGAGTTCAGTGATCTTCTTGATAGCAAGTTCGAAGTCTTTCTTGTCCACGCCACCAGAATGGTTGGTGTCGAAGAAAGCGTTGAAAACGTGCAAGAGTTTCTTCTTTCTGAAGTCGGACACCATTTTGGCAAGGTTAACCACTGACTAAAGTAGCATATGGTCGCGGAGGCTTTTTATAATTTTCCGAAGCATAGCGATAGGTTTATCAAAGTAGCTATGCAAAATAATCTGTATGTTTTAATGTAATAAAATTTATCTATTGATAACATTTGAAATTTGTACCTACCGAGAATTTTGAATTGGATAGTGTTCCTATGCGCTTTTTAGTTACTAGAAACCTAATGGAAATAGTGAACCTAATTTTATAAGTTACTGACTTACCATGGATAGTTAATTTCAGTATTTCCTGCTTAAATATTATTTCGTGGTCTAGGAAACTAATAACCGTCTCATTGTGAAATAAAAATAGGTTTGTTATTGGATCATGTCCGTACTCCGTACTAGTACCCTTTAGTCTTTGTTAGATTAGGTCTTTTAGGACTATTAAATTTAGGACACCGATCTTAAAAAACATACGTAGTCTCTGTTCACCGATAGATACTAGTATCATTTAAGTAAATTAATTATTTAGAATTATTGAGATATAATTAAATTTCGTATTTACAACACATAAATTACTATGAAAATGACTTATTTTTGAATAAGGTGATTCGCGTTATTGGAGCTGAGGAAAAGGGATCATCATCATCATCAGGCTATTCTATTAAACAGCTGGACTTTTTTTTTATTCTTGAATAGGCTGGCACTTAACTACAACTTACCTGATGTTAAGCAATGATGTAGTCTACGATGGAACGTGCCAGCCCAATGTACAGATTCACTCGTGATTACGAATGTCTTTCGGTGAGAAGATGGCAGTGAAATGAGGCTCCTTATGGTTGAAACCATAAAGGAGCAACAATTTCGACCCTTCCTTTCGACATGGTGTCACCAGACATCGCACCGGAATAAGGCAAGTCCGTTTGGCGGTTCGGCTTTGTCTGATGGGTGGTCACTAACCACGGCCGAAGCCTACCACCAGTTAATTACCAGTAAACATAATTACCAGTTGATTATACATCACTGAGCACGATCCCCGACTTTTCTCATCCAGTTCTTGTCGGCTTGCTGAGATCGTCACTGCACCTAGTCTAAGGGCGGTCGGATCACTTCATTGCGTATTCCATCCTTCAGAGATACTCCCATTTTAGCAAAGCTCGCTGAATCTGATCGCTTTGACCAGTCCTACCGTGATACCGCTATACAATGTGGAGCAAATTCTCTTTCGTACGATTTCAATAATAATTCTTTACGGTATCATAGTACGGCTACAGAACTGAATAGTTCGTACTCGGTCACATAAAAAAATTACGTCCTATTAGTACATGTACTATTGCTTGTGTAAGCTTAAACCAAAATTAAAAAGAAACGTTATTATGCTGACTATGAACTCAGATATATCGATGGCCAATCATCTTATTGGACCGGTGATGATCTGGCCTAGCCTAGCCTAGATCAGCCTTGGCATTTAATATCATCGATGGTAACACAATATGACATGAACTAGACATTTTTTAGATTTGATTTTTTTTTGACATTAACACACCCGGTCATCTGATCCCAAACTAAGCAGAGCTTGTACTATGGAATCCAGATAACTGGTAATATACTAAATATAATACTTTTCTTTTGTAAATATATACTTAAATATAGATACACCCAGACACAAGTCAAACAGACATATTTAAACAAATGTTTGTCTAGGGCGGGAATCGAACCCACGACCTGCGGCGTGAAAAGCAAGTATGTTACCGACCCGTCAATTCTGATTTGATTCCTCCTGGACCTCATTAATTGATTTACAAACAACACACAAATATGCTAGCTATTTCATTTTTACATTTCCAATGTTTGTAGGTAGTTATGTATGTAGGTACATTTGTACGTTTGTAGCAATCGTTTGATCATCCCATCTGTCCAACAGTTACTATCTCTAATACATCAACTCGCAACAAAAAACAAACCTTTTGTTTAGACGCCCTAAGGGCTTGTAAGGAATTGTTTCCTACCAAGTGTGGGAAAATTACTGTTTTGTTTTTGTGCAAGTGTTGTTGTGTTAGTTTTTGTAAAGCGAGGAAATGAGGGATGTATCTCGTAGACATTTTGTTTTTATTTAAAACTAGCTAGATATAGAGAACTAGGAGCATCGAGGGTTCGAATCCCGGTCGTGCCCACACATCTTTGTGTGAATTGTTTCATCTCCGCTGCTCAATATCGGTGAAGCAAAACATCGTGAGGAAACCGGCATGTCTAAGAACTAATCATTCGAGGACATGTGACACCCACCAACCCTCATTTGGCCAGCGTGTGTGGATTAAGGCCTAAACTCTCTCAACTCATAATATAGTTGAGAGAAGACCCGTGCCCAGCAGTGGGACACTAAAAAAGGGTTGAAGCTATAAAGAAGTAATGCAGAAGTATGCAATGAATGTCACGGGATCGAGTACGGACGTCCTCTCTAGGTGTGTTCGACGCGAGAACCGTCGTAAGATCAGTAGACTAATTCTCGTAATTAAATAAGTTCAGTTGCAGTCAAAACAGCCCTTTTCGTATTTTCTTAATTTTGACAACCGCTGTCAGATACGCTCGCGTCAAGTTCGTGTCACGCGGGCGCTTCACACTAGATATGACAGCGAAACAATTACAAGAATACCATTTTGCACTAAGATGTCAATTTAATTGCAACTGCACCGCAACTTGATCGGCGCGTCGAGAAATTACGTGATTGGCCTACTGCTCGCGTGAACAGCGACACGTGAGCCTTTTTTAGAGCCAACCATATTTCTATATTGTCCAATTACTATTTTTTGAGACGTCTGTCAAATGTGTTGGTAACCGGTGTTTGATATACAATCCATAAATCTAAGAAGTACCGTTTGACAGTTCTAAACGTAGTACATTCAGAATTTTGTATGAAAATTGTTTATGTTATGTTAAAATAAAAATAACTTCATAGTTAATTCAATTATTTTACAGGAAAGCTAATAAAAATAGTGTGAATTACGCCTCTATATAGCTAATTTAATAGAAAACAGTGAAACGTCAAAAGGTACTCCTTAGATTTGTTCAATTGTAGTAAGAGGTTTGTGGTGGTATGGTAACAGGTACACGTAAATATCTGTATTGGTACATGCAGCTACAAAAGTAAAGGGAATGAAGAGGGTAGGTGCTAATGTTTGTGCACCGAAATAATCTAAGCAAGGGATTTTTTTTGCGGATGACCTAACCCAATCGGCGGGAAGGGACTTTATTGGTTCACCGGACTTTTTCGGTGAGCCGTCCGAGAACGGTCGAACTGATGGTTTTTAGGTAGATTGCCTGTCTTGCGTGGTGGTCTGGCGTAAGGTAAGTAGATTATAGGTAATTTTTCGATTGTCTTATCACCTAATCTCATAGATTAGACTATTGAACAATCGAAATCGGTATAGTAATAACATGATAACACAATAATATACCGATAAACGTCGTTGCAACAATGGCTGTATAACGACCGTTATCTAACGCCGTTATCTGCGCATTATTCGTTGTAGTTACGTAAAAACGGGTGATTAGCGACCCACGGATTACTTTTAATCATGATATGTCTTATTTATATTAAATTGTTATGTTGGTTAAAAATAAAATTACATATGAATTAATAAAGTACATAATACAATATACCGGGTGGAAAAGACCACCCTCCTCAAACTGATAAGATTCAATCCGTACGTTACTGAGATGATGGGTACATGAAATTAGTTCAAGAACTTTATGGCCATCCAATAATCGTGATTTGTTTTGTTAACATAAACGAATGAATCGAAACCTTTAAGAAACCTTAACAGTAAACGGCCTACTTTTCCACAATGGGGTTAGTGCTTACCACCAAGCGCAGTCTCACCACGTGATTTCACGCATCGTTCCTTAAACTAATGCATTAATTGATGTATTATTTTAACTGTTTTCATTACAAAAATTACAAAAATTACTACAAAAAATTCGAACGAGAAAAATATCGGAAGAAAATGATTCTATATAAATGATGAAAGTATCCTCTCATTTTATGGAGAACTGTCCCTTCCACCCTGTCATTGAATAATAATATACTATGTATCTATGACCCTGTGTACAAATAAGTAAAGTAGAAAATAAAGTCCCTTCTAGAAAATATACATATTCTAGAAGGAATGGTTCTGCTACCTTATACTGTTGCCTGATATTTTAAGTGTCCTTTGCGCACTTGGAGATAGGCCCTGAGACTCAGAAGCATGGAGTGAAGACTATGCATCATTATTTGCATGGTGTAGGACCCGCACAACACTTCACTTCAACCCTTTTTTTTAGTGTCCCACTGCTGGTCTTCTCTCAACTATCTTATGAGTTGAGAGAGTTTAGGCCTTAATCCACACACGCTAAATGTCACATGTCCTTGAAGGATTAGTTCTTGGACATGTCAGTTTCCTCACGATGTTTTCCTTCACCGATATTAAGCAGCGGCGATGAATTCACACAAAAGATGTGTGGGCACGACCAGGATTCGAACCCACGACCTTATTTTTCTAAGGCGAGGCCCGTACCGCTGCGCCACCGCTGCGCCACCGCTGCTCCGCACAACACACAGATTGTCATTTCATTTAATTTCGTTATCCTACGCTGCCTTGCTGATGTTAAAATTAGAAGTCGGTAAAAAGAACTAGCATTAATCAGCAGGATATTTTTCAGAAAACGCATAAATTTACAGGCCCATTTGTTCAGTTAAACAATACTTGCCTAATAGACAGAATAAAGTGATATTTCTTTGTTACGTTGACTACATTTACGTTGGTTAGAAGTTAAACATTCCTTGGCCACATTAGAGCCAGCTAATGACTCAAAACATTACGAATTTCGCACGAGTTAAAATAAATTGTGTGTAATTTTAAGGCACATTCCATGCAGAAAATTTGCCTTTATGATGAAGTTGACCAACTCTCCCAATTGTGAACAATGTAACGTGGTGCATGATCTACAACATATAACGATGGAACGTGTCCAGTTTGAAGAAAGTAGAAGTAAGTTAATATGAGACTTAAATTTGAACAAAGTCGATAGGTATAGGCGCGTTTCATAAATTGTTGTCACAACCAAACAGTCGCGATACAAAGACTGTTCAAATTTATGTCTCATAGGATAATTTTTTAATTTTCAATTGACAGTGCATTGCATTGTAATAGTTTAGGATACGATGGGACTGGCATACGCTGCGCGTAAAAATCCCTTTAATTAAATAAAGAGAAAAAAAAAATCTTAGGTACTTATCTGCGGTGGCGCAGCGGTATTAGCCTCGGTTTAGAAATATTCAATCGCAGGTTCAATCCTCGTTACGCCAACGAGACGACAATTCACACAGATGTGTGAATTGTTTCATCACCGCTGCTATCGATGAAGAAAACCCTCATGATGGAACCAGCATATCCATTCGAGGACACGGGATTTACACTAACCCACATATTGGCCAGCGAGTGTGGATTTAGGCCTAAACTCTTGAATAGATCGAAGATTGAACATTGGCGATTGAAGATTGAATTAAATCTCAAAAGAATAACTTTGAATTCAAAGATTCGAATATCAATGTGATACCAATGAGCACGAATCGCGGCTACTCTCATCCAGCTCTTACCAGCCACCTTGCAGAGACCGCCACTTCACCTAGTCTGTGCGCGTCCTTTTTTTTTTTTTTTTTTTTTTTTGCCGGGGGGAAATCCTTTATGGATCCCCCTGCCCTGTATGGCGCCAGGGCAGGGGGTATGTGGGACTCCGTGAAGCGTTTACCCTAACTAAAACCCCCCGGGTGTTCCTCCTCGCATCTTGGTCAGGGGGTCACGGGAACTATAAGTGACACAACCGCGACCCCCTGGATGCCGGCTCGCATGCGAGCCTCCTTCTCGGTGTGGGAGGGGGAAGGTGGAAGACACTCCCCTCCACACAAGTCAGCTGGGGCGCGCGCGGAACACACGCGCGCGCCTCCGTCATGTGCCTGCGTGGTCGGACGGCGGGCCGCCATACCCGCCGCCCCGCAGGCACGGGTGTTGTAGGATCGGACCGGGATGATGGAGCCCCATTACTGGCACTCCATCAGCCCGGCCCGATTATTCTTCGCCGTGCACTAGCGTGCACGGCCTCCAGACTGTGCCGTCCGCGCGGCTGCGGCCGGTTCGGGACGAGGCAACTCGTCATCCGACCGCGCCACGCGCACGGCACCCTTCTTTTGTGTTTTATGGGGACCCGCCTCCCCGCAGGCCCCCCACCACACCATGTGGTCTTCGGGCAAGCCGGCCGCCGCGCACACTGCGCAGCGCGGCTCGCCCGAGCAATCTCTGGCCCTGTGGCCAGGGTTACCGCAGCGGAAGCATAAGCCGCTGCGGTCCACCTCGGCCTCGCAGGCGCTTGCCACGTGCCCCAGAGCGAGGCAGCGGTAGCACCTGAGGGGCTGCTCCTTTAGGGCCGTGACCCTGGCCACGACCCAACCCACCTTTATAGATCCCTCCCTCACAATTTCGACGGCTGACGTGGCGGGGAGGCTCACGTAAGCCGTCAGACTCTGATTCGGCCATGCGATGCACGATGTTATTGTGACATCGGCATGGCCGCACCCTCCTTTTTTCGCGAGTAGCTCCCTCAGCTCAGACCTCGAGAAGGACTCATCCAGGCCCGTGACGCGCAGACGCGCGCGTTTCACGGGCCTGGAGACCTCGAAGGTCGTCTTGCCGAGGGAGCTCCGCAGTCCCTCTTCAAGTTGCCTCGCCTTTTCAATGCAGTTCGGGCCTCCGACCTCAATCAACCGAGCGCCCGTGACCGTTCTCCGGATCCGGACGCTCTCGATGTTGATCGAGGCCAGGTCAACGATACTCCGCTCCCTGGCTAGAGCGACGGAGTTGGTGATTCCCTCCTCCACCGCCGACGGTAGCAGTTTGACCTGCACCGCCGCGGTGGATGGGGCCCGAACTGCGACCACCTTCTTATTATTCCCACCCTTTTTCCCCTCTTTCTTTCTCCTGTTCACCTCCTTCCACTCCCCCGAGCTCCTCTCGGTGGGAGTGGGAGCGGCAGGAGCCACTTCTTTATCTTTACCGCCCTTCCTTCTTCTCTTCCTTTTTCCTCTCTTCTTTCCTCGGGCTGGGGGGGTAGATGTTGTGCCCCCCGTGGCCGGTGCCACCGCCACCGCGGCAAAGGAGGGGGCTGAGCCCCCTAATGCCAACGGTGGTGGACACGGCCTCTTCTCGAGGGCCGAGATACGAGCTTTTAGTCTCGCGACCTCGGCCTCGGCCAACTCTCTCCCCTTCCTCTCCCTTTCCTCACGGACTTTGAGATCCTTCTGCAGGAGTCTGAACTGCGTCAGAAGGTAGGTATGCTCCCGCAGAAGTATCGAGGCGTCCTCCTGGTTGGCGACCAACCCGTCCGCCACCTCCCGGAGCGTCTCCTTATACTCGGCGTCCGTGGTCCGCCTCGCCAATTTGCGGATGATGCTGGAGGCATCTCGACAGGAGCGCCACAGCTGCTCCTCGATTTCCCCAGCAACACCCCCAATGGCCACCTCCATCACGGCGTCGTCAGTCCCCCCCTTCAACGCCGCGACCACCCCCGAAACTCCCCCCCCCCCCCTATTTTTCCCCGCAACTTCCGCGCTACGCGCAGATGGGACACCTGTTTTGCCCCCCCCAGAGTACGAGGGGCCGCCGGTGCCCGTGCCAGAGGCACGAGACACCGGGTCCGATTCCTCCCCGGCCTGCTTGGCAGACCGGGTACGGACCTGGGGACACTTTTTAAAACATGGTGTCTTGTCCATCATTTTAGTTAGTTGGGGGCGTAACCGGCCCCCGGCGGTTTTGGTGATTTTTTAGAGAGGTTTTCTTCCTCGCGGTCCGAAGACCCCCGTCCCCGACAAGTCGGGATTACGGGACCGGGCCGAGCGGTGGTCTGCATCAGACCGTGCCCGCCGCATGTGTCGCCACATGCGGCGAGCCCGTCGCCCCGGATTTCCTCCCACATGCGGCCCCGAAGGGCCGCACCAGCCCCATCCGCTGCCACCTCTGATGAGCAGAGGCGGCGCGGAGAAACCCGCCCTGGCCCTGAAAAGGGCCGTTGGTGTCGGACCTTTGGCAACTAGAGATGGAGACCCCTTGCGGGGAGTTCATCTCTAGTACCCAGGATGCACCGGCCGCTAACGGTTGCCCTTTCCCCCGGATACAAGTATCAGAGGGAAACTGCAACCGCGCGGCACACGAGGAGGTAGTCCGACCTGACACCCGGGTCTGTGCGCGTCCTACTCTGGTGGTCTTCACTCCAGAACTCGTTTACCCCAGCTGTTGTCAGTTCTGCGCAGATATGACCAGCCCACTACCACTTCAGCTTACTAATCCGTTGAGCTATGTAATCAACATCTTCACTTTAATTCAAGTTCTTGAACTGGTTCTTGAATTTACTTGTCATATTTGAACAAGTTAAGTTTTTGTAGTACCTATTTAAATATTAATAACTAGCATATGTTTACTGGTAATCAATTGGTGGTAGGCTTCAGCTGTGGTTAGTGACCACCCATCCGACAAAGCCGCACCGTCAAGCGGCCCTGCCGTGTTCCGGTGCGATGTCTGGTGACACCATCTAAGGGGTGGGACGAAATTGTTGCTCCTTTATGGTTTCAACCTTAAGGAGCCTCATTTCACTGCCACCTTCTCACCGAAAGTCATTCGTAATCACGAGTGAATCAGTACATTGGGTTGGCACGTCCCATCGTAGACTACATTATAGCTCAACATTAGGTAAGTTGTATTCAAGCGCCAGCCTATTCAAGAATAATAAAATGTCGGTTGTGGCGCTCAACCAATTACCTCTTTAAGCGCAATCTGTTAAAAAACTCATAGGTACTAGTATCTCTATACAAAATTTCATGCAAGTCGGTTCTACAGTTTTGGCATGAAAGCGCGATAGACAGGCAGAATTACTATCATATTTACAATATTAGTAAGGATAATTAGAAAACTATTACCTACTGCCGAAATACTAAAACCGATACAATTATTATTTTGTATCTGGAACAAAATGGGCGCCAGAGTAAACCAAGGTAACTCAAGCTAACACCTGGATTTTAGAACCTGACCTGTTGGTTAGATAAGTATATGATTGTGGCGCGTGGAATAAGCTATTAACCTTGACTCAGTCATATATCGGTCAGATCCATATCACTAAATAAACAGGTTTTATGTAACTGTTGCAATCAAGTGCAAGGTTATCTATCTGATGTTAATTTTGATAAATCATAATTATGTAGAAATTCAAAGTAATTACAAAATAGGGGCACCCATAATAGACTTCAGAAAAAATCAAATTCAGACTAGTAAACAACTTTGACTTAGATATTTTTTTCGTGTTTTACCTGTACCCACAGTGCTTTCTACACACATAATTATAATAAATATTTACAGGAATATTTGATCTATATATTCACTTCAATCACGCAATAAGTAAAATATCCAACTCTCAAAAAAAATTCCCAATAAGCACATGCAAAAAATTTAGCATTTTATTCGAATTATCACTAAGGGCCAGGGGATATCCACTTCTTTATTGCCCTGGGGCTTCAAACTTCTAAACCCAGCATTGCCAAAGGTAAGGTAAGAGGAGTGTAGGACGCTCTCTAGCTAGGTGTAGTGATGATTTGCAAAGATTTCCGGCTGTAGCAACAAACTAAAGGCAGGGAGGAAATGCGCTTATTACGGGAGGCCTATGTCAAGACTGCTAATAGAGCGATCATGATGATAACGATAGCTTCTAACCCTTTACTGTCCTATAGTTTTACGTGGGTCTTCTCTAAATTACTAGTTGGAAGAATTCTGTTGCTGGTTATGGTTGTCGAAAGGCAATATTATCGACTATCCATATTAAACCTGTTATTATTAAATACTTTTGTGGACACAGCATAGCCAGCAGGAAATTTACCTTAAAATAAACACTTGCGTAGTCCTGCGCACTTGTAGATCGCCACGGACTGAGGCACATGTCGATACATGCACTTGTATAAACCAGACCAAGCTTCAACCAGAAATAGGTTCGGTAAATGGAGAAATATAGGTAAATCAGGATGGTCTTTTATACTAACTTAGTTATGCAAATCGGTAAGTAGTTACCCTGTTAACAGTACCTATCGCTCAGATTACCCTACGTACCCATTATTAAACTATTAAGGGTTCCTAGGGGATTCAGTAAGTAAAAGTAAAACTAAGATAAAAGCCTTAGCCGCGCACACGACCGCTCTACTTGGCGTCTCTTAAGTTGGTCTACTGATTCGCCAGCGAACGTCTAACTCGCACGGGGTCCAGCGATATATTGATTTAAATAGTAACAGTTAATACAGACAAATAACAATATACATAATCATAAAGCTATACATAGACAACACTTCATTCATTCAGTCGAACAGCTCTGCGATTTCACTTTTCATACTTACCGACAACACTAATTGTGCTCTGAGCTTGTGCTTGAGCCCCCTTCCCTTAAGTTTAAATACACGTAGACAGTTATAATGCAGAACAGGATCGTGTACAATTAGGTACTTCCAGGTAATGGAAGGAAACATCCATACATTTAATTTGCGTATAAAACTACAAAAGCTGAAAGTTACAACAGAACCGTAACAGTACGGTTGTGCACAATGGGGTCGCCTCGCGATGAACTTAACAATACGCTGCATGCTAGCCGTCTTTCATTCTGTATTTATGCTATAAGTATTATGTTACGTTTAACTAGAAACGGCAGCGTGTTATTAGAAGGACCTTCAGATTATAATATAGTGGGACATTAACGCACACGGCCATCTGATCCCAACTTAAGCAGAGCTTTACTATGGAAACCAGATAACTGGTAAAATACTACTTATAATACTTTTCTTTTGTAAATACATACATAAATATAGTCATTTACACCCAGACTTAAGATAAATAGAAGTGTTCATCACACAAATCTTCTTCTTCTCTAACTAGACCTTATCCCACTTATCTGGGGTCGGCCTTCCTTGTCGTCATCCTCCATTTAGCACGATCTTGTGCTTCGTCTTTATTTAATAGAGCATCTATCAGGTCTTTTTGAATAGTTGTCTGCCATGTGGCGGGTGGTCTTCCACGCGTGCGTTTCGTCGTAGGCAAATTTAGGGCAAGCTTCACCATGTGATCTTCGTGGCGTCTTTGAATGTGACCGTACCACCGTTATCGCTTTTCTAGGATCTTATCGGTTATGGGGGCGACTTTGAAACTACCTCTCACATACTCATTTCGGATTTTATCCAGAAGTGTGACACCTGCAGACCAGCGTAACATGCGCATTTCTGTGGCGTGTAGTTTATTTAGATGTTTTTTATGTGTCGCCCAACATTCAGAGCCATATAGGACAGCGGGTCTAATAGCTGTCTTGTATAAATGACCTTTTATTTTAAGGGGCATTTTTCTATCACACATTACGCCTGTCAGCTGCCTCCACTTTAACCATCCTGTTGTTGTTCTATGAGTGACATCTTTTTCAATCTTACCGTCATTGCTGATTATAGATCCAAGGTATTTAAATTGTGTTACCGTAGGTAGCAGAGTACTTCCTATTGAAATCTTTATGTTGTCCGGGTTAGTGACGTTATCGAAAATGCAAGACATATGTTCAGTCTTGCTTCTACTGATTTTCAGGCCATTCGTCTCTAGTGACTCCGTCCAACAGTTTAAATCTAACTGAACTTCTTCTTTGCTATCAGATATCAAAACAACATCGACTGCATACAGAATATTCCAAGGCAATGGTTTTTGGCAGAGTTTTGTTAAATGGTCCATTGAAGTGTTAAAAAGTAGTGGGCTTAGTGTGGACCCTTGATGTACTCCAACTTCAATTTTAAATGTATTGCCTTTACCCGCTGGACTTACGACTTGTGTGGTAACGGTTTTGTACATGTCCTGTATGAGGTTTATATAGTACTCTGGTACCAACTGTTGTCTAAGAGCTTCCCATATAAGATCGCGTGGGACATGATCGAATGCCTTTTCTAGGTCTATAAAAACCATGTGAAGGTTGGTCTTGTTGGTTTTTGCCTTTTCTAGTAGTATCCGAACAGTCTGTATCGCGTCTGAGGTGCTCTTTTCTGCCACAAATCCACATTGGTTTGGCGATAGCATTATTAAATGCTTTAACCGGTTATTTAAGATTCGTTCCCAAATTTTTAGTGTGTGTGACATTAGTTTTATAGCTCTATAATTTCCACAGTCTCTCACATCTCCTTTCCCCTTGTAGAATGGTATAAGAAAACTGTTCCTCCAAGAGTCTGGTATGGGTTGCCCCTGCATTAGTTTACTGAACAGATTGTACAACCAAACTACTCCTTTACTTCCCAGAGACTTCCAGACTTCTGCTGGTATTTCATCTGGCCCTGGAGCCTTATTGTTTTTCATTTGTTGCACTGCTTTTTTGATCTCTTCTAAAGTAACGTTCTCAGGGGGACCCAGTTCCAATTCTGGTCTACGATATTCGTTTTTTCTAGGATGTGAGACATTGAGCAGATGTTTATAATACTCTGTCCATCTGTTCTTTATGTCTTCCTGGTCGGTTAGCAGTTCACTATTTTTATCATTTATGTATTTTACGCTTATAAAGATATAACATCTTTCGTGTTATTATTTCTCATTCCGGCCTACTAGAGTGAGTGGTGCCCACCCCCGCGACATGGTCGCGACAGACAGGATTTGCTTCAGTGGAGAAATAGGAGAAGGTGTCTCTATCCTCCCTGAAGCCGGGTTAATGGTCTCGTATGATTCCCAAGACCAAAGGCTGTTCATCACACAAATGTCTAATTAAATAAGTACTTCGGTCAGTAGAAAAAAGGTAGGTATCTTTAACTTTTACCAGACTTATACCGAGGTTGATGCATAGATACTTACTTCATCTCTAGAATTTTTTTGAGAGTTATTGCAAAAACCCAAAGCGAACCACACAGTTGTAGCGACTTAACGTAGGTACTTACTTAGTCCAATCACCTGCAGTCTGTTATTTTTTTCTTACGATGTGAAGGATAAGTAACTTCTAGTTCTCAATTGTTTCTGCCAGTATTTGGGAGAGGGGAGGTAACCACGTACAGCACGTATGTACCTAACTGAAAATAAGAACCACAAAATTAATGATTATCAGACATCATTTGTAGAACAAACTATAAAGTCAGCCTCGTTCTGCCTGATATTATCTATGTATAGCTCAATCCATTATTTAAATTATCGTGTTACAATGTTGCGATTAGATAATAATATGTTCACAATAAAAAGCCCGTATTGCGATTAATGTAATCTTGAAGAATTGCTTACTTACTTAATTGTTTTTGACTTCAAGTTTATTGAAACTAAAACAATTTTATAACATCACTAGCGGACCCCGCAAACGTCATCCTGCCCGGTAAAGCAGTGCCACCTACCAGGTCCGTAAATAGATTACGACCGATTCTCAGACCTACCGAATGTAGTTATGAGATTCCCTAAAAAGCGGTCAAGCCGTTTCGGAGGAGATTGTTTATTTACGTACTTTAAGGTATATTTTAAAAGAAGAATTAGCGAAATCGGTCCAGCCGTTCACGCGTTATGTCGTGACCAAGGGAAATAGGGATTCATTTTTATATATATATAAAGATTATCTTAATATCTCCAGCGCATCTTGTGGAGGTATTTCTATGCAATGTATTATTTTTAATCCCGATACAATGCTACGCGACGCGACCTCGCCGCATGCAGCTAATCCGAGACGATGGGTTCGTCTCCATTATAACACGAGATTGAAATAGCATGACTGTGGCCTTGAAATAAAAAAATGGGGTTATTAATTTGGCCAATTATTTTGGTCTTAATTCCGACTCACTTCGCCACAACATTTGCCTGGATAGGTACTAAAACAATTCTAGAATAGATAGTTTTGACGGTCCGGTGGTGGCGTGGTCTGTAAGATACTTGCTTTTCACGCTGCAGGTCGTGGGTTCGATTCCCGAGACAAATTTTGGTGATGAACATTTGTGTTTGTGTCGAGTCTGGGTGTAAATATGTACCTATCTATTATAAGTATTTAAATATTTACAAAAGAAAAGTATTTTAAGTATAGTATATACCAGTTATCTGGTTTCCATAACACAAGCTCTGCTTAGCTTTGGATCAGATGACCGTGTATGTTAACGTCCCATAATATTTATTTTATTTATTTAAACTTGTCTGTTTGTCTTGAGCCTTGGAATATTATTATTATTATTAATTAAATACCAAACCAAAAGTATAAGTACCTCGTGTTGCGTAATTTTTACGGTGCCCGCACACGGCCGAATTTTCCACCAATTTTATGACTTTAGTGCAACTGCAATTAAACTTAAGGCCAAGTAGTATGTCACAAAATCGGTCTTAAAAGTCTGCCGTGTGCGGACAGCTTTAATTAAATTTCAACGGGTATTGATTACCTGACTCACTTTCAGGAGCACAACCACAACTTCTTACACTGCGTATGTTGTGTTAGAAGTCCATGTTTGACACTGGTCACACAAACTTACTTTTTGGTTTTGTTTCTTCTTTTTTAACTGTTTCCATTTAAGTTTTTTCTCTCTCTTTGTATGTGTTTTTTTTAATTTGATTCAGTGTGTCCTCTCTCTATTAAATAATTGTTTTTCTTTATGTCTTTCTAATATTACAAGTAGGGTGAACAGTGGAAACGCTCACCGCGTCTCAGCACATCTCGCTTGTAACCGCGACCCGCGTCTATAACTCACGGCGCACGAGCTCACCTGAATGCACTTGCATTTACACGGAAAAGATAAAAGATACGTTTTAAACTACGTTTTACCTATCTACTTTATCTAAGCAGGTTTTATTATGCAAATTGCACACATGCACATGATACCTATAAACGTGAGATGAAGTATTACTCGGTTTTCTATTTTTTCGCTATTAATTACCTATAGGTATGACATGCTTTACCATGCAATACTATCTAGGTACTTATTTAACCTAATAATTGTTACGCACAATATTAATTTAGCATATCTGTCTAAGCACAATGTTTTCTAGCATAATGACTTTAAGCACATATTTTTAAGCATATTGGGCACAATAAAAATGTAATTCACGTGGGCAAAGCCGCGGCTGAAAAGCTATAGGCCGACCGTTTAACTCGCGTATTGCCTATCGCCAAGATTCTGACTCTTCAAGCTGCACAGACAGTGATGATGATTCAAGCGATATGGATATTAGTGACGAATAGTCTTACATTACTTTTATCTGTGGTTAAATAGTTCTTTAAGAGATTTAATTAATGTTTTATGACTTTGTACCTCAGATGGCGAGACGCGAGTTAAACGGTCGGCCTATAGTTACACTATAAATACCTTAACATGAATAGCCACAGAAAGCCGCATATTTTGGCGTTTTAATATTTATATTTAGGATAAATAAACGCGCTCACCTTTATTTTGGCGTTTTATCCGTGAAGCATCTTCAGTTGGCAGCGGCGTGTGAGAGATGACAGGATGTCAATGATGCTGAGCAGCAGACTGACGCGAATTCGAAATATAACTTTACAAATGGAAGGCTTACAACTCGTACAAAATATCCGTATTGCCACGATAATTATCGAAACAACTATGATTGTTGCTATAATAGCACCAAATGCACTCCGTACTAAGTGCAACGAAACGGTTTAAAAGAAAAGACTCGTTGAAATAAAACACTTTTTACGGATTTATATCCATATTATGATTTTTACGTAAATCTAACGATGCTTTCAACTTTCATGATTGTAGCATTTTTAAGTTTTAGAAAATAAATGGATATCTGAAGCCATTTCTTACGTTTTTGAATATGCTCGGAGTTTCTCTGAAGGATCAATACGCAAGGAAGTGATTCGACAGACAACCAGTCAGTGCCGTAAATAGTGTGGTGATACAAGTGCCCAGGCACAGAATGTAGACTCAGAGGGGCGCAAAAATTACCAGACCAGGCAGGCCTATTTTCGGTTTGCTTCTGATACGTTAAAAAAGAGCGCAGTTATAAAAGCCTGCATAGGGCGCAAAAAAGGCTATTTGCGGCACTTACCAGAGTAATGACATAGCCCGCCGGATATGTAGCTGAAGTGACAGTGGGCCGGTCATATCTGCCGCAGAACCGACAGCCGTTGAGGTAAACGAGTTTTTGAGTAGAGACCACGGATTGGCAAACGTAGCGTAGGACGCTATCAGACTAGGTGGGCTGACAATCTCTGCAAGGTAGCTGGTAAGAGCTGGATGAGAGTAGCCGCGGATCGTGCTCAGTGGCGTGCATTGGGAGAGGTCTATGTCCAGCTGTGGACTAAAATACACGAATGATGATGAATATGATCCAACCTATATGCCAAATCGATATTTTCCTGTCTTATGAATCTTATATCTTTAAATGAGCAATTCTTGTATATATATAATTGGAATCTCGGAATCGGCTCCAACGATTTTCATAATATTTAGTATATAGGGGGTTTCGGGGGCGATAAATCGATCTAGCTAGGAATCGTTTTTAGAAATTATCATTAAAAAAAATACTTTGCTCGGTCATCCGGATATTAATTAATTATGAAAGAAAACAACGAAATTTACTTACTAAAAATATAATTCTATTAATAATCAATAACATATATTATTATTCTATAATACATTGTTTATTTAGTTCAAATATTAGTTAATAGTTACATAACACGTATAATTTCAAACTAAATCAATTAATAAATTATAACAGTTAGTTAAACTTTAATTGCAGTCACTTTTCAAGGTTTCGACGAACAGGAAACTTATTTAGCGAGCGTAAAGACAATAACACTTCTTCAAGCCTAATATTTTAGCCACGACAGTAAATTATATTATTAAAAAATAAATAGTCTTCATGTTTAAACCTGTCTAAACTTTTTTTAAGTATTCAAAACAAAAATATTACAAAAATCATCCGCAAAATTGTACGTACCCTGCGCACGATACTTATTCCTGCGCTTAATTCCCATGCGCGACACGCCGTGACTCTGAACACCGTTTCTTGCTATTTAGATATTTATCTAGAACTCGAAACAAAACTAAAAATTGGCGAATATTGATTGAAAACTAATGAAATCTACACATGACGTCAATGCTATAGACTACTCGTTGTATGTCGTACACTTTGTGGTAGATTTATCTCTAACTAGCTTCCGCCCGCGGCTTCGCCCGCAAAATTGATCTCACTAATCGTGTTTCTCTATACAAACTTTGGAACCCCGTTTCACCCCCTTAAAGGGTGAGTTTTGAAAAATCCTTTCTTAGTGCACCCCTAGACCCCATAAGGAACCTGTGTGCCAAATTTGGAGTCTCCAGACCCAGCGGGTTGGGCTCTGCGCTGATATGTCAGTCAGTCAGTTCTATATTTAGATAGATGTAACATTCTGAGAGTACGAAAATTACTTTCCAATCGGCTTTTGCAATTTTTTCGATTAAGTCGACTTCGAGATAATAGTCTAAAGCTTGAGAATCAGGATTAGCTGACCAGGACACAGAAGACATGACAAGTTTTTGACTGAGGCGCCAGTGTCTTGAGACACTAAATAGCTCCTAATTTGACACTTTTTTAATGCAATAGTTTGAAAATCGTACAACTTTGAATGCACACGAATATTAATTTCCATACCCATCATTATTGCGCATCGTTAGTTAGTGCCGACAGTTCAATAGCTTAATACTCTTTTATGAGCATTATTTTTGTCGTTATGACAGATATTCTATACATTCATTGTCAAAAAGACAAAATTATTTCTCAGATAAAAGTTATCTAACTACTACAGAATCGGCTCTATGAGAAACACAATTGAAATACGAAGTTTTACAAAATACACAGAAGACAGAGCACAAAGTTGAAAACTGTTAAACCAATGTTACACTGTGCTATATCAGAATTTAATAATTACCTATCAATTATCTGTCTCTGAAGACTTGAAATACATTTTTCCATGATTTTTTGAACTCATTTTAAACATTTATTTTAAGTTTAATATGTCTGGCTAACAAAAGATGGGTCGAGAGGTAGTATTCTATTTAGACTTTGTAATATGGCAATAACAATTGTTATCGTCGATTGTACAGCGAATGAATGATTTTGATACTAGTTGACCGAACTCATCACTACACAGTACTTATATTTACATTGCTGTAGAAATGGTATGGTGTCTATTACGTAATAAGTTATTAAGTAGTCGATTTTAATTGTAATTGAGACATTCGGTGATCATAAGTATCAAAATTGATTGTACCTAGCATTTAATTCCGCAGTTTTAGTTTGCCACACTGTTTTACTTATTTCTTCAGTTTTTAGTCCCACCTTAAGAAAACCAGATATACACGTTTAGATTTAAACGTAGAACTACATCGTATATCCTGTTTAAGTCTTATCAAAAACATTAACCCCCGTATTCATAAACGTCTCGTCAGCTCGTTATAGCTAAAATGGGTATATAATTCGTGTGTCCTTGTCTGTCATCTTAACATTTATACTAGTTAGAAAGAGACAAAGTCCATTTCAACTAAAGTCTTATAAGATTTTTATGAATAACACCGTAAATATTTATTTATTAAATTACATTAAATATCCCAATAAAGGTGCACAAAATTGGGCCCTTATTTTAAATTAATATCTAACATGGTAAAACATTTGAAATTGCATTGAATGAATAAAAATGAATGAATGAATAAAAAAACTTGTATGTACTACAAGTAATGGCATTCTTTAGGGTGTCATACACTTTTTTAAGTCCTTTATCCATTGTTTTGTATCGAAATATTACATTTTAATTAAAATAACCGCCTCGTTAGCCCTAAGGTAAGCGTGTTCCCTGAGTAACCACGAGGTTTCGGGTCTAATTGTTAATATAACTAAAAAATCTTAGTAAAACCTCGAACTTGGGCTTTGTGTTCGATACACGGCATTTAGAGCCAAAACACATACTCGTGTTGCGGCACCGCACCGCAAGAATCGTCAGCAGCAAAATGTACTAGCACTACGAGCGTTGCGCTGCCGATTCTTGCGGTGCGGCTCTAAGCCCGCCCGCTTAAAACAAAAAATATAGAATGGCTCAAATAGAAGCTCCCTATCGATAGTTAAAGTATAAGCAAAGGTATCGATAGATCTATCGATACTATAGATACCTTCGATAGCTTTAGTATAAATACTATTGTCTACAGTAATACTATCGATAGAATCGATCTAATCGATATTTATGCACAGTCTATAGTAAACTCTGATTCAATAGCATCAATAGTATCAATTGTTATTAAAATAGTGTTAGGCGATACTATCGATAAGCCTATCAATACTTTTTTTTTATTCTATAATAGGTTTGCGCTTGACCACAACTTGCCTGATGTGAAGCAATGTTGCAGTCTACGATGGAACGCATGATCTATACTGTAGATGATTTCCAAAGTCAACTGTCGATACTCAAACTATCGACATTACGGCAACACTAGGCTCATTATTCTTTATGTCATGTCGTAGTGTTTATTTGACAGATACCGTAACATTATTGTCAACTTAATAAATTATTAAGAGAACAGCAACTTAAAAGCTGGTTTAAAGCTTATCGCAGAAGGTGATTGGCTGTTCTATACAATTGGCGCGTTAGTTTACAGTAAACCGCATACAAATCGATAATTCTAGGAAAAAAGGGTATCGCACATACATTTGTAATAACATACGGCTACAGCATCAAGGTCGATGGCCACTGTACATAATAATATAATAGAATATCTTCTATTGCACGTAGACTTGCATCTGTCCAGCCATTTGGAAGAGTGACTTCAGGCCAGGTAGGAAGCTGGCGACTGCGGCGAAGTCAGTTCCCGTCGCTAGTGCAGTAGCCACGGACAGTGCACCCTCGTAGTTCCCACTCTGACTGTACTGACAACACGAGTGGAGGGAGGCCACTGCGTTCTCAGATAACTGGAATATAAATTAAATAAGGTCATTTCGAGCAGTTCGAGCAGTAGTGGCGCAGCGGTAACAGCCTTGGATTTAAAACGTCGCAGATTCGATCCTTGCTCGTCGTCCAGATTCGTCCACACATCTTTGTGTGTATTGTTTCATCGCCGCTCAATATCGGTGAAAGAAAACATCGTGAGAAAACCGGCATGTCTAAGAAGTAATCTTTCAAGGAAATGTTACATCCACCAACCCGCATTTGGTCAGCGTGTGTGGATTAACGCCTAAACTCTCTCAACTAGTAAAACAGTTGAGAGAAGACCCGTGCCCAGCAGTGGGATACTAAAATAGCTAATTAAACATAATTTTTCTCTGAACTTTTAAGTAAGTACGCAATCTATACTAGTATTAGAAAGCTAAAGTGTTTGTTTGTTTGGTTAAACGCGCTAATCTCAGGGACTATTGGTCCGATTTTGAAAATTCTTGCACTGTTAGATAGCATATTATATAGGCTACTTTAACTCAAAACTGGACAGGATATAAAATGCAAGCTTCGCGAGGGAAGCCGTCGGCGAAAAGCCAGTGTTTTATAGACTGTCAACACATCAATCACTGGCAACCAGCCTGTGCCTTTGTTCAATAAAACGTATCTTGAGAATCGGGATCTTTGAGAATTATGGAGAAGATGTGTTACTTCTTCGCTCTCCAGGAAGGGGGGCAGGCCTCTTCACATACGTCGATGTCGATCCTGGCTTACAGAAGTAACTGTAGTGGGGTTGTGTTGGCGGGTTAAATCCATAACAAGGTTGTGTTATTTATTTAAGTGTTTAAATATATATAGTTTACTGACCTTGCCGTCTCTTAGCAGATCGTAGAGTGTCTCAAGTCTTCGTTGGACATCTTCTAACTTCCTTTTCATTTGCTGTAGAAAAAAATAATGTTTTTGTACTGTCATCGCGACCGCCTTACATGTCAGTTGTCACTAAAAAAGGTCATCATGAACGAACAAATGAACTAACACCGAGCACTGGTGAAGCGGCCCTCTTAAAAGAGCTGACACTTTGGTGTTGGACCGTTGCGTCGTCGGGAAATGCGCACGCAACCACGTGCTCGGTGGACGTTATACTTTAATCCAATATAATCTTAACGATCTGCAATTATCTGTGTAATGTAGGTATTCGTTAGTTATTATGTAAATAATGAATCGGTGGAGGGTAGCTTAAGCACATGCACATTCAGTCGGAATAAACCTGTGTCCCTATTGTAATGTGTGTTTCTTTTGGTTAGGCTCTCGAACATTCCAGTATATTACAATCTGGTAGAATTATTGATTGTACTATCGAGAGATTGGGGTGAAGTGATATTTGCCGTAGTAATTTTATTGGAATACCGTCTTCTTACCCGATTATTCAGGCCTACCTTAAGTTGTCTGATAATTCTAGTTTTTACTCGAAAGCTTCAAGCTGACGGTCCAAACTGTCATTACAAGTACAAACCGCCATTTTCGATTCATTATTGGCGCAGGTATTTGTAAGGAAAATGAAAGGTAATGAAATAAATTCAAACATATTACCGGGTTGTTGGCCTTGTTAGCACATTCCTGTCGCAAAGAGTCGAAGACATGCTGCAGCACCGCGTGCTCGTCAGACAGTGGAGCCTTCTGTACCGGAGGCTCTACAACCGCGGCCGCTGGACTAGCACACTAAAAAAATATGCGATAAAAGCAACGGTTTAGTGTTAGGATAGTTTGAAAATATTTATGCACGGTTTTTATATGAACGACTGGTTAAAATAAGGAATAGTAACATTTTCTACCAATCGTAAGCCAAAACTGTCACTATAAAATAATTAAACGCTTTGTGACACTCCGCTAGACCACTAGCAAGTTGGTAACTAATGGTTTAACTGACTGCTAGCTGCTGAGTTAAACTGTCCGGTCGGTTCCTGTAATCAATTATCAGTATTTAGGACTGATTATTGATTACAGGACCGGGCAGAATATATAGAAAAGCTACTTCAGTAAGTATGTCTCCGCCGAACAGAATTTGCATTTTCTAACGATAAACACGTATAAATGACATATACATCTTGGAGTAAATTAATATTTTCTAGGACATTAACACACGGTCATCTGGTCCCAAGCTAAGCAGAGCTTGTGTTATGGAAACCAGATAACTGGTATATACTATACACGTACTAGTTTTCCTTTGTAAATATATACTTTTAATAGATAATTACACATAGATTCGAAACAAAAAGACTTGTTCACCACAGAATTATTTTCTCAGGTGGGAATCGAACCCACGAGCTGTGGCGTGAAAAGCAAATTTCTTACCGACCACGCCACCGTCCAAACCAATTTAATCTAAATACTATACTGGGACAGTAGGTTAAGGTGTGGCAGGGTAAAAAAAACTCAAAATTCTACTATAGTACATCACCCTCTGAGTTGTATTGGAACAACATTTACCCGTGCTTATCGTTAGAAAATGATAATTAAGTTCAGCGAAGACATACTGTAGCTTTTCTATATACGCGACCGTGCATAAATCCTAAAAATGGAAAAATCTCACCTGTTGTGGATACGCAGGCGCAGGCGAGAATTGGTTCTGATATTGGTCTTGATATTGTCCCGGAAACTGCTGTTGGCCGGTGTACTGTTGTTGGCCTGGGTACTGTTGTTGACCTGGGTATTGTTGTTGGCCTGGGTACTGTTGTTGCCCTGGATACTGTTGTTGTTGCTGTCCTGGGTACTGTTGGGGTGCTAGTGGCACGTGTTGTGGGGGTTCTACACCAAATAGTGGGTGTGTTATAGGTGCTTGAGCTTGGACTTCTGCTTTAGGCTGGAATCAAAAGATACCTCTGTCAATGGGTGGCGTAGTTTATACTTATTTGCTAAAGCGTCTTTTATGAAACAAAATATCATATCACACTTGGGTAAGGATCTACTCTCAACTATCTTAAGAGAAGAGTTTCTAATGGGTACAGGTTTTAATACACACACATACACACGCTTGACAAATGAAGGCAAATATCAACTAGAACTTTCATCATTATGTTATTAGTCAACACCAAACTTCAAAATATTGGAAAATGGAACAAATTCACATTCAATTGTATAAAAGAATAATGTATTTTCCTTATTACATAAGATAGGTCCACTCAAGTTTTAAGGGTAAAAACGACAAATAACAATTGGAATTGTTAAAAATCCACACAATTCGTTTGATACCTCATCTAGATGTCGCCTGTGTTCAATAATATTGTTCCACTGGCGAGTGCCGGCGTGTTTCGCAGACATGTCGACTGACCCTAAATGCTGGTAAATGTTACTTTATCAAGTACAGCTTTATATTTATACAACCTGAACCGAAGACTATACTTAAAATCAGACATTCGTCAGGTCAGTTTTATTTCAATGTGTGATATTCGCGTAAATCTAAGACAATACTAGGTCATGACTAATTAAAATGACTATGTGAAGTAAGAAATTAATTTGCATCATATTCTGATACGGTATTTAACATGCAAAATTTTTGTAATTTTTCGCGTCGCGCATCACTAATAGCTGTTTTTCTGAACTCTCTTTTACCTAATAAAAGATGTGAGAAATAAATGATAATTGGTAGTCTTTTCAAAACAGGTTGTCTAAGGAAATAAAATTACTAAATGTTTTTAACGTGCCACGTCTTATAATTCGATGGAGCCGGCTGCACGCACAAAAAAACATGACTCATGCGGCGTTACCTCGCTCTGAGGCGTTTCATTTAAGGCTTGAAGTGCAAGCGAGAGCGCGGAACGAGCGACAAAGAGGCACAATCGGCCTCCGCGTTCGGCATCTGTCTCTCTCTTACTTGAGTGAGAGATGCGTCCGCGTGGACAGCTTGTTTGTCACGCTCAACTATCGTCAGTAAACCGACTTTACAGACAACCGATTTTTTTTCTAATTGATTCATTAAAATTTAAATGTCACAATACTGTTGCTTATGGCTCAAATAACGGAGAATTTAATGCACGATATACCCTTTCCGGTTCACCTTGTAGTTGACAGGCTGATCAGACGGATTTTTTTTGTCAAACGACTGATAGCTGTATCAAAAGCGCTAAGTTACTCAAACTACATTACAAAAAATTATGGTAGTTAAGTTTTTTTTACTTTCCATTTTTTTAATGAAATTTTTGTCTTTTATGAAATTATTTTTACCATGGCTCACATGGACTAGAACAGCTGAAATAAGGAGCTTATGGAGACAGTTGGAAGAAGCCTTGACTACAAAGGTCTGATTTCAAAGCCATCGGAAAGGGATTTCTAATAGTTTCATTCATATAAATCTTATGAGCTTCTATAGTTACAATGGATTTAGTCTCTTTCTTACTAGTATAAATGTCAAGATGACAAAGGCAACAAATAATAAAACTATTTTAGCTACTGTAAGCTTATGGATTTATCGCACGTTCAATATGTATAAATTTTATTTGATCTTTATAAAATATTTAATTAAGTACCAACCTTAATTTTTGAAGACAACATCGGTGGATCATTCCATCCAGGTGCTGCTGGTTTCATAGCCACTGCAGGTACAGCCGATTCTGGAGCATTCTGCGCTGGATTGTAATACCCTCCATTGACAGATTGGTTCATACCCTGGTTTAATTGAGGATTTACTGGCCCTGAGTTCAGTCCTGGTTGACTTAATCCAGGCGGATTCAATCCTGGTAATGAGTTGAACCCTGGTGTATTCATTTGTCCAGGTAATGAGTTGAATCCTGGTGGATTCATTTGTCCTGGCAGTGAGTTGAGTCCTGCTGGATTCATTTGTCCTGGTAGGGAGTTTAATCCGGGTGCAGGGTTCATTGCGTTTGTCATGTTATTGTACGCGGGTACACTTGCAGGGTTGTATTGATCTGGTGCAGGGCTGTTGTACCCGTAACCTTGTGGTTGCGAAGTCACCGGATTGTTGAAATTATATTGGTTATATAACGGCGCGGCTTGAACTGATGGATCCACTTTGTATTTTGATCTGGTACTAACTGTATTAAAGAAAATATTGTACAGATTTTGTGTACTATATAGTTACTGTAAAACTATTAAATATTACTCAGCCCTAGTAAATATAATTTCAATATTTTATTTCAATGTTCTTACCAATGTTTATTAAGTAAATTTAATTTTTTTTAGCAAACAAGGGTGATATAAACACAGATATTCTTAAAATAGAAACAGATCTCTATGTTTTGCAGTCACATATGCATGCAAATTATGGAGTAGGTAGGTATTGTATACAAATAAAAAAAACAAGGTATTTATTATTAAATTATAAGATACCATCAGAAATAATTCTAATTCATTAAATTGTGCTGGATTGTGTTAATTATTTACATACTGGTATTTTTATAATTATTAACCTTACGCTTTGCTAGTACTACAATAAGTTTTCAAGTCACCAATTTACATATGTATATAAAATTTCGACTCAATCATTTCAGTAGTTTTGGAGCAAAGGCTGTGACAGATGAATCTGAAATGGAGAACTAAATAATAATGTGATACATTACCAGCAGTTCCAGCAGGTGAGTGTTGCCCGAGAGTGGACGGTACGCTCGGCGCGGGAGTCGAACTTTGACGCCATTGTTGATCATACACACCTACAACCATAAAATCTTTGGTTTATCACTAAAAAAAATTCTATTGTGACCCATAGCTAAGCAAGAGTTTTCTTTAAACTATTTTGAGGCTTCTTTATGACTAGTAATAAGCATAATATTCACTGACCATTGCCGTAAGTAGGTTCGTTGCGAGTGACAGGTCGACGTGGATGTGTCACCCCCTTAGTACGTGACGTGTCTTGAGGTTGCTAGAAACACACAACTCACTATATTTACATCGTTGAAACAATTTTAGAGACAGAATAGAGAATTTCCTTATCGAAATGGAGCAAACGCTACGGGTGATGTATTAACGCCGGTTTTAGTAATAATTATGGCAAAATCGTTTAAACGCACGTAAATTAGCACATCGATACGTTATGACGTTTTATATATATTTAAATTCTGGTTAGGTTAGGTTAGAGGTTATACTCACATGGCTAGCCCGTCGTGGCTGCCCCTCCCCCAAGGCCCCCAGCAGCCTGTCCCTGAGCAGCGCGTGCTGCACGCCCCCCAGCGCGGCCAGGGCCCCCCGCAGGCAGCCCTGTGCGGCCAGCCGGGACGCGTACTCCGTCAGGACCGACTCCAGCTTGCCGCCCACCTGACGGATACATACATGCTCGGATATAAATGACTATTTTATTGATTAGTTTTCACTAGCGACAAGTTCGAAATATGTCCAAATTCTATTTCTCTGAGAAACACCTCCGTATATTCTCGGATTTTTAAATTTTTTCACCCTTTAATACAATTTGGACTAACACCTAATTGGCGACAGAGCGACGTTTACTGCGGACGCCTTCGAATCAGGCAAAATCCTAGATTGTTAAAATCAATTTTTTTATCTAACGTATAAAACCGACCGGCACAGTCCTGCCCCGCGCTATCGCCGCGACCTATACATAGTAGTAGAACCGACCGGCACAGTCCTGCCCCGCGCTATCGCCGCCCGCCTCGCCAGCAGCGCCAGCTCTGTGTCGCGCGACAGCGACGCGACGTCGCCGCGACCTATACATAGTAGTAGAACCGACCGGCACAGTCCTGCCCCGCGCTATCGCCGCCCGCCTCGCCAGCAGCGCCAGCTCTGTGTCGCGCGACAGCGACGCGACGTCGCCGCGACCTATACATAGTAGTAGAACCGACCGGCACAGTCCTGCCCCGCGCTATCGCCGCGACCTATACATAGTAGTAGAACCGACCGGCACAGTCCTGCCCCGCGCTATCGCCGCGACCTATACATAGTAGTAGAACCGACCGGCACAGTCCTGCCCCGCGCTATCGCCGCCCGCCTCGCCAGCAGCGCCAGCTCTGTGTCGCGCGACAGCGACGCGACGTCGCCGCGACCTATACATAGTAGTAGAACCGACCGGCACAGTCCTGCCCCGCGCTATCGCCGCCCGCCTCGCCAGCAGCGCCAGCTCTGTGTCGCGCGACAGCGACGCGACGTCGCCGCGACCTATACATAGTAGTAGAACCGACCGGCACAGTCCTGCCCCGCGCTATCGCCGCCCGCCTCGCCAGCAGCGCCAGCTCTGTGTCGCGCGACAGCGACGCGACGTCGCCGCGACCTATACATAGTAGTAGAACCGACCGGCACAGTCCTGCCCCGCGCTATCGCCGCGACCTATACATAGTAGTAGAACCGACCGGCACAGTCCTGCCCCGCGCTATCGCCGCCCGCCTCGCCAGCAGCGCCAGCTCTGTGTCGCGCGACAGCGACGCGACGTCGCCGCGACCTATACATAGTAGTAGAACCGACCGGCACAGTCCTGCCCCGCGCTATCGCCGCGACCTATACATAGTAGTAGAACCGACCGGCACAGTCCTGCCCCGCGCTATCGCCGCGACCTATACATAGTAGTAGAACCGACCGGCACAGTCCTGCCCCGCGCTATCGCCGCCCGCCTCGCCAGCAGCGCCAGCTCTGTGTCGCGCGACAGCGACGCGACGTCGCCGCGACCTATACATAGTAGTAGAACCGACCGGCACAGTCCTGCCCCGCGCTATCGCCGCCCGCCTCGCCAGCAGCGCCAGCTCTGTGTCGCGCGACAGCGACGCGACGTCGCCGCGACCTATACATAGTAGTAGAACCGACCGGCACAGTCCTGCCCCGCGCTATCGCCGCCCGCCTCGCCAGCAGCGCCAGCTCTGTGTCGCGCGACAGCGACGCGACGTCGCCGCGACCTATACATAGTAGTAGAACCGACCGGCACAGTCCTGCCCCGCGCTATCGCCGCGACCTATACATAGTAGTAGAACCGACCGGCACAGTCCTGCCCCGCGCTATCGCCGCCCGCCTCGCCAGCAGCGCCAGCTCTGTGTCGCGCGACAGCGACGCGACGTCGCCGCGACCTATACATAGTAGTAGAACCGACCGGCACAGTCCTGCCCCGCGCTATCGCCGCGACCTATACATAGTAGTAGAACCGACCGGCACAGTCCTGCCCCGCGCTATCGCCGCGACCTATACATAGTAGTAGAACCGACCGGCACAGTCCTGCCCCGCGCTATCGCCGCCCGCCTCGCCAGCAGCGCCAGCTCTGTGTCGCGCGACAGCGACGCGACGTCGCCGCGACCTATACATAGTAGTAGAACCGACCGGCACAGTCCTGCCCCGCGCTATCGCCGCGACCTATACATAGTAGTAGAACCGACCGGCACAGTCCTGCCCCGCGCTATCGCCGCGACCTATACATAGTAGTAGAACCGACCGGCACAGTCCTGCCCCGCGCTATCGCCGCCCGCCTCGCCAGCAGCGCCAGCTCTGTGTCGCGCGACAGCGACGCGACGTCGCCGCGACCTATACATAGTAGTAGAACCGACCGGCACAGTCCTGCCCCGCGCTATCGCCGCCCGCCTTGCCAGCAGCGCCAGCTCTGTGTCGCGCGACAGCGACGCGACGTCGCCGCGACCTATACATAGTAGTAGAACCGACCGGCACAGACCAGCCCCGCGCTATCGCCGCCCGCCTCGCCAGCAGCGCCAGCTCTGTGTCGCGCGACAGCGACGCGACGTCGCCGCGACCTATACATAGTAGTAGAACCGACCGGCACAGTCCTGCCCCGCGCTATCGCCGCCCGCCTCGCCAGCAGCGCCAGCTCTGTGTCGCGCGACAGCGACGCGACGTCGCCGCGACCTATACATAGTAGTAGAACCGACCGGCACAGTCCTGCCCCGCGCTATCGCCGCGACCTATACATAGTAGTAGAACCGACCGGCACAGTCCTGCCCCGCGCTATCGCCGCGACCTATACATAGTAGTAGAACCGACCGGCACAGTCCTGCCCCGCGCTATCGCCGCCCGCCTCGCCAGCAGCGCCAGCTCTGTGTCGCGCGACAGCGACGCGACGTCGCCGCGACCTATACATAGTAGTAGAACCGACCGGCACAGTCCTGCCCCGCGCTATCGCCGCCCGCCTCGCCAGCAGCGCCAGCTCTGTGTCGCGCGACAGCGACGCGACGTCGCCGCGACCTATACATAGTAGTAGAACCGACCGGCACAGTCCTGCCCCGCGCTATCGCCGCCCGCCTCGCCAGCAGCGCCAGCTCTGTGTCGCGCGACAGCGACGCGACGTCGCCGCGACCTATACATAGTAGTAAAACCGACCGGCACAGTCCTGCCCCGCGCTATCGCCGCGACCTATACATAGTAGTAGAACCGACCGGCACAGTCCTGCCCCGCGCTATCGCCGCGACCTATACATAGTAGTAGAACCGACCGGCACAGTCCTGCCCCGCGCTATCGCCGCGACCTATACATAGTAGTAGAACCGACCGGCACAGTCCTGCCCCGCGTTATCGCCGCGACCTATACATAGTAGTAGAACCGACCGGCACAGTCCTGCCCCGCGCTATCGCCGCGACCTATACATAGTAGTAGAACCGACCGGCACAGTCCTGCCCCGCGCTATCGCCGCCCGCCTCGCCAGCAGCGCCAGCTCTGTGTCGCGCGACAGCGACGCGACGTCGCCGCGACCTATACATAGTAGTAGAACCGACCGGCACAGTCCTGCCCCGCGCTATCGCCGCGACCTATACATAGTAGTAGAACCGACCGGCACAGTCCTGCCCCGCGCTATCGCCGCCCGCCTCGCCAGCAGCGCCAGCTCTGTGTCGCGCGACAGCGACGCGACGTCGCCGCGACCTATACATAGTAGTAGAACCGACCGGCACAGTCCTGCCCCGCGCTATCGCCGCGACCTATACATAGTAGTAGAACCGACCGGCACAGTCCTGCCCCGCGCTATCGCCGCCCGCCTCGCCAGCAGCGCCAGCTCTGTGTCGCGCGACAGCGACGCGACCTATACATAGTAGTAGAACCGACCGGCACAGTCCTGCCCCGCGCTATCGCCGCCCGCCTCGCCAGCAGCGCCAGCTCTGTGTCGCGCGACAGCGACGCGACGTCGCCGCGACCTATACATAGTAGTAGAACCGACCGGCACAGTCCTGCCCCGCGCTATCGCCGCGACCTATACATAGTAGTAGAACCGACCGGCACAGTCCTGCCCCGCGCTATCGCCGCCCGCCTCGCCAGCAGCGCCAGCTCTGTGTCGCGCGACAGCGACGCGACGTCGCCGCGACCTATACATAGTAGTAGAACCGACCGGCACAGTCCTGCCCCGCGCTATCGCCGCCCGCCTCGCCAGCAGCGCCAGCTCTGTGTCGCGCGACAGCGACGCGACGTCGCCGCGACCTATACATAGTAGTAGAACCGACCGGCACAGTCCTGCCCCGCGCTATCGCCGCGACCTATACATAGTAGTAGAACCGACCGGCACAGTCCTGCCCCGCGCTATCGCCGCCCGCCTCGCCAGCAGCGCCAGCTCTGTGTCGCGCGACAGCGACGCGACGTCGCCGCGACCTATACATAGTAGTAAAACCGACCGGCACAGTCCTGCCCCGCGCTATCGCCGCGACCTATACATAGTAGTAGAACCGACCGGCACAGTCCTGCCCCGCGCTATCGCCGCGACCTATACATAGTAGTAGAACCGACCGGCACAGTCCTGCCCCGCGCTATCGCCGCGACCTATACATAGTAGTAGAACCGACCGGCACAGTCCTGCCCCGCGCTATCGCCGCGACCTATACATAGTAGTAGAACCGACCGGCACAGTCCTGCCCCGCGCTATCGCCGCCCGCCTCGCCAGCAGCGCCAGCTCTGTGTCGCGCGACAGCGACGCGACGTCGCCGCGACCTATACATAGTAGTAGAACCGACCGGCACAGTCCTGCCCCGCGCTATCGCCGCGACCTATACATAGTAGTAGAACCGACCGGCACAGTCCTGCCCCGCGCTATCGCCGCGACCTATACATAGTAGTAGAACCGACCGGCACAGTCCTGCCCCGCGCTATCGCCGCCCGCCTCGCCAGCAGCGCCAGCTCTGTGTCGCGCGACAGCGACGCGACGTCGCCGCGACCTATACATAGTAGTAGAACCGACCGGCACAGTCCTGCCCCGCGCTATCGCCGCCCGCCTCGCCAGCAGCGCCAGCTCTGTGTCGCGCGACAGCGACGCGACGTCGCCGCGACCTATACATAGTAGTAGAACCGACCGGCACAGTCCTGCCCCGCGCTATCGCCGCGACCTATACATAGTAGTAGAACCGACCGGCACAGTCCTGCCCCGCGCTATCGCCGCCCGCCTCGCCAGCAGCGCCAGCTCTGTGTCGCGCGACAGCGACGCGACGTCGCCGCGACCTATACATAGTAGTAGAACCGACCGGCACAGTCCTGCCCCGCGCTATCGCCGCCCGCCTCGCCAGCAGCGCCAGCTCTGTGTCGCGCGACAGCGACGCGACGTCGCCGCGACCTATACATAGTAGTAGAACCGACCGGCACAGTCC
Organism: Meganola albula; assembly: GCA_936450015.1. NCBI lineage: Eukaryota > Metazoa > Arthropoda > Insecta > Lepidoptera > Nolidae > Meganola > Meganola albula. The sequence goes on from OW388159.1 coordinate 881,185, forward strand.
TGCCCCGCGCTATCGCCGCGACCTATACATAGTAGTAGAACCGACCGGCACAGTCCTGCCCCGCGCTATCGCCGCGACCTATACATAGTAGTAGAACCGACCGGCACAGTCCTGCCCCGCGCTATCGCCGCCCGCCTCGCCAGCAGCGCCAGCTCTGTGTCGCGCGACAGCGACGCGACGTCGCCGCGACCTATACATAGTAGTAGAACCGACCGGCACAGTCCTGCCCCGCGCTATCGCCGCGACCTATACATAGTAGTAGAACCGACCGGCACAGTCCTGCCCCGCGCTATCGCCGCGACCTATACATAGTAGTAGAACCGACCGGCACAGTCCTGCCCCGCGCTATCGCCGCGACCTATACATAGTAGTAGAACCGACCGGCACAGTCCTGCCCCGCGCTATCGCCGCGACCTATACATAGTAGTAGAACCGACCGGCACAGTCCTGCCCCGCGCTATCGCCGCCCGCCTCGCCAGCAGCGCCAGCTCTGTGTCGCGCGACAGCGACGCGACGTCGCCGCGACCTATACATAGTAGTAGAACCGACCGGCACAGTCCTGCCCCGCGCTATCGCCGCGACCTATACATAGTAGTAGAACCGACCGGCACAGTCCTGCCCCGCGCTATCGCCGCCCGCCTCGCCAGCAGCGCCAGCTCTGTGTCGCGCGACAGCGACGCGACGTCGCCGCGACCTATACATAGTAGTAGAACCGACCGGCACAGTCCTGCCCCGCGCTATCGCCGCGACCTATACATAGTAGTAGAACCGACCGGCACAGTCCTGCCCCGCGCTATCGCCGCCCGCCTCGCCAGCAGCGCCAGCTCTGTGTCGCGCGACAGCGACGCGACGTCGCCGCGACCTATACATAGTAGTAGAACCGACCGGCACAGTCCTGCCCCGCGCTATCGCCGCCCGCCTCGCCAGCAGCGCCAGCTCTGTGTCGCGCGACAGCGACGCGACGTCGCCGCGACCTATACATAGTAGTAGAACCGACCGGCACAGTCCTGCCCCGCGCTATCGCCGCGACCTATACATAGTAGTAGAACCGACCGGCACAGTCCTGCCCCGCGCTATCGCCGCCCGCCTCGCCAGCAGCGCCAGCTCTGTGTCGCGCGACAGCGACGCGACGTCGCCGCGACCTATACATAGTAGTAGAACCGACCGGCACAGTCCTGCCCCGCGCTATCGCCGCCCGCCTCGCCAGCAGCGCCAGCTCTGTGTCGCGCGACAGCGACGCGACGTCGCCGCGACCTATACATAGTAGTAGAACCGACCGGCACAGTCCTGCCCCGCGCTATCGCCGCGACCTATACATAGTAGTAGAACCGACCGGCACAGTCCTGCCCCGCGCTATCGCCGCGACCTATACATAGTAGTAGAACCGACCGGCACAGTCCTGCCCCGCGCTATCGCCGCCCGCCTCGCCAGCAGCGCCAGCTCTGTGTCGCGCGACAGCGACGCGACGTCGCCGCGACCTATACATAGTAGTAGAACCGACCGGCACAGTCCTGCCCCGCGCTATCGCCGCCCGCCTCGCCAGCAGCGCCAGCTCTGTGTCGCGCGACAGCGACGCGACGTCGCCGCGACCTATACATAGTAGTAGAACCGACCGGCACAGTCCTGCCCCGCGCTATCGCCGCGACCTATACATAGTAGTAGAACCGACCGGCACAGTCCTGCCCCGCGCTATCGCCGCGACCTATACATAGTAGTAGAACCGACCGGCACAGTCCTGCCCCGCGCTATCGCCGCGACCTATACATAGTAGTAGAACCGACCGGCACAGTCCTGCCCCGCGCTATCGCCGCGACCTATACATAGTAGTAGAACCGACCGGCACAGTCCTGCCCCGCGCTATCGCCGCGACCTATACATAGTAGTAGAACCGACCGGCACAGTCCTGCCCCGCGCTATCGCCGCCCGCCTTGCCAGCAGCGCCAGCTCTGTGTCGCGCGACAGCGACGCGACGTCGCCGCGACCTATACATAGTAGTAGAACCGACCGGCACAGTCCTGCCCCGCGCTATCGCCGCCCGCCTCGCCAGCAGCGCCAGCTCTGTGTCGCGCGACAGCGACGCGACGTCGCCGCGACCTATACATAGTAGTAGAACCGACCGGCACAGTCCTGCCCCGCGCTATCGCCGCGACCTATACATAGTAGTAGAACCGACCGGCACAGTCCTGCCCCGCGCTATCGCCGCCCGCCTCGCCAGCAGCGCCAGCTCTGTGTCGCGCGACAGCGACGCGACGTCGCCGCGACCTATACATAGTAGTAGAACCGACCGGCACAGTCCTGCCCCGCGCTATCGCCGCCCGCCTCGCCAGCAGCGCCAGCTCTGTGTCGCGCGACAGCGACGCGACGTCGCCGCGACCTATACATAGTAGTAGAACCGACCGGCACAGTCCTGCCCCGCGCTATCGCCGCGACCTATACATAGTAGTAGAACCGACCGGCACAGTCCTGCCCCGCGCTATCGCCGCCCGCCTCGCCAGCAGCGCCAGCTCTGTGTCGCGCGACAGCGACGCGACGTCGCCGCGACCTATACATAGTAGTAGAACCGACCGGCACAGTCCTGCCCCGCGCTATCGCCGCGACCTATACATAGTAGTAGAACCGACCGGCACAGTCCTGCCCCGCGCTATCGCCGCCCGCCTCGCCAGCAGCGCCAGCTCTGTGTCGCGCGACAGCGACGCGACGTCGCCGCGACCTATACATAGTAGTAGAACCGACCGGCACAGTCCTGCCCCGCGCTATCGCCGCGACCTATACATAGTAGTAGAACCGACCGGCAGTCCTGCCCCGCGCTATCGCCGCGACCTATACATAGTAGTAGAACCGACCGGCACAGTCCTGCCCCGCGCTATCGCCGCCCGCCTCGCCAGCAGCGCCAGCTCTGTGTCGCGCGACAGCGACGCGACGTCGCCGCGACCTATACATAGTAGTAAAACCGACCGGCACAGTCCTGCCCCGCGCTATCGCCGCGACCTATACATAGTAGTAGAACCGACCGGCACAGTCCTGCCCCGCGCTATCGCCGCGACCTATACATAGTAGTAGAACCGACCGGCACAGTCCTGCCCCGCGCTATCGCCGCCCGCCTCGCCAGCAGCGCCAGCTCTGTGTCGCGCGACAGCGACGCGACGTCGCCGCGACCTATACATAGTAGTAGAACCGACCGGCACAGTCCTGCCCCGCGCTATCGCCGCGACCTATACATAGTAGTAGAACCGACCGGCACAGTCCTGCCCCGCGCTATCGCCGCCCGCCTCGCCAGCAGCGCCAGCTCTGTGTCGCGCGACAGCGACGCGACGTCGCCGCGACCTATACATAGTAGTAGAACCGACCGGCACAGTCCTGCCCCGCGCTATCGCCGCCCGCCTCGCCAGCAGCGCCAGCTCTGTGTCGCGCGACAGCGACGCGACGTCGCCGCGACCTATACATAGTAGTAGAACCGACCGGCACAGTCCTGCCCCGCGCTATCGCCGCGACCTATACATAGTAGTAGAACCGACCGGCACAGTCCTGCCCCGCGCTATCGCCGCGACCTATACATAGTAGTAGAACCGACCGGCACAGTCCTGCCCCGCGCTATCGCCGCGACCTATACATAGTAGTAGAACCGACCGGCACAGTCCTGCCCCGCGCTATCGCCGCCCGCCTCGCCAGCAGCGCCAGCTCTGTGTCGCGCGACAGCGACGCGACGTCGCCGCGACCTATACATAGTAGTAGAACCGACCGGCACAGTCCTGCCCCGCGCTATCGCCGCCCGCCTCGCCAGCAGCGCCAGCTCTGTGTCGCGCGACAGCGACGCGACGTCGCCGCGACCTATACATAGTAGTAGAACCGACCGGCACAGTCCTGCCCCGCGCTATCGCCGCCCGCCTCGCCAGCAGCGCCAGCTCTGTGTCGCGCGACAGCGACGCGACGTCGCCGCGACCTATACATAGTAGTAGAACCGACCGGCACAGTCCTGCCCCGCGCTATCGCCGCGACCTATACATAGTAGTAGAACCGACCGGCACAGTCCTGCCCCGCGCTATCGCCGCCCGCCTCGCCAGCAGCGCCAGCTCTGTGTCGCGCGACAGCGACGCGACGTCGCCGCGACCTATACATAGTAGTAGAACCGACCGGCACAGTCCTGCCCCGCGCTATCGCCGCCCGCCTCGCCAGCAGCGCCAGCTCTGTGTCGCGCGACAGCGACGCGACGTCGCCGCGACCTATACATAGTAGTAGAACCGACCGGCACAGTCCTGCCCCGCGCTATCGCCGCCCGCCTCGCCAGCAGCGCCAGCTCTGTGTCGCGCGACAGCGACGCGACGTCGCCGCGACCTATACATAGTAGTAGAACCGACCGGCACAGTCCTGCCCCGCGCTATCGCCGCGACCTATACATAGTAGTAGAACCGACCGGCACAGTCCTGCCCCGCGCTATCGCCGCGACCTATACATAGTAGTAGAACCGACCGGCACAGTCCTGCCCCGCGCTATCGCCGCCCGCCTCGCCAGCAGCGCCAGCTCTGTGTCGCGCGACAGCGACGCGACGTCGCCGCGACCTATACATAGTAGTAGAACCGACCGGCACAGTCCTGCCCCGCGCTATCGCCGCGACCTATACATAGTAGTAGAACCGACCGGCACAGTCCTGCCCCGCGCTATCGCCGCCCGCCTCGCCAGCAGCGCCAGCTCTGTGTCGCGCGACAGCGACGCGACGTCGCCGCGACCTATACATAGTAGTAGAACCGACCGGCACAGTCCTGCCCCGCGCTATCGCCGCGACCTATACATAGTAGTAGAACCGACCGGCACAGTCCTGCCCCGCGCTATCGCCGCCCGCCTCGCCAGCAGCGCCAGCTCTGTGTCGCGCGACAGCGACGCGACGTCGCCGCGACCTATACATAGTAGTAGAACCGACCGGCACAGTCCTGCCCCGCGCTATCGCCGCCCGCCTCGCCAGCAGCGCCAGCTCTGTGTCGCGCGACAGCGACGCGACGTCGCCGCGGCCTATACATAGTAGTAGAACCGACCGGCACAGTCCTGCCCCGCGCTATCGCCGCGACCTATACATAGTAGTAGAACCGACCGGCACAGTCCTGCCCCGCGCTATCGCCGCGACCTATACATAGTAGTAGAACCGACCGGCACAGTCCTGCCCCGCGCTATCGCCGCCCGCCTCGCCAGCAGCGCCAGCTCTGTGTCGCGCGACAGCGACGCGACGTCGCCGCGACCTATACATAGTAGTAGAACCGACCGGCACAGTCCTGCCCCGCGCTATCGCCGCGACCTATACATAGTAGTAGAACCGACCGGCACAGTCCTGCCCCGCGCTATCGCCGCCCGCCTCGCCAGCAGCGCCAGCTCTGTGTCGCGCGACAGCGACGCGACGTCGCCGCGGCCGGCACGACGCGACACTAGCGCCTCGGGAGACATCGCGCACAGGTAGCAGATGCTGGCCGCTTCCGAGAGAGACGGCTCGGATTCCGCCGATAGTTTGTCGCCGAGCATCTCTGGAAGAAAATTGAGTGGTTAAATTATTTGATAAAATAAAATAATGAGTTGATGCAACGTAAGGTCGTATAGTAGTCACCGCAGTAGTGCGCCAGCGCGTCGGAGTCGCAGTGCGTAACTAGCGCGGCCAGCACGTCGCGCCAGCTGCCGGGCGCCGCGCTAGTGACGAGCGTGTGCCAGCGGGAGTGCAGCAGCGCCGCGGTCAGCAGCGACACCGGCTCGTGGCTCGTGCGCGACAGCTGGTACTGCTGGACCCTGCCCGACAGCTCTTGGCTACCTGACGACGTTACGACGTAAGTATGAAACACCCGACACACGATTCAGAATGGTTACTAAATAATATCGAAACAATTATTAAGCTAGAACAACATTACGTACGTACACGCAGGCCACGTATCTGGACGCGTCGGAGCACACATATTCTGTACGATGGCTAGTTTTTTAGAGCTACATTAGGTTCACATCATGTACGCGACAATCATAATAATGATTAGATTTTGAAAAATTCACATTTGTACAGTGTACATTTCCAAAATTCTATTTTTAAGTCTTATACACGATTTCGAAATTTTCCCTAAACATCTGGGAGCTTTAACAAAAACTTAGACACAGTTTTGGTCTTTGAGCTAATGGAATAACTTAGTAAGAGAAGAGAGTAGTAAGTATGAGAAAAGAGTAGGAGTAAGTAAGAGAAGATAACTTACCTAAAGACGCTATAATCAGAGCATCGGTAACTCGCTTAGCATCCAAACACAACTCGACAGCCTCTTCAAGGTTACCGCACACTAACGCGCGGCAGATCAAACTCGTCGAGTCTAGGAAGGAATTAAAACTACATCTAGATCACACTCTACTTAGTACAATATTCGATTTTATCATCCAGAAAATCTCTACACCCTCTAGAAAAATGCTGTACCTAATTAAATTAACAAAGAAAACAAACATAAAAATTTATAGCATTTTCTTAGATTTAAAAATATAAAAAATCTAAAATATACCGCGATAAAATCCGTTGTACAGTAGTTTTATTTCAATAAAAAACTTATTTATTCTGAAAGTAAAATAAAGATTTCGACATTTCGCCCACTTACACACCCACCGCAGTGCAAGACTCCCCTTACTATACACTAGGTCAAGTTTACATCTAGGCTATTGTCATCTTAAGTAACAAAAATTCAAATATTTCTCTGTTTTATGTCACACTGTACCTTACCCAGGAATGGAAAATATGGGACATACCTTCACCATTCGGTATCACAACATTGGAAGCTGGAGCGCTAAGATCTATGTTAGCCAGTTTCCTCTCGATCAGTGTGTGTGCATCCTGAAAGATTGTATATAACCTTGAATATACTTCTTCTTAACCTCAATTTTAACCGTCGGTATGGAGGAAGTAGATATTTGTCTTATTGTATTTTATTCCAAAGGGTTTGCAGTTGCCATATGGCTATATTGAAAAACGGCAAAAAAGAAAAAAAAACGTTTACTCCCAACAATGCTACCCAATTTTTTTTTGTTAATCATGGCGCAATTGCAAAACAGGTAGGTATATGAAAATTGATTGATGAATGAAACTTGTTATGAAAATTTAAGGAGTCTTTGAGACAACGGTGCAACGATGTTGCTTCTTTTTTTAATTTGATTTTATTGTAACTAATTAAACGTATATATATAATAACGCAACGGCACCAGTCCAATGTGATTCTTTAGTAGATTGAAACCAGTTTGGAAAAATGAACAAATTTCGCTGAGAGCTAGCCTATATGCCTGGTGTAACATGAAGTTAAGAAAATTCCTAAAATTCTTAATAGAAGCGGTATTTAGACTTTTTCCGATGATAATTTACAAGTGATTTTCAAGAAAATTTGCAATATTAAGTTGTAATGTCTATGCTTACCGATTGATCAGTGCTGGTGTCAGTTGATAGTTCTGCTTCAGTCTCCGTCGACTCTCCCTAGCAGCGTAATAGCAAGGCAAGTTAGTGAGACAGTGCAGTACAGTATTAGCTTAGTTAAATATTGTGAATATTCCAAGTAGGAAAGCATTCCCAGGCAAAGAGCACTCAGAATTCAAAAAAAATGTGAGCTCAGTTTGTATAAAACTGAAGATTGACCGTTTGTAGGTAGTTCTTTTTAATTTTTTTTTTTAATTTTTTTTTTTTTCTTCGGCAACTGAGTCGTTTTCTTCTTTTTAATTAAAAATGATAACGTCAAATACATCAGTCTACCTGTTAATGACCATACGGTCATTACCGGACGGTTGAATAGATGTTGAGTGAAACTCGATAGTCAGTAGGGAAATAAGTATATTGTCCGAAATACTTATTTTAATGGCTGTGAATGTAGATATATGAAAAGTAGCGAACACACGCGGCCCTTGTTGGAAAATCAATTGGTTCGAATACTTGTACTTGGTGAAAGATAATCGCGTCTCCCTTGATGGAGGTTAACGGATTATGAGCACGAACGAGTCCCATGGCGGATCGATGCATATTCACTTAATTTTAATGAAGTTATTGAAACGCATGTGTCGCGTAAAAATGCTGACTTGATAAATGTGCGGTTGCACCGTACACTATGGAAATTCTAAAGCATCCGAAATAAGAACTAAATACAGAATATATAAATACATTCAATATTTAGGGAGGGTATTTTTTATATGAGACCTTAATCCCGCCACTGTTACTCCAGTGCACCAGAATCAAAAGCGACGCTGCGAAGAGAGGGTGATCTGAACACGGACAAGTCCCCGGACACCTAAACCCTCTTAGATTTCGAACGAATTTAATCAGAGAGATAATAGAAGTTGGTAAGTTAGATTGTTCACTACCCTCCAGGCAAAGCAGGAGACATAAAGAAAAAGGAGAGGGTTAAATTACCTCATCAAAAGGAGGGTATGTAGAGATTCAAGATTTATGGTACCTATAACGCAAGTGGAATGATCCCGGAACAAGAATCAGGAACTGGGACGATTCCCAATCAAATCACATCCTAACTACATCATATAAGAAATTTAAGTGTCTGTAATTTCTAACGGGTCTAATTACGATTAGGTATTATATCATGGTATTGGGTTTAGTTAAAAACTGAATCAAAAAGCTACAATATTTTCCAAGTATTGTGTTATTTACAATGAGAGAGAAACAGCAAAGATATCACTCAAGATAAGCAAGAATTAGCCATATACATATTTAAACATTTTGTAGAAATAATAATGTTTTACTTACTCGACTCAATCCAGCTATATCAGGCTGTGTGGTGTCCCCTGATGGTTGAGCTGCCTTGAACTTCGACGGTATTTCTTCTTGTTTGAATCCTATAAAAAGGAAGTTTAGTATGTTGACGCCAGATTTCCGCAGCATCGACCTTAGCCCGTTGTATTAAGGTTCTATATTAATTAGACATGTATCGAGCCATACACTCCACCAATCACAACACTCCACATACATTCTACACCAGCGCCTGTATCGGCCACCCCCACCAGTAACACTACACACCTATACGACCACTATTCCTATTTAATTCAAGTATTATTCCAAAAAAGTCAAGTATTTTCTTGTGTTCATTATAAACAAGTATCTTGAAACTGTTTCACAGTCTCCAAATTGCTTGCTTTACTGTGTCTACATTCTCCGGAGGAAATCTATCAGGCAAGAGTAGTCCAGATTAAAGTGATTTTCAAGATTTTGGGATATAAGTACAAAAGCAAATTGACCAAAGTCCAAGAACATACCCTTATAATAATGGTCTTGGACCTTTGTCCATTTCGCGACACCCATTAGTCTTATTTAAGAAAATGGAAAGTTGCGTTGCGTACTTTTGTGATATAAAAATAAATGAAAAAATTCCATCCTCACCCAAAAGATTAAGCACCTCAGTCCGGAAGGTAGGCAGGAAGTTAGCGCGGAGGAAGAACCAGAGGAAACGCTCGTTCTGTTCTGTACAAGCATCGCCTTTCTGACGACAGTACCTTGAAACGCGACACAATTCTCTAAGTCACGTGCTAAGATCGCTCAAAGGGCTTCGTCCATTCTTTATGCTAGTGTTATACAATGTTACTTGTAGTTGACGCAATTCACACAAATGGAATTTCAATATAATACCTATATGAATGAAAAATCACTTACTCAGCTAGAAGTTCTGTAGCACCAGGTTCCTGACTAAGACTAGTACCAAGCACTGCGTCTAGCTCTGTCGCACGCTCCACTATCTCGGGCTCGCTAATCACCTGAAAAAATTCAATAAATTATTTGCATTAGCTTAGATATTGTAGTTACTGAATTCTGCTCTGTAATATCGCACTTTACACTTACACTTTACACTAAAGTCATTCATTGTAATTGAGTGACAAATGTTTTTACGCCAGAAATCGTATACATAATGTGATGTTATTAATTTTAAAAACTTGATGTACCATATACGGAGAAATAAATGATTTGATTGATTGATTGATTACATCCTCTAAAAAAAAGAGTGCAGCGAAAAGATTCAGAGTTGTCAAAGGTACATTTTCGTTTAGGAGGATTATACATTCAATATTGTTACTTAGACAAATACTGATGTTTGGAGAGAGACCCGTCGATTAGAATAAGAAGATTTTAAGGTCGGCTTGATCTAAGTGGCTCCTTTAAATCAAGCACTGAAAAAGTGTAATCAAGATGAACAGGATAATAATTGCTTACCTGACTAACGTAGACGAGTTTTTGAGATCCTGCTTCTTGAGGGCATTTTTCAAATGTCACCAGCTTGCCACCAAACTACAAAAAAAAGTTCTCATTAATTTTCGAACAAATTTGAAACGAATATGAAATAATTAATTATGTTTTCTACTGAATGTTAGTTCCACTCGCATTTTTCTGGATTGTTAATACACACATACCGCAAACTTAGCGGCAGCAGGTCTCTTCAACCACGCCGGCGCTTTGGGCAGCATTTGTACAGGCGCGGGCGCAGCAGCCGTGCGGGCCACCGCTGGCAGAGCACTGAAGCTGTCCGCACCGCCGAATGATTCCATTATGTTGCTCTGGTTCGCTGTGTTCTGTATACCGTAGGTTATTATACGTTAAAACATTAGAATCTAAAGTATTCTGAAAGAAAGAATCGCTATAAATTAAACAATCTTGGGGGGCGAAAGTAATCACAGTATTTGGTCCTCGATCTGCATAATTGTGACAAAAAAACGATCTGGAAACTACCAGCTATGGCAAATTTAATCAGTATCAGACCATGCACACTATTCTGTTTCTATTAAACCAGCCAACATAAGATTAAATAGATAAATAGATAATAATTATAATTTTAATAGTTTTAAGACTAAATAGAGGAAACAAGTGAATCAAAAGAGCTACTAAATTAGACAGGGCTAAATTGATCAAACTAAGGTATATTAAAAATGACCCTGTACCAGGAGATTTACATTCTTCTAGTATGACCTACGATCTATTATCTACATTTAGAAACGTTTTAGATATAGTGAAATATGGAGCATTCTTCGTTGAACCTATCCAAATGTAACAAATTGATACAATGTATTTTGTAATGTGTGGAGTTTGTATGAAAGTGTATTTACAAAATTAAAGTAACACCATTAAAAATCATCTGTGATTCCCAGAAGACAAACAGTTTAATAAGCAGATAACTTTTGTTTAAGGAATATTTTTAACGTTTTGACACATATTCTAAAAGTAGCAGCGCGTAACCTATAAACGTAGAAAGCTGTTGCCTAAAAAAAATTGTTAGATGTAACTTTATTCACTTGTGATTGCATTCAACCTGTCAAGTTGCTTATCTGTGGGTTGAATTGTCGTCAGGTGACAGTGTCGATGAGGTCGGCTTGACAAACACGCGGTGTGTGCATACGAAATTTGATCTCACATTAAACCATCCGTTTCCATCCAAACCTTTTTTTTTTCATGCTATAATCATTAACAAAGATATTGATTGTGTATGTGATGATCGCAACTCTATGTGTTGGTCGACATACACATTTACTGTCAAAAAGTAAAAAATATTCAGATAAAAGTTATCTGACTACAATCTGACAATCTGTCCTAAAACAATTTCTATTTTACAACGACCATTCAAATCCTGAATTTCGAATGGAGTCACTTCGGAATAAATACAAATAGGTAGCAATGTAAAATTTGTAGGCAAGTGTGATGTGTGCGATTCGGTGCTACCGAAGCAACCAAGACGTGGCTTCAAACCATCGAATATTCATCGACGGTTTCTTAAAGAATCCCTTGCAACAAAACAGCCCCGCAGCGCTGTGATCAGCAAGCTTGGCTCAAGGTAATGCCACTTGTCAAAGATCATTAATAAACGAAAAAATGTTTATGATTGTTTTACCTTGCAATGTAACTATAAAAACTGATTTCTACAAAATCAATCTGTTAAAATCTTTAGAAAAATATTATTCATCGTCCCCTAATCAGAGTATTGAAGAAAGACAGTGGTAGGTGACTATAACCACTTCTCATGTTTCAAACCTTTTGTACCCAATTTACGCCCGCTAACATAAAAAAAATCCTAGTTAAAGATTTGAATACTATGGTAATCTTTTTATAGAGAATAGACATGGAGTTTGATAAAGGCGTTTCAAAATTTATAACTTGCAATACTATTGACTAACTCACATAAACATGAGAAAAATATATTAATCTTTGACTAGCAGCGTACCCTTAGCGCGGAAGCTATCTGTAGGTTCAAGACACACCATACACGTTTGGAAAAGTCCGTATAAGACTAGAAATAATTCAGGCAATGGACTGAGACAGTCGCCGCCACTGAACAAGTCCTGCGTCTTGCTCTCGTTTGCCGCGCTCTGGTGACAAACGAAAGAGAACGCGGTGCGTCAACTGGCACTTCTGCACTCTACTTACATAATGGGTGCCCCGAAAACCAAAATCTAGGTTATAATTTTGACAGAAGTAGGTATATTTGTAGGATTAATAAACAATAATAAACTGAAAAGTAGTACTAACATATTTTACAAATTATTTTAACGATATTATACTAGGTAGAAGTATACCTAAGTAATATTTTAGGTTAGGTTAAGGCAATACTACACGATTCCGCAATACACGCATTCGGGACACCCATCATAGACAACGGTAAGTATACAAACTAAGGTGAAACTACAAGGGCAGCAACATTGGCACAAGTTAAGCAAGTCTAGCTTCCTCAGCTTTTACAGAACTTTATTATGCTAGCTAATACAACGTCAAGTCGCAGAATTTAGTGTTTCACTGACTTCTATACATAGAATTACGTTGGATTGATATTAAGAAAAAAAATAATATGTATATTAACAGTAGATTTCATGCTTAAAACGCTTCTAGGGATTAAATAACACACTTTACTTTTACTTTTTAGCATTGTTATAAGCCTATTTAGTTACTTTTCATAATTTTGCTCTAGAATTTACAACTTCGAGAGACAGGAGGGTATGGAAGAGATAGGGGGAGAGGTGGGGATATTGAGGGAGAGGGGGAAAGGGATACAGAAGAGACGGAGAGAGGGAATCAGAGATACAGTCTTAAAATCGCCGATCACTGTAAAATAGGTATGTCGTTCTTTAATGGTCTGGACGAAGCAGGGCCTTCTACCGCAAAATAGGTAAAATGCATGGTAACAGACATTCTATAACCAGTCCAGCGTGATTCTGCGTATGTAAAAGTCGGTGGTGTATGCATAAAGAGTTTTTGGAAAAGCAGTGCCTCTGTTTGTGTTTATTTGTCATCAATATTCATCTAGCTGTTTCTGCGACTATAATACGAATATTATGAATTTTACTAATATTTATATTCAAGGAAAAAATAGTTAACCCTCTTAGACATTAACAGTAAGTCAAAAAGTCGTCAAACTATACCCTCTGCCCTACTAAGACTCGACGATACTCAGGTACTATGCCCAAACAATCTATTCGGCTACATCAAAAATGTTTACTAATCAAGTGCAGTTTAGTGAATTGCTACATTTTAAAGAAAAAAATATTTTCATAAAACAAGGAACAATCCGCTAGGAACATTTTGATGAAAGTATATGGCAGCCAACTCACCTTGTTATTTAGTTACCGCCAAAATTCAACACAAATTTCAGGTGGTTCGCCATTTGGATGAAATTTTGCACACAATAATATTTAGCTTCTCCCATGGATTAATTTATACTTTAGTTTCGGTATGTTATAGTAGCGAGCGGAAGCTAGTAGGTATACAAAATATATTTCTCACGATTTCAGGCCTCGACCCTCCGAGTAGTGAGTGTACAGTGAGCGAAGTGTCGAAGCTAGCGGCGGCTAGCAGCCCGGGGTCACGGGGACACCACGACACGTCGAACACCCACTGCTGCTGGTGACTTATCTCTGATAGCATACACCCACCCTATGATATAACATAACACAATTTGTTAGGTAGGTAGACTTAACTCGTCGCGTCGTTTCGGTAGATTTTCCATCCATCATGTCGGATAGTCCCTCCCACTGGACTACAGCAAAGCAATAATATTCATAAAACGAAACGATGCTTCGTGTCGTGTAGATGATCGTATAGATATATGCGATGCCAGCATATCGTCACTCGACTTGTGAATTGTACTATCCAAAGGATATCACCCACATTTCATTTTTATGTCTCATACGTAATAGAGGGCAATCTATCGTAATATAGCGACCCGATCAGTCGTGACGTGAGGTGTATACTCACAGGTCGTGTATCAGTAGGATCCCAACACAACACCCGTCCATCCTTCCCCCCCGACAGTAACAGTGCCGGGTCGTGTGCACTCCACGACAGAGAGAGGGCGCCACGCTCGTGCCCCGACAGAGTCACTAGTGGGGATGCTGCTAGTCTGGGAACAGATCACATCACTATTAACTACCAGCCTTTCACTACTGGCTTCGACCGACACTTATTTTGATAAAAAAAGAAAAAAAATCCTAAATCTTTATAGGTTTAGGGTTAGGCGTTTTTCCCTACTAAATTTCATTCAGATCTGACTTCAAAAAGAAGGAATTTATCAATTTAGAGGCATATTCTTGATCTTGTTATTTATGGTAGGATTTGATTAGTTTTTGTTTGAAAGAATTTTATATCAAAATTGAAATTAGAAGTTTTCTTGTCAATTATATAACAATTTATAATGTTACCTGAGATCCCACAACTGTATAACAGGCACTTGATCATCCTCTGATGCGATACACAGCTGTGTCGCGACTGTCGGGTGCCATGCGAGTGACCGCCATCTCGTGCGAGACTGAGAGTCACTGGAAAACACACAATGTTACACATACACATATTTTACAAATTTAAGCTATAGAAAAAATAATGGATATCACCTTGATAAATTAAACGGAGCTGTGGGAATAATTCATAAAAATTTAATCCTTTAACTTCTGCACCAACAGGTGTCGTTAGTACAGACATTTAAATTCAAAAGTAAATACATGAAAATAAAATCAAAAATTTCAGGAAATTACCTTAACTTCATAATAGGCTCATTCTTTCTCAAATCCCAAACGACGCATCTCGTTGCAAATGTGGATCCGAGGATGTGTTGTACCTTGAAATAAAATAAAACTATTTTATAACTGATTTCATCGCGGTACATTTTAGATTTTATATTCCGACGTTTCAGTCTTCAGATTTCATGATCACGTGGGTCTATGAAGTCAGAAAAGATTGAAACGTTAGGATACAAAATTGTAAAATATACCACGATAAAACTTGTTATAAAGTAATTTATTTCAATGTGTGATATTCGCTTAAATTCAAGAAAATATTGTTGTACCTGTCAAATAAGATTATTAGGTAGTACCGTCACTATACAACAGATGGCGCTTTAACATCTTAAATCGCGATAGCAAGCTAACGCAATATGTTTACACAATTTTATGAGACTTCATCAACAAATTAATTAACTGATTGAAATATTTTTGACAAAATATGTTTCAAACGCACCTGTTGATTCCAAGCCACGGCCTGTACATGGTCATAGGGTTGGTTTTTGGTACCGGGTGCCATTGGCTGACTAGTATTATTCAGGTCCCATATAAAAATCTCGCTCTCTGACGCTCCTGATGCAAGTAAGTTCTTCTGGTATGGGTTTATATCAAGAGCTGATATGTGACCTGTGGAGTAATAGATATACACATATTATATGTGTAGGATAAAGTAATACTGTAGGTTACATAATGTAACAACCCTTTGGTGACCTGCTGCTGGATGGAGATGTTCTCTCAAGTATCTTAAGAGTGAAGAGAGCTTATGTCTCGATCCATAGATACTGGCCAAACGTGAGTTGGAAGATGTCACATATTCTGGAATATTTGGTTCCATGACTAAGAAACGCTGGTTTTTTCAGTCATTTCTTTACTTAAATTGGTAGGAAAATATTCTATAAATTAATCATCTTCATCACTTTAGAACATTTTTGTAGTCATCAAATAAAACACATAACTGAGTATGGTTGCTACACACAATTCTTGCCAGTTACCTTGCAAAGGTGATGACAAGGAAATCTAAAAATTGGTAACATATTTTTTCCAAGCAGTTTGTTAGTGGAGGGAGAGGAGACGGAGGCATTAAGTACCCATTGTTATTAACATTGAGAAATAGAATAAAAATTATTAATATACCATATAGTTAAGATAAGAATGGGCATTTATG
The DNA here is from genome assembly GCA_936450015.1 of Meganola albula. Lineage (NCBI taxonomy): Eukaryota > Metazoa > Arthropoda > Insecta > Lepidoptera > Nolidae > Meganola > Meganola albula. Next base: position 897,356 of record OW388159.1, read on the forward strand.
TTCATGCTATCAATATTTATGTGTAAATTAGCTCCCTGTACAGATAACAATAACAATATGGATATTAAGATACATTTATCTATGAAATGTGTCTATCTCAATGAAGCAAATGAAACACATAACTCATATCCAAAGGTGTAGGCAGAGGTTAATTTCACCCATATGGCAAAACTAGTTATGATCAGATCCCATAATATGTAATAGGGGAGCGTCTTGTCATTAATCAATTGTAACTCACTCGACACAATTCACACTTACTCAGTGACCCTTTTTATTTTGCTCGGGATTTAAACACACACGGTCATCTGATCCCAAACTAAGAAGAGCTTGTACTATGGAAAACAGATAACTGGTAATATAATACATATAAAACTTTTCTTTTGTAAATACATACTTAAGTATAGATACATACACCCAGACTCAAGACAACAGATGTGTTCATTACACTAATGTCTGACTTGTGTGGGAATCAAACCCACAACCCGTAGTGTGAAAAGCAAGTATTTTAGCAACCACGCCACTAGCCCGTCACCATCATTTCTCAAATGACAGTGACTAGACAGTAGTAACTTTCTTACATAATCTAAAACAAAGTGGCTTTCCACTTCTTGTCAGTCTATATATCCATTAACTCCAGTTAAGCCATGCAATTAATTGTAATACAGTTTTAACCATTACATAATTTTTAACCAAGGTTCATTATGTATAAATACATCTCAGCGTAATCTTTATTTACAACTCAGTGTACCAACTTATGGCAGGTTGTATGTGTTAATGTTAACAAATATCATAATTAAATCTTAGTTCATTTGAAGCGGACAAATTTTTCTACAACGTCTCGTAAATGTGCCTATTATGCGTTAAATGTAATTAAATCTTACCGCTATGTTTAATGCTGCTACCGAGGAGTGCATCTGCAGCATTATTGAGCACTTTGTCAGCACTATAGAACTGCAAAAGACCTCCATCACAACCTCCAACTATCACACCAGCACCAGACCACACTATTTTCTGAAACCTGAAAGATAATAAGCTCCATAGTCTCACTCTAGTTTGTCTCCACATATAAGAGGGCCTCCATTGATTATGTGAGGTGTTTAGGGGGGACAAATCTCAGTCTCACGTAGGGGAGGGGGTGGGTCTTAGTAAATGTCACATAATTTTTGTTACCTATAAAAACACATGCGTAAACATGCGAGAAATTTCGGTTATAGCCATTCTTATTCATATTTATTTTAAAATAAAATGGAAGCGAATTGATTTTTAGCAAAAATAAAAATTTCAAGGGGAAAAATTAGGGCATCCCCTAATTTTAGCAAAAATTAGGGGATGCCCTCTTAGAGTTCACTTTTACTTTTATGGAATAAACTACAGAGGACTCTGAATTCAAGGATGAGCAAGAATGGTGCAATGGTCTCAGCTTTAATATATTCATCAATTCTGAGCTGTATCGTGAATTTGTGTAGTGTCACAACAGCAACTAATAATGTATGTAGAGAAACAGCTGTTTAAATATTTTAGTTAGGATATTATTATTTGTATAATTGTTAATATTAAATGGATTATTAATGGAATAATAAATGCACAACACAGCTAAATGGGGACTTATTTTCATTGTATCTAATGACTCAAGAGACTTGTGGCTTTAAATACAAGCTTGCTTAATAGAATTTTTGGTAATTATTTGTTTGCAAAAATTTGCCCGCTATGCATAAAATATTGTACAGTAACACTATGATATGTTTCATTCTTCCTATTTACAAAATAAACAAAGTTTGTACACCCAAAAGGAGGGGAGAATAATTACGCAAGAAAATAGCATCTTATAGGAATGTAAATGTGACATTACTTACTTGTGTTGAGTCTGCAAGCTTGATTTGAGCTCTAAATCAAGTCCAGGGTCGTCCAAATTCAAGGAATACAGCTCTAAGTACGAAGTGGAGCTGAATGAAGCGTCAACCTGCTGCGCCGCAGAGCCGGCGGCGATTGTCACCGGGTAGTGCTCCGCCGGCGACCAGCACACGTTCACCGTCCTCTTTAACTCCTTCACTTTCATCTTAATAGCACTGCCTCACTATAATTACCACAAACTTACAAAAATCTCACAAGAAATGCGCTTTATTTACCAAATTATGTCACCGATTTGGAACTCTTCCCATTGAACTGTAGGGAATAATACTGTTGAATTTGTTATACAGTAAGGTTTATTGAGTTTTAATTTACCTTTTCCTATCGAATTTAGTAACGTTTCGATAATAAAATACGATATTTACCATAAAAACACCAACAAGGCACTTCCAACGTGGCTGACGTAAATATTCCTTTAGAACTGTCAGTTTGACAACGTCTCATCAACTGACAGTTTGTTGAAAAACATGTCAAATTCCGACACGAATTTCAATCAATACGTCACAGATTAAATATATTACAAATTATTTATTTATTATTCCGGCATCAAAGCGGAGGAGTTTTTTGACGCCCAGTTTTTATGTTTATTTTATGTTTACTTTTTAATTTAGGCTTATTTAGCACGTAGGTTTTTTTATGGTAGTATCGTTTAAATCACTAAAATAAGCAATTGAATTGTTTCATGTTTAGATTATAATATAGGGTCTTGTGTACCCAAAGCAAAGCAGGAGAACCAAATCTAATTGCATGTTTCTATGACAACTAGCGTTACCATTGGTCATGTTTATTTAATCAATTTGTACAGTGGTACTAGATAAGACCTCAGACAAAACATGAAAATACAGTGACCTCTTTGCATTAACTTGGCCACTTGGGTAAATAATTGTCAAAGGTGAATTAAAAAGTTTATTTTTCATTTAATTTATTTTCATCATAGCTTTCTACGCTAGTAAAAATTATCTATTTAGTGGCATGATGAAATGGGCAACTAGCACGATCGGCGATTTAAAAATTGCACAGTAAGTAACCATTTTTGGTCAATTAATTTACCAACATATACACGTAGGTATAGGCATATACTTAGGTACCTAATAATTATGTTAATAATTACTTGCAAGTCATTACCTTTTATTGCCAGGTACACACGGCTACACATCAAGCTATCCATTTTCAGCTGATCTCGCATATTAAATGATTTCTGTATGTATGTATATCAAGAGGTCAGCTTAAATTTAAATGTACTGGAAATGAAGCTTGAAGTTTAACCGTATTCTGACATTTCTACCGCGCAATTTCTAAACGCAATGAATACCACATAGGTATAGCATAATAATAATTGCACGGCAGTAGGTATTACACGGGCATTTCTTTTCCATCCCCTCTTTTTTGTTTGAATAGCATTTTCAATTTATAAGTAAAACCGATTTACAGTAGGTACCTATAGGTGCTAAGATGCCGATAGCGATTAGCAAAGATGAATGGGCGCGGATCCTCAAATGGACGCACTTGGACAGCGAGGACCCTGAGGTGGTTCGCAAGCGGGAGTACGTCAAGTTCCTGGACGAGGCCAGCAGGCAGATGACAAAATCTTGGCCTAATTCTGTCGAGGTAGGTAATAAGTAGGTAAGCAAAAAAGAGGTACATAATATCAATGTTCGCATAATGTAATTGGGAATAAAGGGGATAAGTTCACTCGCCTCTATTTTTTGTGGGTACTAGGTCTTTGGTGCCATTGGTGCCCTTGAACTTGATAAACTTGATACAGGGTAGACATAATGATTTGTTAATTTAGGTACATATAGGGATTGGATTTCCGCAACAACTTCACATTTTTAGTACAGTGGGCAAAAAACGTTTGTTCGAAATAATAATCACGTCTAGACGAAATAAAATTAAACATGCGTATATCGTATTGCCCTTCCAATAAGATTGGACATTTGGAGTCAAATGTTTGGGTACTATACGCCGACCGTTTAACTCGCGTATCGCCATCTGAGGTACAAAGTAATAAAACATTAATTAAATCTCATTAAGAACTATTTAACCACGGATAAAACTAATGTAAGACTATTCGTCACTAATATCTATATCGCTTGAATCATCATCACTGTCTGTGCAGCTTCAGGAGTCAAAATCTTGGCGATAGGCGATACGCGAGTTAAACGGTCGGCGTATAACATATTTTATTTTATTCCGACGAAAAAAAGCGGTGTTATAACTAAAACGTGTTTTTATGTACAAATTTGTGGCATCCTAGCTCGTAAATTTAGGTAGCTGTATTGTAAAGTCTACTTAGGTCACTTTTCTATACATTTTAAAATAAAATTAGTATCGGTGTGTTGATATATTGTGCTGACGCTACTTTTGCTTGGTTTTTGGTATAAATTTAGCCGTGAGTCCAGACCTATTCTTATTTGCAACGCATTGGTAAGCCATTGGCACTTACAAATAGTGAATACTAATTTCTTAAACGTAGCCACTATATGGGGCAGGGCCAGATTTAGGGGAGGGCAACCGGGGCTACAGCCTCGAGGCCTCCGCAAAAGAAGGGTCTTTACAATAGAGACTTAGAAAAATAAATTTTGAAAAACTCGTCTGAAAAATTGACCATTTTATTTTGAAAATAATTTAGGGTCAGGGCGCCTCTCATCCTTGATTGACCCGGGGCCTCTAGACCTCTAAATCTGGCATTGATTAAAAGTAGTTGCAGGATCGCAAAGGGCTTGTGACCATAGTTTATGGTGGTAGGTACTATCTAACTTTATATCCAAACCAGACAATATACCTACTTACCTATAAGCATCCGTAGTTCACTAAGCGTAAATTGGCTCACCAAAAGTCTTAAGTACCACATAATTTCTAGTCAAAACTGAGTGATTCCACAAAAAAATCTATCAAAACTCCTTAGAATGTGAACAAACGTAATGAAGAACTTCGACAAGCCCGCATCGATGCAGCAGAACAAGCTAACACTAAGTTCTACAAGCGCTATCTGAAGAGGAAGAAGGAGGAACAGGAGCGGCTCATGTACTCTGCGAGAGACGCTGTCTTCAAGAATAGGGATGCGCCCAAATTAATGCTCAGGTACTTGATAACTTCTGTTTTTAGTGCGACATACATACAGAGGGTTTCAATTAAATAGTGGGCAACCTTAACCTCAATTTCTCTCAGTACCTACAACTACGCTTCGATTTTGAATGATAAAATATATAAAAAAAATATTATGCCTTTAATGGCACTTAAACTGACTTCCACCTGTGACATCGTCTGTAGTAAGTAATATACGGAAAACATCCGGAGCTAACATAATATTGCCTGAATAAAAGTACATACATAGGTATTTTAATCCAAGTACATAACCCAAATCCCTTCTGTTACAAATCCAACCGGATACATCACTTGCAAACTTTCAGATTCAAGTAGCAAACTAGTAGATAAATTTTGGTTCAACCGCTTTTGGTTAAGCGTCCGTTTTAACCCCTATTCTGACGTTTTTGTGTGACAGACGTAGCTTAGCTGATCTTCTTATTGAAGACCCGTCCGGATGAGGGATACGTGAGCACACAGCGAATAAATGACTTACGAAAACTAACGAACTTATAGCCGCTGGTGGTCGGACTTTCAGCTCATCTCTTTTTGGTATCCAGGTCGATAAGCCAATCCTTCATAAATTGCTGAACTTTAGTCTTAAATTCTAAAACGGTAGAATGTCTGGAAATGTTAATTTTAATTACAGCGCAGTTATAGAGACTGCAGTCCAAAAAGAACGCATAGAACAGCTGAAATTCCTTAACGAACGACGCAAGGAAGCAGCAGATCAGAAGAGGAAGGACGATGACGATATTATCAGGAAGGCGAAAGAGTGGAATGATCTTCTGGCACTCAAGAAGAAGAGGAGATTTGACGCGAATAAACAACATCAGATCGAAATACTTGAACAGTGAGTGGTACCATTACGTCCTAGTCCAAGATGATGACAATTTCACAAGTCCAACTTAATATTCAAAATGCACTAGTTACTATAGTGGTATCATTCTTAGTAAACTGCTTCGTAACTTCATTAGAGGTACCCAAAAGTCCCAACAGTCGCACTTTGAAGGCGATTTCGAGGCAGTTTTAGCAATAGTCGCAGAGACTCAGACTGATAATAACCTGGTGGTAGGCTTCAGCCGCTTCAACCACCCACTAGACAAAACCGCACTGTCAAGCGGCCGCGATGTGTTCCTGGTGGTACTATTTCAGAGGGTGGGTCAGAATTGTTGCTCCTTTAAGGATTCTAATTGCATTCCATTGCAGCGTATGAATCGGTGTATAAGGCTGACGCTTTCTATCATAGAGCACATCATGCTTAGCATTAGGCAAGTCGTAGTCAAGAGCAAGCCAGTTTTAGAATAAAAGAAAATATGGTAAGTTTAAAAATATAGTTCGGTTGGTTCACAGGGCTCACGAAGTAGCTGAACGGAACCGCATTGAGCACGAAACTGAACTTAATAGACAGAAGGTAGATAACATCAAGGCAAAGGAAGAGATGGATGCCATCAAACAGTTTGAAGAAGAATTCGTAAGTATTTAGTTTAAATACGAATCTCCTGTAAGTCATAACAAGCATTATATAAATGTGTTCATGTGTCTTCTAGTAATTGGTAAACATACACAAAAAAGATTTCGAATAATTGAGATTCGGTGGTTAGGCAACCACCGAATCTCAATTATTCGAAATCTTCAGAATTCTTCAATTATTCGAAGAGGTCACGGGTTCGATTCCCGGGACAAGCAAAAACACTTTTCTAATATACTTAGAGAATCATAGTTGCAGCTTAGTTTAAAATTGTGCCCGATGAACGGTAATAGGCTCTTCCCCTATAACGTATGTTACGTGGGTGATCTTCACCTTTGCCTACACCTTCAGGTAATACAGGCATGATGATAATCTTTGCTATGAGATTTTTCTTTATAATTAAATAGTAAATACTTTCATTTGAAGAATGCAGAAGAGAAGGCCCGTATACTCCGCGCCATGCAGAGAGCTCGTGATGATCTGACTAAAGCAAAGAAAGAGCGAGCTGCTCGAGACCAGATGGATGATAGACTTATTGATGTACTGCTAAAGACACGATGTAGGATCGAGAAGAGAAGGAAACAGACTGAACAGGATGTAAGTCTGATTTGTTGTAATTTTAAAAGAGGTAGAAGGTAGAACTTCGAAAAGAAAAATTGCGTACTGATTTTTTTGGCAGTGTTTCTCAGTAGTTGCCAGTCATTCACTGCACGGTAAGAAAAGAAGTTGGTCAGAAAAAATAATCCTGGTGAATCCAAAATGAGTGTGACCTTCACAACTAGAGCATCGGTGGTGAGGGATATCAGCCTCGCTGTTGAAATATAAGGTCGTGGGATCAACTCCCGGTCAACATCTTTGTCGCGTCGCCACTGCTCCATATTAGTAAAGGAAAACATTGCGAGGAAACCATGTCTAACACCTAATCATTCGAGTATATGTGACATCCACCAACCCTCATTTGGCCAGCGTTTGTGGATTAAGGCTTGTGGATTAACTCTCTCAACTCGTATACTTGAGACCACTTCCCAGCAGTGGACACTTAAAAGCTGGGTTGGAGATCAGCACTGCACTGATATTGGATTTAGCTTCGACTTTGTAGGCAGATATTCTATTCTATTTGAGCAGCGGTGGCGCACGGGTCGGGCCTCGCCTTAGAAAAATAAGGTCGTGGGTTCGAATCCTGGTCGCGCCCACACGTCTTTGTGTGAATTGTTTCATCTCCGTTGCTCAAATCGGTGAAGGAAAATATCGTGAGGAAACCGGCATGTCTAAGAACTTTTCGAGGACATGTGACATCCACCATCTTTCGAGTTGATAGAGGTTATATTGAACACCGGGTTTTTGTGTAGGCCGGGCCGGTTGTAGACCCTGCGGGGTCTCGCTCTCCCAAATTCCCAAAGAACTGAAGTCCCCACATCCCTCTCGCCCTGTGCCTATCTGGGGCGACGAGATACATAAAGCCCCCCCACTCGTCAAGAAAGGCTTTAATTACACGCTGGCCAAATGCGTGTAGATATTACCAGTGCTAATTTTTTTTCGATTTCTTGTTCTTTCATTCCTACATTTAGCTGAAGGCAGAAAAGCTAAAGATTTTGGAGAAAATAAGCCAGAAGCTAGAATCTGGTGATGCTGTGCGTGATGCTAAGGAACAAGCTATTCTGGACAAGGCAGTCAGGGAGAAGGATAAAGCGTAAGTATTATACTTGACTAGGTACTAGTTTTCAGCAATTCAATCATCAATCAATTGGCATGATTCATCGCCGCTGCTCAATATCGGTGAAGGAAAACATAGTGAGGCAGCCGGCATGTCTAAGAACTAAACATCCCTAAACTCTCTCAACTCTAAGATAGTTAAGAGAAGAGCTGTGCCCAGCCGTGGAACACTTAAAAGGGTTGAACTGTGGCATGATTCCAGGGTACTAAAATCAAAATTTTATTCAGTCTCTAAAATACTTAAATTAATCGGATTAAATTGAACTTAGAGCATTTAAACAAAAGGTGTTTATACGCAATTTCTTGTACAGTACACATGTAAATGTTGAATCGTCTTTAAAAATGCACACGTTAAAAGCTACACACTAACAAAAAACATGTACAGTTTATGCATACAAACTGTTCATGTATCTCGACAGAGGGGAACGAACGGAATACTAGTAGTTCCGTGTTAAATTTTCTAAGAACTGATGATGGATTGAAGAGGGTTATGACTTACATATACAGGAGTCATGCATGGCTTATATTTAGGTTTAGTCATAGATAAATAAGTAACAATTCTTCTATGGTTTAGTTGATGCACAGGAGGATGGTAGATTTCCAAAATGAAGTAAAAATAAAAATGGTAGTGATGAGTAAAGGGTTACTGGTAGATATCTGAAGTGGTCAATGGAGTTTGTTGATATTCAGCGAGGAGGAGATGCGAGAAGCCCGTCGTCAGAAGGAAGAACGGTTCCGGCGAGAGAAGCAAGAGAGTCGCGAACAGTTCCTTAGAGACGAGAACCAGAGACTGCACGAACTGCACACCATGAGGCAGTGGGAGATGATGAACAGGTCACAAACACCTTATTATATTATTCACCTAATTTGTTCTTAGTTATCGTTGGAATGGCTGAGAAAAGCCGCGGATCGTGCTCAGTGGCGCACTTTAGGAGAGGCCTATGTCCAGCAGTGGACTAGAATAGGCTGATGATGATGATGATGAGGATAATGACCGCAGCACGTTACCCTATCGCATGGCGTTATTTTATTCTATAATAGGCTTAAGCTTGACCACAACTTTTCTGTTGTTAAGCAATGATGCAGTCTACGGTGAGACGCGCTTACCCAGTAAATACCGATTTACTCGTAACTTGAAGACGGACAGATAATAGCTATCGGGAAACAGAGATGCCGGTAGCGTATTCCATAACTTGGCAGTTTGCACAATAAAAGTGAGAGTAAAGCGTTTTGTGCGTACCTGTGGAATTTCCACCTTATATCGTTCATATACACAGAACTCGTAAGGCTCTGCGTGTTCAGTACACCAACACATTCAGGGTCGTATTGGGGCTGCCGCGCTTTCGTATCAGGGACGTTCACTCAAGCAGGTATACCAGATTTTTAGGCAATATAAGATCCAGAATGGCTTTCCTGATGCGGAAAGTGCGTGAAAGCTCCAACAGCCTCGTCAGTACTGTGGCGAACAGGCTGGATAAACAAACAATGTATAAATGGACGTCGTTTCATAGACCATCCTTTATCTATATAAAATAATGAATGTTTTATTAAGGATCTATGGTCTGAAAAAAAAAATATTATTATTATCAAAGCTGTACTAGACGAAATTAGTTCACGTTGACGGGAAGCCTTTTTTTATAAAAGACTAGCTTCCGTCCGCAGTTTCGCGTGCGTAGTTCATATTTCAGCCCCTTAGGGGTGATTTAAAAAAAATATTTTGTTATTGCACCCCTAAACCTCATAAAAAACCTCAATATGATAAATTTGGACTGACATAATTGTCTTAGATTGACGCGAATATCACACATTGAAATAAAACTACATTTTAACGGATTTTATCGCGGTTTATTTTAGATTTTAGATCCCGACATTTCAAAGTCTGTTCAGACTTCATGTTCACGGGTGGAAGAAAAGAAAAGACTTTGAAACGTCGGGATCTAAAATCTAAAATAAACCGCGAAAAAATCCGTTACAATGTAGTTCTATTTCAAAATTGGACTTTTAAGACGCAGCGGTTCTGGGCTGCGTGGTGTCAGTCAATTTCATCATAAATGTTTCATATGATATTTTAGAAGATATTTCATGTGACAGCTTGTATGTGTAGGTTCAAGAACAATGAAGTGTATGAGGAGTTCAAAGACAACCTTCGCAAAGAGAAAGAACGAAAGATTAAAGAGTACCGTGAAGAGATACTACGACTCTGGGTAACATTTAGTTTCTACTAGCTGTAATACCCGGCTTCGCTCGGGAGTTGATATGAGGTTACGTGGTAGTTGAAATAAAAAAATAAACTATGACGTAAAAAGTAAAAAATATATATATATTGAAAACATATATATTTACATGTATTTACATTATCATGGATATATTTATTTACATGTATATTTAAACATATATATTTACATGTATTTACATTTTCTCATTATTTATACTACTTGTTTATAAACAACATTTTTCATTTTATTGTCCGGGGTATATATATATAAATTTTTCGAATTTCCTACTCTTGAGCAAGCTACATAAAGCTGACCGTGAGAGAAGCAGGATTCTTTGAGGTTGATGCCACAATATTTTAAAGTTTGCCCTTGCGCTTTGTTAATTGTAAAACTAAAGGCTAATTTAATTGGAAACTGCAATCTTTTAAATTGAAATGGCAATTCAGAAGAGATCAGTGGTATTCTAGGTATAAATACTGTGTGTCCTTTGTTCTTTCCAGAAATAAGTTCAGCTTCAATGATATTATTCGATAGCTGTTTTACGATCATCCTCGTTCCATTACATAGTTTTGGGGAGTTGAGATTTCTAAGTAGTATGATTGGAGATCCAATTTTCAGACGAAGGCAGTGTAATGGCATTCCTGGTACTTGTAAAGAGTTTAGAAATTCAGTAGGGAAGTTGACACTTTCTTCAATGGTTACCATCGTGTCGATCGATTTATATACTTTCTCTTCACCAGGTATTTTCTTTAGAATATTAAAATTGATATCGTCAACAATATTATTTTTAGTGGCCAAAATTGCTCTTTGAAATAACCACTCTACGTTGGTATAGTTCTGAATAATATTTGGATAAATTTTGTCGATTAGTTCGTTTTCAGTAGTGGCTATGTTACAGAAATCACTATTGAGTTCAATGAGACCGGTCGTTTGGTCAGTAGGATATGTACCTTCGCCTATTTGTAAAAGCATTTTAGCAAAATGTGCTGTTGTTTCATCTTTTGATAATTCAACCCTCATGTTTTTTGTTAATTGCAGTATTTGTACTTCTGGCCAGAGATGTGACTTTTTTAAGCATGCATTGATCTCGTCTGCTGGTGTTGACTTGGGAATAACTGGAAGTGTTTGTCGAAAATCTCCTGAGAGTATGAGTAGAGCTCCTCCCATTATTTCAGAGTTTTTTCGCAATTCTTGTAATGTTCTGTCCATGGCTTCTAGTGATTTTTTATGGGCCATGGTGCATTCATCCCAGCAGATAATTTTAGCTTGTTTTAGAAGTTGACCCCGTCCAGATGCTCCTGAGACTTTACATACCGGGAATTGTTGTTCGGCTATATTCAACGGTAGTTGTAAGGCAGAATGAGCAGTTCGTCCTCCTTCCATAAGTGTGGCTGCAATGCCGGATGATGCTAGTGCCAGTGCGATGTGTTTTTTAGCACGTATTTCCGCCAGTATTAGATTTATTAGAAACGTTTTACCGGTGCCTCCTGGTGCGTCCAAGTAAATAATTCCACCAGTGTTGTTATTTATTCGGTTCATTATAACGTTGTAAATTGTTTTTTGATTGTCATTGAGGAGTGGTTTATTGTGAGCAATGTATTCAAGTAGTTCATTGACGTTGTAGCTTTTTTCCTTTGTAATTTCGTAGTTTAGCATACTGAAAGCATTTCTTTGTGGTGCTGGCATTCCAAGTTCTACTAAGGTCCGGTTATTTATTGCTAAGCATTTATCTTCTAAGCGAATGAGTGTTTCATTGAAGATGTTGTCACTGAATTCTATAGTCAGTTCTGGATTAGCTTGTCGGATTTGGTACAATATATCATCACTCATACTCCTTTTGAAAGAGTCCCATAGCTGTTTTGGGTTTGATGGGTTACATGTTGTTAGAATTATGGCGAATAACTCTCGAATTTGTTCAGCTGAAGCTGTGAGTGTGGCTTCTTGTAGTGTTAATTCCCAGTGGTTATCGTTTTCCAATAATCCTAAGCGTTGACATGCTTCTCTGTACGTCTGGCATAGGTAGCCGTCAATAGTCCTGAGATCTGTGAAACTTGTTGGTCCTCGTATTTCGTGTAACAACATCCGGAGATAGAAACATTCGGCATTGTTTGGATGTACAGTGTATACTCGACCTATTGTGTTAGTTTTCATTATTTCTGGATGACCCTCTTCTGGCATTCCTTGTTTTCGTCGTTGAAAAATTTTTCTTGTTTTGTCCCACGTATAATAAATAGGGACGTCGACATACAGTAACGTCTTTGCGAATGGATCCGTTTGGCAAAGTTGGAAAAAAGCTGTTAATGTTGTGTTCTGAGGTGGTTCGCTTGCAATTTTTCTAGCCGAGTCTTTTGTGAAGTAAACTCTCTGTCCATTCTCCAAATGTACTGCTAGATGTTGCACAGCTGGTTCGCGTTCGTGTATGGGAAAACTAAAAATCCTCCACGCTGCTTCGTTACTGTTGATGTATCTTCCCATTTGGTACATGAGTATCTCATCATTTCTGTTATTTTGTTCGCTATTTTGGACTATTTGAAATACTGCCATATCACTACCTTTGTTTACGTACTTACATATATATTTAATAGATTTTACTGAATTGCAATATTCAACGTTTATGTGTGCTTGGAACATTTTAGAAAGTAGTGGGTTATATGGTACTACCCATTGATTATCTATTTCCAGTTCATCTCTGCCTTGTATTCGTATTTTTGCTGTGAAACCACCGTTTTTCGGTGATCGTCTTCTATATTTGGGATAGCCGTCATCTTCAGTTTTTGTATCGTCTACGTATGGTTTTGGATATTTTTTTGTACATTTTCCATCACGCATGCATGGCGCATTAAAGTTTAATGGTCCACATGGTCCGTGAATCATGTTTTTCACTACTATGCTGTATAGTTCCGGATCTTTTTGTGGATTGGGAAATTCAGCTTGGATGATTTTGTCGATATCCGTGAGATAAATTTTATCGTGTAGCCATATGAGATTGTGTGAGTGAGGTAATCCTCGTTTTTGCCACTCGATTGTATACATCCAGCATCTAACGGTTCCAAAGATGTGGTATTTTGTGATGACTTCAATAAATCTTATTTGTTTTTGTCGAAAAACTCGGGCTATTATGTCGTGTCGATCCATGGAGGTTTGTCCATATTTTAGTTGTTCTTTGATTTCTGGCCATGATGAGTTGCATGTAAATGTTATGAAGAGATCAGGTCGTCCATATTTTCTTACGTAGGTCATGGCATCTTGAGTATATTCGTGCATATGTCTTGGACTTCCTATGTATGATGAGGGTAAGATTACCATTGTTCCAATATCGTCAATATTGCCGTCATTTATGATCGCATCTCGAAGGTGGATGTATTCTTCTGTGCGTAGTTTCTTCTGATTCAGTCTTATGTAAAGCATCCGTTCTGCTTCTATTTTTGCGTACATATCTACCAGAAATTGTTGGAATAAACGGCGAGTGTTGAGAATGTGATTGTATATTTCATTGTCTCTGATCATTAAGCGGTAAGCATAGAACTCCTTGGAAGTGACTTTTTTGTTTGTTTCTATGCCTGTTTCAGGATGAATTTGTTTTATATTGAAATGATAACCGTCCTCTCCGTGCAGAAATATTAAAGGATATTGAAGAGAATCATATGAACGGTGTGTCTCTGCAATGCGTTGTAGTCCTTTTCTTCTTCGTTGTAAAATTATGTCACGGCTTGTATTTTCATTGTCCACAATTACGATGGCGACTTCATCTATCTGAGGTGCATTAAATCTACGTTCGTGTTCTCCACGTGGTCTTTTATCGGCTCGAATCACAATTTTATAGTCATCAGAAATCATGCGATCTAGTGTTGTTTTGAATATGTAAATCAGTTGATTGTATTTGTGTAAGATCCTCTGTACATCTTGGATTATTTCGCGTTTCAATCCATTAAAATGTGTACTTCGTTGATCAATTTCTTGTTCTTCATTTCCAATGAAATATACTTGCAGAAATTTATAGTCATCGTTAGGCATTGGTAGTAACGATCCTATTTTGTGATAAATTTGCCCTTGAATTGAAAATACATATTCAAATTCATCTCTATTAGTGTTAGTCGAAGTAACACCGAAAGAAGTCATTTGAAAGCAGGAGTTGTATGATCTTATATTTTGAAGAAAGTGTTTTGATTCTGGTGTTTCCCCGGTCATGTAATGTAGAAATTCCTGCGGAGGTGCTTCCAGTGGTGGTAATCGAATTTTTCCATTCATGCAACAGAGACCTGGTGTTTCTTTACTGAATTTTTTCGCGTGGCAAAATTGGCAAATGTTATTCATTTTTCCGATCACAACATATTTATGATTGTAATATTTCTTCGTCGATTCGTAGTGGAATGCTTCCTTTGTTAGATTATCTTTTAAAATTCTCGATTCTTCAATAGTTTTATTTTCGCTTCTTTCTTCGCTTTTTCCGCTTCTCAGGGTGCTCATTCTGGTTCGTTGATTTTGTAAACGTGCTTCGCGCTGTTCTTCCGTTTCATTTCTTCGATATTCTTTTTGTTTCCGCCGTTTCGCTGCAGAACTGGCAAGATCTCCACCTCTTTTACGTCTAGGCATTATATTCTGTAAAATATAAATTAAATGAACATTTTATAGACAAATATATTATTACGTAAACGTGGGGCACGTTGAGACAAAGAAAACAAAATTATTTAATCTTCAAGCGGTCGCGCGATATTTTGTTTACGGCCAAAGTATATCGATTCAACGCCGCGCGACTACTTGAAAGTTAAGGAAATTACAATTAAAAGAAAAGAAAAAAAAACCATTAGAATTAATTAAATACATTATTAAAAATACTCACATTTAATATTTCACAATAAAGGCTCACAGATAACTTTTTTTTTTCTTCACTTCAAGATCATGAATTAATTAAACACACTATTAAAAATACTCACACGTGATACTTCAAAATAAAGGCTCACACAGGTAACTTCTTTCTTTTTCGTTTCGAAGTGGCTTGTTCCGCTGTTCAAATCGAATTAATTCTGGCGGGCGACACCGGGCTCTTATATATTCAGAAAGCTAGGCTCTAGGGTATTCCAGAAAGTTGGCTTTATGGAGACTATACACATGAAGTGTATAGTTGGCTCTAAGATATTCGAGAAAGATGGCTCTAGGATATTCAAGAAAGTTTGGGAATATTTACTTTCTCACACCTTCTAGGTATAGAATGTTCTCGACGTTATCGTTCGCCGTAACAATAGGTTTTGCAGCTGTAGCATACGCAGTAAAGGCGCGAAATTTAAAAACTTAAATTTTAAAATGTTTTCAGAAGTAATTTGAATAACTAAAATGATATCGCTTTAACTCCAACATATAAGTTAGCTACTGCTGTATAAATACACAAAATTTAATAACTTTATTATGGTAACAAATGTAATTTAAGACTTTATTGAAATGAGAATTTTAAATTTCGCGCCCCAAATAATCGTTCTTTTAAGTCCATATTGTGTACAATGAATGAAGTTCAACTATTTGACAACAGATGGCGCGACTACACTTACTTTCCAAGTTGAAGGGTTGGAAAAGCCCTTATATCTTTAAAAACACACCCTTTAGGTTAAAACGGGAACTTTCTTGTTCGAGGGGGGATAAAGGGTTATGGTAACAAATGTAATTTAAGACTTTATTGAAATGAGAATTTTAAATTTCGCGCCCCAAATAATCGTTCTTTTAAGTCCATATTGTGTACAATGAATGAAGTTCAACTATTTGACAACAGATGGCGCGACTACACTTACTTTCCAAGTTGAAGGGTTGGAAAAGCCCTTATATCTTTAAAAACACACCCTTTAGGTTAAAACGGGAACTTTCTTGTTCGAGGGGGGATAAAGGGCTATCACACTATATAAGTCCCTTTATCGTGATGGGACTCCTTTTTAAGTTTTATCGGCACGCACATTTTATCAACTTAGTTTTATTATATATAATGATAATGATTTTCACCATCAGTAATTAAGATAGAAATAAAATTTACTTTACAACGCTGGGTTAGGTTATGTTATGATGGCCAATCTTTGCCGAGCGAGCGAAGTGAGCGTGCCGCGGCAGTGGATGCAGCAACACCAGAACCGAAACGGCCTATGTTCACTAGGCACTAGAAAATAGGATTCACTAAGACGAATAAGTTGATTGTTTTGCACAATAACCTACACCTCTAATCACCTACACTTATTACTTAAGTACTAATATTATTTTTTTTACCAATAATTCTCGGCAAGGATCCTTTAAGGACCCCATGGACATCTTAGTATTTTTTCCATAGAAACCCTATTAATTTTTCACCTCGTTTTTATTATTGTCATGGCATTATACATCTTGCCTTCAGTATATTATACATATCAGCGAACATTTGTTAATTGATTACGCTCGTCTACCAACGACGGAATCATACAAAATGCCTGCGACATATCAAACTTAACCCGTTCACAGAAGGAGCGCAACGACCGCGACGCTAACGAGTTAGCAGAACGTCGTCACTTCTACGGCACTCTCGCTGAACAGAAGCTGCGACACGATGACAATAAGCTGCTCACACATGCTGCTGCACTTATAGAGGAAGCTAAGCAGCTCGGCAGACCTACCTACGCGCTGGAACGTGCTATTGATGTCAGTAGCTTTGTTCTATTTTCACAAGCCACACGAACTTGTTAATTAGTACTCGCTATCACTTGCCATTTGACATTTGTCACTCACCTATGGTTAAAATTTATTTGCTGCTTGCCACTTGTACATAAGTCACCATTTACTACGTAGCATGCCACTCGTCCTCGTCACTTGCTTATCGCCACTCGTAGTTAGGTACTAGTTGATTGCCACTCGTACGTATGTTACCATTTAATTTTACTCCTTGCCACTCGTCTTTGCCACTTGCTTATCGCAACTCGTAGTTATTAGTCGCTTGTCATTCATACTTATGTCACCACTTACTACTGGCACTTGTCACTCGTCTTTGCTTAACGCTTAGGTTCGTACTAGCTACTTGTCATTCATACTTATGTCACCACTTACCACTGGCACTTGTCACTCGTCTTTGCTTAACGCTTAGTTTCGTACTTGCTACTTGTCATTTGTACTTATGTCACTGCTTACTATTTGTCACTACTTACTACTTACCACTGGCACTTGTTACTCGTCTTTACCACTTGATTATCGCCACTCGTAGTTACTTACTAACTGCATGTTATACTAACTAAAATTTTAAGTAGTTTTTAGTGAGAATGACGTAAAGAACTTCCACTCATTAGACCTTTAATACAGTATTTTTTTTTATTATGTCGTTAAAGCAAAACATAAGTTTTTAATATTATCATCCGTACCTATGTTTATTACTGAACAGCGATACTGCTGCTTGAACCGTCTGTATCCGATGCCGGATCTGCCCGCGACAGTACAGACACACTTCCCGAAGTACGCACCGGTGGACAACTCGCGACCCGATGCCGGGTACAGGGACCCGCCACTGCCTCCGCCTGACTGGGGACCCGATGCACCCGATACTGATGACGAGGATGTTGCTAAGAGAGATGGTCTGCAACCGATCGCTAAGGTAACACCAATGTTACAAAATAGGTACGTTTGTGTAATCAGGTACCAATTAACCTAATGTTGGATTAGTGGCGATACTATTACAGTCAAATATTCTTCAACAAAAACATCGTGAGAAAACCGGCATGTCTAAGAACTAATCATTCGAGGACATGTGACATCCACCAACTCGCACTTGGCCAGCGTGTGTGGATTAAGGCCTAAACTCTTTCAACTCTTACGATAGTTTAGAGAAGACCCGTGCCCAGCAATGGGACACTAAAAAGGGTTGAAGTATATAAGTATAAGTATATATTCTTGAACAAAAATAGTATTATAGATATTATGTGATACATCGATCCAACATATCCGTTTCAACCGCGCGACCTACTCATGAAATTTCGTGAAAGCCAGGAGTTAGTTGATACATGTTACACAACACATATCTCTTTTCCTGAATTTGTTGCAAAAAACTAAGTACCTAACTGTGACCAAAAATACTTGACCGCTAGCACAGCAACACACACATTACACATAAACTTAATAATGCAGATAGGCGAATGATACATCATAAGAAAAGTATTGCTTTTCTGAATTCGTTACAGAAATAATACCGTCAAATCTTTAAAAAATAAATAGTTATTCAGTTTTCAGTTTCCAATTTAGGCGAAGGTAGGTATCTCATCATTAACATCATGGAATGTTTGATAATTATTCTTTAGGTAGGTAACTCAAATATACCTATTCACTTGACTCTGCCTCTATAATTTGATGCGAAGCGATGAAATGGTCTACGATGGAAAGATGGAAATTCACTCGTAGCTTGTAGACGGGCACTATAAATAGACCGTTTAACTCGCGTATCGCCTATCGCCAAGATTCTGACTCCTCAAGCTGCACAGACAGTGATGATGATTCAAGCGATATGGTTATTAGTGACGAATAGTCTTACATTACTTTTGTCTGTGGTTAAATAGTTATTTATGAGATTTAATTAATGTTTTATGACTTTGTACCTCAGATGGCGATACGCGAGTTAAACGGTCTATCTATAATTTGTTGTATAAGTAAATACTGCATGTTTTTTAAGTGTGGATATAGATTGTCAATGTTCCAGCCGGGTCCGTCTAAACCTAAAGACAAGAACGAAGAGAAGCCAGTGAACGACTACAAACGTGCAGGACCAGCTAATGGCTTGCAGAGGAGAAACTTACAAGTAAGCTACATTTAACCACAAGCATCCCGAACGTGGCTCCGCCCACGTGTATATCGGTTGTCGCGCTAAACCATCATTAACCTCTTTTTGCTCAGTCGGATAAAAAGCATCCACGTCTTTCCCCCTTCAAACTATTCCCATACCAATTTTCATTAGTGGTTCGTTGCACACTCCAAGTCAGTCGGTCTGCGTACGCGGCGATCTGAGCGTACCGTACGTTAAACCATAGTTATACTATTAAAATAAATTAAAAGCCTTATTAGAACTGCATCCAAATCGGAAATGCCACGACGGATTTTTCCAACGATGCATGGTAGACTGCAAGCCATGTTGGGATAATTTTGCGATAACCCACAGATAATATATTTAAACAAAATTATTCGGCTGGTTATTTATTATTATCTAACCATTTGTCAATAATGTCATTTTAATTAATGTTATTCCAGACAACACTGACACTCCCCGACATCACAGTGATCCCGTGCAAGAACGAAACGTGTCGCTGTGAACTGAAGCCTTAACTTACTGCTGTTAAGTGTCATTTATGTTTAAAACATGATGCGTGTTTTACTGCAAGCGCCGCAGGAGTATACAGTTTATCATTTGTACGTGAAATATGTACAGCGCCTCTAGACAATCATGAAATAAAACTACTTTTTAACGGATTTTATCGCGGTTTATTTTAGATTTTATATCCCGACGTTTCAGTCTTTTCAGACTTCATGTTCACGGGTGGACAGAGGTATTGTGCGAGGTAGGTGCGTTGCCCGAGCAAATTCAACTCAGAATTCAAGACACTGTGAACTCAGTTTACTTAAATCGGAACGCAACTTAAATATTAATGTTTTGGAGGTAGTCAGTAATAATTGTGATTAATATTTTTGGATGTCAAATACCTCAGTTCACCCGTGAACATGAAGTCTGAAAAGATTTTGAAACGTCGGGATCTAAAATCTAACATAAACGGCGATAAAATCCGTTAAAAAGTAGTTTTATTTCAATGTGTGTTATTCGCGTAAATCTAAGACAATACAATCTGACAAAATAAAATAATAATTGCATCCAACACGGGATCCATCCAGATCCAACTCCGCAACGCAGAGTATGTACACACAGCTACACTTACAGTATAAGCTGACCTCTCGTTTACGAGATCAGCATAATAATGGAAATGTATAGCTTGATGTGTATCCGTGTGTACTGAGCCGCTAGAAAAATGACATAGCGAAGCGATAACGAAAGATCGAAAAGAACAAAATGTACGGGAATGACGAGATTGTCACGTGACACTTCGAAAGTGTCAAGTTTTCAATCGCATATGTACTGTTCGATTTTTGAAATTTGTCGTAATTCCTTCGTACAAATGATATGCTCACGCGCGTGTAGATTGCGTTGTGTTTACCACAGAAATGACATACAGATAAGGCATAACTGACCAAATGTCTCACGAAGATATAAAATGTTCTTATTAGACAGCAATATTACAATTCCTTTGTGGGACAAAATTGTAGTGTGACCTATGCTAGTAACAAATAGATCTAGAAATAAAACGACATAATTAGAAAATAATTAGCATTATTTATTATAATTATTTAACTTTAGAATGTGTTGTTTACAATTATTTACTTATTTTCACACACTTGCGATGTAGTTGTACCTACGACGTAAAGGAGAGGTCAAAAGTGGGCTAGAATTTTGAACACCAATGTGATATACCTCATTGGAAAGCTTATTTAATAAGCTGTTAGAATTTAACTAAACACGAATTTTAGGAGCAACCATTTTTGTAAAAATCAAAAAAATGTAATAGAAAAACAAAACGCACATTACCTTTAATTATCCGTTTCCTAAGCAGTATAAATATTGCAATCACGTCAACAATTGCATTCTGTTACAGTACTTTTCTCTTATAATATTATTCTAGCTGCAGCTTAATGTAATTCTGACGAAAAATATTTGTTATCTTATTAGTGTAATAACAAAACGCGTGGAAAAAAATATAATTACGGGAAACGTCATGATGTCATTGTCATTGATCAGTTTGATTGACAGCGTCGAAATAATTTTGATTTTTTGGTTGCTGAATTGACATTTGACTATGGGGTTGCCAATTGCAATAATCATAATATTGCATTAAGGATGCTTATTTTCAATTTCAATTTTTAAAAAAACGGGGGGGTGTCAAATTATTTTAAATACACCAAAAAATTTAATTAATTATGCTCTATTAACCTATGTAACTCAGATTGCTGTTCAAATTTACAATTATTTTAATCCCAGGCTCTATACATTTTTTGAACGTCTCCTTTAGCAATGCAGAAGATAGCCTGTGATTGTCTGTCGCAAAATCGCAGCAACTAATCGCAAGTGTGTTTTAGAGAGCGTTTATGGCACAAGTGTGATGTTGTGTGACTAGAACATTGGTGGTCTAAATTTATGTGAATATAATTTTACTTTCAAACAGTGGTTTTATTTACTTTCATTATGTACTTAATTTTTGGAACTATCCTAAACTTACATTAAATCTTTGGTCACAGTGAGTGTAGATGTTTTTGAAATATAGTTTTATCTTTATATACGAGTACTAGAGTGTTTTAGAAGTGCTTTAATTTTGTAATGTTAAGTTTGGTCATCAAAATTACGAATCTAATCAAAATTTATTCCATTTTATTTATTCGATAGTAACAAAAGCACTTACATAACGTAATAAAGAGACAAAGTAGTAATAACATAACATTTCGAGAACGATGAAACCTACTTTAGTTTATGATCATATTCTGCTCTCGTGCAAGTGGAATCTTTGTCCAATATTGCCCGTGAATGAATTTTCTAAACTTGCTATCGATAAATATTTTATGCGCCAAAGGAGGTGGACACTGGACTTAATACAAAAATGTTAGTTTACTATCAATAAAATAATAATTCTGTAATTTTCAAACGATTGTACGAAATGGTTTGTTTTGTCAAAAGTTATGTGTGTATTGTATGTATTGTATTGTAAAAGAAAGTGAATAGGGAAATGATTTTGGAATCCGATACCTTCACTAACCGTTTCAAACTAGGGTCTTTGAGTTATTATTCGATAACGAGAATAGAAAACAAACAGGGGCAATTAAAACAACGTTAACAACTTACAACAATATCGTCTAATTCGGAACAAATACTATTCATTCATATTATACACATCGTTTTGCAACGAACATAAATACTTCATGTCTTTTATTTGAACTGAATTTTTAATATAAAAGTTATATAAACTAATTTATTTCCCCAAAAAGAAAAAGGTCCTTTTTAGAAGTCAAATGTCATTTCCTATCGTACAATGAATGATGTGGCAACTACTGAAAAAGGAACTACATCCACAAAATGCGTAGTAAAGGTAATAGATTCGAAATGTGTACAATATAAACGAGAGTTATTGTATTATAAAAATAATTTCATACAGCTTCGCTTGTTCCAAAAATTGATAAAATCAAGGAATGTATAATTTCATTTAATGTACACCAACTATTAAGTTTTTGATGCTGAAATTAACCAACTAGAGTTAATTTGAAAATAACGGTTGAAAGAACTTAGTTGGTCCTTCGAGCCGGAACATGTAACAAGCGAGCCGCAGAATCAAGCGGAACGATCGGTCGGTCGGCACGTCGTGTCGCGTACTTAACTAACTTACACTAGCTTGTACTGTGCGTTCGTTTTACAACTATATTATAATTAAAGTCAAATTATAAACTATACTAATTACAATGGCATTAAATTGTCCTATGGCTATGTTTCACTTGAGATTTCCCTTCGATGTTTTATTTATTTTAGGTTTGCGCTTAACCACAACATGGCTGATGCTAACCGATATTGTGGTCTACGATGGAACGCGCCTACTTATTACATACCGATTGTAAGCTATTGAGAAGCGAATCGCTTTATGTTCTCTCGTAACAATAGGGATGCCAACATATAATGGAGCTCTTAAGTGAAACACATTGCTTTTTAAACTTGGCAACAAAAATTGCAGACTTAAATTATATATGGATACATAAAATATTAACTTTATCGTTTCGTATGTCGGTTCTACTTTATTAAATCGTTCAAAGTCGTAAATTGTATCGCTATTTCGTTCTAATGTCATTACTCCTAAATAAATGTCGTTATTGAAAAGTAGTTCCACTACCCATAAAAATATAGGCAACAGTTTATCATGAACACTTTAAATATACCAGTAACGCCATCTAGTTTAGGACCTAAACAAAATATTTCGTTCTAAATTACCTTATACAAAAATAATCCTAATAATACGTCAACTTACATAATAATTTGTGTCAAAAATACATAGGTATCTAATTTAAATCTATATACAGGGAGGGTATGGGATGAGGTTCGCGAGATAACGACACTCGACACACACACAGTAGGCGGAGTGGCGACAACCAATCACATGGAATTTGTCTCTATTCATTGTTATAACTTTCAACATCAGCTAAAGTTCAAGCTGTAGAACAAAACTATCCAATGAAAAGACCATATAAAGCTTTTGAGCGGTACGAATGGCAGCTTTCCAAAAGTAATTACATCTGATTATGTTGTTTTACGGCTTGCTGGCTGAAAACTGCTAATGTAGGCTAATTCACGTAATTTCTTGTCTCGCCGATCATTTTTTTAATTCTTCGATAGGCTGGCGATTGACTACAACTTGCTTGATGTTAAGCAATTATGTAGTCTACGATGGAACGCACCAGACCAGTACACCGATTAACTCGTGATTACGAATGATTTTATCGGTGAGAAGGCGGCAGTAGAAAGAGCCTCCATATGGTTAGAAACCTTAAAGGAGCAACAATTCCGACCCACCGTCTTAAATGGTGTCACCAGACATCGCACCGGAACACGGCAAGGCCGCTTGGCGGTGCGGCTTTGTCTGGTGGGTGGTCACTAAACACGGCCGAAGCCTACCACCATTTAAAGTTGCGGTGCAGTTGCAATTAAGTTTACGTCTTAGTGCAAAATGGTATTCTTGTAATTGTCATTAGAATATACGATAAAGCGCTCGCGTGACACGAACTTGACGCGAGCGTATCTGACAGCGGTTGTCAAAATTTCGAGAATAGGAATAGGGCTGTTTTGATCGAAACTTAACGCTACTGAACTGCAGTGAACTTATTTAATTATGTGAATTAGCCTACTGCAACTTCTTTATGATTTGTCTTATTTCATAGGTCGCACCAGTCGACATAATACATTATAAATATGTTGTTTGTTTTATCAGAGATTACAAATATAAGCGAACAATTCATAATAATGAATAGAGCAAACAATGAAAATAATCTAATTAATTTAAAATTAAATAATAAATTAAGTAACACAATTTACAAACTAAACTTTTGGCACTATTCTAATACTTATACAACTTGACCGCGAAATGCAACATGACACATTGAAATGCTTAATTTTTTATACAATCCAAACCTTAATCCAATTTTATAGAAACTTAGAAAACTTTAGGAAAAAAGTCATTATAAGGCGACATTATTCCATCAATGTTTGACACAACCTTACATCTTTAGCATTAATTACTTGTCATTTACTTACCAATACTCTTCTGTACAAATCAATGAGGTGAAACCATAGATTTACAATATTACTCATTAGTAAAGATTACCTGAACCTAATGTGATTTTTCCTTTGAACAAGTATTATACTGAAAATTTTTTTTTTCAAAGGCTTGCTTGTAAACAACTAACAGCCATTCGAAGAAATGGAGTGATCGTATAAGGGTACAGTTTATAAAATTTGTGTAAAAAGGATTAGATACGCTATCCCTTTCTGTTAAGTAGAAACTCCCATTTAAGAACTACTTCTCACTCGCTCGCATTGGTTGTTTTTGTGAAGTAATATTATAACTCTATGGGTAAAGGTGTTTAGGCCATGAAAGTGATAGGGATTAAGGTCACGGCACATCACGCGCTGTGTCCATAGCATGGTGTAGGCAGCGACTGACGAGTTCCAGCTTATTTAGGTACGCGGTTGCCTCTCCGCGTGGTGTACTAAGAAATATAAAAAAAAATAAAGATTAAATAAAATTCTGCCCTAAAGTTTAAGAAAGCTAATAAACAGTGTAATGTGTTTTTAACTTAGTCAATGTTTGCGTAAACTCCAAAATATAGCTATAAGCTTTTTATAAAATTTCGGACTATTTAGCGAATAAAACTGGAACCAAGCTAACACAACAATAATAATTTTTTTTACTTATTTTATGTAGAATTTAAATTCTCAAAAAATAACAATATATTGACTTGACTATCAGTCCTGGTGTGTTGCTATATAAATTGACGTCTACTTAATACTTAAAATATCAAAATTAATCGTATAAATAACAGAAGTCACACTAGGTTATCCGGGAATCAAAAACCTCACCTCAGTACAAATGGATCTTCGTTTGGTGAATTAGAATTGTATGGAGATCTTCTGATGTAATCCGCTAAAATAAAAAAAATTAAGTTTAACACCCGTATTCATAAAAGTATTTTATGCTCATTATAGCTACAATAGGTTTATAATTCGTTTATCTTTGTCTCTCATCTTGACATTTATACTATTAAGAAAGAGACAAAGTCAATTTTAAGTACATAGTCTTAAAAGATTTTTATGAACACAGAACAAACAATCGTGCTAATTACACAAAGATTTGTCGTGGGTGGGAATCGAACCCACGACCTTCGGCTTAGCAGTCAGGGTCACTAACCACTACGCCACTAGGCCAGTCAGATAATTGTTTACTCATATTACTAGTAATAAAATTTAAAGTAAGATGTGTACAGACCAGCGGGAGAGGCAGGCATGTTCAGCCTCAGATCGTGTCTGAGCAGTGCTCGCGGCACTCCGCCCGCACGAGGTGTACAGGATGCTTGTGTCGTGCTGGAGACAACAGGGTGATTAGGTTTCGTATATTTTGCTTTTAGATGTCTAAAATTATGTTCTGTATCTTAAGACAATGAGGGCTGAGTCACCTTCGTCCGTGGGTATACACCTTTATTTGAATCCCCACAAGTGGATTTGGACGGCTTTGTCTAAGACAAAGCTGCTAAGCGGTCTTGCCGTGTTCCGGTGCGATGTCTGGTGACACCATTTAAGAGGGTGGGTCGGCATTTTTGCTTCTTTATGGTTTCTAGCCTTAAGGAGCCTCATTCCACTGCCACCTTTCGAAGTGAAGCGGTACATTGAGAGGCCGCGTCCCATTGTTTCGTTCATTTTCATAGTTCTGTGAAACGGACTGACCGACACAACCGGTGAAAGATAGAGCACAGGTCCGACGGCTTTACGTAATCTCTAAAGCACGGGGGTATCGCACTGCCGACTGCCTGGCTCCGGACTAGAGTTGAGAAATTAGAATTGAACTTTTTTTTTCGGCGCGGGATCCGAACTCACGACCCCTGGGGTTAGTGGCGAATACGCTCTTTAAGAATAGGAATATCTGAATATACCAGCGTCATTAGATATGACAATTATTAAATTAAACCAACAGCAGCAACAGACTCGCTCCTTAAAGCGAATGGGACCTACACATATGTGTTAACTTTAGGTCACGTTTACACCAGTAAGGCTTCAGCATCGTTATATTGGCCCTAGTACACAATTAACCCACAGGAATTACTCTGTCATCATCCCCATTGCCCTCTATACTCATGATGTCCTATATTACTATTTGTATTACTGTGTATATAACTCACGGCGTGTTCCTCAGATTGTTGATGTGATCGTTCTTCAGTATACAGTTGGCGGAGAGCGCGCGGACATGTTGTCGTCGTCGCACCAGGTACTCCATCCGGAGAGTTATCACCACCACCGTCGCGATGCATCTGATACAACACACACACATATTATGTAGCATTCAATCTAAAGGCAAACCCCTTATTTATAAACGTCTTATTTGTCAGCTCATTATAGTTAAATTAGGTTTATAATTCGTTTATCTTTGTCTGTCATCTTCACATTTATACAAGTAAGAAAGAGACAAAATCCATTTTAACTAACGAGTCTTATAAAATACTTTCCGATGCTTTCCGACAGCGGCTTCGCCCGCGTGTATGTCGGTTATCGCGCCAAAACATTATCTTCTTTTTGCGCAGTCGGATAAAAACTATCCTATGCCCTTTCTCGGGTCTCAAACTACCTCCATACCTAATTTCATCTAAATCGGTTTAGTAGTTTAGGCGTGAAAGCAACACAGACAGACAGAGTTACTGTTAACTGCGTTGCACAAAACCATTACCCTCCTATTTAGCGGTCGGATATGAACTATCCCTGAATCTCAATACCAAATTTCATTTAAACAGATTTAGCTATATATGAAACTAGCGGACCCCGCAGACGTCGTCCTGCCCGTTAAAGCAGTGCCACCTACCGGGTCCGAAAATAGATTACGACCGATTTTCAGACCTACTGAATATTTACTACTGCCTACTGAAATTATTAGTTTTCATAATAATCGGTCGAGCAGTTTCGGTGAAGTTTGTTCTTTTTTTAAATTTCTACGTAAGGACCATCCTCGTACTTCAAGGAGTATTCTAAAAAAGAATTAGCGAAATCGGTTCAGCCGTTCTCAAGTTATGCGCTTACCAACACATTTTGCGATTCATTTTTATATTATAGATATAATAGATATACTTGTGTATTAGTATGGAGTATGGCTAGATTCTGAGGCCTTACTTAAGGGAAGTCCTTATTCTAGGACTACGAATTACTCACTTGAACCGTTTCTTTCCTCTACTCTTCTCCGCGATCCTGGAGCTTGGTAGTTGTAGTCGTTTCTCCAGTTCGATGTACCCAGTGATCACTCGCTGTAGATACCGCTTTTGCCACACTAGTGCCTTGCGACAACTCTCTAGCCGGAGACAGCGGCCGTGAAGGTACCGGACCTGTTGAGCAAAATATAATATTTAGATGGTAAGTTTCAGAGAAAGCAATTTTAATGCTCCGTTTGACACAATGGCTTGAATAAAATTGAGTTGAATAAATATCTGTAACTAAAATCTAGCTCATAACTTTTTGTACTGATTATTATAAATTTCGCCGTACGTCAGCAAGCCGTAACCATAGAAGATGAGTGTGGCTTTGAATAAGGCAACGACACTATCATAATAATATTTCGAAGGTTTATTGATTCATTTTATCAGAAAAAAGTTTTACAAACATCATCAAACTTTTTCAAAAACAGAATTAAAAATAGAACGTAAGATTGTCATCCAACGTCACTACCATGTCACATTGCTTTATTTTGTAGACACCAATGTAGCACGTAAAATAAAAATATTTAATTTTATAAAGTTTTATATGATGCTACTAGTTCAGTGAACTGGAGAGTCATGGAGCCGCCCAATAGCGATAACCCGAAGCTGCCCGATATGATGTAAGTTAGACTTCACACACAAAACTTAAATACATAGGTATTCTTTTACGAACTTCTTTCTATTCTTATCTATTCGTAGACCGACTGTATGCTGCTAAAAGGGGAGAAAATAAATAGCCCGTGAGCCAGAAGTATACTTGTCAGTGACTTCCTCTCTAGCAATAACTAGTGAAATGCTAAGGTAGTACTATTATGCAGCATGGTGCACGTCAGCTGTCGCTTGATGGTGGGTGCGGCAGCGGCAGCCTCTCAAACAAAGCAGGGAGCCTGGCGTGAGCTGAATTTGAACTTTATTTCGTTATTGTCAGAGTCGCTTTTAATTAAATATTTTTTTAAAGTGGTCCTTCCGTACGTATTACGAGAACCAGGCGTGCTGCTGTACCTGCACAGTAGTTAACCCAGCCACCCACGGAGCGGCAGCTGACGTTCACCAAGCTGTATAATACTACTATCTTAGGGATTTCACAAGTCAACGCTTGAGAGGAAATTGGTCAGGGCAGTCTGTTGCTGGCGCATGGACTAAAGCGGGAATATTTTTGAGGATGTTTGGAAATGGATGGTCGTGAACGGGACCCAGTAATGTTACTTCATTTACGAGCTGTGTTGCGACATACTATGTTGTAAACAATATAAAGCCTTTAATGTTAGTCGGTTTAAAAATATCGACGACAGTCATCCAAGATAAAAAGGAGAACTTAGGCAATGTATTTGATGTTATAGATAGGTTTGGTTTAGTAGTAAATATTTGTTTGTTAGTATGTGCGGAGACCACCCGTCGTTCAACAAGACGGAGTTAGAAGTGAAGACCGAAGTGAAAGAGCTAGAGACCAATAAGAGTGCCAAAGAGTTTCGTAAGGTCTCACCTTCGGTATGTGAACCATTTGGATTATTTGTATTATGTATTATGTCTCGAATGCCAGGTTTACTTCTATTTAAAAATGCTAACATTCATGTAAAGCATTACCAGACATCAATAACATTATCTATGTACCTTTGACACTAATATTAAAATTAAAATCCTCGACGTCGCTTTTCTGTCACACGGTCACCGTTGCATCGTCGTAGCTAAACCATTCGTAATGAAATAAATAAAGGGTTCTGTGAAAAATTACACGAAATATGTGTGTACAGCTTATTTGGCACCGGCCAGAGATCACGAGGGTAGGGATGCGGGTTACATATGTGATAAGAGCCATCGGTGTCGCAGGTGTCCCGCACAGAGCGCTCGGAGCGCACGGATCGCGCGCGAGCCGTGTCGGAGCACGCGCTGCGCGTGGCCGCGGCTCGAGCCCGCGCGCTGCACGCGGACACGAGCCGGGAGCTGGAGCACGCGCCGCTCGGGAACAGGGCGCTCGTGCAAGGTACACACACGCACACACACACACACACACACACACACACACACGCTCGCACACACACAAATAAATAAATAAATAAATATTCTGGGACATTAACACACACGGTCATCTAGTCCCAAGCTAAGCAGAGCGTGTGTTATGGAAACCAGATAACTGGTATATACTATACATATAATACTTTTCTTTTGTAAATATATACATATAGTAGATATTTACATCCAGACTCGACACGAACAGAAATGTTCATCACTAATGTTTGTCTCGAGTGGGAATCGAACCCACGACCTGCGGCGTGAAAAGCAAGTATCTTACCGACCACGCCACCGGCCCGTCGCACACACACGCACGCACGCACACCACACACACACACCACACACACACACACACCACACACACACACCACACACACACACACACCACACACACACACACACCACACACACACACACACCACACACACACCACACACACACACACACCACACACACACACACACACACACCACACACACACACACACACACCACACACACACACACACCACACACACACCACACACACACACACCACACACACACACACACACCACACACACACACACCACACACACCACACACACACACACACACACACACACACACCACACACACACACACACACACACACACACACACCACACACACACACACACACACACACACACACACACACACACACACACACACACACACACACACACACACACACACACACACACACACACACACACACACACCACACACACACACACACACACACCACACACACACACACACACACACACACACACACACACACACCACACATACACACCACACACCACACATACACACCACACACCACACATACACACCACACACCACACATACACACCACACACCACACATACACACCACACACCACACATACACACCACACACCACACATACACACCACACACCACACATACACACCACACACCACACATACACACCACACACCACACATACACACCACACACCACACATACACACCACACACCACACATACACACCACACACACACACACACACACCACACACAACACACACACCACACACACCACACACACCACACACACCACACACACCACACACACCACACACGCACACGCACACGCACACGCACACGCACACGCACACGCACACGCACACGCACCGCACACGCACACGCACACGCACACGCACACGCACCGCACACGCACCGCACACGCACCGCACACGCACCGCACACGCACCGCACACGCACCGCACACGCACCGCACACGCACCGCACACGCAACGCACACGCACCGCACACGCACCGCACACGCACCGCACACGCACCGCACACGCAACGCACACGCACCGCACACGCAACGCACACGCACCGCACACGCACTCGCATACACACACTGCCCACCACCTCGCGATACGTTTCGTCAAATATTTTAATATCTAACGCGCCACGACAATGAGCGTGATACTGCAAACGCGCTCGGATTTTCTGACAGAACGTTTAGCATTCACGTATAACACTAGCGAGGAACGCTTCTGGGACTTGACAAGCGCACTGAGTACCCTTCCTGCATAACGAAGCCTTTTAAGATTCCTCGATACCCTACCAAACATAACCCAGAACTACTCTAAATGGATTAAAAAAAGAATATTTTCATTTGCAAGGTTTCATTTTCAATGAAAATTTCAATCGTCGTATCGACTGAGATGCAATTTCGCATGATAAAAACACATTTACATAATAAGCATAAACAACTTTATCCACCCAGAATTACTTCTTACTTACTCGTATTATTATTTTTAGAATGCTTTCAAATCCTTATTACATCACTAAGAAACTGAATAACACTGTATATTTTTTGCAGCGGCGCTGGGCAGTTTCCGCTGGCCACCATACTTGCTGGCGGTGTGGGTGTTGGTGCTAGTACTGACACACGTGCTGCACTGTATCGTTACACTGCTAGAAAAGGCGCTGCCTGCTCTCAGGTTTGACACTATACTGTAATGTCATATTTTAAATGCACGTGCCCTAATGAGTATTCAGAACAATATATGTCACGCCAAAATTATTAGAACAATACTATGTTATAAGCCAGACATGGAATTTAACCATTGTATTGGCTAGAGATCCTTCAAGTTTTTAATCGTTTTTAGGTTTTTTGACGAGTGTCTCATGGTCAAATGGATACTAAATTTTTTACTACAAACAGTATAGGCAGTCCTTATTAGTCAAACTGTTTTTCTAATTAATATCCTAACAAGTGTTTTATTTAGTATTGTCTTAGATTTACGCGAATATCACACATTGAAATAAAACTACTTTTTAACTGATTTTATCGCGGTTTATTTTAGATTTTTTTTCCTAATTTTAACAGAGAAAATGATTGGAATATACCACCAGCTTGGGACCCAGTGCTTAATTTACTTGTACCAAAACCCAAGCAAAATCAACTCAGAATTCAAGACACTGTGAGCTCAGTTTGCTTATTTTTGGACGTCAAATATCTCAGTCCACCCGTGAACATGAAGTCTGAAAAGACTTTGAAACGTCGGGATCTAAAATCTAAAATAAACCGCGATAAAATCCGTTAAAAAGTAGTTTTATTTCAAGTGTTTTATTATTCGCAGAAAAATAATTTGTGGTCACAAGCCTTATAGCATCCATACATACATTTGCTCTACTAAAGCAGATTCATCATTCCAGAAAATTTGGACAATACTTCCGAACGTGGACTGAAGAAACTTGGAAGGTGGAGACAGAAGTGAACCAGCGGGTATACCCTATAGCACTGGCGGGAGTAACGGGTCTCATATACACGGTGTATTTCACCCTGTACGGGGTACACGCGATCGCGCTCTGGGCTATAGAGCCGCTCTGCGAGGAAGAGAGACCCGATGATACTAATGTTACTGATTATACTGAAGATGTTCACGTTACCGGGTCGATTGTCAAACCTCAATAAATATTGAAGTCCACGAGGAATATTATAAAAGTTAAAATTGACAAGAGAATAAATTAATTAAAAAATTACGATTACTTTTTTTTTCTCATTTAACGTATGTCTCTCACTAATTACTTAGTACGTACGTTGTTAATCCTGCCTGCTGGTGTTACACTAGGCAGGGATTATATTACTGCAGGGCGAGTTATAAATTATACGACGAGTAAACACTAAGAGCGTTTATTTGCGATTGGTTTTAATTACAACATTACCGCAATACGACTTACAAACAATAATGCTTACGAAACAACTTGTGTCCCTACTATTTGGTTTTGTTTGCATTGCTTCAACATATTCACTGTACTAGTACAAAATGATATCTGACAAGTCTAACTTATTATTTCATAAACATTATATGACTCTGGTAGTGGTACTGGTCACATGCTACCCTGTAAAACTGAGAAATGTGGTCTTTCCGTTTATCCACCCTAAAACCGCCACCCTTAGGCGGATACTCGGAAACGCGTTTTTCATGAGTATCGTATTGGCATATTATTACTACTACCCACAAGGGGCGCGGTAAATCTAAATGACGTTGACTTAGGCCAGCTCAACGAGACTGGTTTCCTTCGAGGCGTGTCCTTCTATCCAGGTGGATAACGGGAATTCATATAATATGTTTCTATAAGGTATTATATTTATGGGTGTTTATAATATTGTTCGGATTTCATCACGCATGCGGGATTGCTCTGAATGCAGAAAATACAAAGCTATAAAATATTTTTGGCAAGGTAGTGCAGCTATTTGTATAAAAATGTCATTAAAATTTGTATTGCGCGTGCGCATCTCGCATGCCTGATAATAAAAACACCCCAAGGTGGTTACGAACTCTGCATGTCGTCTGCAGCACTAACTTGAGTAGTCCTTATTATTCCGAGAGATACTCCTCATATCTTGTGCCTTCTATTGTAACATCTGCGACCCTTGACACTATTGCAAAAATTGAAAAGCAAGTATCTTACCGACCACGCCACCGGCCCGTCATTGTTTTCCTTGTATTCTTTAAACTTTACATGACCTCTAGTTCCCTACATTTAGGTGCTATGTTCTTAAC
Source organism: Meganola albula (assembly GCA_936450015.1). Lineage (NCBI taxonomy): Eukaryota > Metazoa > Arthropoda > Insecta > Lepidoptera > Nolidae > Meganola > Meganola albula. The sequence continues at coordinate 931,399 of OW388159.1, forward strand.
CCACCTAGGTGGAACTTAAATCGCCACGCTAACTCGACATATGGTCTTTTCAAAAACTGGCTTACTCCAACGGTTGTAATTACTGCGGCAAATATGGCGCCCATTGTCACTACAGCTCACTAAAGTAACTAGTTATAGAACAAAAACACCACAGAACAAGCATTAAACGAGCATTTAATAACATCACTTACAGCTTGATCCCTCTCCTCTGGTTTGTGCAAGGTCTCCAACCGCTGTATCCTTGACAACAGCTGCTGTCTCTCACTCCTGAGGGTCGTCAGTTCAGGGCTAGTGCTCTCCACGATGCACTTCTTCAGAGTAGCAAGTTCCCGAGCTAGTTCCGTTTTTGTTGTTTCGATTTCAGTCTGATGAGAAAATTTATAGCATTGTCACATATCATCAAATAGCCTAACCGTGTTAAAATTTCCTGAGACTTGTTACGCAACTTGCAATGCAAATTTTAACTTAGTACATTAATTATAAAGTTAATATCCCTTACCAATGCATCCACAACAGGTTTATGTGTCCCTGACAGCTTTTTCTCCAGTTCAGTGATGGTACTGCTCTGAGTACTGATCAGTTCCTTCGCGCGAATTAGCTGAAGACCTGCTTCATGCTTTAGTCTGCAGATAAAATATGATATTATACTTTAAAAAAACCTTTTATTTCTAACTTATCTCACAATATGTTTCGTCGGCTTGTTTATGTGCTCAATGATCTATTGTGTGTTTAAGACGATTATGATTCCGTTAAAAGATAGGGATGCAGTTGTGCGTATATCCGCATCCTTTTCTTTCACCAAAATTAGAATCGTTTTAAACTCTCAAAATACTTCACCAAGTTTCGAAACTCAGCTACGTCACAGGGCAACTTTAAAAGGTCTCGGATCACGAATTACATTAGATAAACCAATTAAAGTTGGTGACAACAGGACAACTAGTGAGAAGCACTGTGAGGATGTATGTATACCTCTTCATCTCAGCGAGTTCAGCCTTCAGTGCAGTGTTGTGCTGCTGCTGCACGTGCAGCTCGCGCTGCGCGTGCGCACGTGCCTGCTGCAGCAGTGACGTGGCGTCGTCGTGACGTGCTCGTTCTACTTCTAGCTTAGACTTCAGCAGAGACAGTTCACCTTTCAAACGTTCCGAGTTCTCCATCTACAGGGAAATGATAAATTAATTATTCAACGAAAGAAAGCGTGCATGCCGTTTTTAAATTCATTGCTGAAACGTTTTTGAATATATTCAAAACAATTTTGGAAAAAAAAAACACATCTGACCACTTTTTACAGATTTAAAAGACCGAAACATGTTAATCATGTTTAATTATGCGCTGGCGCTTCCCCACAACTTGCTTATTGTAACTGAAATGAACTTAGAGTCAAGCGATAAACCGCTTGTAGGATGCGTGAAGTTTGGTGATAAAAACAATCACTTTGTACCACGATCAATCACTATATTTAACATTTTATAGTTTTACACATTAAAAGTAGTGTGTCTCGGATGGCTGTTCGTAAGCGAATGGTAATAATGAAATATTGTCTTAATATTGTCTTTTAGTTAATTTGTGAATAAAATCTTTGTAACTAGAAACGTTATGAATACCAAAAGTACTACCTCCTGTTGGAGATGGTGAGATTCGGCATCTGGCCGTCGGTCTTGCACCTGTCTCTCTAGCACTGCTATTCTCGCCCTCGCCTGTTGTTCCCGCTGCTGCAGCTCTAATTCTGACTGCATTGAACTTTCCAGGCGTTTCTTTAGAATCTGGATCATGTTCGAGTCTTGGTTCTAAGAGAGAGAAAAACTTTGATTAATAGGGCTTACTGAAAATTTTGTAATGATTATGAAATAATCTGGTAATAATCACAAAGTTTGATACTAATGGGAGACATTTTTTGGTTTTTTAGTTGTTTTCTTTTTTTTTTACTTGTTTTTTTTTAATTTAATTGTGTGTCCTGTTTGTGTTGACTAAATGTTTTTTTAAACTTTTAATTGTGTCAAATTACAGTTTATTGTAGTAATAAACAGTGGTGAGACTTTATATGGCTTTAAAAACAAACGCTTTTTAATTCATTAATAAAACATTATATATTATGAAAACCTCGATAACTTGTGCCATAAATGTAAACAGCACAGACTATTATCAAATCATATGTAGTCATTACTTAGAGTCCTATGACGTCACATGGCCTATGGCCGACAGCGTTTTCAGCGTTTAACATCAAATACAAAACATTTTTAATTAAAAATTTATAGCCATCTTACACAAATTTAAGTTAAATGTTGGCATTCATAGGGAATGCTTATAGAAGTGAAAATTGTGAATTAATGGGATTTCACCTATACAAAAAGCGCCTAACGCGCACAGCGCTCGGCCGCTGCGCACGCGCCGCCCGTGTGTGAGCATGTCGGTGACGCGAACCCATACGATTTTTCCCTACTAAAAAGTGCCCATCGCGGGTAAATAGGTTTTCTGATTAATACTATAGAAAAAATCATTTTGTAGCACCAATTCGACAAACCTGCAAGCTGTCAGCAGTCTCCTTGTGCGTGTCGAGCAGTAGCGCCAGACGTCTCGCGTTGTCTCGCTCGGCCTCACATCGCAACGTGCTGGTCTGACACTCCTGCACCAGCTGGTCGCGGACCCTGGACACCGCAACATCGATATTACATACATACTACACATTACTAGCTACCAATCGTATAAAGTTATCAGCTTCCACCCGCGACTTCGCCCACGTGAAATTGGGATAAAAGTAGCCTGTGTGCCGTTTCAGACTATAAACTATCTCTGTACCGAATGTCATTCAAATCTGTCCACAATTTTTGGGTAAAAGACTAACAAACATAAATATCAACACATCCACACAAACTTCCACATTTATAATATTAGGTTTGAAAAAATAACAACATGTTTCATTCTTTATTTCAAGATTTATTTGTACTGTATTTTGCGTAAATCGGACCGAGGAAAAAAAACTCGATAGAGACTTCAATTTTGTCTACAAAAACTTATTTTACACACCACCTGGGCGCAGTTTTGGAAAAAAAGAGCCACGTGTTTCGGTTTGTTTGAACCGAATTTGAATTAAAACGGACTAAGGACTCAAACATCCGGAAAAACTTTTATTTTTACAGGCAAAACTCACTTTACACACCCCCAGGGGGTAGTTAAAAACACGTGTTTCATTAATATATCTTTTAATGTTTATGTTTACCGAATTTTAAGTGAAATAGGACCAAACCCTTTTAGGGGATATTTTTTTAAATATTATTAGCCTATGTCTACACTATCTACATTTCAAATTTCATTAAAGTCGTTATGTAGATACATGGTAATAAACATTTACACTCACACACACACGCACACGCACATTTTCATAAAAAACAACAGTATTGATGAAATTACTAGTAGTTTATTTAATTTACCTGTTGAGTTCAGTAATAAGAGCGTCCTTGTCTTTGATCCTGGCTTCTAGATTGGCGACTTGTAGCGACAGCTTGTCGTTCTCAGCGCGAAGACGTGTTATACGTTCCGATGACGACGAGTGTATTGAACTTGATGATCTAAAAATTATTTATATCGTAATTATTAGTGATTGTTTTAGCTTTGTCTCTTTCACTCCAACCATTTCTTCTTAACCATTTCTTTCGATGTTTTTCTTCGGCGGTGAAACAATACACATAAAGATGCATGCGCACGACCTATTTTTCAAAAGCGATACAGGCCCAAGTGCGACGCCGCTGTTCCTTATGTCTCTTTACTATACGATAAACTATATAATTACATTGAGTGACATCTTTGGTGTTGCAGGCGTCTATAGGCCACGTCTGTGCTTGTTTGTCAATTTAGTGCCGGCTTTTGAATGATTTAATAAAACGGCTAATAATTGTTCATCACACTCAGTTTTTCACGTGTGTACAGAAGTTACAAATAAATAGATAGTGCACAAACTTGGAAGTGTTCAATGCGAGCCTGGGTATATCGTCCCTGTCGTCACTGCTGGCGGACAGGATCTGGTCCATGATGTCTTCGTCCAGCGAGTGGGAGTAGTGCAGCTGGTCACGTACCGCACGCTCCAGCTCCAGCGTGGGGGAGCGGGACTGGACACGGGACGGAGACGTGCTGACCCTGTGTACAAACCTTCTTAGTTATGCTTATTGGACAACGAGTGCGAGAAATGAGGGGGAGAACGACAGGGCAGCAAGCATAGAGGTATAGCAGGGAGTAAGAGAATTAAAAAAAAGTAACAAAAAGAAGAGAGTGAGAAGGAAAACAGTAGGGACTGTATGTCTTCGGTGTCGCTTTCCAACTCACACCCTCGCGTGTACGTATGAGCAGGTAATAGTAGGAGTGCAAGTACATAATAGTCAATAAGACAAAAGTTACAAATAGAAAAATTAAAGGCTATACAGATACATAGCAAATGCAAGATAGTATTTGAATAAAGGACAACTTAAGTATGGCCAACAAACACTTACTTATCTACAATTTCCCTTAAGTTATCTAGTTCAGCCTCCAACTCATGACACCGTTCCACCTTTTGACGTAACTTGACTTTCAGTTCACTCACGTTTGACTCTTCTCTTAATCTGTAACAACATTTGTGACGTCAATAGACACGTAGTTAATTAAAAAAAAATACGCGTCAGAGGTTTCAAATTTTTAATTAGTTATTATTTAATAGTTCTTCCCTCACCTAGCTACAACAGCATCCAACTGCTGTTGAAGTTGTTCTTTCTCCTGCTGTAACTGCTCCTTCTCTATTTTTAGTTGGTCTCTTTCTTGCTGAAGTGTAGCATTATCTCCATCCTTGTCACTCGCCTGCTTGCTCACTTGGCTCAAGGTATTACGTAGTTCAGTAACGTCTAGCTTCGCTTTTGCTAACTCGAAAGCCTGGAAAATAGGTTTTATGTTGAGGGGATATGGTATCATTTTATTTAATGGATAAAGCAATCTGTGCGTAATTCCCCCTACTCTTTCTAATCGTATTCCAGCAACTGTGGCGAGTATAATCTAACTAGTCAATGCGCGGGACATCTCTTGCACATTGAGATGAGGCAGTAAACTCTCTTTTCCGACACGACTGAACGTCGGGAACAGGACCAAGGACAAATTGAGAAAAGTCTCCGTAATTTCTGGTCTGTTCTGGCGCAAGATTAAAACAAGAGACCTCTCATTTTCGAGTCAAAGATTTCAGTTAACTTTCATTGGATTGCCCCATTTCTCTTTGGAAGAGAAGTTTAATAATAGTTTATGTCGAACCATAAACATTAGCGCCGATACTTGGCAACGAGTATCGTGTCAGTTATGAACTGCGCCAGACAACACGTGCCTGCTTTAAGGAAAACAGATGTAAATAAATAAACATACCGAATATTAGGTCAGTTTAGATTGATATAAAGTAATTGTTACATTGAAAGGAAAATTAGCAATATTAATCATCATGCTGCAAGCAGAACTACTTGTTATAAATAGCGAGCATTTAGTCCTACTAATTTCTGCTAATATTTTGCTTCCTTTCCTTCATTTTTTTATTTTGTATGTAAGGATATTTGTTACTATTGGCTGAACGGACGGAATTTCAGAAAGAAAAAAAAAGAGTTAGTGTAGGGACTTTGAGAAAGTGTGACGAGTTACGAGTAGTGTGAAGACTCCGTGCTTCGGGAAGCATGGTTCACCACAGGTATTGCGTCCGATCTGTCACTAGTGTTAGTTTACTCATCCTACTGCAAGAGAATAAACAGATACACTTAAAACAAGAGAATAAAGAGTGCTGTGTCTGCGCAGGCATTCGTACAATATGACATCTCTTGTAGTCTGCAGCAGAAATACTGTCTGTAATAATGTAAGAGTTATTATCACATTCACATAGTAATCACTTACCTTATCGTTTAACTCTTTCTTGTTAAAGTCGAGTTCATGTTGCAACAGCGATATTTGTTTCCTTATTTTTGCCAGTTGTTTCTTGTCCGAGCTCGCTTGACGGTCTATAGATTTTCTTTCTTCAATTTTAGACCTGGGTGATGGACTTCGCGACACCATCTTCAGTTGTTCCTTTAGAGATGCTATTTCTTCATGGAAAGCGTTTATATCTTCATGTAATATCTCAATTTCAGTTTCCTTATCTTTCAATGTCTGTGTTAGTAATTTAAGTTCATCAATTTTAGCAGTCAGTTCAGAGTTCAATGAGTTTACACGTTGTAACTCAGTTTCATTGCTCAACAGTTTTAATGAAGCGTTTTCTTGTTCTTTTTCAAGTTTAGTCAATTTCAGCTTTAAGTCTTTGTTAATAGCGTTCAAGTTATCGTTTTCTTCATTCGCCTTTGCTATATCACAGTTTAATGCGTTTACAGTGTCTTGTAAGTGGAAGACTTCATTCGATTTTTCTTCGAAAGCCTCTTTGAGATTGTCTAATTCCTCTGTTCTGTCATTAAGGTTTCGTTGTAAGTCATCAAGTCTATCTAAATGTTGGTTTAAGCTATCAATCTGTTGATTTTTCTCTGAAACCATTTGTTCTAGCCTTTGTAACTCATTTACTTTGTCTCTCATCTCACGGTTTTCACTTTCGCACTTTTCTAGTGCATTATTCCTGCTTTGTAATTCATCTATTTTAACTTCTAATTCTGTCATTTTATTTGTCAGGTTGCGTTTTTCTTTGGCCAGCTCTAAGATCATATTTTCCCGCCGTAAAATATCTTCTTTTAGTACATGTAAATCCTTAGATTTGTCAGAAACCTCTTGTATGAGATCTGCGATTCTCTGTTCAAGCAGTTTTTTATTTGACGAGAAATTATCTAGTTGGTTTTCGTAGAACTTTTTATCTGTTTCCATAGTGGCCATTGTGTTTTCTAAAAGTCCTTTTAGTTCTTCGACTTCTTCTTTCAAAGCTGGAAACTCGCATAACTGTTCTTCAGCGTTTTTGAGTTCAGATTTACAGTTTTCTAAGTTATTTCTAGATTTTATAATCTCGCACTTTAACTGAGTTAGAATGTCTGGGAAATTTTCTTGTTTTACATCTAAAATAATCCCAAGTTCCCTGAGTGACGTAAATTCATCTCTAGTTTTATTATCAGTGGTTTCTAAAGAAAAGTTGATTTTTTTAGGGTCTACACTTTTATCTTTAGTGTCACTTGCGTCTCTGTTAGGATACATAGAACAGTTATCTTGAATAACAGCATGTTTAGTTTCTATACCGAACATTGTAGTTTCGTTTACATTTCTTTTGTATTGTTTGAGCACGTCTTTGTTTTGTGTGGAAGTTAAATGAGCAGGGAGGGAATCAGCTCGAGGTGAAAACACAGGTATATCTATGTGATCAGCATACTCTATGTTAAGAGAACTCATATTAGCTTTTTCTAAATCAGGTGGTAATGTTTTATTAAGCGTTTTTTCTCTAGTATCGTTATATGGTGTAGCGATCAAACTAACATTTTGTCCTTTTAGTTCTGCTCTACGCATTTGTAGATCTTGTTCATCGAATTCTGAAATAGATACTATATCACTAAGAGTTCTCGCGGACGCTTTGCCTTCTATAACTTCACTCTTTTCATCTTTTTGGTTGTCTTCGTCTAGTTTAAGCGCTGTAATAATAAACCATATTAAACTAAGTTGTTCGCAACCCAAATAGTGAGGAAGTTGGAATAAATCCAACTGCTAGTATAGACTTTAGAGTAGCATCTAAAATTAAACTGAAATATACGATAATGAATAAAATAACTAGAATTATAAAATACTACAGTGTGTAATTGGTAAGAACATGATTTGTATTAGGGCGATAAAGAATAAATGAATCTTTAAAAACTTTTCTCGGTACAAAAATAAACTAAACATTAAGGTAAACTAAAGCTCAAATAGAATGTTATTCGATTTTATTTATGTCAAACTGCGTTTATCAAACTTCATAGCAACGACACGGTTTGTTTCTCAGTCGATGCTCCGCTATTCACTGCACAGTAGCAAATTAATGATTTTAGTCACAATTCTTTTAAAAATAAAATTAAAAATACTGGAATTGTAATGTTCGCATTTGATTTCCTTTTGCTAAGATAGGAAGATGATGAAGTGGGAATCAAAGCCACTGACCTAACAACTCTTGCAGCTGTTCCTCCTTCTCGGCCAACATCCGCTGCTGGTCTCTGAGGGTGGTGACCAGATCTTGCTTATCATTTTCTAGACTCCTCACCACACCCTCGACCTGAGCGATGCGGGACTGGGCGTTGGATAACTCACGTTCTAGGATTATTACTTTGTCTTTGGGGTTGCCTAAAAAGGGATTGTAAAAGAATTATAGAATAAATTCAAAAGTGAATAAACCATCTATGTTTTGTAAAGTCACACGTCTTCTCACAAATATTATAAATGCGAAAGTTTGTGGACTAAAGAATAGATGTATAAACCTTTCAGGAATAAATAGCTACATGAATTGAAATGAAAACTTCTAGATTAATTTAAGAGGTACTTTATATCTTAGTAATTACTACGTATGACGTATCCTGTATACCATACGGATTTATAAATTCCCTAGGAAGTAAGGTTGGAAATTATTAAACAGACTTGTTTGTCCGGTGTTTGTTTTCAATCCAAAATCGAAGTAATACACGGAAAAAATGAGGTTTATTTCTATACTAGCTTCCGCTCGCGGCTTTACCCGCGTAGTCCCCGTTTTACCCCTTAGACTCTTCAGCTTAGCCTCAGCTCTGTTTTAAAAATCCTTTCTTAGTGCCCGCCTAAATCTCATTGTGAATCTTCAATTCAGTGGTTTGGGCTCTGCATTGAAGTCAGTGAGTAATCCAGTTTTTTTTTATATATTTAGACTCCCTTGTAGTGACTAGTACTTACATGAATTTCCGTACAATGAAAAGTGTTCGTTGTTATGTTTCTCTCGTTCCTCCAAGTTCTGTTTGAGTCGTGTTAACTGTTTATCTTTGGATTCCAACTCTTCTTTCAATCTTTGCACCTGCATATACAAACGTTACATGCTTACTACAGTATGATTTGTATAAGACAATAGATTTGGAGCCAAAAGTGTGAGTAGTCGCTAATGGGTTACTACTGGTGTTACAGGTGTACCTCAGCGAGTGCGTCGTGCAGCTGCACCGAGAGCTGTCCGGCGGCGCAGTGCGCGAGCGCATCCGCGTCGTTCCGCTGCTGCTGCAGCCGCGCCGACAGCGACGAGATGCGCAGCGCCTGCTCCGACATGCGAGCCTGCAGCACGTCGCGCTCCGCACGCACCTCCTGCACACACGACGACCTTACGCTTGCACACACGCACGTTATAGGTAGGAATCTGAGCGGTCGGATCTTCAATAAAAAAACCGGTTACATCAGAACATTGAAACTAATGTTACATTTAACAGCGGTACATGGGGAAATCTACGGAAGAATTAATAATTTGAAGTGGCACTGGGCAGGTCACATCTCTTGAGAATTTACCCGTCATTGGTGAAATGATGGGTAAAAGGCTTTATAGTGACCAAAGGGCATTTGCGGGAAGCCGATGGATGCTAACGACCGGCAATCAATTGTTGTGACGTTCCAAAGGGAACTTTGATTGATTTAATCCAAACTGATTTGTGGGGTACTAATGAAAGAGAATTCGGAATTTAAGCATTCAGGATCATACATATAAAATTAAGAATACCATGTGAAATGAGAATATGGATATTATTTTCAATGATAATGTAATAATGTTTTTGTAAGTACAGTAATAACTAAGGGCTCACAAACTATAGGAAGAAACAAGTATCATAGTACAAACAGACTACAAAGTTCAATGAGTCAACAGCACTAATTATATCACAACGACACAGTTTCGTGATCAGTACATGAAGACTGCAAAGATCATTAGGTCAGTTTATTAGAACAGTTTTAAATTTTGTTTATGGTTGTGTACCCGAGGGTTGCCAACTACTGCCACCACTAAGCAGTACCCTTGGTACAAATTTTACAATACGAGAAACGTTTTCGAATAGTGCTATGAACCTGTCAAGATAATAAGTTAAAATGGGATAAAATCGGTATGTCGGTTATCGCACTAAACTATTAAAAATTTTTTTAGCAGTGGGATAAAAACTATTCCTATTCCTATGTCCGTCTCCGGGTATCAAAATATCTCCATACCTAATACAAATCGGTCCAGTAGCTTTCGCGTTTATAATATTCGTAATGATAACGATATTACTAGCATTTAATTACATTGTTGTGGATAGATTTGAATTAAAAAAATAAATTTGAAGACTCATTTTGAGAAGTTCAAAATAGTATTTGAAAACTTTTTTTGTATTGAGGAACTTGTACTAGGTATACAGTTTTTATCCGTCACGTCTGGTAGCGGATTTCATGTACGGTGGCGCAGAACTTTGTGTACAAGCACTTTTAATGTTGAACTAGGTTTTATGTTTCTTTTTTAATTAAGTGTATTTTCTTATATTTATGCAAAGATTACACATAGAAATAGAACTGTTTTAACTTTGTAATTTTTACATCCTGACGTTTCGGAAGCTGCACAATATTCATAGACTGAGACTTTAAACTTTAAAATGTCAGAATTAAAGAGTATGAGTATGTAAAGTGTAAAATAGATTGTAGGTAATGTGTAACTGTGTAAATAGGTACTGTTCAACTAGATATGAATTATGTGTTCAATGACATCAAAAATATGACATACGGTAAATAAGAATTGAAGAGAAAAAAATTAAAAGGTGCGGAGGAAGACCAAGAAAAAATTACGAACCTTAAGAGACTACAGAGGGGACGGGTATTCCGTCGGAAAGGATCAGATTACTAAAAAACAATAATAAAATCTAAACTGAACGCTGAATAATAAGGTTTATATATAAAATAAATAAATAAAATAAATATTCTGGGACATTAACACACACGGTTATCTGGTCCCAAGCTAAGCAGAGCTTGTGTTAAGGAAACCAGATAGGTAACTGGTAATATACTACATATTATTATAATACTTTTCTTTTGTAAATATATACTTATATATACATAATTACACCCAGACACAAGACAAACATACATGTTTAAACAAATGTTTGTCTCGGGTGGGAATCGAACCCACGACCTGCGGCGTGAAAAGCAAGTATCTTACTTTGTTCTACTAACAGAGGTAATTCAGTGCCAAAGTGTTGGGACCTCAGCATGAGTTTCAGTTATGGAGGTTTCTCACTTATCTAGGTCCCACTTAACCAAGTTTCACTGTATAACGCTAGACTCGTTTGGATAAATACAATTGATTTGAATTTATGTGAGATATAAATATAGTTGATACTGAGATACAGTGAATCACACATATTTTTAGATGTTCTTAATGTACAATACAATTGTTGTGTTTGGGAATCAAAAACAACTTCAAACCACGTCAACATTTACAGAGATCTTCTACATATGTTTAGATTGGTGGATGTCTTCTTAGTTTAGTTTGAGTCACTCCAGTTCAACCCTTTTTAATGTCCCACTGCTGAGCACGGGTCTTCCCTCAACTATCGAGTTAAGAGAGTTTAGGCTTTAATCCACACACATTGACCAAGTGCGGGTAGGTGGATGTCACATGTCCTAGAATGATTTGTTCTTAGACATGCCGGTTTTATCACGATGTATTCAAAGATGTATGGGCACGACTGGGAATCGAACCCGCGACCTTATGATTCTAAGGCGAGGCCCGTACCGCAACGCCACCGCTGCCAAAGGCAAAGCAATGTCAAAGTGGCTTAAATTCCACTATATTTCAGTGTATAGGCATGTCTAGCTAACATTGAGCCAGAAGTAACCCATTGAGCAGTCTATTGCCATACACCAAGCAATAAGCAAATCTTCGGGCTGCTGAATTCAATATAAGGCAATAAAAATTCATTGTCAATGTCAATTGCAAACAATAGCAATAAAACGGTGTATTTTCTTTAAACGATGACAACAATAAACATGAAGTCATTTCAAACAATTAGATATCTTGTTGGAGACAGTTTATCTATTCTATCTTCTATAAGATATACCTTTAAACGAGCAATTAATATTATCTAAATCACGAAAACTGCTCCAAGGATTTTCGTGAAATTTAATGTGCAGAGGATGTCGGGGGTGATTAATCGATATAGCTAGGTTTCATTTTTAAAAACGCGTCGATTTATTCGTGTTTTGAGGAAATAAAAAATTACTACAATATCATTAAAATGCGAATACATATTTCGCCAAACTATACAATGGTATGATAGGTCAAGTGGAAAATTAGGCGGTCGTAAAGCCCCGATATGATCCCGGTTCGAATCCAGATAAATATTACTTTTTCCTATTTTTTAATTCATTCTTTATGCGAGATTACTGGGAGCCCTTAAAGAAGATTTAATATATTCTTCATGAACTGGTTTTTAAACTGAAATATTGACAAGACATCGCAAGGCAAGGCGTCGCAAGGCTGGCGAGCTCGCTCGCCAGTATTTGTATTGCTTGGTACACACGGCTACACATCGATAACTATAAGCTGTATACATATCCAGTATAAGCTGACCTCTCGTTGTACGGAGATCCTTATTAATGCGACATCAGCTACTGGAAATGTATAGCTTGATGTGTATGTAGCCGCGTGTACAGAAACAAATAGTTAGTAAGCATATCTATCACGAATACGTTGGGACTATAGGCTGTGACCGTTTAACTCGCGTATCGCCATCTGAGGTACAAAGTCATAAAACATTAATTAAATCTCATAAAGAACTATTTAACCACAGATAAACGTAATGTAAGACTATTCGTCACTAATATCCATATCGCTTGAATCATCATCGCTGTCTGTGCAGCTTGAGGAGTCAGAATCTTGGCGATAGGCGATACGCGAGTTTAACGGTCGGCCTATAGTTGGGGGCGACTGGTATGCGAAAATATATATTTGGTTTATTAACATAATACAGTCGAATCCATTATGACAAATCTTGTTAAAAGCAATCAAAGTAACTAATGGGAACATTCCGACTCTTTGTTAACACTAGTGAAGTGACCCATAAAGTTTACTTTGAAGTGCTAATGCACATCCGAATATAACGAACCGCGACGTTTGTTTAGCATTACAACACTTCTAACAGAATACGGAAACGAATTCCGTAAGTTTCATTGAACACATTTGTATAATTTCCTTTAACTAACATTTTTTTTTACCGGGATGTCTAAGAACTAATCATTCGACGACATGTGACATCCACCAATCCGCACTTCGACAGGGTGTGTGATTTAAGACCTAAACTCTCTCAACTCGTAAGATAGTTGAGAGAAGAGCAATGCACAGACACTAAAAAGGGTGACTGTATTTAGAACAGCTGTGATCTGTCTAGCAGAATTAACTAGTATATGTATATACCACCAGCTTAGGACCCAGTGCTTAATTTACTTGTACCAAACTCAGTATGCTTAATTCGGAACGCAATTTAAATATTAATGTTTGGAGGTCAGAAATAATTGTGATTAATATTTTTGGACGTCAAATACCTCAGTCCACCAGTGAACATGAAGTCTGAAAAGACTTTGAAACGTCGGGATCTAAAAATCTAAAATAAACCGCTATAAAATCCGTTAAAAAGTAGTTTTATTTCAATGTGTGATATTCGCGTAAATCTAAGACAATATTGGTACATGTAGGTTTTAAATAAATCATTAATCAGGATGTGTTTTTCATAGAATACTAGTAGGTAAAAATTAAAGTCAAATCATTATCTGTGGTGCAGACTTTCTTTAATTTTCTTTATCTGAGTAAACAAAACAAAAGACATTGTTGAACATAAAGTTGTTCAAATGCGTCATGTGCCAAATGCGCATTACGGATGTTTTTATACCGGGCAATGTCAACTGTAGCTTGTATATGTATTTGAGATGTAATACGAGATATCTTTACATATTATTAAAAAAAAACTTATAAAAAAAAACCGCCATCTAAAAAGTGAAAAATAAAAGTTACATTTGTTAATTGAGTTCGGAATGTTTTTGGGTTCGATACCCAAAAAGAATTTTATAATATACTTAAAAGAATGTTAATTGCAGCTCTAAGTTTGGAATTGTGCTCGATGACCGGCAATAGGCATAGCCTAAACATAGCCTAACATCACTCCTCTGCCTACACCATCGGGTAACAAAGGTGACGCTATACAATCATTTTATTCACACAAAACGCCACGATGAAAGACTGTTCCACTCACCGTTAAATCCGGCAACCCCATTCCTATAAACTTCCTAACGAAGTTCCACACAAACATCACATATCACTACATTGATATCACTCTACGCTTCCACTGTTATATTAATGGTTTCACTGTACATGGATGGTTAACTACGTGATGTATGTGTCACATTTTGATGGGAGAGAACTTGATGAAGCGATGTATGTTAAACACGATAGTGATAGAGACCTTACGACAGCAGAACACGCTCTGAAGCATCGAGAGAGACTGGCGAAGCGCGAGATTTGGAAGTCGGAATAAAGGAGGAAACGATCTAAGAAGTTTGGATGTGGCATGTTTTTTTTTTTCACTGGCGAAACTTGTACAAGGATACATGTTGTAAGCACTATCTGTCTCTATCGTTTAGAGATGAGTAGAAAGAGATAAGACTATGATTTTATCATGTGTTTTTGTGCAGTGCAGACGCCCAGTTATGTTAGGTGAATTTCATTAACTATAGGGAAGATGCACTATATTTATTTTTGGTTAATTTTAAATTTCATAGACATGAAACAGGCAAGAATATACAGCATGCATTTTAAATTAATACTAATATTATGCCACCTCCATACATTTATATGCCTTCGCTATAAACGCACACATGCGCACACGCATAGGGTTGTCTATTTCGGTATGTTTATCTTCCTAGTTGTGTAACTAAGGGTTAATTGCGAACCAAATGTGTTACACACTGTTAACGAGTTCTCGAATTTGTGCTACAATAGAAATGAAGAACTGTCTTGAAGACACACGAGAGTTTAGCTTCATGTTGGAAATAGGCTCAGTGTCAGCAACTCTCGGAGTGTATTGGTGCGGTTAAAGGAGTAAGACATACATTATTTGGGAACGAGGCGTTTTAAGCGGCTTATAGTACTGCGTTATAGAACCTTTTTACGATCTTTTTTTCTTGTCTTTTTTTATTCGATCAGTACCTAAACATTATGGGGAATTTAGAATAGAATAGAATTTAGGCTATACAAGTCACAGCTTGTATAGCCTAAATTTTAACAAATGTGGGTAAATATGATTTGAACTTATTTTTATTATTCACTTTACTTCAACCCTTTTTAGTGTCCCACTACTGAGCACGGGTCTTCTCTCAACTATCTTACGAGTTGAGAGAGTTCAGGCCTTAATCTACGCACGCTGGTCAAGTGCGGGTTGGTGGATGTCACATGTCATCGAATGATTAGGTTTCCTAAAAATGTTTTTCCTTTACCGATATTGAGCAGCGGTGATGTAACAATTTACAAAAAGATGTGTGGCAAGACTGGGAATTGAGCCCGCGACCTTGTAAATCTAAGGCGAGACCCGTACCACTGCGCCACCGCTGCTTCTTTTCCCTTTTTATTATTGTTTTAATAAATTTTTTATTGCAATTGCAATTTTATGTATCATGACATATTTCAATTGTTGAGCCACTGAGCATCATATTAATTTTGGTGAGATAATACGTCTGAGCGAGTTGATAGTTTAAATTCAGGCGATTTCTATTACTCTACCAATGGTCACAAAGTGGCTCAACAATTAAAAATGTCATCATACTTCAATGGTCGCTCCCTCCCTCTTGCATGTTATTTTAAAACAAATAACTTTGGTTGACAACCCTAAAGTCCCGGTTAATAAAGTTTTATAAAACAAATTGAGACAGCGAAGAGAGTTCATTCAGCATATTAGGGTCGTCGGGGAAATTGCGCGAATGACATTTATGTAGGTGTATAATTTGTGTGTATGTAGGTAGTTAATAATAAGCTCAATTCGTAAGGGTACTACATGAAGTTCGTCACGATCATCAGCATAACATAGGCCACTAAAGCACGCCACTGAAAAAAAACCATACATTATTCAGCATTTCTCATCCAATTCTCGCCAACTGCTCTGCTGAGATCGTCGTTCCACCTAGTCCTCATCCAAAGCATGCAAAGATTAAATACAATTTTCAGTACACCATAAATCCGCTAGCTATAATGTTATGTTACAAAATCTCACACAACCGATACTGCAATATACAGCAGACATAATTTATGTTTAACTACAGTTCCGTTTCAGCAAATCCACAAACTAACCAGAATCAGGTCAACTACAGTTAAACTATTCGCAACGCCCCTAGCTATCAAACAGTAACCTAACTTAACTTTATCGATGATGTGTTAACGTACATAAAGAGTATGCAAATTCAGTCTATCTAGTAAAAGAGAACGTTTATAAAGAGTGACGGATGTATATTTGTTATTGTTAATTACTCACTTCAACCTTTTTTAGTATCCCACTGCTGGGCACGGGTCTTCTCTCAGCTATCATACGTGTTGAGAAAGTTTAGGCCTTAATCCACACACGCTGGCCAAGTGTGGGTTGGTGGAGGTCACATGTCCTGTAATGATTAGTTCTAAGACATGCCGGTTTCCTCGCAATGTTTTCCTTCACCGATATTGAGCAGCGACGATGTAACAATTCACACAAAGATGTGTGGGCACGACACAGAATCGAAACCGCGACTTATATTTTTTAAGGCGAATGGGGCGCTGCTATTGCTGGCCCGAATCTGTCACTCTGTTATTATTCTGTTTGTTGTGTATTCGTTATGCAATTATCATTATTACTAACACTAGTTTTCAAGCTTGCAATTATAATACCGAATATGAATATATTTCATTATTATTTATATTTCATTTATTATTATTTATCATAATATTACTGTACCTAACTAATATTTTAATATTGTTATTAAAAAATAATCCTAATATTGCCTCTCTAAAATTGTTCACGCCTTTTTTGCTGTGCCCGACAGGGTCCGTAATGATCTAATCCAATGTAATGTACCATCTATGTACACATTATGGAAATGCAATAAATTATTGAGTATTGAGTATTGAGTATTGAATGCAATCCTATGAGCCTAAATAAATGATATTGTGGAGACTAGAGGATGAGGCAGTAGACCCTTCAGTAAAAAAGGAAGATCGATAAGATAATGTTTAAATATTATCTTATGTTATCAAAAGCTAGTTTTCACATAGAAATAACTTCAATCATTCTATCTTTTATTTCGACAAATTTACTATTTTAAACATCCGCTATCCGCACAAATATTTAAACAAATTAACATGAGATAATAAACTCAATACGCCTATAGGAAATTTAACCAACAAAAACTATACATCGGATTTCATCTATCGCCACCGCACACATGGTGATTTTCTAATAAAATGTAAAACTTCCGAATAAAAATTTCAACTAAATCTGTAAATACTAATAGTTGGTGAAAGAAACTTTGTATGTCTGTCTGTAGGCTTTTCACGATCTTACGATTATACCGTTTAACTATCGGTTCGATTTGATAAAGATGATGACGTCATACCCAGGAGTGGGATAAAAAAGACGGGTTGCACTCCGGGAGTGCCGGCAGAAGTGAAAACTTGATTATTAACATCTTAATCTGCCTAAACGAAACAGTAGGCCCAGGCATACATTTTCGCCGCGCCGTAGAGAGGGGATAGCTGTCTACTCTCCATCCGTCTTACGCTTTTTCGATCAGGTCACGTGTCCTGACGCGAGTTTAAGATTTTATACCCATTACAAAAAAAGTGCTCAACGCCGCTAAAGAAGTTTTCACTTCAAAAAGTATAGCCTATAGCCTTCCTCAACAAATGGGCTATCTAACAGTGCAAGAATTTTTCAAATCGGACCGGTAGTTTCTGAGATTAGCGCGTTCAAACAAACAACTCTTCAGCTTTATAATATTAGTATAGATATTTAGGGATCATTTAATTTTACAATATACATTATTGTTGCAATTTTTATGTTATATAATCACCATTTAGTGTACCATTGTTGATCACCTCTCGGGTCTTTTACAATTTTGTTGGAGTTATGTCTGTCTTATTTCTTACTTAGTTTTCTCTCTTTCTTCTTTCTTATTTTATAGAAGAGAAAAGTGAGTCTAATAAAATTGTGTAATAATAGAAATTACTTGATTCTTAGACACTTTACTTCAACCCGTTTTAGTGTCTCACTGCTGGGCACGGGTCTTCGTTGAACTATCTTACGAGTTGAGTTTAAGTCTTTAGTTTAGGTGGATGTCACATGTCCTCGAATGATTAGTTATTAGACATCCTCACGATGTTTTCCTTCACAAGTATTGAGCAGCGGCGATGAAACATTTCACTGAATGATGCGCCACTGCTGCTACTCCTAGACACTTGGTGAGTGTAAACCCAAAAAGCAGATTTAAACTAATTTTAAGTCTGCGTATATTAGGGTAATATATTTGAGTGCGCTCGGACGAAGTCATGATCGAAACCTAGTTTTAACAAAATACTAGGAACAACAATGTTTTCATTCGTTTACTTTACACAGGAAACAATCACTCGCGTACCTAAGCAGGGTTTATTTAAGATGTTTAATAAAACATTTTGAGCGCTTGTTGCTACACTATTTTCGTGTTGTTGTGCGTGTGGAATTCCACCATATATATAAAAAAAAATATAGAATATCACACATACAACCTAAAGGATTTATCGCGGTTTATTTTAGATTTTATTATTTTTAATTATACCCGTGACCATGAAGTCTGAAAAGACTTGGAAACTTTGGGGTATAAAATCTAAAATACTCCGCGATAAAATCCGTTATAAAGTAATTTTATTTCAGTTGTTGCTAACTAAAATAATGTGCTGGTCTGTAGGGGTTTGATTAAATGATCACTTTGTAGTTTTAAAAACGAGTTTCTAAACGCCAAACAAGTACTTATAGAAACCAGGACTTTATAAACGCACTTTCCCGTCGATCTTTTGAAACGTCCCTCACTTACAAAGGGCAATAAACCCATATATTTCTTTAAAACACAAGCACTTATCTTTACACAAACAAATTTTATTTCTATCCACTGAACTTGACTTTTTTATCATGATCATGTAGGTTGGTATTTGTAGAACTAAAATCGGTATTTATATAAATCTTAGAAGTAAAGAGTTAGTATCAGCCGCCTGTAAAATGGGTCTTTTTTATAGTGGGACATTAACACACACGGCCATCAGATCCCAAACTAAGCATAGCTTGTACTATGGCAACCAGATAACTGGTAATATACTACATATAATACTTTTCTTTTGTAAATACATACTTAAATATAGATAATAACACCCAGACTCAAGACAAACAGTCGTGTTCATTACACAAATGTCAGACTTGTGTGGGAATCGAACCCACGATCTGCGGCGTAAAAAGCAAGTATCTTACCGACCACGTCACTGGCCTGTCAAATATTACTTTTATTATTTCTATTTTTTTTATTAAAGGCTTTTATTTAATTTAACGTGTATTTATGTATGTATGTCCTGAAATCTTGCAATCAATATTTCACCCACTTCCACTAAAGCTCTCGAGCTGATATTTTGTATACACGTTTAGTTTTGAGGACACTATAAGATTTTATACATGCCGCCATTTTGAATCCAATATGGCGGACGGTAAAAATGAATACTTATCGTTTTCATGACAACCCCTACAAGTGGAAGAGCTTGAAAAGAGAAAATACTATAAAAAATGATGTGTGTACCATCGCCGCTGCTCAATATCAGTGACGGAAAACATCGTGAGGAAACCAACATGTCTAAGAACTAATCATTCGAGGACATGAGACATCCACCAACCCGCACTTGGATAGCGTGTGTGGATTAAGGCCTAAACTCTCTCAACTATCCCACGAGTTGACCCATGCCCAGCTGTGGGACACTAAAAAGGGTTGAAGTGAGATTGTTGTTTTATTGTAACACAGATCATGACTAAATAGATTACGAAACAAGCCAGTCATCACCGCTTCCCTACCGAGACCTTGGTGTAACTGTCTGGCGATGTTCCAAATATTTATTTCTATAACTCTGTCACAGTGGACGCCAACCAAACGTCGCTAGTACAAATTGTCAGTATTCACGTTTCCGAATGTCAATGTTGTGTAGGAATATTTAAGCGCCAGTACTGTTCGCTTTAATTGAAAAGACTAGTGGTCTTAATCATAAAAAAAATTATAAGACTCTTTAGTTAAAAAGGACTTTGTCTCTTTCTTACTTGTATAAATACCAAATTATGTGATCTCCTATCATTGAAGGTGCACAGGTCTCTGGTCTTGTATTTGATATAAATTGTGTCTTCTGTTGGGAACCCATTATTAAATAAATAAATGACCTTGAACTAGACGAACTACATGTATGAACAACGTCTCTGATATTTTCTGACTCTTTCTGTTCGGTTACAATAACAAAGTGTGAGAGAGTTAAAATATATACTTAACACTTTGTTTAGACGTAGCATCCAGTGTTTTAATGTATAAAGTTCATTGTCACCTACTAATCTATGGCATGCATTTTTGACATTTCACTGTAAATATTATCAAAATACGACAAAACAAATCGGCGTGGTAAGGCCATAAACCGACACCTTACCGTTGGGGAAATGATTTAATGTGCGAGGCAACTGCTTAATATTAAGGCATCACAGGCGTTCTATTGTGTCAGTGGAAGGTATGTTAGAATATTTACGTCTCTGTGCGGTTGTTAGTGATAGTATAATAGGTACAGTAGCAACAAACCTGCGCGATGTCCTTCAGCTGCGCTCTCTGCATCTCGAGATCAGCGACTCTCTTGAGCACCGCATCCTCGGCCCGCGACAGTGTGACTACACACTCGCACACCCCCGCCAGCTCCACTAGCTGGTCACAACGTGGTGTTTCTTCCGGCTCCGGGGATTTCACCTTAACAACATATTACAAAGGTTATAGCATAGTTGCTACCTTGAATACCCAGTGAGACAGGATTAGATTGCATAGATCTCACGTTCATAACACCCACCAGATGGTATAGAAAGAGATAAATGAAGAATTTTGGTAACTCCGTTGGGGTCCCTTTAGGGGACAAACCTGTCGCCGTCGGCGTAAATTTATTACCGATTTTTGTTGTGAAGCATTTCATTGCCGCTGCTCAATGTAGAAAGAAAACATCATGAGAAGAACAATATGTCCTACAACAAAACATTTGAGGACATCTACCAACCCGCATTTGAATGCTTTAAACATCTGTCACAGATTAACAAGGCAATTATGAAACCAGTAATTAGTACGAATTCATGAACTCGGGCTTAAGACTAGAGAATCGAAACTGTAACCCAATCGGCTTGTGATAATCCGACACAACCAATATTTTTCAATTTTTTTTTCAGATTACCTCTAAATGCATTTGTCTTTGGTCTCTAATAGAAACATCTTCGCTGGGCTCACTACAACTGGTGGAACAGACTTCATGTATCCTCTCCAACTTGCGCGTGCGACGGTGAATTATTTCTTCTAAGTAATGACACTGGAACAATACAAATTTAGAATGCATTTTATCTAAATAACATAGAACATAGTAGCTATTTGTTTCTACTTTAACTTCTTGTAATAACGCTGTGTGCATTTATGGTCTATACAAAAATGGCCCAGGCATAACATTTCTGTATGCCCAGCACTAAATTTCCACCAATGTGAATCTGGTGCGGATTTTTCACCATTTTCACCATTCACGATGAACAAATTTTCATCTATACTAATATTATAAATTGAAGAGTTTATTTGTTTGAACGCGCTAATCTCAGAAACTACTAATCCGGTTTGAAAAATTCTTGCACTGTTAGACAGCTCATTTCTTGAGGAAGGCTATAGGCTACTTTTTATCCCACTGCTGGGCATAATATGTAGTTCACGCGGGGGTAGCTGTAGCGGAAAACTAGTATAAAATAAAGTTTGTACGTAAGCGGGACATATTTGGGTGAATGACTATTTGTGGCCTTTGTAACGTCTCGAAAACATTTAGACTAGCATTCCATGTGAATTTTTCCTTCTACTTCTATCTCATTGTCCTAGTATAGGTAATCTACCCATATCGATCTCGGAATCTGGACTCACCTGTTCCTTAATCTTATCCAACAATTCTACTCTTCCTGCCTCCTCCAACCCACACTTGACACACACAACATCACTTTGATCTCCCTTCTCACTCTTCAACGACTCCAACTCCCCAATCAACGATCTCATCTTGCTATCTCTCTCTTCTATTGTATTCTTCATCTCTTCTAACTCTTCTAGAATCTTCGCTTCATGGTTCACCTTTGACTCTAATTGGTTCTCTAAGTTAGCGATGATGTCTCTGAGTAGAATGACTTGTTCCTGTGAAGCTTTTAGTTCATCATCTGTATTAGCTTTACGGGTTTCTAGTTCTGTTATTATTTGATTCATTTCTCTTGTCTGGGCTTCCAGCTGCTCCACCTAGATGAAGATATAGAAGATAAAAATAAGACAATGGACACTGAATTACTTTAATAGGATGGTAATGACTGTAGGAATCAAACAAAATATTTAATATTTTTTATTGTGACAAAGAATACTGTAGGAGTATAAAAAGTTCGTGTATATATATTAAAACCCGTATTAATAAACTTATTTTAAACTCATTATAGCTAAAATAGGTTTATAATTCGTTTGTCTTTGTCTGTCATCTTGACATATAAACTAGTAAGAAAGAGACAAAGTCCATTTTAACTAGTCTTATATTTTTTTTTATGAATAAGGCCGTTAGGATATAAAGCTTTGCTGTCAACGGTTATTTTAAGGGACTTAACCCACCACCGCAATCCCGCCTCTTCTACTCCTGTGCACTAGGATCAACAGCGGCACCGTGAATAGACTCAGGATTTGAACCCGGCCAAGTCCCGGGACATCTAAATTGGCAATGGATATAGAACATACATAATCCAGACGAGCTAAAGAACAAAGCATGCTGTTATGTTCTACTACCACCAAACAATTGAAACTTGAAATTGCGACAGAACATAAATAGGTGCACACAGTCAAAAGATTACTCCCCCCGATTCCCTAAAACTAAAGTGCCCGGCAACGTCCTGAGCCGAGGTTCGTCCCCACATGGGGAGCCCTCATGGCAGTTGCCACAGTACTTGATCGGTTCGACCGTCCTCGGACGGCTCACCGAAAAAGTCCGGTGAACCAATAAAGACCCTTCCGGCTAATTGGGTTAGGTCATCCACAAAAACAAAATCAAAAGGTTACTATTCCAAGTCTAGCTGTGCATCAGAATAGAATCTTACTAAATATTTATAAATTATAAATTCTTACAGAAATAGATTGGCAATAAACAGAAAGGCTTCGAAATACAGGAGCACCAACATTTAAAGTAAAGGAACTACTAAGTGAAACACATAACCTATAAAAGAAGTAGAATATAGCGAACTTACGTGCTTGTCGTGCTCACGACAGTTGCAATACGAGAGACGGAGACAGTGCATCTGCAGACATACATGCGAGAGCCGCGGTTAGTGCCGCAACCAATACCACAATATACATACATACATAACAGTATACTAGATAAATGCTAAATGGTTTTTTAAAGATATTTTATTACAAAATAAAAATTTTGTCCTGACTCAGGAAAATTACCAATTATTACCGGCCACCGCCGGATACATACTAGACACCGTTTTGTTCATACATTGTATAACATTATAGTCGTCAAAAGTTGGTGGTGAGTCTGGAAAAGTAGCTAATTTTGATTGGTTCGTTTAAGTTCTTGTCCTTGAACGAACCAATCAAAATCAGCTAGCAGTCTGACCATATATAGTAATAAGACAAGTTAGGCGAGCACGGGGCTCTGCTATACGGTGTCTATAAGTATTTGGTCAATGTGGCATACAGATACAGAGGTCACACCGACCAAACACATATACACTTTTTATTATGGTGACGTTTGATCATAATAACAAGACAACGATTTCAGCTAACTACTTAAGGCTTGAAATAAAACTACTTTTTAACGGATTTTACCGCAATTTATTTTAGATTTTAGATCCCGACATTATAATAAAAATTTATTTATAATTTAATTTAATAATAATTAAATTAAATTATATATAATTATATTAATATAATTATAATTTCATTATATAGATAGATATATTATACTAGAGTTATCTTTATATATATAATTCTTCTGTGAGTGTGTATGTCACTGAACTTCTCTCAAACGACTGGACCGATTTTGATGAAATTGTTTGTGTGTGTTCAAGGGGATCTGGGAATGGTTTAGATTCACAATTTTGCGCGGTACGAAGTTCGCTGGGGCAGCTAGTAATTCTATAGAATAGAAAGGAACTTTGAAATATATACAGTAATATTTAAATATTAGGGTTGATTTTTATAGTGAATATGGTAGTTAAATGCCGTATTATATGAAGTTGGGACATTTTGTTAATATTAAATTCATACAACATACTAATTCCAAGGATTGTAGTATTGGTTACTTAAATTAGTAGCGCGTAAAACAAACATTAGCTGTGAGTATGGTCAGCAAAAAAAGGACATACAAACACAAACTACAAACAAACCAGGAAGAAATAGCTTAACACCCTGGCCACGAAACACGACGTCTGGCGGCGCGGCTGACGATTATGCAGTTCATTGCCCACTCTCGTTTACTTGTCTTTAGACACTGCTTAAGCAAATACGCGCCGCCCGACGCCGTCTCCCGTGGCTAGGGCGTAAGGCAAGTTCATTATCTCGCAGTACCTAGCGACTATAACAAGCGCACACTCTGACAAACAGACATGTTAATGCACACTCTGTCTTGTAGGTTAATTCACGTAATTAAATAGACTCAGTTGCAGTGCAGTTGCAGTTAAGTTTCGATCAAAACAGCCCTTTTCGTATTCTCGTAATTTTGACAACCGCTGTCAGATACGCTCGCGTCAATTTAGCATCACGCGAGCGCTTTAGATTAGACATCATCATCATTCCCCTTGCCATTTTTCCCATTTCTATTGGGGTCGGCTCCCAGTCTAACCTGATGCGGCTAGCTACCAGAATTATACGAGCGACTGCCTTCAGACCTCGAAACCCGAGGGAACCAGTAGCTGAGATGGTTAAACCAGGTGCCAGATTATTTGGCTTCTGACTACATGTAACGATTGTCATAGATGTGTTAAATAACAACCGGGACCGACGGCTTAACGTACTCTCCGAGGCACGGAGGGTAGTCCCCCAACCAACCAGACACCGAAACAAATCTTTGTTGTTACGAAAGTTTTGTCCGGGGCGGGAATCGAACCCGCGACCTCCCGGGCACAGTATAGCCCAGTCGGGCGGCTTACACCGCTCGACTAACGAGGTCGTCTTTAGATTAGACATAACATGACATTAATTACAAAAATACCATTTTGCACTAAACCGTAAACTTAATTGCAACTGTACCGCAACTTAATCGCGCTCGTCAACAATTTTCGTGAATTAAGCTTGCTGGTTGAGAATCGATCCCAAGACCTGCGACGTGAATAGCAAGTATCGTACTAACCACGTCAACAGGCCCCTCAAACTTGATTAATGCACGATCAAATGAACTTAGCCTTAGTGATGGTGGGGCTACACTACAGTTAATTTGCCTTAGCATCACAACAATTCTAAGAGATTAATATCAAAAGTTAGTCGTAACCTTAATATAGACCCACCAAGAGATTAAACCACTCATAAAACTTAAACCGCATCTAAACGTTCTCTATAGTAATATTACGTTTGTCTACTATGCGTTTCAAATAAGAATAGGACTGGACTCGCGGCTAACTTCATACCAAAAACCATGCAAAAGTAGCGCCAGCACAAAATGTCAGACCACAGACAATCATATTATTTTAAAATGTATGGAAAACTGATTTATGTAAAACCTTTACTTAGGTATGTAGTTACGACGTAGCTACCTGACTAAGTAAATTTACGCGCTAGGATGCCACAAACTAGTACACAAATTCTTTTACACGCATAAAAACACACGTTTTAACTTGTAGCGCCGCTTTTTGTCGTCGGAAGTTAATAAAATGTGTTCGTACCTAAATATTCTACTCTAAATGTCCAATTTTAGTCAAACGGCGCGGCGGTAAGATATACGCATTTTTATTTTATTTTCATCTAGATGTGATTATTATATCAAAGAAACATTTTTGCTAACTGTACTAAAAAAATGTAAAGTTGTTGCGCATTCCGGTCCAAGATGGCGGATTTCCAATCCTATTCTCATTTGAAACGCATAGTAATCGTATTTTATCTATTCTTTAGATGTGTTATAAGTTTTATGAAGACCAAAAGATTATACCTAACCAATATTATGGTACATTTTAAGCGTCTTTGATATCCAATAGCCTAATAATTTCATGTTTAGGTACGCAGACTTATTACGGTCAATTATTTTGTGGTTTGATATTTAAAATGGCCGGTGGCGTGGGTAAGATACTTGATTTTCACGCCGCAGGTTGTGGGTTCGATTTCCATCCGAGACAAACATTTGTTTAAATATGTCTGTTTGTCTTGTGTCTGGGTGTAATTATCTATATTTAAGTATGTATTTACAAAAGAAAAGTATTTTAGGTAGTATATTACCAGTTATCTGGTTTCCATAGCACAAGCTCTGCTTAGTTTGGGATCAGATGACCGTGTGTGTTAATGTCCCACTATATTATTATTAATATTATTATTAATGCTACATATCTTAGACGTTTTTCACAGGTTTCCCATTATTAATTATTATTATTATTTACTGTCAAACGACAAAACTATCGCTAAGAAAAAAATCTAGATATCAATATCAAATATCAATCAGCCCTCTCCACTACGAATAGCAGAATGAATTAGAAAAATTTCATGAAATATTTTGTTTGGCTAGCCATAAAAAATGTATGTATGTCTATACGTTTTATAAAACTAGACTATTAAAATCAAAGACACAACCGAACAAACTCCAACTAATTATGATTCGAAGCCGACTGACCTCGTTAAGTATCCTGGCATTGGTCTGCAGCCTCGCCGCGAGTCTCGTGTTCTCGTCTCTGAGATCAGCGAGTTGTCTCGCGAACTCGTCTCGCTCCACTTCTCGCTCGCTCGCTTGTTCCTCTACGAACTGACGCGTGGACCGGAGCTGACGGTTCGCTGCTTCTAACTGTATGATACCAACGTTGAATAAGAGCTCCATCATAATAATGATTTCAATACGTTTCGGCAACAGTTGGAGTTGGATATATCGTGACCAGATCTTAGAATTCATTGTTTCATGATTTGGCTAACCATTTCATGAAACTATTCATGATATGGTCAGCTAAAAATGGTCAACTTTTAAACGATATGATTGTACTATTTGTTGTGTTTAAGTAGTATTGTTCGTGATGAACACAAGAAAATAACTTGTTTTTATTTTTTTTTTAATCTGGCGTCGACAAGTATATTAGCTCTAAGTACCCATAACAGAAGGAAATGATTGCTGCATATCGTTAAAGTGAGCTTCCATTATGTTGCGCTCATATATTGACTGACTAGTATAATTCCTGTTTTTCGTGTCATATCATTTACATTTACAACTAAATTTTAATACATAAGCTTTATATAAATACTACAATACCTATCACTACAATTACTATCAAAGCACCAACCACCTTCGCCACATTCCAAAAAAACACAATAGTAAAAGTCGCTTTATGGGATTAGAACTAAGGGCCTGTTCAGTCCGAATATTTTCCAAAAATATTTCACAAAACATGGAGGTCTGAAACACACCTCTATTCCAATGCGAACTTACATTACACATACATTACATACCTACCAGTGGCGTAAAGTCTATATAACACAATTCTCACCGGCTTCCAATAAGGAATTGGTAATATATCGTACTAAAGGAAATATTATGTAACGCCTAAAAGTTCTAAATTGCGTCAAAAATGTAGTATATTATTATACTTCTTAGTAAATTTGAAAGTCGGAGTAGGTTGGTTTGGGGGCTGAGTCACCTTCGTCCGTGGGTGTACACCTTTAATTGAATCCCCGCACGTGGTCCCCGGGTAGTGCAAATCAGATGACAATCAACTGGTGGTAGGCTTCGGCGCTGGTTAGTGACCATCCACCAGACAAAACCGCCGATCGGTCCTGCCGTGTTCCGGTGCGATGTCTGGTGACACCATGCAAAGAGGGTGGGTCGGAATTGTTGCTCCTTTATGGTTTCTAACCATATGGAGGCTATTTCACTGCTACCTTCTCACCGATAATCATTCCTAATCACGAGTGCATCGGTATACTGGGCTGGCGCGTTCCATTGTAGACTACATCATCACTTAACATCAGGCAAGTTGTAGTCACGCGCCAGCCTATCGTAGAATGAAAAAAGGTAACCAAGAAATACTTCGTCTTCCCTTTTTTAAATTTCCACCCTACGCCACTGATACTTAGTATTTTGGAACCGCACATTTCTCAAGTCAGCATTTTTACGCGACACATGCGTCTTAACAATTTCAATAAGATGAAGTTAGCATGCATAGATATGCCATGGGACTCGTTCGTGCTCATAATCCGTTAATCTCCATCAAGGGAGACGCGGTTATCTTTCACCACGTACAAGTATTCGAACCAATTGATTTGCCATCATACATCTACATTCACAGCCTAATTAAAATAAATATTTCGGACAATATATTTTTTTTTTCACTCAACATCCATTCAAAAGAGTCCGTATGGTTATAACAGACCATACACCTACACAAAATTTTGAAATAATTATATGTAGTAACATTAGATAAGAATAACCTCAGGCAATTTGTAAGCATCATATCATAGACGACTTTAGGTTTAAAGACATTTACTCCCATTTAATCAGAACACACTAATCTATATATATAAAAATCAATGCCACTTTTCGTTGTAATTCTATAACTCAAAAACGGGCCTACCTATTCAAACCAAACGTTTAGGCATTGTTCGGACTATTTAGTAGATGGTTTATGTGAAATTTGCACAAAATCGATTGAGCGGTTCTTTATTTATCACATTTTTTGTAAATTGTTGAGTGGGCTGAAGCTACCCGGGCGAAGCAGGGGCGGACCGCTAGTATATCACATATAAGCCGCGTAACAACAGTTCTTAACAATTACCTACTTGTAATGTAAAGTTCATATATTCTTATTTACATTAAATTTAGAAAATAATTACAATACAATACAATCATGCTAAATAAAAAAAAACTTTAACTAACAACTTTTAAATAAAAGTACATTTACATACAAAATACATATCAACACTGTAAGATTTAATGCAAAATTAATACAGCCAAACATATTGATAATACAGATACAATACAACATAGATATGTATACATAACGGTACAAATATGTGCGTTTACCTTTTGACAACATATCTTATGTACAGGTGATTTTGTCATCCTTTGTACCTGCGCGTGCAATTGTGCAAAATACATATTACATTAATATTTTCTCAGATATTGTTCTATAGAAGCTAATATTTACTAATATTAATCAATAATTAAACCAATTTAGAAGTTGGACGGTTTACTTTTTTGTTCCATATTTTACGTTTTCTTGATATGAGTACATCATATTTGACTTATATTTTAATCAATAAGAAATAAATGAATGCGCGTATGAAGTCCATAATTAGAAATTATCTTTTTTACTTAGTTTTTTAGTTTACATATAATTTTAAAAGTATTAATTTTTCTCTACGACTGTACTTGTGCAAAACTGAGCTATTATCAATTTCAAGTTTGCTAAGGACCATTAGTAAAATTAATTTAAAAAAATCATAACGATGCCCCTCATTTAAATGGGTCGATTAACGAATAGAACGTTTTTTAATTCAAGAATAGGATATCACGTTAGTAAATCGATTAAAAAGTTTATTAAGATTTTTCTAGGTATATGTTATAGATTTATGGCTTGGCGTTATCTGTATTGGTTCATATAAATAAACCGTATCACGTGTCACACTCTGTTCAGTTGGAAATAAACAGTGTTTAAATGTGTTGTGCACACTTTGTGTACTAATATTTCCTGCATAATGTACTGTACTAGTCAGCCTAAGCCAGCACTTCTATCGGATTGCTCTAGAAAAGATTATTTTTCAAATAAACTGTTCAAAGAGCCCGAGTGACTTTATTCGCTAGTTTCTAAAAATGAATCGAACTGCTAAGAGGAGGATAAAATTGAAAAGCAATAATATTGTTCCATACCTGTTGAGACAGATCGTCCCTCTCCCTCTGCAGCGCTTCCACCCGCAGCGCGGGCTCGCGCGGGGACAGCGGCGGGGAACAGAGAGCGGGCCGCGCGCGCGCCGGCAGCGACACGTGCGCCGGCACCGTGCCGTACCTGCACACGGCATATCTGATATCTGTGTCCCGGTAGCGGTGTAAGGCATACGTTAGGGACAGCGTGAGACGTGCCGTACCTGCACACGGCATATCTGATATCTGTGTCCCGGTAGCGGTGTAAGGCATACGTTAGGGACAGCGTGAGACGTGCCGTACCTGCACACGGCATATCTGATATCTGTGTCCCGGTAGCGGTGTAAGGCATACGTTAGGGACAGCGTGAGACGTGCCGTACCTGCACACGGCATATCTGATATCTGTGTCCCGGTAGCGGTGTAAGGCATACGTTAGGGACAGCGTGAGACGTGCCGTACCTGCACACGGCATATCTGATATCTGTGTCCCGGTAGCGGTGTAAGGCATACGTTAGGGACAGCGTGAGACGTGCCGTACCTGCACACGGCATATCTGATATCTGTGTCCCGGTAGCGGTGTAAGGCATACGTTAGGGACAGCGTGAGACGTGCCGTACCTGCACACGGCATATCTGATATCTGTGTCCCGGTAGCGGTGTAAGGCATACGTTAGGGACAGCGTGAGACGTGCCGTACCTGCACACGGCATATCTGATATCTGTGTCCCGGTAGCGGTGTAAGGCATACGTTAGGGACAGCGTGAGACGTGCCGTACCTGCACACGGCATATCTGATATCTGTGTCCCGGTAGCGGTGTAAGGCATACGTTAGGGACAGCGTGAGACGTGCCGTACCTGCACACGGCATATCTGATATCTGTGTCCCGGTAGCGGTGTAAGGCATACGTTAGGGACAGCGTGAGACGTGCCGTACCTGCACACGGCATATCTGATATCTGTGTCCCGGTAGCGGTGTAAGGCATACGTTAGGGACAGCGTGAGACGTGCCGTACCTGCACACGGCATATCTGATATCTGTGTCCCGGTAGCGGTGTAAGGCATACGTTAGGGACAGCGTGAGACGTGCCGTACCTGCACACGGCATATCTGATATCTGTGTCCCGGTAGCGGTGTAAGGCATACGTTAGGGACAGCGTGAGACGTGCCGTACCTGCACACGGCATATCTGATATCTGTGTCCCGGTAGCGGTGTAAGGCATACGTTAGGGACAGCGTGAGACGTGCCGTACCTGCACACGGCATATCTGATATCTGTGTCCCGGTAGCGGTGTAAGGCATACGTTAGGGACAGCGTGAGACGTGCCGTACCTGCACACGGCATATCTGATATCTGTGTCCCGGTAGCGGTGTAAGGCATACGTTAGGGACAGCGTGAGACGTGCCGTACCTGCACACGGCATATCTGATATCTGTGTCCCGGTAGCGGTGTAAGGCATACGTTAGGGACAGCGTGAGACGTGCCGTACCTGCACACGGCATATCTGATATCTGTGTCCCGGTAGCGGTGTAAGGCATACGTTAGGGACAGCGTGAGACGTGCCGTACCTGCACACGGCATATCTGATATCTGTGTCCCGGTAGCGGTGTAAGGCATACGTTAGGGACAGCGTGAGACGTGCCGTACCTGCACACGGCATATCTGATATCTGTGTCCCGGTAGCGGTGTAAGGCATACGTTAGGGACAGCGTGAGACGTGCCGTACCTGCACACGGCATATCTGATATCTGTGTCCCGGTAGCGGTGTAAGGCATACGTTAGGGACAGCGTGAGACGTGCCGTACCTGCACACGGCATATCTGATATCTGTGTCCCGGTAGCGGTGTAAGGCATACGTTAGGGACAGCGTGAGACGTGCCGTACCTGCACACGGCATATCTGATATCTGTGTCCCGGTAGCGGTGTAAGGCATACGTTAGGGACAGCGTGAGACGTGCCGTACCTGCACACGGCATATCTGATATCTGTGTCCCGGTAGCGGTGTAAGGCATACGTTAGGGACAGCGTGAGACGTGCCGTACCTGCACACGGCATATCTGATATCTGTGTCCCGGTAGCGGTGTAAGGCATACGTTAGGGACAGCGTGAGACGTGCCGTACCTGCACACGGCATATCTGATATCTGTGTCCCGGTAGCGGTGTAAGGCATACGTTAGGGACAGCGTGAGACGTGCCGTACCTGCACACGGCATATCTGATATCTGTGTCCCGGTAGCGGTGTAAGGCATACGTTAGGGACAGCGTGAGACGTGCCGTACCTGCACACGGCATATCTGATATCTGTGTCCCGGTAGCGGTGTAAGGCATACGTTAGGGACAGCGTGAGACGTGCCGTACCTGCACACGGCATATCTGATATCTGTGTCCCGGTAGCGGTGTAAGGCATACGTTAGGGACAGCGTGAGACGTGCCGTACCTGCACACGGCATATCTGATATCTGTGTCCCGGTAGCGGTGTAAGGCATACGTTAGGGACAGCGTGAGACGTGCCGTACCTGCACACGGCATATCTGATATCTGTGTCCCGGTAGCGGTGTAAGGCATACGTTAGGGACAGCGTGAGACGTGCCGTACCTGCACACGGCATATCTGATATCTGTGTCCCGGTAGCGGTGTAAGGCATACGTTAGGGACAGCGTGAGACGTGCCGTACCTGCACACGGCATATCTGATATCTGTGTCCCGGTAGCGGTGTAAGGCATACGTTAGGGACAGCGTGAGACGTGCCGTACCTGCACACGGCATATCTGATATCTGTGTCCCGGTAGCGGTGTAAGGCATACGTTAGGAACAGCGTGAGACGTGCCGTACCTGCACACGGCATATCTGATATCTGTGTCCCGGTAGCGGTGTAAGGCATACGTTAGGGACAGCGTGAGACGTGCCGTACCTGCACACGGCATATCTGATATCTGTGTCCCGGTAGCGGTGTAAGGCATACGTTAGGGACAGCGTGAGACGTGCCGTACCTGCACACGGCATATCTGATATCTGTGTCCCGGTAGCGGTGTAAGGCATACGTTAGGAACAGCGTGAGACGTGCCGTACCTGCACACGGCATATCTGATATCTGTGTCCCGGTAGCGGTGTAAGGCATACGTTAGGGACAGCGTGAGACGTGCCGTACCTGCACACGGCATATCTGATATCTGTGTCCCGGTAGCGGTGTAAGGCATACGTTAGGGACAGCGTGAGACGTGCCGTACCTGCACACGGCATATCTGATATCTGTGTCCCGGTAGCGGTGTAAGGCATACGTTAGGAACAGCGTGAGACGTGCCGTACCTGCACACGGCATATCTGATATCTGTGTCCCGGTAGCGGTGTAAGGCATACGTTAGGGACAGCGTGAGACGTGCCGTACCTGCACACGGCATATCTGATATCTGTGTCCCGGTAGCGGTGTAAGGCATACGTTAGGGACAGCGTGAGACGTGCCGTACCTGCACACGGCATATCTGATATCTGTGTCCCGGTAGCGGTGTAAGGCATACGTTAGGGACAGCGTGAGACGTGCCGTACCTGCACACGGCATATCTGATATCTGTGTCCCGGTAGCGGTGTAAGGCATACGTTAGGGACAGCGTGAGACGTGCCGTACCTGCACACGGCATATCTGATATCTGTGTCCCGGTAGCGGTGTAAGGCATACGTTAGGGACAGCGTGAGACGTGCCGTACCTGCACACGGCATATCTGATATCTGTGTCCCGGTAGCGGTGTAAGGCATACGTTAGGGACAGCGTGAGACGTGCCGTACCTGCACACGGCATATCTGATATCTGTGTCCCGGTAGCGGTGTAAGGCATACGTTAGGGACAGCGTGAGACGTGCCGTACCTGCACACGGCATATCTGATATCTGTGTCCCGGTAGCGGTGTAAGGCATACGTTAGGGACAGCGTGAGACGTGCCGTACCTGCACACGGCATATCTGATATCTGTGTCCCGGTAGCGGTGTAAGGCATACGTTAGGGACAGCGTGAGACGTGCCGTACCTGCACACGGCATATCTGATATCTGTGTCCCGGTAGCGGTGTAAGGCATACGTTAGGGACAGCGTGAGACGTGCCGTACCTGCACACGGCATATCTGATATCTGTGTCCCGGTAGCGGTGTAAGGCATACGTTAGGGACAGCGTGAGACGTGCCGTACCTGCACACGGCATATCTGATATCTGTGTCCCGGTAGCGGTGTAAGGCATACGTTAGGGACAGCGTGAGACGTGCCGTACCTGCACACGGCATATCTGATATCTGTGTCCCGGTAGCGGTGTAAGGCATACGTTAGGGACAGCGTGAGACGTGCCGTACCTGCACACGGCATATCTGATATCTGTGTCCCGGTAGCGGTGTAAGGCATACGTTAGGGACAGCGTGAGACGTGCCGTACCTGCACACGGCATATCTGATATCTGTGTCCCGGTAGCGGTGTAAGGCATACGTTAGGGACAGCGTGAGACGTGCCGTACCTGCACACGGCATATCTGATATCTGTGTCCCGGTAGCGGTGTAAGGCATACGTTAGGGACAGCGTGAGACGTGCCGTACCTGCACACGGCATATCTGATATCTGTGTCCCGGTAGCGGTGTAAGGCATACGTTAGGGACAGCGTGAGACGTGCCGTACCTGCACACGGCATATCTGATATCTGTGTCCCGCTAGCGGTGTAAGGCATACGTTAGGGACAGCGTGAGACGTGCCGTACCTGCACACGGCATATCTGATATCTGTGTCCCGGTAGCGGTGTAAGGCATACGTTAGGGACAGCGTGAGACGTGCCGTACCTGCACACGGCATATCTGATATCTGTGTCCCGGTAGCGGTGTGAGGCATACGTTAGGGACAGCGTGAGACGTGCCGTACCTGCACACGGCATATCTGATATCTGTGTCCCGGTAGCGGTGTAAGGCATACGTTAGGGACAGCGTGAGACGTGCCGTACCTGCACACGGCATATCTGATATCTGTGTCCCGGTAGCGGTGTAAGGCATACGTTAGGGACAGCGTGAGACGTGCCGTACCTGCACACGGCATATCTGATATCTGTGTCCCGGTAGCGGTGTAAGGCATACGTTAGGGACAGCGTGAGACGTGCCGTACCTGCACACGGCATATCTGATATCTGTGTCCCGGTAGCGGTGTAAGGCATACGTTAGGGACAGCGTGAGACGTGCCGTACCTGCACACGGCATATCTGATATCTGTGTCCCGGTAGCGGTGTAAGGCATACGTTAGGGACAGCGTGAGACGTGCCGTACCTGCACACGGCATATCTGATATCTGTGTCCCGGTAGCGGTGTAAGGCATACGTTAGGGACAGCGTGAGACGTGCCGTACCTGCACACGGCATATCTGATATCTGTGTCCCGGTAGCGGTGTAAGGCATACGTTAGGGACAGCGTGAGACGTGCCGTACCTGCACACGGCATATCTGATATCTGTGTCCCGGTAGCGGTGTAAGGCATACGTTAGGGACAGCGTGAGACGTGCCGTACCTGCACACGGCATATCTGATATCTGTGTCCCGGTAGCGGTGTAAGGCATACGTTAGGGACAGCGTGAGACGTGCCGTACCTGCACACGGCATATCTGATATCTGTGTCCCGGTAGCGGTGTAAGGCATACGTTAGGGACAGCGTGAGACGTGCCGTACCTGCACACGGCATATCTGATATCTGTGTCCCGGTAGCGGTGTAAGGCATACGTTAGGGACAGCGTGAGACGTGCCGTACCTGCACACGGCATATCTGATATCTGTGTCCCGGTAGCGGTGTAAGGCATACGTTAGGGACAGCGTGAGACGTGCCGTACCTGCACACGGCATATCTGATATCTGTGTCCCGGTAGCGGTGTAAGGCATACGTTAGGGACAGCGTGAGACGTGCCGTACCTGCACACGGCATATCTGATATCTGTGTCCCGGTAGCGGTGTAAGGCATACGTTAGGGACAGCGTGAGACGTGCCGTACCTGCACACGGCATATCTGATATCTGTGTCCCGGTAGCGGTGTAAGGCATACGTTAGGGACAGCGTGAGACGTGCCGTACCTGCACACGGCATATCTGATATCTGTGTCCCGGTAGCGGTGTAAGGCATACGTTAGGGACAGCGTGAGACGTGCCGTACCTGCACACGGCATATCTGATATCTGTGTCCCGGTAGCGGTGTAAGGCATACGTTAGGGACAGCGTGAGACGTGCCGTACCTGCACACGGCATATCTGATATCTGTGTCCCGGTAGCGGTGTAAGGCATACGTTAGGGCTGGCTAAGTTCGCGATCGAGCACGGCCGATCGCGAACCGTGACGCAAAATATAATTTCAATTAAAAACCTTAAAAAAGTACAGTGAACAACAAAACTCTTAACTCACCCCTCAGCGATGACGTCGGCACTGGTCATCAGTTGTGCGATTTTGATCATAGCAGCTTCCAAATCAGTCCGCAACAGATTCTCCCGCTGCAAACACTCTGACATCGCTTCTTCCATATTCTACAAAAAGTTTAATATTTATAGTAACTTTTATTTAACAACACAATTATTTTAACTTCTTTATCTAACCTAACCTTACCTACCCTATTTCGCTGTGCCCTACAAGGTATAGCAATATAGCAATGTATATAAACCGCAAATATTTACTATGCGTTTCAAATAAGAATAAGATTGTAAATCCCCCATCTTGGACTGGAATGCGCAACAACTTCACATTTTTTAGTACAGTGAACAGAAATGTTTGTTTGATATTATAATCAGATCTAAATGGAAAAAAAAATGCTTATATCTTAATGCCTTTTGGGTAAGATTGGAAATTTGGAGTCGAATATTTAGATACGAACTTATTATATTAACTTCCGACGACAAAAATAACAGTCACAAGTTAAAACGTGTGTTTTTATCCGTGTATATGAATTTGTGTGCAAGTTTGTGGTATCCTACCGCATAAATTTACATAAGTAGGCAGCTGCATTGTAACTCAAACTTGTGTAAAGTTTTTAAATAAATCACTTTTCCATACATTTCTAAATAATATTATTGTCTGTGGTTTGACATTTTGTGCTGGCGCTACTTTTGCTTGGTTTTTGGTATGAAGTTAGCCGCGAGTCCAGTCCTATTCTTATTTGAAACGCATAGTACAATATCGAGACTACGTTAGCGATTATTTTAAAATGTTAAACTCAACTAAGGTCATAATTATTTTAAAACCAAACAAAAAATCAAATGAAAATCACCAAAGTGTAATTCTGACTTTGTTAATAACTACAGTCAATATTATTATTAAAAATTCTTAAAATTAATAAATGAATGAATCAACCCCCGTATTCATAAACGTCTTCAAAACTCTTTATAGCTAAAATTAGTTTATTATTCGTTTGTCTTTATCTATCGTCTTGTCATTAATACTAGTAAGAAAGAGACAAAATCCATTTGAAACAAAAAGTGTTAAAAGATTTTTATAAATAAAAGCATTAGTATGTAACGATAATAGTTATATACCTTCCTATGTAATTCACAATTGTCACAGTTCTGCCTCGAGTCTATCTCCTGAACGAGGTCACTGATCGCAGTCTGACTACACTCCAACATCTTAGGCTCCGCGCGACTCTCTGTGGAATACACACCATAACATTACTACATTGGAAGTACATGTACCCCTTAAAAATCATAATGAACTGCATCTTAACATAACAGCACTACAATCTCAGTAGTCAAGTTGTGTAAGCCGTCCGATCGGGCTATTTTGTACCCAGAATGTCGCGGCTTCGATTTCCGATCCAGATCTTTGTGATACAACAAAGTTTAATTCGGTGTCTCGTCGGCTGAGGAACTACTCTCCGTGCCACGGAGAGGATATTAAGCAGTAGGTCCCGGTTGTCATTAAAAACCACTATGCCAATTGTTACAATACAATCTGACACCTGGTATACCTCGGCTACTAGTTCCTTACGGGTTATCAGAAGATGGTCTCACGTTTTAGTCTAACCTGTTGCTAGCAGAACTAGCTAGCTACAGGTTAGACAGGAAGAAACAGAGGAAATTATGATGATATTAATATAACAGATCAGAAAACCATCAGTTTATTATAATCTACAGCTAGACATAGCCCTCTCCTACAATATGTCACTAAGCATGATTCGCAGCTACTTTCAGCTCCAGTTGGAGTGGCAACTCCAGCTCAAACAACTGTTCCAGCTTTAACAACATCATTGGTCATCTCCATTAATTTCCCTTTTGCAAGGCATCTTTGCCTTATACTAAGCCCCGTAAACGTCTTATAAACTTATTATAGCGAAAATAGGTACAGACAAAGATAAACTAATTATAAATTAGTTTGTCTTTGTCTGTCATTTTCACATTTAAACTAGTAAGAAAGAGACAAACTCCATTTAAACTGAAGAGTCTTATAAGATTTTTATGAATAAGACTGTAATTTTTTTATATTTACATTCTTGAACCTTTGTGATGCCGTGGTTTGCTTTCAGCAAAATTATCTCCCGCATACGTTGATGCTGTTGAATGCGCTCTCAAGCACGGTTTTCCCAAGAGACAGTGGTTCTTCAATAAATGAGTATTAGCAATTCTAAGGTCGCGGGTTCGCATCCTGGTCGTGCCCACACATAATTGTGTGAATTGTTTCATCCCCGCTGCTCAATATCGGTGAAGGAAAACATCGTGAGGAAACCGGCATGTCTGAAAACTAATCACTCGAGGACATGTGACATCCACCAACCCGCACTTGGCCAGCGTGTGTGGATTAAGGCCTAAACTCTCTCAACTCATATGATAGTTGAGAGAAGACCCGTGCTCAGCTGTGAGACACTAAAAAGGGTTGAAGTGAAACAATTCTAAAGGGTCGATGTGTGTTAGTAAAAAGTGACGTATTTTTTTAAATATATTATCATTTAATTATTTTTTAAATATATTATCTTTTTTTTTTATTAGCTGTCTGTTTGTTTTCTAAAGGAGCGTATAACCCATGGTCAGTTGGCGAGTCCCATCGTAGACTACATGATTGCTTAACATCAGGTAAGTTGTAGTCAAGCGCCAGCCTATTCAAGAATTAAAAAAAAACCCATACTAACTGTTAGCAAGTTTAGCGGACAAGTCGAGCAGTGAGTGTGCTTCATGTCTGAGTCTTCGCAGTGAATGTTCTAATTCACGTTTGATGTCCGCACTTAAATCTCGCTGTTGCTGTAGGAAGTTTACTATACCCTCCTGGAAATTTAAACAAAATATATTACAACATTAAACATTACCGACCCCTTCCCGGTAAGCCAGGCATATCCTTTCTGTCAACTCCAGATTTCCGCACTATCGACCTTAACATCTTACATTAAGGTGCTATCTTAATTAGAGGAGAGGTGTGTATGGCTCGATACATCGAGCCATACACTCCACCAATCACAACACTCCACATACATTCTATTCTACACCAGCTCCTCTATCGGCCACCCCCACCAGAGACACAACACATATATACGACCACTTTAATACAACTATTATTCTAACAACCCAGTATTTTCTTGTGTTTATCACGAACCTGACTTAAGCCTTGTAATTCTTATCTCAAAATTATCCCGGCGGTATGCCGCCAAACATCTACCCATGTATCCTCAACTTTCCGTTGATAAATTAACCAAGCAAATTGTACCTACCTCGTCCAAGTCAGCAAGTATATCGTGCAAATCAGGCGCGAAGTGCACGTGCTTCCCACGTGACACCACGCTCGTGTTCAACTCCTCGGTCGCGTTGGGACTCGCTGAACGTGACTCTTCTGATATTATCGTTCTGGAAACAAGAATAACACTATCTAGCTGATCATTCGTCCACCAGTATAACATTTGGTCTTACTATTCAATCCCCTGAAATAATGCCCAACAAGCTTGAGCCAGGGTTTCAAGGGTACTCGGAAAGGGAGTCTTCACAGTAATTACCATTTATACAAAATCGGATGAGACCTGTTTACTAGTATACCGAAAATCTGGTGAAGCTTAGCCAAATAATAACCACCTCGGTAAAATTAAAATTCTGATATACTAGGAACCATATTAATCATTTCAGTTTTCTATCAAAGAAAACCGAATTAAAATCGGTTTCCTCGGTTAAGATAACTACCCACTTTTACGTCATGGGTTAAAAAGTGAGTTCAATAGATACTCACTCGTCAACGTCATTGGGCAGTATCCTGGCGAGTAGGTGCGCGAGCACAGTGCGGTTGAGCTCGTCCTCTGCGCTCGCGCAGTACGACACCAACTGTCCCACTACGCCGTGCAGGCTTACTGCTACACGTTTCAGGTCGTCCCTGAAGATCATACAAGAGATTTTTTTTTTTGTAAAACTAATAATAAGGCTTATATTATTACGTTAGTATAGTTTATGGAAGAAATTCTGAAATAAATGAATTATTACTATTATTATTATTATATCGTCTGGAACTACAAGCAGATACCACATTTCACTAGCTACACTTAGCTTCTATAAAACGCCGTTCATCAATCACAATTTCCAACGCCCAGATGCTACTGTAAATTTTTTATAGTCACTTCAAGCTGTTTTTAGTGTCTCACTGCTGGGCACAGGTCTTCTCTCAACTATCTTATAAGTTAAAAAGTATAGGCCATAATCCACACACGCTGACCAAATGCGGGTTGGTGGATGTCACATGTCCTCGAATGATTAGTTTTGAAACATGCCGGTTTCCCCATGATGTTTTCCTTTACCGAAATTGAGCTGCGGTGATGAAACAATTCACACAAAAATGTGTAGGCACGAACGGGAATCGAACCCGCGGGATTCTATTTCATAAAATATTATTACTACAACTTGCCTGATGTCAAGCAATGATGTAGTCTACGATGGAACGCGCTAGCCCAGTATACCAATTCACTCGTGATTACGAATGGTTTTCAGTGAGAAGGCAGTAGGATGAGCCTCCATATGGTTAGAAACCTTAAAGGAGCAACAATTCCGACCCACTCTCTCTGTATGGTAAGTTCTCTGGTATGGTTCATGGTAAGTCCCTCTTTATTGTAAGTTTTTATTAGCAAGCCTATTCAAGAGCTAAAGAAATATACATAGCAATATATTTATCTGACCTCTCTCTAGTGACTTCTTCAAGCTGTCGGTTCTGGTCGAAGCTGACGTTCCTACGCTGCTTCCACTTGTCCTCGCCTGCTGACAGCTCGTCGCGGAGACTCGAGCACTGCAAACAAAACATAAACCTTATTAAAATCATCCATATTAATATTTCTCTGACTTATTTGCTTTTCAACTTAAAAATAAAAAATAAATAAAAAACTATACAAAAAAAAACTTTGGACTCTGATGACAAGCATAGACGACCTCGATAGTCGAGCGGTGTAAACCGTCCGATTGGGTTATACTGTGCCCGCGTGGTCGCGGGCACGATTGCTGTAACAACAAAAATTGTTTCGGTGTCTGGTTGGTTGAGGGACTACCCTCTGTTTCTCGGAGAGCATGTTAAGCCGTCGGTCCCGGTTGCCATTTAACACATCTCTATGACAATCGGTACAGCCAATATAATCTGACACTTGGTCTAACCATCTCGGCTACTAGTACCCTACGGGTTTCGAGGTCTGATGGCAGTCGCTCGTATAATTCTGGTAGCTAGCCGCATCAGGTTAGACTGGGAGCCGACCCCAATAGAAATGGGAAATGATGATGACTGATGACAAGCATAGGTACTTTTTACCCGACATACGTCAGCGTTAATTATACTTAAAGTCGGGTTTATGGTAGGGCCAGGGACGGCAGCGCAGCTTTTGTTTTTGCTAATCCTGCTATTGAAATATCGTACTGACATTAAACAGAGTGAACACAGATTGCAAACATTTGTATTCTTTTACAATATCCATTTTCCCTCGTAACCCTACAGGTGATCCGTGGGCCAACTAGAGCCCCTAGTAAAATTAACATAAATAATAAAATTTATAGGTTTGGCACGTATCAATGGCACCTTGAACACATACCTACTTATAATTTATTGTTTTTTGTGCAGGGATCCTGGTGGTGTCTTTGGCCCCAACTATAGTAAGGGAGCCGAAGATGCTGAATGTGTATTTACTGAAGCAATTCGTTGAAACACGAATGAGTCATTCGACAACGTTCTTTGTCTGATAGGTGGTCGAATCTGACCACCGTCCCTATCCGAATCTAACCACTAGTGTACCTACAGCTCCTAAGAGGGTATCTTCTCTTCAATTTTTATGACTTGATGTATTACCACTATTCTGTCTGTGTCAAA
The DNA here is from genome assembly GCA_936450015.1 of Meganola albula. Classification (NCBI taxonomy): domain Eukaryota; kingdom Metazoa; phylum Arthropoda; class Insecta; order Lepidoptera; family Nolidae; genus Meganola; species Meganola albula. Next base: position 973,968 of record OW388159.1, read on the forward strand.
TCTGGAGTTATCATTTAGTATACAGAAGTAAGATAGCTAGAAGGTAGAAAGAGAAAGAAATAGAATATTACCAGATAATTGTGGAATAATGGCTGTGTTCGAAGTGACATCATTAGTTAAACACGCCAGCCATAACAACTAAAAATCTAGGTCAAAGCTTTGAGACCTAATTTTTATTACGGATCTCTCAATGAAACTTATTGTTCACAAAGACAAACAAACAGAAGGTCGCTTTGAAATTATAATTCAGCAATATTTAACGTCACAGATTGTCTTAAGCAATGTTTACATACAGTCTAGACAAGTTTAACATAACATTTGATAACCATATTTGTATCTTGTTATTGTGGACCACAGAACATTAAAATTTATGGCGTGAATTATATACCCCATTTTGTCCAAGAGATACATTTTCATAAATAACTGGTACAGCACGTGGATCAGTACATGGTTTCGTACTTGTTATGTTATGCGGTATGAGAACTACACCTACCACCTATTCTTTTACCCTTTATGGGTCCCCGCTACTGCGGGTGCAGCGGGGTATGTAGGAGTCCCTGTCCACACTGGTGTTAGTTAACTTGGCTATTCTGGTATCCACTTGCTAAATAATAAAACCAAGCTCTTAATCACTTTAATACCCCTCTAACTAGGTACTATTTTCTTTTCCTATAATTGACTTTGACTCCCATAAGAAAGGAATAGAGAACTGTTATTATCCAGTTTAACTAATTGTTGTCTCTTTTATTACCACTTTAAAAGTTTTATGCCTATCAATTTAAATCATCTTTGATGTGATCAAGCAAACATAAATTTAATTATTGTATTCACTTTAAAATTTAACCTTTGACAGCCTAGTTATCACTTCAACTCATTGAATCCCACTACTGAGCATGGGTCTTCTCTCAACTATCTTAGGATAGTGTTTTAGGATTGCGCTGGCCAAGTGCGGGTTGGTGAAGTGCGAAATGTCACGTGTCCTCGAATTACTAGTTCTTAAGACAAGCCAGTTTCCTCCAGATATATTGTGTGATGTACATGTCTGTTTGTATCGAGTCTGGGTGTAAATATCTATTAGATGAATATATTTACAAAAGAAAAGTATTATATGTATAGTATATACCAGTTATCTGGTTTCCATAACGCAAGCTCTGCTTAGCTTGGGACCAGATGACCGTGTGTGTTAATGTCACAGAATATTTATTATCTATTTATTAAGTGTCCAAATTCAGGTTGAAAGAAAGGGATGCGGTAATACAATGCATATGTTTATCCGCATCCCTTTCTTTTAACTAAATCACAATCGCGTAACACTCATAATACGGCAACAGGTATCACAGAAGGCCAGGCAAAATTCACTGGCATTGGGCAATGCCAGTGAATTTTGCTTTTAACGAGATTTTGCTAACTCACCTCACTCAGCATTACAGTTCCACAAAAAAGATTTACAATTTTCAATTACTGTTGGTTGGCTACCCGGTATTTATACAACAACCAACGCACACTGTCTTTGAATCTGTTTCCAACATCACGCACAAAGGCGCTCACACCGCCCGCATTGCGGAAGTCATGAACTCCGGATCATGAGCTTGTTAATTATCTATTACTTTATTACTGAACAGCTTTGACAGACCCGCTTCATCAAAAACAGGTATGCGTCGTAGACTTTTATGTTTCCTACAGAATTCCCTAATATAACTATACATACGAGTACATACAGCGTTGCAAGTTTTGTGTACCAAAATATGCAGTGAGTAGTTGTAAATCATTCTGTGTATGCTAAAAACATATGCAAAAAAAAACAATCAAAAGATCAATATTTTAGACGACAGACAACTTTTTTGGGATACTATTACTTATTCATAAAAATCTTATTAGACTCTTCAGTTAAAATGGACTTTGTCTCTTTCTTACTATAGGCCGACCGTTTAACTCGCGTATCGCCTATCGCAAAGATTCTGATTCCTCAAGCTGACAGTGATGATGATTCAAGCGACATGGATATTAGTGACGAATAGTCTTACATTACTTTTATCTGTGGTTAACTTGTTTTTTAAGAGATTTAATTAATGTTTCATGACTTTGTACCTCAGATGGCGATACGCGAGTTAAACGGTCGGCCAATAGTATATATATCAAGATGACAGACAAACGAACTATAAACTTATTTTAGCTATAATGAGCTTGTAAGACGTTTATGAATACGGGGGTTAATTTGCAATCATTCTGTATCTGCGTAAAGCCGACACGAGGCGCGAGCGCGCGACTCATTGATAAAAGCTACGCATCGCCACCTACGCCCTGCCGCTCGTAGTAGAGTGAAATTTTATAAAGGGTTGTTTTATTTGAGGTAAATTTTATGCTATTTATTTTTTTGGATTCTTTTTCTATTTTTTCTTTTTTTTAAGTATTATAGCAACTAATGAAAGCTACTGTATTAGGTCGTCGCCATATTGTATGTAATTAAATATTATAGGATATCATTACAACTGAAATGCGACAGAATACGTTAAAGTACCACACCAAGCGCCAGTTAACCAGTTGCTGATCACATATCAGTGGCACAGGTATATGTCGGGCAGCTCATTCACATTTTTTTGACTTTGTCACTTGACATAGAGTATGATAGAGTAAGTAACATTGATATGTTACCACCCTATTAAATTTCTCATACAATAATAAGCTACTAAGCGTACCTAATAATCTAACACAATAAATTTAAATAATAGTAGAAGATCCGAACCTATATCGACCTTCACCGAGCTGATAATAGAACGAAACATATTTTATCATGAATTTAGTATATTAGAAAACATATTAAAAATGGGTTCGCTACAAAAATCCTGGGCAGACTATTTTTAATAATTAAAAAAAAAATATTTTTAAATATATATATTTTTTTAAAAATTATTAATAGTAGTCTGCCCAGGATTTTTGTAGCGAACCCATTTTTAATATGTTTTCTAATATACTAAATTCATGATAAAATATGTTTCGTTCTATTATCAGCTCGGTGAAGGTCGATATAGATTCGGATCTTAGACTATAATAATATGATGTCTTAGAATAACTTTTCTCTGGTTTTAATGTATAATAATGTAATTTTATTGTAATAATTGATATTTAAATAATATTAGTAATGTAAATAATTTTACCAGCTTGGGACCCAGTGCTTAATTAACTTTACCCAAGCAAAATCAACTCAGAATTCAAGACACTGTGAGCTCAGTTTGCTTAAATCGGAACGCAACTTAAATAATGTTTGGAGGTACCTAGTCAGTAATAATTGTGATTAATATTTTTGGACGTCAAATACCTCAGTCCACCCGTGAAAATGAAGTCTGAAAAGACTTTGAAACGTCGGGATCTAAAATCTAAAATAAACCGCGATAAAATCCGTTAAAAAGTAGTTTTATTTCAATTTAAATTGAATTTACATGCCGCTGGGGCCAGCAAGATATCATGAACGCGTATACCTAGAGCAAATAAAGAATTGAATTGAATACCTTTAATACAAAGGTACAGAAGTATAATAGAAATATTGCAACAACAACAGCACCGTATCCAATACTCAAAAAGATCTGACATCATTTACTAAAAGCTGCTGCTATCTACTAGGACTCAAGTTAACCAACACTTAAATCACGTGTTTGATAGTTAAACAATGATTTTTACACATCGCTCACACCTGTAGGTAGCACCCGACAGAGTAGGCGGAGATGAATATCGCCCACATTTCGCCAGAAGTCTAATACGTAATGGGTGGATGAATGAAAATGAATGATATTGAATGAAAACGAATGAAAATAAATGAATGAAGATGAATAAAGATGAATGAAAATTTATGAAAATGGATGAAAATTAATGAAAATATAATTAATCTTTTTGAGACGCGAGTCTACATAAAAATAGTCAAATTTCTTTTCCTACCGTACAGTGAATGACTGGCATCTACTGAGAAACACTGCCAAAAAAACTCACTGGAAGAACAAAACGCTAATTTTTGTTACAATAAATCGGTAGTTAAAAACAAGATTAAATGTTTGGTGAACTTGCTCTTCTAAGATAGCGCGAAATCAAAAGAGTTTAAATATTAGGTCATCTGAGTGTTGCGCGGGCGTTTATATTTGCGTTTTTATCTCGAGTGTTGTGAATAACATTAGCGAGTTGCGTTGTTGTATCAAAGGGCTGTAGTGTTATGAAGTTTATTAGATCTAAGCAGTTGCACATTGCAATATAACATTATTAAATTAAGGTAGCTATAATACGAACATATGGGTCAGTCTGTTTTTGTAATCCTACCCACGATAATCCTGCTACTAATGCTGCTGTAAGCCAGAATCGTGGTGACACGCATAGAGGATGTAGGCTTTGAAACTTGGCTAAGTCCTCCTCCTCTATCTAGGATACACTTCAGAGAGTGTGCGTTGGAATTACACAATCTTATTCCCCCATCCACGTTCTTTCACCGGACAAGTGTAATACAGCTTCTACCTATATTGTGCGAACAGCCAAGTTGTGGAATTCGCTACCGGCGCATGTTTCCCGATATCTATAATCTGCCTGTCTTCAAGTCACGAGTGAGTCGGTATTGAATGGGTAAACGCATCCCATCGTAGACCACATCATTGCTTCACGTCAGGCAAGTTGTGGTGAAGCGCAAGCCTATAATAGGATAAAAAAGACGCCACAGCTGTCTTTTATGAGAATTTAATGAGAAATATTATCGTTGTTGGGGGCTGCTAATAGGTATATTGTAAAACCGCCAACAACGTTCTGAAAATTAAATATGCAAGGTGGCCATTTTGGCGATGAGGTGAAAAAAAGAAGTGTCACTGGTACTACGTTATGCCAAAAATGTTTTCGAGTATAAATTGACCTTTTTCTTAGTATAGATCAAATACATGTTATGGCAAAAATATGGCTTTCTATTACTAATAGTCAATAAGCCACGGACAAATAGACATGACAACAAGATCTCGTTACACACACACGCACGCACGCACGCAACCGTTGGGTCGCGGTGGTGGGTTAAGTTCCATAAAAAATACTCCTACTCCTATAAGCCAGGATCGCTAGCGGCGCTGTGAAGAGACACGGGATTTAACTCCGCCAAATCCAGGGACACCTAAACTATCTCGAATACCGCCCGAATTCAATCAGAAAAATAACTGGAGTTGGAAATTTAGATAGTCCACCTCCCTCCAAGCAAAGCGGGAGACAGCATAGAAAAGGAGAGTTACGTTAGTATAGTGAGCATTTGCAAAGAACATACATATAAGTAGTTAAGATATATTTCGAAATACAACATCCTGAAATCCAGTTATTTTTACCCGACATATACCATTAAACTCCCAAATCTATGCCTCCAGACGGAAATTATCCAACTATTGCATCAACACCTGTTATACTATAACCAACCTTATCTAAACTAAACAAGATGTATATTCGTTTGAGTGTCGATATTAAATGCACTAATTACGTGTAGTAAAACTGTTATGACAGCGTTATGCAGTGTTTACGTGAGTAATATGGGCATTCCAAGCTACTGATCTGAAAGGAACTTTCAGTTTGAACTACATAAAAATTAATTAAAGGTGTAGTAAGACTGTTATACACAGTGTGCTAATCCGGAACCATTAAACAGGTCATAATTTTAGACCAGTACAATTTCTACGACGATAAGCTTCGTACGATTCAATAAGCTATACACAAAATAAATTCGTGCGGGATCCAAGACAGTTGTAAGTGTCCCGGGACTTGGACGGGTTCAAAACCCGAGTCACTTCACAGCGTCGCTGTCGATCCTGACTTACAGGATTTGCAGTGGTGGGATTGCGGTGGTGGTGGGTTAAATCCCAAAAAAATCTCTAATAGTCTCCATCCTTGGAAGTACACCATTTAGCTGAATCCCCACACGTGGTCCCCGGGTGTTGCAAATCAGGTGACAATAAACTGGCTTCGATGACCAGACAAAGCCGCACCGTGTTCCGTTGTGATGTCTGGTGACACCATTTAAGAGGGTGGGTCGGAATTGTTGCTCCTTAATGGTTTCTAATCGTACTAGCTTCCGCCCGCGGCTTCGCCCGCGAAATCGATCTCACTAATCTTGTTTCTCCATACAAACTTTGGAACCCCGTGTCACCCCCTTAAACGGTGAGTTTTGAAAAATCCTTTCTTAGTGCACCCCTAGACCCCATAAGGTACCCGTAAGGTACCTGTGCCAAATTTAGAGTCTCCAGAGTCCAGACCCAGCGGTTTGGGCTCTGCGTTGATATGTCAGTCAGTCAGTCAGTTTCTTCTTTTATATATTTAGATGAGCTTTATTTCACTGGCACCCTCTCACCGAAAATCATTCGTAATCATGAGTGAAGCGGTATATTAGGCAGGCGTAGACGCGCGTCGACTTCGTAGACTAAGTTAGGGTCAAGCGCAACCTATTTCGAAATGAAAAACCATTGAAAGTCAGAAACGTGGTTAAGGAGTAAGCATAAATATAGACAGACACGGAAAGCGGCTACGTTTTATACAAACCCTTGTATTCATAAACGTCTTATATGCTCATTGTAGCTGAAATATGTTTATAATTCGTTTGTTTTTGTCTGTATCTTAACATTTATACTAGTAAGAAAGAGACAAAGTCCATTTTAATTAAAGAGTCTAATAAGATTTTTGTACATAAGACCGTACGAGTTTTCAACCAATATTGGAGAGATGGTGATACTATTAAAGTCTATTATTATAAATGCGAATGTAGCTCCGTCTATCTGTCGCGCTTTCACGCTAAAACTTCTGAACCGATTTAGATGAAATTTGGAATGGAGATAGTTTGAAACCAGGGGAAGGGGAAAATGTTTTTATTTGACTGCGTAAAAAGAGGTTAATTGTTAGGCGCGATAACCGACATAAGCGCGGGTGGAAAGCTAGTATATTCATAAATAAATAGCGTTAAGGGATTATTCTCATAATTATTTTCTAATCGGGGTTTCCAAGATAACTACAACTTGGTGATTATATTCTATATTAAGATTTGTATGACAGTTACCAGTATCAAAATATGAAATAGTGCTGTGACATTTAATTAGGCGCAAGCGTTATCGATATAATTAGAACAGCGCGTTCAGTCAACTCGCGGCATCTTGGTCACTGAGTGGACAAATACATTGCCTAGACACACACTGACTTCTGTTAAAACTAAAGTTAATCTGCATTACCTATGAAAACCAATGATAATAATAAATAAATACCAGCTTACAGAAAAAAGAGAGGTTTAGATTGCCTCATCAAAATGACCTAGCACCACGGCGGGTAATGTAATCTACGGGGACTTATTAGAGCTGCTCCCCGTAATAAGTATGATAAAATCATTTGAATGAACGAATGATATGAATGAATGATAAATAATTGACTGAATGAATGAAATGAATTTGAACCCACAGAAATTACCGCCCCAGTATTGGTTTTTTATAACCTAAAAAAGATGGTCAAACGAACATGCATCAACGAAGCATCAAAGTCCTATCCAAAAATCCAGACCACCCAGTACAACCAAAACAAATACAATCAAACACAAACGTGCACGTTTACGTCCCATACCTAATTAGTTTACTAAGAACCGTGATACCGAAACAAAAAGTATTCTAGTCTTTATGGCAGTTCGCTCCGTCACTGGTAGAACATCCGAGGGGAATATAAATAGAATGTGTTGTTAAGTGCACGGAATTTATTGGCAGTATTTAGGTAAAAGGTGACTAGGTGATGTGGTAGCTGGTAAAATTAGATACACCATGTATAACAGTGTTACAAACCGGTGTAGTGGGAGATTTATATGGTGCAGTGTAATTAACAATAATAATAATAACACACGAGGCCATCTGATCCCAAACTAAGCAAAGCTTGTGGCAACCAGATAACCGATACTATACTACATATAATACTTTCCTTAAGTAAATACATCCTTAAATATAGATAATTACACCCAGACTCAACACAAACAGACGTGTTCATCACACAAATGTCTAACTTGTCTAATGTATCCCCCTTTTATACCCCCGACAAAAAAGAGGGGTGTTATAATTTTGACGCATGTATCGGTGTGTCTGTGTACAAGTTTGCTGCCACGGACCGTCAAAACAGATAGATCGATTTAGTCAGTTAAAAAATATGGGTCGGGGTTAATATAATTTTTAATTTAGAGCTATCTTTCTCGTATTGATGCTGCAGCATACCTATATTTTGCTAGAAATCCAAGCCGTGTGCTGTTCATATATAAAAAAGTAAGCACTTAATTCTCGAAAACTATTTGTATGTCCGAAATTTCTTGATAGTTTAGCGAGAGAAGGTGAAGACGAAATTTGGCACGAAGAGTATAGAGGAAGAGGTCCAATAAAAAATATTTAAGGATATTTAAAGTTCTTGAAAGGGTACAATGGCTAAATAATCAAAATCGTGTGGTTCACGCAGACGAAAGCTGGTGACGGAAGATTACTATATACTACCATTCATATACGGTCTACGGTTCATTTTCGTTAGTTGTATTTTGAGTAGAAAATATATTAAAGTTAACCTTAGCTACCTACCTCTCTCTCCTGGTTTTTAGCAGCTTCTCCATGTATCTTGTCACGTAACGCGACCAGCTCCAGCGGCCAGCTCGACACTTCCGCGTCAGGGTCAGACAGGAGCACCTACAAACACAACAGCGTTTACATAAGGTACATACACCTAAAAACAGTTAGTTACCTACCTTTATAACATGTAATGAGATATTGGGTTAAAGATATATTCTCTGGTGTCATATGTATTTGGAAATGTAACCAGAATGATCAAGTCATATAACGATTTTCCCGCCTGTTAGATTTAGATATATTTGGGAACAAGATGTCCCAATTCAAGAAAAATCGCTGATCACATTAGGTCTAAACAGTAGCAAAATAATTATGAACATTTCTAAGTAGGCACTTAGTTCGGTGTATTTATCTATTACTAGCTTCCGCCCGCGGCTTCGCCCGCGAAATTGATCTCACTAATCTTGTGTCTCCATACAAACTTTGGAACCCCGTTTCACCCTCTTAAAGGGAGAGTTTTGAAAAATCCTATCTTAGTGCACCCCTAGACCCCATAAGGAACCTATGTGCCAAATTTGGTGTCTCCAGACCCAGCGGTTTGGGCTCTGCGTTGATATGTCAGTCAGTCAGTGTCTTATTTTATATATTTAGACATAAAATTTCCAAGTCACAATGTTAGTTACCGTACTCCTCCGAAACGGCTTAACCGATTCTTATGAATTTTTTTATGCATATTCAGTAGGTCTGAGAATCGGCTACTATCTATTTTTCATACCCCTAACTGATAAGGGTTGTTCACCATTAATTTTTTTTTTTATTAATAAATACGCGGTATGAAGTTCGCTGGGGCAGCTAGTATTCATATATTTATTGTCAATTGAAGCAAGTTATTACTAATGTTACTACCTATAACTAAATGTACACAGCCGTTCAATCTTTTTACAAACTACTTATTTAATGTGTATCATTTGTTATTTAATGTATATCATTTGTTATCATTGTATATCATGTGTATCATTTGATGGTGATCCAAATAAAATAAAATTACTTTTATTGGCATGGAATAGGCAGAAACTATAGAAATTGATACAAAAATTAACTCATTTCCTACGAATAGCCCTCATGTTTGTTTGTTTGTCTTCCACCATCGATAACAATCATTGTTATGTTAATCATAATTAGGGATTACCTGTTAATCGCCACTTTGTTATTGACTTCATTATCGGTAACCTAACTTAACACAAACAATTTTTCTATTTTTCATTGAGATTCTTTCAGCACGTTTGCCTATCAAACTACCTTCTACCTTCACATTACGTACATAACACCCACGTAATATAGAATCCTAGCGGCCCGCCCCAGCTTCGCCCGGGTAGCTTCAGCCCACTAAACAATATACAAAAAATGTGATAAATAAAGAACCGCTCAACCGATTTTGTGCAAACTTCACGTAAACCATCTACTAAATAGTCCGAACAATGCCTAAACATTTGGTTTGAATAGGTAAGCTCGTTTTTGAGTTATAAAATTACTACGAAAAGTGGCATTGATTTTTATATATATAGATAAGTACCAAAAATTATGAAAAAGAAAAAACAAGTAAAAGTAGGTACTAAGTAGTATTATTTCATCACTATCATTCGGGTTATGGCTCCGACGGTGCTTATGTCGGTTTTCACGCTTAATCATTAACCTCTTTTTGCGCAGTCGAATAAAAACTATCCTATGTCCTTCCGTAGGTCTCAAACTATCTCTATACGGAATTTCATTGAAATCGGTTCAGTAGTTTTGGCGTGAAAGCGAGACAAACAGATAGACTGAGTTACTTTAGCATTTATAATAGGTATTTAAACTATTTGAGAACAGATTTTATCGCGTCTCATTATAGACTAGATTCCGCCCGCGGTTTCGGCCGCGAAATTGATCTCACTAATCTTGTTTCTCCATACAAACTTTGGAACCCCGTTTCACCCCCTTAAAGGGAGAGTTTTGAAAAATCCTTTCTTAGTGCACCCCTAGACCCCATAAGGAACCTATGTGCCAAATTTGGAGTCTCCAGACCCAGCGGTTTGGGCTCTGCGTTGATATGTCAGTCAGTCAGTTTCTTCTTTTATATATTTAGATATAGATAGATTTTAGATCCCGACGTTAAAAAGTAGTTTTATTTCAATATGTGATATTTGCGTAAATCTAAGACAATACTATTTATAATATTAGTAAACATTATGACGAGTTAACTTACAAACAAATCACCCATACTATCCTCAAATGTTCACAATTCATCAAAATTCAAAAAACCACCACACTTTCAAACTAAATTATACCACAATTTTAACACAAGAACCACAGATGAATCTGAACTAACGTGACCGCAGTAAAGTAGAAACGCAAATGAGATAGGGGTAAAATATTGACCCCTTATCAACACCGATAGCAGTAAACAAACACTAAGTGCGTGATTATTTAATGACATAATCAGTTTACTGTCTTATTTGTATGGTAAGTGAGCTTTTGAAAAGTAATTTGGTTTATTTTGAGAATTTGTTAATCGACTTCTAAAAGGAGGAGGTTATCAATTCGACTGTATGTTTTTTTATGTTTGTTACCTCAGAACTTTCGAATGGGTGATCCGATTTTGATAATTTTTTTTATAATTGAAAGATGATGCTTCCCGTGTGGTCCCAATTCAGTTTGGTTTAGTTCTGAGAATGGCATCCATGAAGTCGTTTTTTTGTTAATATTTTAACTTTTTATTGATAGTCATTTACACTAGTAATAATAATAATAGTATGGAGCACTGAGCAGAGGTTGTACTATGGAAACCAGATAACTGATAATATACTACATATAATAGTTTTTTTTGTAAATACATAAATAGATATAGATAATTACCCCCAGACTCAAGACAAACAGACGTGTCCATCATAAACATGTCTGACTTGTGTGGGAATCGAACCCACGACCTGCGGCGTGAAAAGCAAGTATCTTACCAACAACGCCACCGGCCCGTCAAGAAGTGAAGTAAATAAAGTATTGTTTATTTACAGCGAAGGGTTGTTAAGAAAAACATAACATTACACATTGTTTACGCCTTACAGTGAATTATAAACCCCATTCTTGTTGTATTATGATTTTATACGACTGCGCCACACGAGAGTTATTTTTTTCAGATGTAAATAAATTAAAAAAATATAATTTTATTGATCTCTTAAACATAGCGTTCTACTCATATAGAGAAAAACCTCACTGAGTTTTTAAAAACTTGTCTTTATGAATGTAAGTATGTATGTATATTTCTTTGGCACGCTTTAGAGCTTAATCGGCTGGTAACATCAGAGCTTGAGAGGTATCATTAGATTCGTCTTATCCGTGTGAGTGACACTGGGTACATCAAAATTATGAAAAAATCGCACCAAATCAGTTCTCCATTGAATTTTGTTGGCAGATGTTGACGCAGTCGGGTTTTTGATATTTTAAATAATTTTGCTTGTTCCTATAGAAATATAGTTTTTATCATTAACCGACTTCAGGCAGGGGGTTCTTAATTCGATTGGTATTTTTCTATGTAGGTATGTATGTACACTGATTAATTTAAGCATTAGAGTAAAACTCCGGAGTCGACACAGCAAGGAGTATTTTTATAAAAATTGCCAAAGTTCTCCATAATCTGGGTGCTAGAAATTACAAAATTAAAACTAAACTACTCATGTAAGTTTTGATAACAGTCAATAATTAATTACAAACATGGTATTACACATGTACTAAAGTTTTCAGTTATTTGGTTTGACTAATGAAAAATATATTATTTACTAGCTTTCCAACAGCGGCTTCGCCCGCGTGTATGTTGGTTATCGCGCCAAAACATTACCTTCTTTTTGCGCAGTCGGATAAAAACTATCCTATGTCCCTTCTCGGGTCTCAAACTACCTCCATGCCCAATTTCATCCAAATCGGTTCAGTAGTTAAGCGGGAAAGCGTAACAGACAGACAGAGTTACTTCCACATTTATAATATTAGTAGGGATTACTAAATTTTTCTCTATAATTTCCAGACTCAGGTCTTTATTAACGACCTGTAATTCTTAGTTAAATAACGCATACTCGCTTACTATGGAACCAACGAAGTACAACAGTAATGTCTTTTAGAACATCAGCTGCCGTATTATGACGGTCTTATTCATAAAAATCTTATGAGACACTTTAGTTAAAATGGACTTTGTCTCTTTCTTACTAGTATAAATGTCAAGATGACAGACAAAGACAAACGAATTACAAACCTATTTTAGCTATAATGAGCTTATAAGACGTTTATGAATACGGAGGTAGGTGTTTAAAGCAGTTCTGAATTCCGTTGAAGACAGGGATGGGGTACTACAATGCGTGTATACGTATCCCTTTCTTTCAACGGAATCACTATCTTAAACCCTCATAATACGGAACTATTATAGGGACATGTAGTTTACAATGAACACTATCATTCACATTTTAACGGTGCCAGACCACGGCCGATTTTTCCACCGATTTCTATGACAGATTTTGTGACCGACTCAAGGGAAACACGTTGAGTCTGTCATAAAAATCGGTGGCGAGCAGCCTAAAAACAATCATGTTTAACAAAAAATTAAAACAAAGCGATCTATTTCTAATAATGCTAATAATAACTACGGTAAGAGATCATTGACCTAAATTAACTGAAAAACACTTATAAGCGAGACAGCTTGGCTAAAAAAACGGGGTCAGTCCCGCAAAAAATGTATGCCCTGTACATTGGCGGAGCGCCAGCGCAGAATGACAATATTGTAAATGGCGATGAACTGCCGACGCGACGTTACGATGACTGTACACACACCCATTTAGATTACACGAATATTTTTTTACATCTATTTTGTATTGACATAAAACTATTTTGACTTGAGTTTTAAATACTGAGTGGACCGAGGTATGTGACGCCATAATTCCTTTATCACAATTATTACTGACTAAGTAAGTACATATTATTAAACGGTTTTATTTAGCTCACCCCGTTTGTTTTATTTATTATTAATTCTTGGGTCAAATTTAGTAATTCAAATTTCACCCTCTTCCTGTCAACCGATTAATCTGAAATTTTGTATACACTTTGGATTTTGGTGACAATACAATTATGTTTATTCATTATCATTATAAATTCAAGATGGCCGCCGCTACAAAATGGCGGATAATTTATGTTTTATTAATCCCATCAACATGGGTATCAAATGAAAGGGCTCAACAAGCAGTATACAATATACTATAAAAAAAATTGAAATCCAAGATGGCGGCCGCTACAAAATGGAGGATAACGTAGGTCTTATCAACGTAGGTTTTATCAATCCCATCAACATGGGTATCAAATGAAAGGGCTCAACAAGCAGAATACAATATACTATATAAAATTAAAATCCAAGATGGCGGCCTCTACAAAATGGCGGATAACTTAGGTTTTATCAATCCCATCAACATGGGTATCAAATGAAAGGGCTCAACAAGCAGAATACAATATACTATATAAAATTAAAATCCAAGATGGCGGCCTCTACAAAGTGGCGGATAACTTAGGTTTTATCAATCCCATCAACATGGGTATCAAATGAAAGGGCTCAACAAGCAGAATACAATATACTATATAAAATTAAAATCCAAGATGGCGGCCTCTACAAAATGGCGGATAACTTAGGTTTTATCAATCCCATCAACATGGGTATCAAATGAAAGGTCTCAACAAGTAGAATACAATTTACTATGCAAAATTGAAATCTAAGATGGCCGCCGCTACCAAATGGCTGATAACAATTTTTTATCAATCCCACTAATTTGGGTATCAAATAAAAGGGCTTGACAAGAAGAATACAGTGCACTATACAACCTCAATATTTAAGATGGGCGCAGCCACTAAATGGCGTATAATAATAAGATTTAAATTTAGAAATTGAATCTGTAATTTAGGTATCTGATTAATCCAGCCTGAATCCACCACCCAAGTCAAGATTTTGTATCGTGTTGAGGACTGTGTGGCTTTAGGGTGGCTAAAAATGATACGTCGTTAGCGGTACACCACCCAAGTTAAGGTGAAAAGTTAAAACGCGCCGAGAACTGTATGGCATTAGGGTGGATAAAAATTATATGTCGTTAGGATCAGCTAGTACTCGCCACACGAAATGCAGACAATGTGGATATAGCTACTATAATACCAGCTGATATCAACAAAACTGGGGGTTTACCAGCGGAACTGGAAATATTTGTGGGGGCAAAAGTCATGCTACGGTCCAATATTGACGTTTCAAAGGGATTAGTAAATGGCGCTATAGGCTACATCAACGAAATCGTTTGGCCTCGATTTCGTCGAACTCAGATGTATGCAACAGATGTACCTTCCGTCCGAATTGATTTCGCAAGAGACGGAGTACATCTTATACACCCGAAAGCCATACAGTTTTCAGCTAAGTACAATTACGGGACGGCTGAAAGAAGAATGCTGCCTTTAATACTATCATGGGCTTCTACAATACATAAAATGCAGGGCAGCACTGTGGATCACGCAGTCGTTACTTAGGTGCGAAACTGTTTGAAGAAGGTCAAGCCTACGTGGCTCTTAGTAGAGTAAGATCTTTGCAGGGACTACGTATAGAGGAGTTGGACTGCAATAAACTAACGGGCAAGAAACCTTGCAATAATGAAGCACTAAATGAATTAAACAGAATGCGAAATAAAAACTAAAAACTAGAAAATAAAAATAGGTAAAAAAACTTTTTAAGTTAAACGGTTTTATGTTTAACATACATTGCAATGTTTAAGATAAATGTACTAAAAACAAAAAAATAATAAAATAGATACAGTCGTGGGATTTATAAACATATGCATAGACTAGACTAAAATAAAACCGTGGGGCACGTTAATTGTCTAAAAATTATCGACTTAATGTGCGATAGAAATAGAGGAAATTACTTACTATTTTCTACGTGCCCCACGGTTTTATTTTAGTCTAGTCTATGCATATGTTTATAAATCCCACGACTGTATCTATTTTATTATTTTTTTGTTTTTAGTACATTTATCTTAAACATTGCAATGTATGTTAAACATAAAACCGTTTAACTTAAAAAGTTTTTTTACCTATTTTTATTTTCTAGTTTTTAGTTTTTATTTTTAATTACAATGTTTAGATCGCTCCGCGGCATTGTATGCCGATGCTAAAATCTAGTAAAACTTTTCTAACTTAGGTGACATTTGAATAAGTATTAAACAGAACACTTTTGTGCAGTTTAAAAAAAGGTTACGGCCTGTCAAAACAAATCGTATATTTTTTTTTAAAACTTGGTTGGAAAACAAGCTTAAGGGTAATGGTAAACGGTTGTTATAGCCTACTATCGTCATGGGCCTATAGCAGCCAACAGCTGGACATAGTCTCCCAATAAGCTCCATTTAACACTATCTTAAGTTTGTCGCACCCAGCTATGACCGGATATATTTCGCAGATCGTCACTCCACCTAGCTGGAGGGCGTCCTACACTACGTTTGCTAACATGGTCTCCACTAAAGAACTCGCTTACCCC
This sequence comes from Meganola albula, assembly GCA_936450015.1. Classification (NCBI taxonomy): domain Eukaryota; kingdom Metazoa; phylum Arthropoda; class Insecta; order Lepidoptera; family Nolidae; genus Meganola; species Meganola albula. Next base: position 990,102 of record OW388159.1, read on the forward strand.
AACGGTTATCAGTTCTACAGCACATATGACCGGCCTACTGCCACTTCAGGTTACTGTACTGCAGTAGCGAAGAGTCCATTTAACACGATTCCCACCGGCTTGTTTTTTTTTCCTCTTCCCTAAGATTTAAATAGCACCAAAAATTGCAGTATGCACTTCTTAGTAAATTTGAAAATCGCACAGCGTAGGTACTCGCTTACGATTTCTTATTTCTATCTCTTTCATTTCCTTACAAAAGAACTCGAAAACTTATTTTTGGCTCCGTCTTCCCCTTTTTAAATTCCCACTCTTCGCGACTGCTGTACTGTTAATCATTAGAAACCCTATTACTTACTCCTTATTAGAACGACCTCCTGAATGCAACAAACAGTTTTTAATAAACAGGTAGGTACATATTTTTTTTTTTTTTTTTAGTTTAACTTTTAGCGCACTGATGATAGGAGTGTGGTTAAGAAATACGATTTAACGGCGACCTATTAAGATTTGTGGCAAACACCCGGAAACAGACTGTAAAACATTTAACTACAGTTCTGAGAATATTAACTAAACCACTTTACTTAAGTAGAGATTTTAAAAATAAATAAAAAAAAATACCATTTATTTCGGACAAGCTGCATCCATATAGTGTTAGTATAAAGAAAAAGAAAAACAGATCTTATAACTATGTTAGTAAAATAAATTGAATTAAAACCGTTATAAAACATTTATTTTGTTACTAGGATATTGTTCGAGATACATCTACGAACAATTCCCAGTAACAATGGAGAGTCGAATCTCCATGCTATGGTGTTCAGGATGGATTTTAATAATACCGCGTTGTACCGTTGCGTGGGCGCTGCTAACCAGTTGTCACCACAGTCGGGTACTTTTGAAGTAGGAAGTGGTGCAAAAATGCAGTATGAAAAATGAAAATGTACCGAAAAGAGTAGTAACTGGCCACTAAAAACCAGTAAATGACAACGCAACTAATAAATGGCCATATGAGATTTAACATAATAATAATATAGTGGGACATTAACACATACGGCTATCTGATCCCAAACTAAGCAGAGCTTGTACTATGGAAACCAGATAACTGGTAATATACTACTTAAAGTACTTTTCTTTTGTAAATACATACTTAAATATAGATAACTAGCGGCCCGCCCCAGCTTCGCCCGGGTAGCTTCAGCCCACCAACAATTTACAAAAAATGTGATAATTAGAGAACCGCTCAACCGATTTTGTGCAAACTTCACATAAACCATCTACTAAATAGTCCGAACAATGCCTAAACATTAGGTTTGAATAGGTAAGCTCGTTTTTGAGTTATAAAATTACTACGAAAAGTGGCATTGATTGTTATATATATAGATTACACCCAGACTCGAGACAAACAGACGTGTTTATCACACAAATGCCTGACTTGTGTGGGAATCGAACCCACGACCACCGGCGTGAAATGCAAGTATCTTACTGACTGTGCCACTGGCCCGTCATAATAACAGACTAAACCCAGTATTCATAAACGTCTTTATGCTCATTATAGCTAAAATAGCTTTATAATTCGTTTGTCTTTGTCTGACATCTTGACATTTATATTAGTAAGAAAGAGACAAAGTCCATTTTAACTGAGGAGTCTTACAAGATTTTTATGACCGGTAATTTCTATTATCTTCCTAATTAGTTTAAAATAAAAAATAAGCTTGTGGAAACAGTATATATTATTAAAAATCCTAAACAACCGTTCTATGTTCCGTTGAACTTATCTCTATCTGTCTGGTATCATTACCTCTCTATATTTTTAATAATTGTAGAAAGAGACGGAATGTGGTCAAGCGACCTATCCGTGTACCGGTGCCATGTCTGGTGACACCATTTGAGTCGGAATTGTTGCTCCTTCATGGTATCTAACCATAATGAAGCCTCATTTTACAGTCACAACTAAATCTGTATATTGGGCAGGCGCGTCTCATAGTAGATTACAACATTGCTTGACATCAGGCAAGATGTAGTCAAGCGCAAGACTATTTCAGAATTTAAAAAATGAACAGACAGAGTTTTCAAATATAGACAATACAAAAGTCATGCTTGGAATACTAAAACCTCCTTTTAATATATTTATTTATATACTTACACGTCGCTTATAAAATGGCAAATGGTTTTTATCCGGCATTTCACATCATCGAGTCCAAAGTCTATTTCTTAACACACAGCAATATCTTTAAATAATCCCAATGACAACCAAAATCTTCAAATCACATTATCCACTAAAGACCACCTAAAATCTTTATTTCACATTTCCACTGGCATTATAAACTATAACTACATTTATTAAAAAAAATACAAAAAAAATAAACTGTCACACCATCACGTATAAAAAAACAAAAGGAAGTAATGTCACAGTAATAACTTTTTAATTTTTATTTTTTATACACAAGTTATTTTTTCAGCGCTTTCCCGCCAACTGAAGACAACGACGGTCTATTTGAGTACGCACTTGCGTGTATTTATTAATGGCGGAACGATATGGCAACAGGCCAACTGGAGGATCTTAAGTGTATAATACTAGTTTACTACTAGTTTTTTTATAGTAAACTAGGTTAATAAAATAAAGAGTTGTATCATAAATTGAGCATTATAGAGCTATTGTTCAGCTCTTGTTTTAAATTCGTGGTTCTCTTTCCTACAAGAAATTGTTTTCAAAGCAGTATTTAATGGTTAGTTGAAATTCGTGGATATTGCATTCACGAACATGCTATAAGTCAGAGTGCATGGATTAAAGTGTTACTTGATCACTTGGGGTTATTTACAAAAATCCAATGATCAGAAGTGAGGTGCTAGTGAGTTGTCATTCTACATTGAAACCAAATATACAACTATGCTTAACCTAAATATACAACTATACCTATACAAATACACGGACCGGTGGCGCGGTCGGTGCAATGCTTGCTTTACACGCTGCAGGTCATGGGATCAATTCTCATCTAAATCAGACATTTGTGTAATAAATATGTCTGTTTGTCTAGAGTCTGGGTGTAATTATCTATATTTAAGTATGTATTTACAACAGAAAAGTATTATATGTAGTAAAATACTACATACAATACTTTTTTCCCGTTATCTGGTTTCCATAGTACAAAGCTTTTCTTAGTTTGGGATTTTGGCCGTGTGTTTATGTCCCACTATATTATTATTATTAGTTAACCTAATGCGTTTATTTTGTGGCATTTTCAGGGCATATTATAAAAATCAAAAACGATAGAGGGACGACCTGGGTTCGTTTGTCGCAACTTTCGCCTGCGATAGAGAATATTAAAAGGTTATGGAGAGGTTTTTGCCAAGCAGTGGGACATAAGACTATTAAAAAATTTATAACAAGCAGTTAGGAAAAGAAATAGGGCTATTTTTATGTAGACTCGCGTCTAAAAAAATAAAGCATATTTTCATTTTATTTCACAACTGCAATGTACGGTGACATACTTTAATTATGCCACTTTGAGGCTCAACATTGAATTTAAATCATAATCTTACCAAAATTAATCTGAGGCTGCGTAACTCAACAGTTAAAATATGTCATGGTATTTAATAGCTGCTTATTTAGTATTTTCTAAGATTTATGCGCTAATATCACACATTGAAATAAAACTACTTTATAACGGATTTCATCGCGGTTTATTTTAGATATTAGTTAACGTTTCAAAGTCTTTTCAGACTTCATGGTCACGGTTTGAAATACGAGGCAATGAAGAAATTTACAAACATAATAAACATGCGCGAGAGACATTGCACTACCTTGACGTGACAGTCGTGTAAAAAGAGGTTTAAACAGTTTGAACTGTGACTAAATGACTCTGAAATATGCAACACTATCTAAAAATATTCAGACTGTACATGATTAAGTACGAATTATATTCAATAGTGCCTCCTTTCTTTGAAGTCAGCCAAAAAAAGTCGATACATCATACCTGCAACTGTTCCTGTAAATGCTGTACAAGTTCCTGTCGCACCCCCTCCCTCACCTCCTCCAATCTCTCCTCCAGTTGCGCCTCCATCTTCTACAGGACGTGACGTCACACCGGTTTAGTCACACACGAGCGAGTTAGTGGCATTCCATGCATGCAGGAGAGACAGAATGATTTACAATAAGTATGAAATTTAAATGAACAAAGATTGGTGAAGGTGCGTGGTATTTACACAAAAATGTAATAAGATTGTATAGAACATAAATGTATTATTTACTATTTACAACTTTCTCTTATAACACTAAATTGACAAAATCGCGAAAAGAAATTTGATTATTTTTATGTAGACTCGCGTCTCAAAAAAAAGCATAATTTCATTTCATAAAATGAATAATATAATGTACCGACATGATTATGATTAGTAGGCAAAGATGTACTAAAGAAAAAAATAAAACGAATCCTGTCATGTATGTATTCGTTCTGATTTAATGCGTTTCAAATAAGAATAGGACTGGACTCGCGACTAACTTCATAGCAAAACCCAAGCAAAAGTAGCGTCAGCAAAAATCAAACCACATGATATAATTTAATAAACTGTGTTAAAATGTATGGAAAAGTAATTTTTGTAAATATTTATGTAGCTACCTACCTAAGTAAAGTTACACGCCAACATGCCAGAAACTTGTACACGAATACACAGAAACACAGATACATATACCTACGTTTTAACTTATATCACCGCTTTTTTTGTCCAAAGTCAATAAAATATCTTCCTACCTAAATATTCGACTCCAAAAGACTGCGCATATTTATATTTTATAACTAAATGTGATTATTTTTACAATAAAATATTTTTGCGCACCGTTGCGCATTCCGGTCCAAGATGGCGGATTTCTTGTCCTATTCTTATTGGAAACGCATACTATAACGAAATATGCCCCAAACCAGACGCCATAGGGAATAGGAGCGAAATTTCGAAGCCAAAGTTCATTGAATTGATGATTATTTACAATGGCAAGATTATTATTATATTATAAGCAACACCGTGTTAGGTTACCAACACACGACACCAATTATAAAGCTACGTTTACACTGTGCCACATGCTGTAGATACTACTACTTTCTAAAATGCCCCGTTGCATATTTAAAATTATTAGAATGGGCGATTAATGCACTCACATTTTTGTTGTGCTTTGTGACCACAGATGGTGAATCCTTTTCGAAATATCAAACCCAGCAAGTGACAATTTTATTGCCTCTTCTTATAAATTTAATGGCATAAAATTGTGTTTAGACTGTATAGCATAGATTGCTGAGTTATCTAGCAAGATGATGCTCAGTGTGAACGTAGCTTAGATGATATTTTTCTGACCTTTTCAAGTTCCAAGTCTATGTCCTGCTGGTACATATGAACGTTAGAATCTGGATTCTCTGTATTATGTATGTGTGCTTTCAGCTGTCTTATCTGTGGAGAAAACATATTTTTAATTTCAACCGCAACTAAGTTATCAAAGTCTTTTAAATGAATGTGCTGGCTGCTTAACAATGTCGCAGTACTCGCAGCATGTGCGGTAGCAACCTTTTTTTTTTTTTTTTTTTTATTTACTCAAAATCTGCATACATTTATCTTAGTTACTATTCTGCCAAACTGCATAACAGTTTGTCGGCAGCAGTTCTCGTTATTAACTAATTATATAATACAGATTTTACTTACTGATTTCTAATGCTACTTATTACTATTAATTAAGTTTAGGTAAACAAATAAACATCATGCAAATAAACAACTTCTATGGACACAGAGAAAGGTAATGTTTTTTTAAAACCCTTTTAAATTGGTTTTTAGATGTGATGTTGCACAACAGATCTACAGGTAACTCATTACTCAGTGTCGGTACTATGTATCTTCTAGTACGTTTACCATAGTAATTGTTTGTTTTTGGGACAGCGAGTCTTCTTTTTGTAGCTAAACGGGTTGGGTACATATGTTTTCGTTCAATTTTATGCTCCAAGTTATTAAATTGTTCTAATAAAATATTTAATTTAAGTTTTTTTTCAATAGGGAGTATTTTGCATATTTTGAAGAGTTTATCATAATTATTATTTAAAGAATATTTAATTTTTTTATTTATCAATAATTTAAGTATCCTCATTTGTAAATCTTTAATTTTATTTAAATGTGTAGGAAATGTAAGTCCATACGCACCCAAACCGTACTCAATGTTCGAGTCCGCTAATGCATAATACAGAGTATACATAAGTTTACCACTGACAACCCTTCTTATGAACCTTAATTTACCCAAAATAGAGCGAAGTTTATTACAAACGTTTTCCCAGGACTATCGCCAGGAAGACTGGAAGTGATTGCATTAAGGGCCTCATACTAGCGGTTTGTGAGCGGCTGCGAGGCGTAGCAGGCTCGCAACGACAACGTATTCGTTGCGAACGAAAATTCTACGGATGCGCAGCGAAGACGTCGACGCACGGCAGATAAGCAACGTTTTCGTAGCATATTTTGTAGCGAGTTAATATAGCGTCCACGCTACTACTCGCAGCGATCTCGTTGCGCATCCGCAAGAAATTCGCTGTGCAGCCGCGATGTGTTCATTGAGCTCCACCCTGCAGTCACTCGATAATGCCCTAAGGCATACGCGTGAAAAGTCAAAAGGTGTAGTCAAACACAGATATCACACAATCAACCATTTATACTTGGATCCCATGCGTAATAAGGGGCTCGAGTCAATTGCAGTTTATAGGACACCAAACTCTATAAAAGTGCACTTATACTTGCATACACACTAGTGCACTATAATATACTGCGAACCTGCTTTTTTGATATACGGGTGGTTTACTATTTTTTCCCAGAAAGTCAGGTTCCACTAGATGGCTATGAATAACTCTGTCCATTAGATGGTTATGACTTCACACAGAAAGAGTTTGTGTTTGAAATCTGTTCTGTTCTCTCGTTCTCTCTCTCTCAACATAGTAATGAAAAACTGCTTGGAGGGATTATAATTATTTCTGGAGCTTCTAACTCGAAGCTCCAGAAATATTCGTGTCACGACCTTCCATCAGCAGATCAAATACAAAGCTACAAACCTGTTCATCAAGTTCAGCGAGAGCATGCTGGTGGTGTGTCTTCAGTTCCTGCACGTAGGCGGCGTGTTCAGCTCGTTGCTCGTCCAACTGCTGCTCGAACTTCTTGCACGTCTGCTTCAGAGCTTGCTCTAATGGTGTCGACTGGAAAACATTCAATATACATTTCATTGGTCCAGTTGTAAACGTCTTTACATACATAACTGCAAGGTTATGGCTTCAAATCCTGAATCAAGGATATAATTATTTGGAAAATTATAGTAGCAGCATCATTAATGATCACGAGTGAATCGGTGTGTTGGGCGAGAGCGTTTTATCGTGGACTGCATCGTTACTTAACATCAGGTAAGTTGTAGTCAAGCGCAAACCTATTGCAGAATAAAAAGTAGTACAGAAAATGTTGATATATGACAAAGATTACCTCGATTGACAAGGAGGGGAACTCTGCGCTTCTGGTCCGTCGTCGTATCGCATCTCCGGCAGCGTCAGGCGCGTCCAATGACGACGTGGAGCATGGCGATGCGCATGCTTTGCCACGCCATACCTCCTCCGAGTAACTGTGAAATAGTAAAGATAATTTATAGAAACTTAGATAGTTTCCTGTCATTCATTATTACAATAATGCTGCGATGCCAAGCTAATACTTGGCAATTATTGCCAAGCCTAACGCTAGAATATGTTGGATTTGTGCATGCCTGGCGACCGTGACTTGATCATCGAAATTTTTTTATTATGTTAGTCAGCGTTGACTTATAATTTACAGACCGAAACGATAGTCTAGACTTAAATTAAAGAATGTAAAAAATATTAAAATCTTTCATTTTAATTATTAATTAATTTATGGTACTCACCTTTTTATAGGCCTGGTTGCAATAAAAATAGAATGTAAAAAAAATATTATTAAATTTATTATTAATTATGAAATCTTATCCCTACTAATATTATGATTGCAAAAGTAACTTTGCCTGTCTGTTACGCTTTCACGCCTGTACTACTGAACTTATTTGGATGAAATTTGGTATGGACATAATTTGAGATCCAGGGAAGGAAATGTCATAATTTTTATCTGACTGTGCAAAGAGTTCAATGGTTTTTTCGCGATAATAAATTAATGCTACTAACCTCCTCTCCATATCAGAACACTTCTTTTCAAAATATGTTCTCAAATTCTCCATCTCTTTTTCATGTTTTATACTCAGCTCAGTTCGCAAAGCATCAATATCAGCATTTCCCGCCTTCACTGAAGCTAATAACTCCCTTAGTCTTCTAGTCTCTATAGTATAAGCCTGTTTATCCTGCTGCAACTGTCTTTCAAACTCTTTCACCTCAGTATCATTTTCAAGCCTCATTTTTCCAATCTCATCACACAAAACTTGAATCAAACTCTCCCGTAACTTATTCCTCAAATTATCTTCTAAGTAAGACTCAAATTTGTTGATTATTGTACTTATCTTGTTCTCAAAACCTGTCTGAAACTCATCAGATACGTTGGAAGAACGTAGATCAGATTTTGAGTAGTTTATAACTATCTCTTCATGATCAATGTCTTTTTCACTATTCGAGCTTTTTATTGAGGAACCTCCACTCATGATAGCGGAGTAAAATTTTGTACTATCATCTTTGATTAAACTTTGGTACTTCATAAAATCAGACAACTGCCCTTTAACTGTGTCATTGTCTGATTGAGACTTTTCTGCAACTAAATGTTGAAGATTTTGTACTTCATTTGTCAGGTGTTCATTTTCCAATCTGAGATCATCTCTCTCACGGACTGAACGCTGTAATGAGACCGTCAGTTCTTCAATTAATTCGTCACGCTGCGTTATAGCGTCTTCCAAGTGCACAAGCTGAAAGGACAAAGCATTTGATACATGACACGTACATCGAAAGCGTAAACAAGCAGTACAAGGGTTCCTGAAAATGCAAAAAAATAAAAGTATGTATTAATATTTATTACAAAAAATAGTGTATCCTTTTGCTGATTTAAAGTACCTAACAAAGAACTAGATCTTTAATATGCCGTTATATCATTTCCATCCCACATTAATGGTACTGGTACTGCTAGTGTATAGAAAAAACTACTTACAGTAAACATTTTATTTAAAATTCTTATTTTTACATATTATAAACAAACACAAAATTGAAATCAAACTGACAAGAGAAATGATTACATTCAACTGACTATGTCTGTCTGTCTTATTTTTTTATAAAGTACACTTTATATACAACCTTCATGAAGGCTTAAGGTTTCCTTCAACAGCTAGCTACATTACAAGCCTGTATCTATTTGTGCCTCATCATTAATCATCTAGAAATTACTATAAAATCACCTATTGCTAATTAGTCAATTGTCTTTTCCAAATGACTACTGTGCTATTAAATTTGCAACACTATTTTGTCAAATCAAAAAAATAAATAAAATTAAAGATGTTTATTTTTCATCATATTCAAAAACTAACTTTTCCTCTAAACAAGTCAAATAAATATATAACAACTAAAAGTTAGACATAAAATACTTTGCAATGTTTTCATAAAACAAGTGTATATTGTGAAATATTAGTACATAGCATGCTATTGTAGTTAGATGCAGGATTAGAAAGCTTAATAAGGTTACACAGAGGCACATGCAGAAGCACAACACATGTACTAAGATTAATACCTTCCCATGATACTCTTCACAAATTGTTTTGTAATCAGTTGTCATAGTGCTGAAAGAAATTTCTTCAGGTGGAATAGACTTCGGCATTGACATCTCCTCAGGTTTTTCTTCTTTTTCTCTCATTTCATCTTCTACTAATATCTCTTCAACTAACAAATCAGCTTCAACTTTATCACTAGACAAACTCTGTTTATCCGGTGACATACTATTTGAGTCTTCAGAGATATCTTTTAACAAACTTTCATTTACAGGCAATATTTCTAAAGATTTTTCTGGTGTTGGCTCCTTAGATTCGTCAAATACCTCCTGGACTTTAGCACAATCACCACCACCAACTAAGAATGGTGATAATAAATTAGGGAACACTGGGATAGGTTCAGGTGCTATAACATTTCCTCCATCTGGTGGTGGACCAAATATAATTTTAGCAGCTGGGAATGGGAATTTTGGTGCACCTTGACCTCTGATGTCAAGTTTTATGATCTCTTCAGAGCCTGAACTACCAGGTGAGTTAGATTTAGCTGGACTACTTTCTGAATTTAGTTGCTCTTGAGATATATTGGAATTTTGACAAGCTTCCTCATTTAAAGAGTCCAAATAATTGTCACTTCGAGGGGTTATATTAGATTCTTCTACTTGTATTTGGTTAATTGTACTTTGTTCTGTATCTTTGTTAATTTGTTTGTCTTGGGATTCTTTAGACAAGTCAGGCAATAGGGATAGATCTGGGCTGTCTTCACTTAATAACTGGATATCAGAAACAGCATTAACATCTAGAGGTAAGGAAGAACTGATTTTACTGAGATCTGGTGTACCAGGATTGTCACTGGCATGGGAAGTGGGATATGGAATGTTTAGGGAATTATTCTGAGACATTTCTTTATCCTGCACAGGCACAGGGGTACCCTGTGTCTTAGGCGCATGGTCTGTATCAGTAGAGTACTCAATTTTAGAGGGAATTTGTTCCGATATAGACTCAGTCTTGCTGTCGTCGACATGGTGAGAAATCGTATTGTCTTCCGTGTTTCCACTTGTTTCTAAACCTGTCTCTATTTCATTAGGGAAGCTTCCTACAGTAGCTATAGGTTGAGAATGCACGACATCCGGAAGAACATTCTAAAAATAAATAAAAATGAAAATAGCAATTTTGTTCTGAAGAACATCCATGATTTACTTTGTACAATAGGAATTGTAGATACTATATTTTAAACTTGATAGCTTCAAAACACAATGCATACTATTTATTGGGACAGGTAAAAGTCGATGCAATCCATTTCGTTAACTATTTTTAACGTATTTATAAATAATCTTGGCGCGGGATTATTCTATTAACCTTTATCAATAAAACAGTTAAAACATACCTTGATTTCAGATGCGTCTGGTACAGGCTTATGGGGATCATCCATAATTTATCAATTTCATTATTAAAAATCAAATAGTTCATATATAATCCACTAAATTCGTTGTCAAGGCGACGTTTCACTCTTTCAAACAAAATACAAATACGCCATGTTTTGAAACATACGTTCCGTTCAACATCTAGAAATAAGAATCGAACAAGAAATCCAAAAAATTAAGTGGTCAAAATAAAAAACCAATTAATTAGACCTAAAATTAAATATTTATTATGTTTTAAAAACTTCATTGGGTCAATGTTCTATAATTAAATTATATCGATTAAGGTTTATTATTTATTATATACTACCTATAAATCCGTAGAACGAAACTCTTCAAAACTTACCTAAAGTAAAAGGTATACTTTTTTAACGTTTTTATTTAACCTCAGACGAAAAAGAAGGGTGTATCATAAAAGTGTAACGTCCGCAACTCTTTTTAGAGTATAAGTATTCTTTGGTCCGCAATCTGCATCAACGAGAGTACATACAAAACCCTATCTACCTTTTCTCAATCGAAGGCTTTCGTCGTATATCTGTTATATTTAGGCATCTATGCATTGTCCACAAAAGTATGTACGTACGTACCAACCATACATGCGCTGCTTAGGCCTAGATAGGTACCTACACAGATAATATAATACTATACCTACTATCTGTTGTACGAAGCGCTTAAAGGAATGTACCGACTTTGATGCGTTTTTTTATTTGAAGTCACTGTGATGGTTGTCGGGAATTAGGTTTTACATAGTGCCTGTGATGGCAACTCTTGGCATTGGGTCCTCTGGCGAGGCAACGGCATACGTAAGAGTACCTGTGCGCCTGGCGATAGATTCCCATCAAACTGGCTTGGATTGGGTTACCCGCCAGAAATACCAGGATGACATTGTCTGTAGCCTACCTTTACCTTAGGTACCTAACTTGAAAGAAGCTCATGAGGACCTATGTATAGGTTCACGCGTAACTGAAAATCTAGAGGGATCCTCTGCATGTATCAGACTACTTCCTTGTACACCGCGGCTCGCGCTACACCATTAACCTGTTTTTGCGTAGTCGGATGAAAACTACCCAGTGTCCTTTCCCGGGTCTGACTATCATTCAAATCTGTTCAGTAGTTTCAGCGTGAACGGACAACGGCCAAAGTGAGTTATTTTCGCATTCTTACTGGTAGTAAGCAGGGCCGTATTAAAATTCTATTAGGCCCCTAGACCATGCAACTCTCAATTTTAACTACTTTTTTCTAACTTTTTGAAATAGATTTTTTCTACTACACAGTTGAAAAAAATCGTTTGAGGAAACATTTCTGTTTTTTTGGTGCAGGCAAATCAGGCAACCTCCTAGGAGCCCGTTCTCTGGGCAGTTGCCTATTTCGCCGTACGGATAATACTTTACAGATGGCCATGGGGATGAAAAAATTAAACCAAGAAATCCTCAATTAATTATATTTTATTTACACATACATTTTAGGATTAACCGCTTTCTGTACAATCTTTGCATATTGCATGAACTTTATTTCAAATAAGGCCAAAGTACGGTGATCAAACATATTAAGTACTTACAATACTTTCTTTATATTGCTTTTTTATATTTTATATTACATTAATAGAAGATAGTATAATTTGAAAAACTTAGATTAAATAAATACGCACAGGTATTCTACAGTAATTTATTGGGAAATCGATTAATAAATGCATAAGAAAATACATTAATTCCAAAATACTTAGACAAGGCAAAATAAGAGTTGTAATTAAATAACAACTGTGTTAAGCCCCTTTTCTCGATAAAGAATTACTCCAATAAAAACCAGTGCCGTAACTAGGGCGGTAGCGGTGGTACTAGTGCCCAGGCACAGGGCCCCGAATCTGGAGGGGCTTTAAAATTTAATTATCATAGCATAAAAAAACCATACAACCACTCAAATCTTAATTTTTATAATGTAGTGGCTAAATAATGCTCACATATGAACAGGGACTAAGTACAGTAGAAAGCTAAAATCGATTATACTATAATTATTTTTTATAGAATATAATTTTATTTTTCCTATCCCTGTCACAATTTAATTTAAATTTAGTCAACCAGAGAATTTGCGTCTTAAGATACAATTGCGTGTTTTGTATGTAGAACACTGCAAAAAAATAAATTACTATGACATTTCCAATACAAGTTTCATAGACGTCGTTGCCTCTTAAGACACATCTTCATAAAGTTTAATAATATTTATATAGTAAATCTACATCTATAAAGCGCAATGGTTCATTAATACTAAACTATAGTATTATACTCTCGCAATTAGTATTTATCTGTTTTAAATTATGGCATTGCTTGTAATTCTCTGAAGTAGTACTTTAGGGTAAGTTTTACATTCACAGCGTATTCCTCAGATAAAGTGTTATTTATGAATAGTCTGCAATAATATTGAGTCAATCGACATCGACATCTATATAGGTGCACTGTCAACACAGTAGCTTCATATTCTATTGAAACGTATATCATAATCGATCTTAAACAAATAATTAACATACTGCCTGTATGCACAACATCAGTTTCCTAGCGCTAATTATGTATTATTTTTGTAACATTTAGTTATATATCTACCTGTAGGGAGGATGCACTAGATGTAATACAAAATTATACTCAGGTATTAGCGAGTATAGAAAACTCACGAAGGGCACATACATATTTTCAATGCACTAATTAAAATAATGGTAAATTTATTATGGTCTTGGCACATTATACACGAGTACCTATATAATAAAAATGATTGTTTTACGTATGATTTATAACCTGACATCGAAATCTATTCGTAATCCCAGGTCCGCACTGAATTGACATAATTGGGACCCCCTATATTGTGACTGTGAAGAAGAGCTAGTATGGATTGATTTTAATTATAATCACAGAATAACAAAAAGTTATGGCAATATACGGATAAATAATAATAGATAATCTAATATGCATTTTAAAGCGTACCGGATTGTCATGTTGATTTGATATCTATTATATACTAATTTATAATATTATAGATATATTATTATTTATAATATTATATCATGAATGATTCAAATGAGTTATCTGGAGTAAATAGACAGCTTGTTTCGAAAAACTTACAGGAAGACTATAAAAGTTTTGAACTTATTATGTGTGTTTATCTTCGAAAAACCGTTTGACTATTTACAGTTCCAAACTGTGCTTTAACTTTGACTAAGCTATACATTTATGCCTCCCGTATCTAATTTAATAACTACCTTGATACATTAGTATTCAAAACGGATGCACACAAAACTTAACATTCTAGTCAGTCGTAAGTTGATTTTCGAGTCAAACTGCTCCTATGTTTATCAACATTATAAATCCATTTATTCGGCATTACCACAATGAATATATAGGTACTGCATGCGGCTCTTTCCTAAACCCTACAATGTCACATGTCATTATAAAACGATAATCCTGCACATTAGAAAACGGTTTTAATGATTTAAGCAAATATTATGATGTCTTTCATTTTGTAACTAAATAACATAATGTGTAAGGAACAAAAAAAATGGCTTCTTTAAATGTATTCAAACGAACACTTTCCTAACTTAAACGATTAAAATCATAGTAAAAATACATTGCAAAAAAAAATACATTTAAAAACACAAAAATCAATAAATACAGTAAATCTAATAAAATAATGGACTGCCTTTATTTTATTCGTTTTAGGGTACATAGTTCTAGCTTCAAGCTAAGATGCAGTAAGTTACCAAGTTTGCATTAACTATATCATTAATTAAATTCTATAAAAAATCTCGTTAAGTTTGACATAGTATTGCAACTTTTTGATAAATATTTGTTTCACCTCATCAAATCACACATTTTATGGCATTAAACAATTTCTAGAATTCTCATATTCGCTAATAAATTACAGATGAACACGAGGTACATAGTTTGGGAGAAATACATTTATTAACATTTGGCCAACAATCAAACACTTCATTGTATTCGATTCACAAAAGTTGGCATCAAAAATATCATTTATAAGGCTAACAAATATTTTAGCCTAAGTAGTGGATATTTGCAACGTAATTTTTTTCTCTGTCAAGACTGTCGACTACGGTCCCGGTCAGTGCCGAACTACTCTATGTAAACGTTGATTGTATTTAACATCCCAATTACCAAAAAATTAAGTTTAGTGCAACATTTTGAGTCGATGGTCAACCTCATTTAAGGAGAGCTCTCATGGCAGTTGTTAAGTACTTGATAAGTTGAGAGCCGTCCTAACGATTCACTTAAATATTCTAAGGACCCAATAGGTAATAACACCTTATGCCAATTAGTCATTCGGAAAAAAAGCGAAATTTGTTATTATTTATAAAACAATCTAAACGCCAAACTTGGTGCTTCAAAATACATTGAACCAGTTTTGTTCACATATTTCATGACGAAGTTACATACGTAACAGATTCTTATATGTCCCAGCTCAATTACATTTGTATAACTCAATAAATATATTTTTTACTTAACACCATGGAACACTAATAAAAATGTGCCCATTAAATAATATGACGCTTACTCTTTATCAATACTTGTTTTAATTTACAGCCAATCTCTAAACTACAACTTTGTGCAAGCCGTTAGTCAGGAACACTTTCCTTATCACTCCCTTAGGACACTACAAAATGCATAACATTTACTAATACCTTTAATTTACCACTACAACTTAGTAGACTTGACATTTGTATGACTTCTTATGGGATTAAACAAAACTAACCACGGGTACTTACATTTTTAATTCATCAATACGAGAACTCATTGCTAATTTAAATCAAAATTCCTTCACATAACTTGTAATTTGACTACATTTTTCTCGATATTTATTCACCTTGTCTAATTGATACTGATCAGGATAATTCTGGGCTTTGTCATAAATATAATCTATGTTTAATATGTATTTGAGGCTTTCAGACTACATTTTTAACTACATTTCAGACACTAGAAATCGCTGGTTTCAACGTAAACCTTGGAATAAACCCGTGTACAAGACAAAACACAATCACATACGAGCAAATATGCGCTAGTCTGGAAGCACTCTTACTATAGTATATCTCTTTGTGTTCATCGTAGAGCTATGCTCTGTAGCTTGAAGCCAAGGTGCGCGTATGTACAAGTGTCGTATCTCAGTCAGGTGGAGGACCGCTTAGATTGACCGTCGTCCTCTTCATCTTCGTCCTCCTCTTGAGCCATCAACTGTCGTGCCAGCTGTAACGCCTGAAAATAACAGAAAACATGGTATTAGTAATTTATCAGAGTTCAATTAATTTACCTATCATTCATCATATCATTTTTGAGTGAATTGTTTCATCTCCGCTGCTCCATATCAGTGAAGGAAAACATTGTGAGGAAACCGGCATGTCTAAGAACTAATTTGAGTACGTGTGACATCCACCAACCCGAACTTGTCCAGTGTGTGTGGATTAAGGCCTAAACTCTCGGAATACGTAAGATAGTTGAGAGAAGACACGTGCCCAGCTATGGGACACTAAAAAGGGTTTTAGTGATATGAGTATAATATTGACGGCCGGGTGGCGCGTGGTGGGTAAGATACTTGCTTTTTACGCCGCAGGTCGTGGAAACATGTCTGTTTGTCTTGTAAAAGTAGTATATGTATATCTATCTGTCATCTAGTTCCATAAAACAAGCTCTGCTTAGCTTGGGATCAGATGAAAACAAGCTCTGCTTAGCTTGGGATCAGATGACCGGGTGTGTTTATGTCACAGAATATTATGATTATTATTATAATCATCTTAATTGGCTATCTAATAATTTATCAGTACGATTCTGCTCTCCCCATTAACATACTCATAATTTAACTTTTAAAAAAGTGGGCCCCTAACATATCACCTCAGTGCGGCCCTGGAATAATATTTAAGGATAAATTATTAGCCAATCCTATCATGTACCTAAATGAATAACAAAATAATGTGGCAAACGTTAGTGCAGTCTTTTTTTATAACTTGGCTGAGACAGGGAAACGAGCTTTAACTCTTTCTGATTTGTTCTAAGCTTTCACATGAACACAGACTTGTAATTAGTTGAAAAAGCTATTAGCACACATTACCACTGTGTCAATTAGTAAATTGGCAGCGAGTACTAACAAAAAAGCCTTGACCCTTCCCACAGGGAGAAGCTGACCTAGTTTTGAATAATAAATGAATTTTCCAGTCTGCTGCTCGCTCCATACAATTTCATAGACAGCGATCATTTCCATTTATTATTAAAGCAACGCCTGGGGTGCTTCTCTGAATTTTAAATGTCAGACAGTGCCCATTTTCATATAAATACTAGCTGCCCCAGCGAACTTCGTACCGCGTATTTATTAAAAAAAAAATTCACATAGGGGTATGAAAAATAGATAGTAGCCGATTCTCAGACCTACTGAATATGCATAAAAAATTTATCGAATAAGAATCGGTCAAGCCGTTTCGGAGGAGTATGGCAACGAAAACTGTGACACGAGAATTTTATATATTAGATATTAAGTATGATTATATAAGGCAGATATAATAGATTTTTTTTGTTGAACATTGCTCTAGTAGGTAGATCAATCGATTAGGTGAATCTTTTGAACAGAAAAGGTTTGATATAAATTTGCTCACAGCTCTGCAGCAAATTTATATCAAACCTTTGAACAAAAAACCATCTAAATATATAAAAGAAGAAACTGACTGACTGACATATAAACGCAGAGCCCAAACCGTCTGGGTCTGGAGACTCCAAATTTGGCACATAGGTTATGGGGTCTAGGGGTGCACTAAGAAAGGATTTTTCAAAACTCACCCTTTAAGGGGGTAAAACAGGGTTCCAAAGTTTGTAAGGAGAAATAAGATTAGTGAGATCAATTTCGCGGGCGAAGCCACGGTCGGAAGCTAGTAAGACATAATCAGCTTATTTGTGCATTTAAATGATATTTGATTTGATTTGTACTAAAAACTTACTTGAGCATTTTTTTTGCAACTGGCACGAGTTAACATAAGATTTTGCTTGGATGCTGTAAGGCACATAATAAGTTTGTGGCGAACGGAACGTTGCCACTTTATGGTTTGTGTTTCCGATCAAACCTACTACTCGGGATTGTCTTTGACTTCCCTCTCTCTGCCTTGCTTCCGGTCCGCGCTCTTGGACAGAGACTTAGGGAAAATACTATTTCACTTGTATTGACTCTATTAAGTTCTAATTACTGTTATTTGTCTCATATTTAATTTATGCACAAAGTCTCGCACCATGTACCAGTGTATCTGTGAGTTAATAATTACATACTAAGTTTGTCAACAAGTGTTTTATCATTTCGCGGTGTGGGGTACACCGCCATTGGAGCCCTACTTAAAATACCCCAAAGTGGTGACCCCGACGATGAATTTTGTGGGCGAGATACGTTCCTGCCTTCGGTAGCGAGTATTGCACGCCTGCTGTCGGCACGGCTGCCAGTGTTTTTGCTTGGCCGCCATTAAGCAGTTTTCCAGCGGACACAAGGTACCTGTCTACCTACTCAGCGCTAAGCGGTGGCTATTTGCCTCCAGCGCATCGCGAATTCCAGCACCATTGGTGAGTTTCTTTTTTAAAAAAGAATAACGACTATGTGTAACGATAAGGTTGTAATGTGAAGTGCATTTTGGTGTGGTTAGGTGTTGGTGTATAACATTGTGAGATTTTTGTGTCTAACTTTCGACCTGCGGACAGTATGTAACAGTGTACGGTACGAGCGGCAAATTTAGTTCTCTAATCTTTTTGAGTTCCAGTTTTTAAATATACAACTATTTGCTTTATGGTCTACACTGTCATTTTTGACACTAGCGTACCAAAGAGATGGTACTATTGTCATAAAAATGCTTGTTTATCATTCAATCACTTATCTGTCATTGTCAACATCGTTGTCACATTTTTGACAGACGTTTCGTTTGAGTTATGTTTTGAATTAATAGACAAGTTTTTAATGTTGCCTTGTTGTTGATACTAAAATATTACCTAATATATATCTCAATAGCATTCCTAGGGTTAGGTACTTTTAAACTCTTAATACTAATGATTTATTGTACATTTTTATAACCAACATTTATTGGGCATGTTTTAGTGTTTTTACATAACACAAAATCATCTGTTAACAGAACATTTTTTATTTTTGTTTGTATTTGCAGTCAATTCATTTAATGTTATTTAGCATGTTAATTTTCTTTTAACTATATTTTATGTGATATCTGTTTATTGTGCGTTTATGTGTTTGCAACTTTTTGCATGTTTATTGTCATAACTAGCCCGTGTGGTGTATGTTGAGGCCCTCTATAATTTCCCTTTTGTTAACATGGATACTAAATATTTAGAGGCACAGTTGAAGGAAATGGCAGCGGCAAACGCAGCCTTACAGGATCAGCTCAAGCAGGGTAATTCTGCTGTTAATAAGGTAACTGTTAAGTTGCCCCCCTTTTGGACAGACAAACCTACTATTTGGTTTGCTCAGGCGGAAGCCCAATTTCAATTAGCGGGTATTTCTGCAGATACTACCAAATTTAACTACATTATAGGGCAGTTAGATCAGAGATTTGCGGTAGAAATAGAGGACATAATTACAAACCCTCCATCTGAGGGAAAATATGAAAAGTTAAAAGAAGAGTTAATTAAGCGATTATCTATGACAGAGGAACAAAGGGTGCGTCAATTAATAAGTGATGAGGAACTGGGTGACAGAAAACCGTCACAGTTCCTTCGTCACCTCTGCTCTTTAGCTGGATCAGCATTAACAGATCAAAACATTCTGAGGCAACTCTGGTTACGCCGCCTGCCTCAGAATATACAAGCTATTTTAGCAGCTCAAGCTGATCTAGATCTAGGTAGAGTAGCTGAGCTAGCAGACAAAATTGCAGAGTTAACACCAGCCCCGGCTAGTATTTGTACTACTGTTGATAATAGTTCTTTGATTGTGTCTCTAGTTGATCGTGTTGACAAGCTTTCTCAACAGGTTGCTGCTTTGTCATCGGGCCAGAAGCGTGGCCGATCAAGGAGTCACTCTTCATCATTTAGCCAATGCAGTGGTTCTTCCAACAGATCCAACCAATTTTGTTGGTATCATAAGAAATTTGGACCCAAGGCTATCAAATGCATTTCACCATGTTACTGGACTCCGGAAAACCAGAAAAGCAATTAGTTGGGGCGGCAGCTGATTGTCTTCCTTACAGCCGCCGTATATTTGTCACCGATAAGGTTTCCAAGCGGTCTTTTCTTATTGATACTGGGTCAGATTTATGTTGTTACCCTCAGCGTTGGCTTACAGGTCATAGGCATCCCACAGATTATGAACTTAGCGCCGCTAATGGTAGCCAAATAAAAACTTTTGGAACCGTTAACTTGCGACTTAATCTTGGACTGCGTCGTGAGTTTATTTGGAGATTTGTGGTAGCTGATGTCAGTGCTGCCATAATTGGCTCTGATTTTCTTGCTCACTATAACCTCTTGCCTGACTGCCGCAACATGAAGTTAGTTGATGGGACTACTGGATTAACTGCCTGCATTTCTGCAATTCACGCCGATCAACCTAGTATTAAGGCCGTGGCCACTCATAATACTACTTCTGCTCGAATTCTTTTAGAGTTCCCAGAAGTGACTAAACCACCTGGTCTCCCAAGAGTAATTAAGCATAATACGGTCCATTACATTAAGACAACAGATGGGCCCCCTGTTTCTTCTCGCCCTCGCCGACTTGCCCCTCACAAACTTACTTCGGCTCAAAAAGAGTTTGAGGATATGGTGAAGTCCGGTACAGCGAGACCATCTAAAAGTGCATGGTCGTCACCCTTGCATATGACCATCAAAAAAGACAACTCCTGGCGCCCTTGTGGGGATTACCGCGCTTTAAATGCGAGAACAATCCCTGATCGTTACCCGGTCCGGCATATCAATGACTTTGGCCACAACCTCACTGGCGCCACAATTTTCAGCACTTTAGATTTAGTAAAAGCATACCATCAAATTCCGGTCTTCGAAGAGGACGTAGCAAAAACGGCGATCATCACCCCGTTTGGCCTCTTTGAATTTCCATTTATGACTTTCGGCTTGCGCAATGCAGGACAAACATTTCAGCGTTTTATCGATGAGGTCACACGGGGTCTTGATTTCTGCTTTCCGTATATCGATGATATACTCGTTTTTTCGCGTGATGAAATTCAGCATATGGAACATCTGCGGATTTTGTTTAACCGTCTGCGAGATTACGGGGTCGTAATTAACCCTTCTAAGTGCGTGCTCGGCGTCAGTGAGGTGGTGTTCTTAGGATTCCACATTACCGCCGCGGGTACTCGTCCGCCCCAAGACCGAATCCAAAGCCTACTAGATTACCCTCCACCTAAAACGCTTCAAGGTATGCGCAGATTTCTAGGCATTTTTAATTACTATCGGCGTTTTGTTCCTCAGGCTGCTAAATACCAGGCACCTCTCATTGATGCCCTTGCAGCAACCAATGGAAAAGGTGCTAAACCATATCCATGGACCCCTGAGTTGCAACACAATTTTGAACAATGTAAACTTAGTTTATCCAAGGCTACTCTTCTTCAACACCCTGTTGCTAATGCGCCATTAGGTCTTTTTACTGATGCTTCAAGTGTGCATATTGGCTCATGCTTACAACAAGCAATCAATGGTGAATGGTTCCCCCTTGCATTTTTTAGCAAGAAACTTACACCTAAACAGTCGGAGTGGCCAGCGTATTACAGAGAACTTTTAGCGGTTTACGAAAGTGTTCAACATTTCCGGTACATCTTAGAAACTCAACATGCGACAATATTTACCGATCACAAACCATTACTGTATGCTTTTGTACAACGCCGTGAAAAACTTCCTCCGTCACAATTAAACCAACTTTCCTTCATAAGCCAATTTACTACTGATATACAGTACATTAAAGGTGAACAAAATGTTGTGGCTGATGCTATGTCGAGAGTTGATGCCATATCTTTGGATCAGGAATTTGAAGCCCTTGCTTTATCGCAATCCAAGGACGAAGAACTTACTAAGCTACTAAACAGCAATACTGGTCTTAAGCTCACTAAAGTCACCATGCCTGGAACCAATTGCACTTTAACATGTGACATTTCCACTGGCAAACCCCGTCCTTATGTAACACCGTTTTTTCGTCGTACAATTTTCGACAAACTTCACGGTTTAAGCCATCCCGGAGCCCGGGCCACTACACGTCTTATCACTGAACGTTTTGTCTGGGCATTTATCAATAAGGACTGCCATAAATGGTCTCGTGCTTGTGAGGCTTGTCAACGCAGCAAAGTGTCACGACATATTGTTGCTCCCTTGGGGAATTTCGACACACCGTCTGGCCGATTTATGCATGTGCATATAGACATTGTTGGCCCTCTACCTATTTGCAACGATTACCGTTACTGTTTGACAGCGGTTGATAGAGTGACCAGATGGCCTGAAGTATGGCCCATGCGAGGAATAACTGCGGAAGAGGTAGTTGAGACTTTTACAAGGGAATGGATTTCCCGTTTTGGTATACCACTGGTCATAACCACAGATCAGGGTACTCAATTTGAATCAGATCTTTTCCGCCGTTTCTTGGATCATTTCGCAACTAAGCGTATTAGAACCTCATCTTACCATCCGTGTGCCAATGGCATGGTAGAGCGTTTACATCGTCAGTTAAAAAGCGCTCTAATGTGCCACAAAGAATCTTGGTATAAATCTCTACCACTTGTTTTGCTAGGCATACGCTCTGCATTCAAAGATGATCTTAAAGCGACGTCAGCTGAATTACTTTACGGAGAACCGCTGCGCCTTCCAGGAGAATTTTTGGTTCCTAGCTCAGACGTTTCATCAGATGTCAGTGATTTTGTCGCTCAACTCCGTCGTAAAATGGCGTCGATTCGTCCAGTACCCGCCGCTCGTCATTCCGAGCCAGCCGTATTTATTTTTAAAAATTTAGATAAATCATCTCATGTCTTTCTTCGGGATGATTCTGTAAGGCGTGCGTTGCAGCCTCCTTATACCGGGCCATTTCCAATAGTTGTTAGAGCTCAGGACGGAAAAACCCTGACTCTTGATGTAAAAGGCCGTAAGGTTTCAGTAAGCGTTGATCGGGTGAAGCCAGCTTACGTTGAACAAACGCTTTCTCAGGATTCACCAAGTCCTTACCAAACTCCGCGTAGTAATCAACCTGTAGCCGTGAAACCTACTATGGTTACACCTACACCAAATATCGCTATTCCAGACAACGAAGATTCGCCAGCCAAACAACCATACACCACACGATCTGGTAGGCGTGTTAAATTCAAGGAGTTTAATGATTATTTTTAATTTTCTAAATATTTCCCGAAAATGATGTTATTATATTGTATATTTTTATATTTAATATCTACATAAATATTGTTGTAAATTCACATTTTATTTTAGTTGAATGTAATTTACACCACTCCGTGGGGGGGTGGTGTGGCGAACGGAACGTTGCCACTTTATGGTTTGTGTTTCCGATCAAACCTACTACTCGGGATTGTCTTTGACTTCCCTCTCTCTGCCTTGCTTCCGGTCCGCGCTCTTGGACAGAGACTTAGGGAAAATACTATTTCACTTGTATTGACTCTATTAAGTTCTAATTACTGTTATTTGTCTCATATTTAATTTATGCACAAAGTCTCGCACCATGTACCAGTGTATCTGTGAGTTAATAATTACATACTAAGTTTGTCAACAAGTGTTTTATCATTTCGCGGTGTGGGGTACACCGCCATTGGAGCCCTACTTAAAATACCCCAAAAGTTTACTCACAGGTTGTACTGAGATTAGGAATGTTTGTAGGTATGGATGGATGTTTACTGAGCAAATATTCTTTTAGATCAAATTTTTCACTAAAAACCACCTTTTATGTTGATCCAGGCAATGAAATACTCATTTTCTGGTTCAGCATATAGCGTATGTAAGAAGTACATACGCTATATGCTGAACCAGAAAATCTTCGTTATATGTTATGAATAATTTATTTGAATTTTTTTCCATTTCTATAGGGATCGGCTGCCAGTCTAACATGATGCGGCTAGCTACTAGAAATAAACGAGCTACTGCAATCAGAACCCAAAACCCGTAAGGAACCAGTAGTTGAGATGGTCAAACCAGGTGTCAGATTATATTAGGCCTCTGACTACTTTAAACAATTGCCATAATTGTTTTTCTAAATGACATCTGGGACCGACGACTTAATGTGCTATTCGAGGCACGGAGGGTAGTTCCTCAACTAACCAGACAAGAAACTGAAACAAGTCTGTGCTGTGCAAAGATGTGCAGATTTGATAACACTAGTCTACTACTGTGGTTGTTATATGTCACTAGCGGACCCGGCAGACGTCGTTCTGCCTGGTAAAGCAGTGCCATCTACCGGATCTCAGACCTACCGAATATAACCAATAATAAATAATAGGTATCTAACCCAGTTTTCGGCACTTCTTCGCTTTCTAAATTTTCTTGTTTTTTAATTTTTCTCTGCGTAAGAACCATCCTCGTACTTAAAGGAATATTAAAAAAAAAGAATTAGCGAAATCGGTCCAGCCGTTCACACGTGATGCCGTGACAACGGAAAACGGGTTTCATTTTTATATATATAGAAGATGAGATGACTTTAATATTTTGAATATATGAAGTCGCAAGTGAAAACTAGTCTGACATCAATTGATAGAACAATGAGCTGTAATTAGGTACTTCATTCACAAGATATGATTTGAGTACAGAATTTTAATTACTTGTTTACCTAAGTGCTTGTAATGCAATCAGTGTTGACTGTACAGTCCTTGGTGTCTTAATCTTAAGTAAGTCAAATAACGCCTGTATGATTCACGTAGTAGGCAGAGGTGAATATTACCCACTTCCAATTCCAAACTTCAAGCTGCAACTAAGATTCTCTAAGTTTATTAGAAAAATCTTTTTACTCTACCCCGTAATCGAAACCAGGATCATAGCAATTATTATGTGAACACACTAATCACTAGACCACTTAAATCATTCAAGTAATGCTAATAATTTACCTTATTATTATTTTATTTAAATGCAATTCTTGCCTACTACATTTTTAGCAGTGCATAAAAGTAGTTGCCAGTTCTTCACTACATGGTAGGAAAATAAATTGTCGTTTTAAGTAGATCTTTAATCTTGTGTTGAATAAAATGAGATTTTCCTCTACTTATTAAAAAACTTGCCTCATATATTATAATGAATATAATAAAAATCAAAGTAATTATTTCAAATCAATTAATATAGTTTCTTGTTTTTTCAAATCCAATTAATATCAGCTAGCTCCGATTGAATTTGTGACGTATAACATACATTTGGACAATTCGTTTTATTTAAGGATACAATAATTGTTATCTTTCTTTCAGTGGTTACCGGATGTCCAACTTTTGGGTTTTTAAAGAAGACTATCTGAAGTAACAGCCCTCGTCAACAATTAATTTTGATCTAGATATTCCAATCATATTAAACAATAGCTTGTAGGCGACATGTGACCTACTGAGCATTATCCTGCAGCCCATTTCAAATTTCAAAACTGTTGCATACATCTTCAACAACATAAGTTGTCGGTTGTTGTATTGTGTCTTCAACATATTATGTTCAATAATGGTACTTTTTACTGTTAAGGTTTTTTTTTGCTGATGACCTAACCCACCGGACTTTTTCGGTGAGCCATCCGAAAATGGTCAAAGCGATCAAGTACTGTGGCAACTGTCATGAGGGCTCCCCATATGGGGACAAATACACGAAGACACTCTAGTTTTTTAGGGGATCAGGGGGCACTGTTAAGTTTGTCAGCAGTTTGTTAATTTTAAGGTTAGGTTCTGTGGCCCACATAGTTTAGTTTATAATTTTGGTCCAACAGTGACTCAAATTGGATATAGCTGAGGTTGACTAATTTTCTTAGAGCAGGAAAATCTATGGGGAACTAGACATGACTAGACTGGACTCATATAAACCTGTAAAAGATTCCACCAAGACTACTTTTGCTGGATAACAGTATTTTTGACTATTCTAATAGTACAAATACTGTCTTTTATTTTACCTTGTAGAATACTGTAATATGTACTGTCCACATGACAGCATTGTACTCAATACAGACTATATCTTTTATGAAATAAACATATATATTATTACTATTTTGATAGCTTTAACTTACTAAAGAACAAATTATTAAGTGGTGTGTATCTAAATAGTTAATTCATACATATCAGGATTTTTGTAGCTACCAGGTTACAATATATACACACAAATTTAGAAATCATTATGTCCATATGAAATGGTGATCTAATACTACTTCACACTATTAACACACTTTGTTCTCTAATCAACTAACCTGGAACTCATTATAATGCATTTTCCTCTTCTTTTCGAACTCGAGCCGTTTCTTACGCGCTTCTTCTGGCTCATCCATATCCTCATCGTCACTATCGCAGGCCTCCACACACTTTGGAGGCTTGTTCATACTAGCTGCTAATTTCGCAGCTAGAATATTAGCATCCAGTTCATCTCCTGGCTCAATGTCACCGTCCACAGGCTCTGAGAACGGCGTCTTCGGCTCGTCTACTTTCATATGTCCATAATCTTTATTAGCCGGGTGAAAAGTCTCCATAATATTCATCTCATCAAACCTTTGCTCTTTCGCTCGTTTGCTTGTCGACGGCGCTCCATCTTGCCCATCGACACTACGCGAGGTCTTAAGTATGCCTTTGGAAGGCTTCTTTTGTAAGTTTTGAGCCATAATAATAATTTTACAATAACATTTTATTGCTTCTTGAATTTCCAACAATATATTTTTTTAATTCCGTCTGCCTGACAAAAAAACTACTGTCATGTGTCAAATCAAACTGTCAAGTGACAAAGGAATGGAAACCATTTTGACTTTTGTTTAAATATTGCCATATCTAATAATACCGCAATCATTCATTATCAATCAAAAGTCGATCCATGTATGGTATTTACAACCTGGTATACTTCAAGTGTGTCATACTGTGATGACAGATGTCTGTCATAATAAATTATGACATCTACTTTGACTACGACAGTCTCGCTATGACAACTGCTAGGTTCTCTTGTAGTCTGTGGCTATGACAAAAATTGCAAATGGAGAAGCGCGGGAAACCTAAAAATTGGCTGACGCGGTTTTTTAGTGTTTCAGTTAAAAAAATATTTTAAGTCACTTTTTACCCAGGATAAGGTTTAAAATTAAACTCTTTATATGTAATTGTATGTATGTAATATAATTTTGTACATTTTTATGTAAATATAAGTATATTTATAAATTAGTGCCAGAAGAGCTTGGTAAGTTTTAGTATATAGTTTTTTATTACGATGGATCCCCCCGGGGATCCCGGGGGTACAATACCCGACATTGCCCACAATGTTACTATAGATTATAATGCTGAAACTAGCATGGACACAGATGCTTCATCCGTGTCATTAAGAGGCGACAAAAGAAAACGAATTGCGGCGAAACGTATTTGCAGGACGTGCAACAAAAAACATACAAAACGCAATAAAGATGGTAAAAAGATCGACGGATATTGCGGTTGTGGTTCCGACGTGGAAAAGCCTGTTCAGCCCCCAGTAGTTCTTCCCCAACAGCCACCAGTAAGGTCTTTGTTTACCAACAGTGATTCTGCCCCATATGTTGTACATATTGTAAAAGAAACACAGTCTCAAAATGATGGTACCACATTACACCCTGTTACATTTGGTCGATTTTTAAAAAAACACAACATAAAAAATGTTATTAATGGTAGTCTAAAACGCATTGGCAGAAATCGCCGATCTATTTCCTTCAATCAGTTAAATGACGCCAACATTTTCCTCAGTAACACTGATTTACTAACCAGCAACCTAAAAGCATTTATCCCTTCTTTTATCATTACGAGAATAGGTATAGTTAGAGGGATCCCTTCGGATTGGTCTGAAGAAGAAATAAAAGAAAACACTAATATTCCTACAGGCTGCGGCCCCATTATCAAAGTGAGACGATTAAATAAAAAGGTAGTAGTTGATGGTGTTACATCTTTTAAAGCAACAGAAACTGTAGTTTTATCCTTTGATGGTCAGGTTTTGCCAAAAAGAATTTTTGTATGTTATAACTCATTGCCTGTAGAATTATACATTTATCCAACAGTTCAGTGTTATAATTGTTGCCGTTATGGACACGTTAAGGCTCAATGTCGTTCAGTTCCAAGATGTTTTCGATGTGGACAAGGCCATTCTGGCCATAGCTGTTCAGCTGATGAGGATGATGTGCAATGTTGCCTCTGCAACGGTGCACATCCTGCTATAGACAAGAAATGCCCTGAGTATGTTCGGCAAAGAAATATAAAAGAAGTTATGGCAAAATCATGTATTTCTTATCTAGAGGCTTCAAAATTACACCCTCCCATTTCTAGGGTCTCATATGCAGATGCTGTTCTTGCTACTTCATTTTCATCTTCCCCTGCATATTCGCAACCCACAGCCCCATCTGTTAATTTGATATCACCTGTAAAAAACACTTCATTTAGCTATAAAAAAACCACTTTTAGTAAACCTCGTCCTCCTCCTAGCCCTAGAAAGGGATATGACAAGGACGCTCATAGAAAAATAATCAGCGAATATTCGATGCCTGAGCCATCTAATGGGTGTGCCATTACAAATAAAAGTAAAGAAAATGATACAGAAATTAACATCAATGATTTCCTTTCCTCCTTAATTACTTTGCTTTCCCAATTTCAAGTTTTACCGTCAAACGCTGCCCCACTACTTGAAGCATTTTCTTCTTTTATTAAAAACAATAATGGATCAGTCCGCAATAATTCAGTGGAATTGTCGTAGTCTTATATCAAAAAAATCTGATTTAATCCATATAATCAATAAATACAAACCATTTATCATAGCAGTCCAAGAAACATGGTTAAAACCTGAGTCCATATTCAGGATTCCAGGTTATGCATGTGTCAGAGAAGACCGCTCTGATGGTTATGGTGGGGTAGCATTGCTAATCCGCCACCCAGTATTATTTTCTCACTTTAGTATCCCACCTCACAACAATGATTACTCTATTATTGCAGTTACTCTTAAGAACATATGCTTTGTTTCTATTTATATTCCCCGTCCAACTAATGACATATTATCTGAAATAGACACAATCATAACGGCTCTTCCAAGACCATTTATATTAATAGGAGACTTCAACTGTCATCATCAAACTTGGGGAAGCTCTGTTTCAAATAGTTATGGCAATTTAATTTTAGACATAGTTGACTCCCATAATTTATGTATTTTAAACTCGGGCTCCCCAACAAGGCGTTCAGCCCCAACAGAGGGGCTCAGTGCACCAGACCTATCAATCTGCACTTCGGATCTTGCATCTTTGATTACTTGGAGATCCCTCCCTTATACATATGGAAGCGACCACTATCCTTTACTTTTAGATTTTGCTTTTGCGGTTGAAACTCAACCCAAACGTAAATCCCGTTTTAAATACAAACTAGATAACGCTAATTGGCATTTGTTCAAACAACGTTTAGATGACAAGCTGTCACAACTTCCCAATGTCACTCAGGGCTCCGAACATGAATCTGCCATTGCCATGGCAAATGTCATTATAGAGGTCGCGGATGCAACATTCCCGAAAAAGTCTAGTCATCATAATTATATTCCATCCCCTCCCTGGTGGGATATTGATTGCACTCAAGCTATCAGGGACCGCAAGCTGGCCGAACTAAGGTATAGGGAGTTTGCTTCAAACGAAAACTTTGAGATTCTTTGTAACTCCATCCGAGAAACTAGAAAGCTATTTAGGAAAAAGAAACAAGAAAGTTGGAGAGCTTTCTGTTTATCTTTATCCCCCCAAACTAGGCCGTCTGCTGTTTGGCAGAACATCAGGAGATTTAGATCTGCGTTTAAAGAAACATGCTCTGCAACGCTTCCATTACCTCTAGCTGATTCATTTTTGGATAAACTTTCTCCTGCCTCAGTGGCTGAGCAAATCCCTTTATTAATAGGACCACCGGTAAATACTGAAGATACACTAGGTTTCATTAGTAGTTTATTTACCCTTTCAGAACTCAAAGCCATAGTTAATAACTTTAGTAAAGAATCCACTCCTGGAGAAGACGGAATTCCCTATTCTTTTTTTTCTCATCTTAGTGACAGTTTCCTTTCTTACCTCCTAGATGTCATCAATAACATCATGATTACTGGTAATTTACCTTCTTCTTGGAGAGTACAAGAAGTCATACCGATTTTAAAACCTGGTAAAGACCCATCAGATGTTTCTTCCTATAGGCCAATTGTTTTATCTCCCGTTGTCACCAAAATCACTGAACACCTAATTAAAAACCGGTTGGAGTGGTATATTGAGAGTAACCAGCTGTTAAGTCCTTCTCAATATGGCTTTCGCCGGGGTAAAAGCACTTTGGACAGTGTCAGCATATTAACAACTGATATTAGGTTAGCATTCTTATCTAAAAAATCAGTCGTGGCTGCTTTCTTAGATATAACTTCTGCGTATGATAATGTAGTATTAAGTATTCTATATCAAAAATTAAATGCTCTTAATATCCCTGTAATCCTGTCTAACTTTATTATTAATATTTTGTCCAGTAGATACATACATCTGCAAACTCCGAACGCCGACTCTTCAGAAGACTCTTTCTACACAAGGCGTAATTTAACACGCATTGTGTGGAAAGGTTTACCACAAGGCTCAGTGTTAAGTCCAATATTATACAACATTTACGCTTATGATCTAGAATCCTCTTTAAATGGCCCTGTTAGTGTTTTACAATACGCTGATGATTTACTTATATACTGTTCTCACCAATCAATCGAGTCCGCTTGTACTTCTCTGTCCTCGGCACTCAATAGTTTGAAAACTTGGTTAGATTATAACGGTCTTGAACTTTCTTCATCTAAGAGCTCCGTTATGCTGTTTTCCAGAAAACGTCTTCGCCCTCCTGTTCTCGTATATTATAATAGCCAACCAATCCCATTAAAGAGCCATGTTAAATTCTTAGGAGTAATGTTAGATTCCAAACTTTTAGGTGTTCCACACTGTGACTATTTAAATTCGAAATGCGAACGCCTTCTAAACATTATTAGATGCCTAGCAGGGGTATGGTGGGGTGCACACCCTTATACTTTAAAACTTATTTATAACGCGCTCATACGTAGTGTCTTAGACTACGGTACATTTTTATTGGCCCCTGGCAATTTGGCTGCTTTTTCTAAAATTGACCGCATTCAGGCTAAGGCTCTCAGAATAGTATCTGGGGCTATGAAGTCAAGTCCTATCAATGCTCTACAAATAGAATGTGTCGATCCTCCTATGTTCCTTCGCCGTCAGTATCTATGTGATAAATTCTTGTTTAGAGCTTTTCAATTTTCTAACCATCCCTTATATGATAAACTTAAGGCTCTGTCTACTCTTATTGAAACATGTAATTCCTGGTCTCATAAACCACTTCCATGCACTGTTGTCAGTTTTCGTAAGTTTATGTCCTTACAAGCCCCCACGCATCGATCTCCTACACACCCTCTCTTTTCCAGCGACCTAGAATCTCTAGTAAGATCTATTGACATAACATATAACTTCGGCATAGATAAAGACAGCTCTATGGCTAATGAAAGATTTAACATCATCTTAAATAATGATTGGAAAGATTACCAATACATTTATACGGATGCCTCTAAAAACTCTTCTTCAGGTAACGTAGGTGTTGGGATATTCCACCATCAATCTAAAATAGTTCAAAAGGTGAAATTCCCTCCGCAGACCTCTGTTTTTACCGGTGAATGCTATGGCCTCCTCAAGGCCGTAGAATTAGTCCTTTTACTACAGTTAAAGAAAACCATAATTTTTTCCGATTCTATGAGTGCGCTACAAACGTTATCGAAGTTTCCTTTTAAGTTGAAAACCGTTTTCCCCATTATCATTAAGTTACGTCAGCTTTTAAACATGTGCAACATCTCGGGTTACTCTGTTTGTTTTGCGTGGATACCTGGTCACTGTAACATCTCTGGTAACTGTAGAGCAGATAAACTGGCCAATGAGGCTGTCGTCGATGGTGATATGTTTCCATATAAAAACTTTTGCCATGACCTTGGCTCTTTACCTACAGACTATCTTCAAGATTCTTGGAATAGCCTCTGGGCGGAGAGTTCTACGGTAAAGGGCAAATATTACAAAATTGTCCAGCCTTCTATCCCGAGCAAACCGTGGTTTTTCAAACAAATTTATAACAAACGTACAACTTCCTCACTTATACGCATGCGTTTGGGCCACAACAGCACACCGGCGCATCTTGCCCGTCTCAAAATTTTACAATCTGATGAATGCGAATGTGGCATCGGTGTAGCTGATATAAATCACATATTTTTTTCCTGCCCCCTCTATGATTCCCATTCATTTTTTAATAATTTGATATCTATTCCTGTCCCTTTACCTACATCTATCCAGTTACTTCTATCTTATAATAACCCTCGTATATATTCTATTCTAGCTGATTTTATAAACTTAAATACCAACTTAAAAATTTAATCCTTCCCAAATCCTATCCTGGTTTTTCCATCCGCTCTAAATTAAATCGTTTTAATGTTTTATAAGTTTCCCTAACTTTGTTATTGGCAAATGGTCTACAACCGAGCCATTAAAAAAAAAAAAAAAAAAAAAAAAATTGCAAATTTTTGTTTATTTGTTGTTTTCCAAGAATTACAACAATAAAAATAAATAATTACTGAAGGTTTTTCTTGCAAACCTAAGAGTTAATACCCTAGTTTAGAGCACCAAGACAAATTCTAGTGAGAAATATGGTAGAAGACTCAAATTTAAACGCGAATAAATCCAAAGTATGGTATATCATGTTTCATTCATCATTATGACACTAACTGCTCATCGTAATTGGCTTAATTACCTCTATTTAATATATGATCTTAGTAAGATTTTGTCTCAATTGTTACAGACCAAAACCACTCGTCCTAAAGCCGTGTATCTGTGGACGGAGGCGGATGTCCAAAAGTGGTTGCGGCGTCACTGCAGTGACTACTATAGCCTATACTGGGAACGATTTCATGAGGTATAACTACCTGTTACATATTGATACACTAAAATAACACATTTACCAAAAGTACCTATGGCAGTGGGAAGATGTAAATTAATATCACCAACACTTACCAATTGATTCTCCTTTAGTTCTCAAACCTTAATCTATCTGCCAAAAAATAAGTATTTCATACTAAATCCTCCCAATGAATTTTTTTTGACTTGAGACAGTATAAAATACTATTTAATGTAAATAACACACTCAATTAGCTTAGCAAAGGGATGGCTTGTAGCTCAGGCAAAGCTAGCTGGTTCGGTTATGTTATCCAAATATAACAATGGAAAACTAAATTTTTATGGATAACTAGGCTTAGCAGTAGTGGCACAGGGGATTAGCCTCACCTTAGAAATATTAGGTCACGGGTTCGATTCCTGGTCATGCCAACACATCTTTTTGTGAATTGGTGGAGGAAAACATTTTGAGAAAACTAGCAACCTGGCTGGTATGTGTGGATTAAGGCCTAAACTCTCTCAACTCGTAAGATAGTAGAGAAGACCTGTGCCCAGCTGTGGGACACTAAAAAATGGTGGAAGTGAAATGATTAGGCTGGTGCAAATATGCACTGCACAATAATTATAATACAAGGAGTCTTATCTCATTCTACTCATCCCTAGCTAGTTAAAATTGATGAATGTTATTAATCCGTGGAACAATACTTTAAGTCGGCAATTTAATCTACTTATCATACGCATCTTGATTTACAATATTCTTTCACTTGTTACATGTGTCCCCATTATAATCTATAATATAAAAATGAATCGCAAAATGTGTTGTTAAGCGCAAAACTCGAGAACTGATTTTGTTAAATCTTTTTTTAGAATGTTCTTTGAAGTACGAGAATGGTTCTTACGCAAAGAAAAATTTAAAAAAATCAACCTCCTACGAAACGGCTTGACCGATTCGGTAGGTCTGAGAATCGGTTGTAATCTATTTTCGGCCCCAGTAGGTGGCACTGCTTTACCGGGCAGGATGACGTCCGCGGGGTCCGCTAGTATAAGATAGTTTTATGACTGTCTTATGCACTGCATGCTTTTAAACATTTGAAAGTTTATATTTAAACTAAAAATATGTTAATTTCAGCATGACATAACAGGCAGAGCTCTAGTGCGCATTAACGACAACACATTACTACGAATGGGCATCACTAACAAGGAGCACAGAGAAGCGATATGGAGAGAGATACTTAAACTAAGACTGAAAGCTGATATCGTAGAAATTAGAGACTTAGAGCGAAGGCACAACTATTTCAATTATGATTTGTGAAACATACAGAATTTACATTACATATTATCAGATGTTTTAAATATTTTTACACTGTGGAAATATTTTTTTTTAAATTAAGTACCTATATTATATTGTATGTGTATATAATGAGCAGCAGTATCGCTGCGGTACAGGCCTCGCCTTAGAAATATAAGGTTGCAGGTGCGATTCCCAGTTGTGCCTACACGTCTTTGTGTGAATTGTTTCATCCCCGCTGTTCAATATCGGTGAAGGAAAACATCGTGAGGAAACCAGCATGTCTACGAACTAATCATTCGAGGACATGTGACATCCACCAAGCTGCACTTGGCCATCGTTTGTGGATTAAAGCCTAAACTCTACTCGTAAGATAGTTGAGAGAAGACCCGTGCCCAGAAGTGGGACACTAAAAAGGGTTGAAGTGATGTGTATTTTATGATTCATGTATAAAATAGATAGAAATGTAATAAACTGGTTTGCAGAATCAGAACTATGGTATTCACTTGACAAACAATAAAAACTTCATATTACTTAATTTGGATATGTTAACGCCTTCACTACAAATTTTTAAAACGGAGATCTCTAATTTGTTGCTCGCGTAATGTGTCAGGCGTTTTATTATTCATTTCTAATAACACCGTCATTTTACTATTTTTTCACACTTTGCTTTGTATTCGATCATCTAACCAGCGAACCTTGCTCACAGCATTTTTACGATTGTTTAACGATAAAAAAAATACAATTATACGATTTTAAACGAATCCGGAGTTTTCACTAAGCACCTGGAGGCCCCAACAGGATATTTTCAATTTTGAACAAGACAACAGCGACAGCGGCGGTACTATCCGGTGTAGGTGTAGCAGAGGTGAATATCAGGATATCTATGGCACATTTTCTATTGCTTCTAATATTTGACGAGCCGATGGCGTGGTCGGTAAGACACTGCTTTCACGCCGCATGTCGTGGGTTGGATTCCCACCCGAGACAAATAGTGTACATGAACATGTTTGTTTGTCTCAAGTCTGGGTGTAATTATCTATATCTTACTATATATATTTCTTGTGTGCGTGTGTATGTGACTGAACTCCTCCTAAACGACTGGACCGATTTTGATGAAATTTTTTGTGTGTGTTCAAGGGGATCTGGGAATGGTTTAGATTCACAATTTTACGCGGTACGAAGTTCGCTGGGGCAGCTAGTTTAAGTATATATTTACAAAAAAAAAATGTAGTATATTACCAGATATCTGGTTTCCATAGTACAAGCTCTGCTTAGTTTGGGATCAGATGACTGTGTTAATGTCCCACTGTATTAATTATTTTGTTACATTACGTCTCACTCAACCTGCGATCCAACTCGGGACCTCTACCAACGATGCAGTCTAATAGATATACCTATAGCATGTACCCTTAGTTCATCAATACGAAAAAAGTTTTAGAATACTATCTTGAACTTGTCAAAATGCGTTTTCAAATTTATTTCTTTCGTACAAAACATTTATAAAAAAGGAAATGTAGTGGAACGTAGCGTCAAACGTAGCGTAGGACGCCCTCAGACTAGGTGGAATGACGATTTTTGCAGGAGCTGGATAAGTAGCCGAGGATCGAATTAATATTTGCACGCCACTAAATATGGCAAACATGTTGGATTGATCACTTGTTTTACACCTTGCATGCATTTTTTATTCTTTTGTATGTACACACATTGTTTATGCAAATAAAATTATCTTATCGTGCTCAGTGGCGTGCTTTGAGAGAGGCATATGTCCAACTGTGGACTAAAATAGGCTGATGATGATGATGATCATTCTCCTCTAATCTTATTTTTATTTTGTATCTTAATGTTAAAGAAACTCAACTGATTCCATGAACACCAATGTTTGTGTTATGAATATACGTTGAATATCAACAAATAGCTTTTATAAGTATTACATTGAATTTTATGTTTACATGTGAGTTCTCTTAATAATGAGTTTATTTGTGAAAGAAACACGTAACCATTAATTAATCATCAACTAAGTACCTATTCTAGAATATGTAACTCTAACCTACACTCTCCACACACCAGATATTGCCACCAATTTTTATATGGGGACGAACCTCACTTCAGGTCGTTGCAGGACAATTAAAGAGATTTACGGAAACGGGCTGTCAGCTTATGCTCAGGTAGGTAACTGTACCTAGTTCGTTTTAAGGCATAACAGGGTACTGCTTCCTATAGGCCTACCGTTTAACTCGCGTATCGCCATCTGAGGTATAAAGTCATAAAACATTAATTAAATCTGAAAGAACTATTTAACCACAGATAAAAGTAATGTAAGACTATTCGTCACTAATATCCATATCGCTTGAATCATCATCACTGTCTGTGCAGCTTGAGGTGCTAGGGTAGGTACCTACTTGCTCATTTAAAGGAGGTACCTATTCCTTGCAACGGGTGCAAATTTCTGTGCGTGGAGACCAGCTCGAATAGGTCCCCTCCATTATCCGTGGTTCTTAGTAATTTGAATCTCTCCAATTTCTGCGTGCAGTCTACCGCTTTTCCATGAGGGAAGTGGACAATATAACTTTCTACCTCCTATTATCTTTCTGATTAAATTCGTGTGGGATTCAAGAGATTTGGTCTTCCCGGGAGTAAGCCGTGTTCTAATCCTGAGTCACTTGACGGCGTCGTTGCCGATCTTGGCTTACAGGAGCAGCAGTGCCGGGATTCCGACGGTGAGTTGTCTCATAAAATATGGAGGCTGAGTCGCCTTCGTCCGTGGGTGTACACCTTTAATTGAATCCCCACACGTAGTCTTCGGACGGTGGTGAGCTTCGGACGTGGTTAGTGACTACCCACCAGACAAAGCCGCACCGCTAAGTGGCCTTGCCGTGTCCCGGTGCGATGTCTGGTGACACCATACAGACAGGGTGGGTCGGAATGTTGCTCATTTAAGGTTTATTCTAACCATATGGAGGCTCATTCCACTTCCATCTTCTCACCGATAATCATTCCTAATCACGAGTGAATCGGTATACTAGGCTGGCGCGTTCCATCGTAGACTACATCATTGTTTAACATCAGGCAAGTTGTAGTCAAGCGCTAGCCTATCGCAGAATAAAATAAATAGGTAGGTACCTAACCTACATTAGATACATGATCAAACATGCATTAAATGAGCAATATAAATATATGATACCCACGTACCACCGACTATCGATGTGCTTCAGATTATGAGCTAAATGTTCACGCCCTAGACTGCGGTCTGACAGAAATAGCGAACTGCATGATGCTCTATTGTTAATTATTATTGTACTACTCACTGAGACTGATTTATTAGAACAGATTAACTAAGTTTAACTCGTTCGGTGTTATGAGACGTAGGTAGCATTATAAAGTGGAAGGTAATTTCTAGATGAATGTATAGCTTAGAAGTATTAAGTCAGTTTTTAATAGAACAATGTGCCTACAAAGAGGCACTAGTGCGATGGCGATGGATTCAAATCTACGAATTCCCAGGGCCGTCATTTAGACACCTGAGGAAGGCTACCGTGGTGTTTTTAGTGGGTAATCCGAGCCTGTCTCTCATAAGGCAGGCAGAGACTACTACATATCCCGCGTCCTCCTCAGCGAAGAAGATCCTTAAAGGGTGTCCACCATGTAAGAAAAAAAAGCATGGTAAAAAGAAGCGATTTGTTAAATCTTTTTCTAAAATACGAGTAGATACTTATTAAAAATAAGTTTTTGACGACTAAAGGTGGATATACACTAAAGCATTTTCCTGACATTTTTTTATGTAAGATTCTTACGATTGTTGCCTACCATTCGTACCTACAATTACCTACAGGTAAAAGCTCACTTTTACTTTTTTATCGGAAAAATTGGATCGTAATAAAATTATTATATATCCGTGTACTTATATTATTACCGTGTCCGTTTTTAGCAACAAATTTTCGACACTAAACCGCGACTAGACAAACATGGAGCTCTTAGATAGGTACCTATCTAATATTATTATACCTAGATAGTAGGTACATACTAAGTACCTAGGGCCCGTTACAACAGATATTTTGGTGCGCCTAGGTCAAATTTAATTTTAAGAACACACCGGCAATGTCTTTCAAAATATTGAACAACGGCAATGAGTCAGATATCAAGTCGCGCGCTGCTGAAGTAGGTTCACATCTGTTCAGTAAAACATTCAGGGTTTCAGTCAAAACAATGAGTGTAGTACAAATAAACGGTTAGCGGATGATATTATTGCTTCTCTGAATTATTGTGTGTTTATTCCTATTCCAACAGAACAGAAAATACGTATTTACCTACCTATGTGTGAGGAAGAAATATGGGTTAAAATTATGCATATTATCATACAATCTGTGTGTCATATTTTAACGCACCGAAGTCATAACAATTTGCCATAGGCCTCTTCTTTAGAACGACACAGCGATCAGCTGCCAGCCGTTATCATCCATCGGCTTCCCGCAATTTTAACAATGTTATCAGTCTACCTTGTGGCCACTGTGGACAGACGCTGCGGCGCGGAGGTGCCCACTGCGTGGTAACCAACATACTCCACTCGACAATCATTCTTTCCCTACGTTTACCGGTTCTTGAATGTGTTCCTGGCCACTTAAGTTTCTTTTTTTATTTAAATCTTTCCAAAATAAAAAATATTTCTATTATTTAATCTTTACCAGCAGTCTGGATTTCAACTTGAAACTTATCGGACTACTGGATCTCGTATCCTTAATTTATCACAATTTTTCTAATAAATTTGTTTCTCAAAAGTAGTAAAAGCTAATTCTAAAATGATTGCTATTTATTTTACTTTCTATACTTTCTATTTGTGTGGGTTTAAGATGCTGCCCATTACCGTCACATACTGATAGTTGAGAGAAGACGTGTCCAGTGAGGCACTAAAAGGCGTGTTATTTATGAAAACTTCTGTAATTTTTGTAAGTAAAATCCACATCAAAGTTAAAGATCTTTATGATTCATGTTGCACACTTTATCAACATTATCTACGGTGCCTACAGCCGACCCAGCGATGCTCCATTAAAGTCATTTGGCTTGCACTCTGGCCAAATTAACTCTCAATAATGATCTGAAATCACAAATATAATGCTATAGGTGAACTTAATTTATATTTATCGTCATCATCATCAGCTTATTCTAGTCCACGGCTGG
Organism: Meganola albula; assembly: GCA_936450015.1. NCBI lineage: Eukaryota > Metazoa > Arthropoda > Insecta > Lepidoptera > Nolidae > Meganola > Meganola albula. Next base: position 1,029,739 of record OW388159.1, read on the forward strand.
ACATAGGCCTCTCCTAAAGCACGCCACAGAGCACTATGTACAGTAATTCTCATGCTACTATTGCAACTCTTTAGATCGTCACTCCATCAAGGCTAAGGACGTCCTACGCTACGTTTTCCAATTCATGGACTCCACTCAAGAACTCGTTTACCCCACTACCTATAGTTTTATTCCAACGGTTGGAGTTATGTCGATGGTTAGGAGGTACTTTATTTTTCTGTTGGTCACTTTATATTCGTAGCATCTAATTAATGCTAATTATATTCGCCTCCATAATGCTGATTCGAAGCATAAATCAAATATATGTATGCTCAAATTTATTATATTCCTCTCATGATCTACATAGTTTACCTACCTACGGTTTTCATTCGAACATGCCCTAAATAAATATAATATGTTGGGCTAGGTCAATAATATGTTAATTAAATTACTGAGATATTTATTATTCACACGTTAAAATTAATGATACATTTCTAAATTGCCCGAACGAACGGAAATCGTAGGAGTAGGGCTTCTTCACATAACTGTCTGTAGTGCCTCGGGAAACGGTCGCGTGCTAACCTCTAACTTTTCCCGCCACTATTTTTGCGCTCTTTTTCAGTGTTGTGACTTATGAATAAAGTTAATTGTGGCTAGTGATGTTAGTGATTGATTAAAATTGACAGATAAATATAAAAGGTTCGTATATGCTTTAGAAACAAAAGTATTCTCTTAAAAATTAAGTATGCCATAAAAAACATTATTTCTGAATTTATAATTAGAAATCTATTAATTTTAAGTATCCCAAACAATTACTTCTCTTCAAACTTCAATCCATTTTAGTGTCTCACTACTGGTTACGGATCTTCTCTCAACTATCTTACGAGTTGAGACAGCTTAGGCCTTAATCCACACACGTTGGCCAAATGCGGGTTGGTGGATGTCACATGTCCTCGAATGATTAGATGTTAGACATGCCGGTTTCCTCACGATGTTTTCCTTCACCGATATTGAGGGGCGCAGATAAAACAATCCACACAAAGATGTGTAGGCACGACTGGGAATCGCACCCACGACCTTATATTTTTAAGTCGAGGCCCGTTCTGCTGCGCCACCGCTGTTCTTACAAGTGCTTACTTAACAAAGGTTATTATAATAAAACTATTCTTTCTCACACTTTGATGCTCTATGCACTAACTGTTTGGATAAATATGTACATTTTTTGGCACACACATTTAAAATCTGCTAAAATTCTTGACTAACTTAAAATGTAAGTTCCTACCTAAATTGTATGTTAAAAAAAATAAATCAGTATCGTATCGCATTTAACTTGAATTATAAACATTATTTGAAGCAAATGAATGCAGCTGAGGCGATCTAAATATATTCAAGCACAATGAAAAGTTAGAACAAGTACTGTCTTAAGTACTCAAGTGGTGTACAGTGTACTCAAAGATTAATTAAATAGACACCTCGGTCGGTTACTTTTGTTTATTTATGATCAAACAGTACAACGTAGTTTATTTTATAATAATTATAATAATAGTGGGACATTAACACACACGGTCATCTGAACCCAAACTAAGCAGAGCTTGTACTATGGAAACCATATAACTGGGAATATACTACATAATAATACTTTTCTTTTGTAAATATATACTAAAATATAAATAATTACACCCAGACACAAGACAAACAGACATATTTAAACAAGTGTTTGTCTCGGGTGGGAATGAAACCCACGACCTGCGGCGTGAAAAGCAAGAATCTTACCGACCACGCCACCGGCCCGTCAATTATCGTACATATAGAAATTATTAAGAAAGGAAATAGTCATAGGTCACATATGGCCTTTAAAGATTCACGTACTGCGAATTGGAAATTGTTAGCGAAAATACGTGGAACGTTTACTTCTACGTATACATTTAATAATAATAATATAGTGGGACATTAACACACACGGTCATCTGATCCCAAACTAAGCAGAGCTTGTACTATGAAAACCAGATAACTGGTAATATACTACATATAATACTTTTCTTTTGTACTTAAATACTTATATATTAGATAATTACACCCAGACACAATACAAACAGAGAGGTCTTAGAGAGCTATGTTTGTATATTAATGTTTGACGGGATTGCGGTGGTGGGTTAAGTCCATTCTTTAAATTAGAGTATATGCAGAATCGTGTAAACTACGTGGGCGAAGTCGTCTGCTCATAGGACCTTTTTACTGAAACACCAGCTTCAATGAATCTGATAGATAGCTGTATATTAAGTTTACAGCCAACGCAACGTAAAGAAGAAAGAAGATTTCTTTGATCACAGATGTTGTGTACAAAATAAACTATGAGCACAACATAGTACCTACATGTTTATGACATGTTTATATCTGGCCGGATTAGTCGCGTGTTGTGTCTGGGACACGCCATATGTCATCTCTATATCGGCTACTCACGTACGTTTTTACCCCTGACAGAAAATAGGGTTATTTAATATTCTATGTGTGTATTTCTAAATACATTACAAAGAAACTGGGTGGGTCGGAATTGTTGCTCCTTTAAGGTTTCTAACCATATGGAGGCTCATTCTACTGCCACCTCACCGATAATCATTCGTAATCACGAGTGAATCGGTAACTGGGCTGGCGCGTCTCATCGTAGACTACATAATTACTTAACATCAGGCAAGTTGTAGTCAAGCGCCAGCCTATCAAAGAATAAAAAAACTGACTAAGGTACATAAAATATCAATTTACAACCCATACTGCTGGATTTAAAGTCTTCATATTTGGCACACAGGTTCCGAATGAGGTCCAGGGGTACACTATGAAAGGATATTTCAAAATTCACCCCCTAATGGGGCGAAACGGGGACCACACGGGCGCTGCTGCTGGCGGGAACTAGTATATGTCTACCTAGTTTTTTCTCTATGCTGTTTCCCGTTTTGCCTGGAGGGAAGTGGACAGTCTAACTTTCCAACTCCTCCTATCATCTTTCTGATTAAATTCGTGCGGGATCCAAGACAGTTTAAATGTCCTGGGACTTGGCCGGCCTCAAATCCCGAGTCTCTTCACGGCGCCGTTGTCGATCCTGACTTACAGCAGTAGCAATGGCGGGATTGCGGCCCTATATGTCTACCTGTGTACAAATTTGTGGCTACGTAGCGCTTTAATGAAAGATGAAGTGACTGAATGAATTTTCGTACTTAGGTTGGACTTTTGTTTTTGATTTCACCAAAACATACCAGTTTATCTGGTGATTTTGATTATTAATACTTAAAAACATAATATGATATCTAAATGTTTCGTAACATCGACCTGAATCCCAACAAAATGGCGTCGTCACATTAAATGTATATGTAGATCTGAGGAATTTATAATACGCAGAACAAAAGCTTGGCCGTTAATCTAATAACATTTATACAGAAATCTTCTCTCAAATAGAGAAAGCAAGTAAACAGAGGAAACGAAGAATCTACTGAGAACTGTAGCCGAAACAAAAATCTTTGTTTTCCATTGTTGGAGTAAGTACCTATAATTTGAAAGATTTGAATAATAAATGTTCATGTTTTTTTAGTGATATGTGTCAATGATACGTCGACTATATTACGAGTTAAGAGAGTTTAGGCCTTAATCCACACACGCTGGTAACGTGCGGGTTGGTGGATGTCACATGTCCTCGAATGATTAGTTCTTAGACATGCCGATGTTTAATGATGTTTTCCTTCATCGATATTGAGCAGCGGCGATAGTAAAACAGTTGACACAAAGGTGTGTGGACACGACTGGGATTTGAACCCGCGACCTTATATTGCAAACGCGAGGCCGATACCGCTGCGCTACTGCTATTCATTCAACCCACCTTTAAAGGAAGGCTTCATTTAAATTCAATTTAATCTAAGTACTTAGTTAGTATTGTCCTAGATTTACGCGAATATCGCATATTGAAATTAAAAAAAAATCTCAGATAAACCGCGATAAAATCCGCGTTAAAAAGTAGTTTTATTTCAAAGTACTTAGTTCCTATAACTTTTTATTTGACTGAGGCATGTTTCTGAGGTTTTAGAAAATACTTCTTATTTGAATCTAGTTAAGTCACTACAATTTAATTAACAATAAAATAAATTATAAATTTTTATACTAAAACTTAAATTAACTTAATTTATAAATATGTAACTAAATAACTAAGTGTCTGAAACTAAAACCTAACCTTAATTCATTAACGTCTTTTAAGCTCATTATAGCTAAAATAGGTTTATAATTCGTTTGTCTTTGTCTGTCATCTTGACATTTATACTAGTAAGAAAGAGAAAATCAATTTTAACTTAAGAGTCTTAAATGACTTTTATGTGTAAGAACGTAAATCTAAAACCACAGATGATATAATCTATATATATAAAAATGAAACCCGTTTTCCGATGTCACGACATCACGCGTGAACGGCTGGACCGATTACGCTAATCCTTTAAGTACGAAGATGGTTCTTACGCAGAGAAAAATTAAAAAAAAAAGTAAATTTAGAAAGCGAAGAAGTGCCGAAAACCGGGTTAGATACCTATTATTTATTATTGGTTATATTCGGTAGGTCTGAGACCCGGTAGATGGCACTGCTTTACCGGGCAGAACGACGTCTGCTGGGTCCGCTAGTACTATATGTAATAAAAATTAAGAGTCGTAAAATTCCTTCGCAACTCTGTCTTCAGTTAAGTTTCTAGAATGTAGTTGGGTAAGTCAACAGCCCACAGATGCTTGCGACATAACAGCTGTTCCCCATTATAATCAGATTTGTTGGATTTATGCTAAAAATAACTTGTTTGTTGCAGGACAGTCGACATTATGAACAAGAAGTCGCATAAGAAAAAGGTTTGTGTTTTGTTGAGAGTTACGTTACGCAGATTAAGATAGAATTAAAATTATTCAGCGCCACCGGTCTAGTGGTAATCGTGTTCGTTTAATATTGACGAGGTCTCGGGTTGAACAAAATGACGTTTTAAATCGGAGTTGGATAAAATTAAATATTAAATACCATTTAGTTTAGTTACATTTAAAATCAAGAGATGAAGTAATTGGGATCAAGGTTAGGCGATTGCACTACACAACAAAACTTTCTGTAGTCTTATCTCTTTCTACTCATCTCTTAACGATAGAGATAGATAGTGCTTGCAACATGTTTTCTTGTACATATTTGGCCAGTACATATTTCCCTCTTGCTTGATAGATGTTTCTAATTTCCTACATTATTTTGATTGTACTAATTTTAAATAAGTTGTGTGACGAGTATAAAATAAAACATTCTAATAAATAATTGACATAAACGAGTCCAATTCCTCATACCAACAAAATGTATGATTCTAATGTAATGTTTTGACGTTCCATTAAAATAAAATATGAAAGCTTTTTGCGTTGTGTTGCCAGTCTTTAATCATATTTTAATTGATACAGAAAGAGAAATATCGTTGTAGTCTGGTTATTTCTGTTGTTTGAAAAAATCAACTTTAATTTTAATAAAATAAAAATGATGTAATAGCTAAAGAAAAAGGTTTAATATTGATACTGATGATACTGTCACCCGTGCGCCGCCGTATTAATTATGCGCTCGCTAGGGCTAATGACCGCTAATTATGCGCTGCGCTATTTCATCAATATTAGATATTACTAATAAATCGTCCATATTTGCCGAATTTATTATCAAATAAAAAAATAAAATAAAACCGCTGTGGCACCACTGCTTTCATTAACAATCTTATTCATAAAAATCTTTTATGACTCTTTAGTTGAAATGGACTTTCTCTTTTTTACTAGTATAAATGTCAAGATGACAGATAAAGACAAACAAATTTTAAACCTATTTTAACTTTAATGAGCTTAAAGGAGAGAAAGAAATGCGTCTTAGAGTGTCGCAGTTTTTTATTTTTTTTTTACTACTAATCTTTTAAAAGCTTGTATACTTATTTAATGATAGTTTTAATGTACAAGACTGCTGAAGTTTTATGCAGGTTTTTACTGCTAATCTTTGAAAAGCTAAATAAATACTTAAATATTAAATAAATAAATAATAAATACTTATTTAAACTTGACATTGGAAAAATTGCGGAATAATACGAGTATCTGCAGAGGCCATAATTAAAAGAAGAAGGAGATGAGCATATAAGACGTTTATGAATACAGGGGTTATTATCTTGATAATACTAATGTTCCCTTTGTTTCTACCCGTACATGTGCACCCACACACGGACAAAGTTGCAGTCGAGAGCTAGATAATACCTACATACGTACGTACCGGTACCTAAAGGTTGTGAAAAGTTTCCACCTCGCGCGACACGACACCACTCTACAAAGTGTATCTAACAATAAAACTAGTAGCTGCCAATAGTTCAACTACAGCATCTAATGGGTTCCATCTATATTTCACACCTTCATCAATATCAAACCCATGAAATATCCACTGCTTTCTTATTTTATGGGACGTAACCCACCACCGCAATCCCGCTATTGCTTCTCCTGTAAGCCAGGATCGACAACGGCGCAGTGAAGAGACTCGGGATTTGAACCCGGCCAAGTCCCAGGACACCTAAACTGTCTTGGATCCCGCATGAATTTAATCAGAAATATATAGGAGGAGTTGGAAAATTACACTGTCCAGTGTCCACTTCCCTCCAGGCATAACAGGAGACTGCATAGAGAAAAAGTGAGGTTTAAAATTGCCTCATGAAAATGTACTAAGCAAATGACAATAATGAATTGTTAATGTAATCTAAGGGACCTATCAGATCTGATAAGTCCCCTCAGATTACATTATATAGGACTGCTTCTAATAACAAGTATTACTTGTAAGTATTAGTATTATTTTTATTATTCTTTTTCTTTCAATTTCCTAGTTTATAGTTAGTTTGTAATTACCGTTATTGCGTAAGTGCAGCCTACATTGTGACGTTAGGGTGAGAGCCTGGAGATCTGTCACACAGGTCCCGCACCCAGTATAGACTCCAGCTCTCATAAAGGTATTTATGAATCTGCCTGTAACTCTGTTATATTACCTAACTGACCCTTTTTGAGAGAAATAAACATTATTATCATTACCAATCCACTGGTTTGGTGATACCAGTTACTAGAAGAATTTTAAAAGGCTGTGGTAATGATGGTAGGTAGTCACTACCTACCACAGGCCCCGCTTCGTGGCGCCGCGGCCAATCGGCAGCCCGAACTCAGATTTTGATGATCTACGGTGATCACAAATTGGTCGCTAGTTACTCAGACTTATTCAGAATCTTTATGATTGACATAACAGCATCATGCATGTATTACCCAAAGGTGTAAGCAGAGGTGGATATCGCCCACTTTTCGTTTAGGTACCATGCGCAATAGAGTGAGCTTATTGCTGTTTATCAGACAAAATTCCAAACTTCGAGCTGAAACTAAAATTTTCTACTTCTGGGCACGGGTCTTCTCTAAACTATCTTATGAGTTGAGAGAGTTTAAGCCATAATCCACACACGCTGGCCTAGTGCGGGTTGTTGTCACATATCCTCGAATGATTAGTTCTAAGACATGCCGGTTTCCTCACGATGTTTTCCTTCAGTGGTACTGAGCAGCGGCGATGAAACAATTCAAACAAACATGTTGCACAACTGGTAATCTAACACGCGACCTTATATTTCTAAGGCGAGGCCCGTACCAAAGAACACTGACCATTATGTAGGTATATGAACATTAATGAAGCCATGGAACTGTCTTAAGATCGCAAAAGTGAGCGTTCTGTAGTCTCTGCCTACTCCATGTGTAATAGGCGTGATAAATAAGTATCCGTCCTCTTACAAAAAAAACCTATCTTTTAATATACTTACAGGGTGTGGTATAAGTCCTTCGGTTTAATAAAATCTCTTATATTCCTTACGGATCCCTAGATCTGTCCGCATCTACCACACACGAGTAGCATACAATTTGCCGGTGCCAAGCTTGGCACGCCAGCCACTATCGGCATCCCAAAGTCTTGGCGTCGTCAGTGATAACCGCTGGCATCAACCGCAAGCACACTGATTAATATTATGACATTAATTACGAATTCAATTGTGTCATAAGGATTGCGGGTCAATGGTCTGAAATTTTCCACAATGCCGATGATAAAAAGCAAAAACTTAATAATGTATAATAGGTAACGTCGATATCAATGTTTAGTTCACTATTCCATTGCAATGCCTTAACAGGTAACTAAGTTCTAACCTACTATGTACCTATAGGCCGACCGTTTAACTCGCGTATCGCCATCTGAGGTACAAAGTCATAAAACATTAATTAAATATCTTAAAGAACTACTTAACCACAGATAAAGTAATGTAAGACTATTCGTCACTAATATCCATATCGCTTGAATCATCATCACTGTCTGTGCAGCTTGAGGAGTCAGAATGTTGGCGATAGGCGATACGCGAGTTAAACGGTCGGCCTATAGCCCTCGATTTGTGTATTGTAAGCGCATCGCCACCGTCGCTCGTCCATCAATCCGCCTCGTCTCGTCCAATCTGTCGTCATCCATTCTAGCAACTATTAATCTGTCGATTTGCTCGGTAGTAATAATTCACGCTTCAGACTTATTTACTAGTCAATTTATAGTAGCTGATTTTAATGTAGTTTAAAGTAATTTAAAACGATAATATTTATTGGTTACATTTAGACGTTTGATTTAGGGTTTTAGTGGAACATGATCGTCTTTAAATGGCCTATTTTAGTCCACTGCTTGCCACAGAAGTTTGCACAAATTTAGATAAGAATAGCCACCATTTGTACTAGGAAACTACACTTAATTAGGAATTTAAGAGTTAAGATCTTTAGTTTTTATAGCTTCTTACTAAATCGGAGTTATTGCAATTAATTAAAGTGCTTGATTACAAGAGGCCCCTACCATTCAAGGAGGTAATTATGAGGGGATACATAGACACTTAAGTAACTTTGACCTATTAAACAAAAATTACTACACCTACATCGGTACATAGTTTGACAAGCCGGTGGCGTGGTCGGTAAGATACTTGCTTTTCACACCGCAAGTCGTGGGTTCGATTCCCACCCGAGACAAACATTAATGATGAACATTTGTGTTTGTGTCGAGTCTGGGTGTAAATATCTATTTTAAGTGTATATTTACAAAAGAAAAGTATTATATGTACAGTATATACCAGTTATCTGGATTCCATAACACAAGCTCTGCTTAGCTTGGGACCAGATGACCGTGTGTGTTAATGTCCCAGAATGTTATTATATTATTATTATAGTATAAATATGTACTACATAGTTTGTTCTGGGTTCATACAAAAATATATTTAGACATGTAATAATATCTATTAGCTGCAACTGTACCCTAAATATGAACAACGATGCATCGAGGTTGCCACCCGAAATAGCTTGTTATCTAAACCCAAGGGCTAATTGAATATTCTTGCCAAATCTGCTGAACTATGTTTAGAGAATTTTACGTAATATACGTTACCATAGAACATTAAAACACTTATTCATATGCAGATATGGTGTTCATCATTTAAAGTTTCTGCGTAAGATGCTGAAATGCGCAAGACTAATGATAAAGTAAACATTTGAGTCCTAATATTTGAAGTAAATACATATAATTATAATAATGTCACTTAACTACTATTCGTAAAAACCTATTATTGGCTTACTGTTGCTTTTTTTAGCTACTTTTTCAGTTTTTTATATAGCTGTTGGTTTTTCTTATCAAATAAATAAATAAATAAATAATGAAATGTCAGTTCATACTTAGAATATTAGAAAAGGCTATAGTTTTTTATATGTATAATATTTTCTCACATACACACAACGCAATTTGAAGTGCGCTTTACTCTATTTAGTGATTAGCAACTGAATAGCGTTTTATTTAAAAGAAAATCTTTTGCGTTGCATCATGCAGCCACGCAGTATTTGGCGACTCGACTCTCAATTTTCAGGTTTATTGTACATTGTTTTGCAGTTTATAAGGCTTCTAAGTAATACTTAACTGTACGAAAGAGCGGAGTCTTCTACTACAGGCACTACATGCTTAAAAGGAGACTTCAATAACTACTGTATTATTACTTGTTATAATAAATATATTTGATTTTGATTTGATTTTAAAGCTGAAGAGATTGTTTGCTTGTTTGTTTGGAGTACTAATCTAACTACTGGCCCGATTTGAAATTCTTACACTGTTAGATAGTCCATTTATTGAGGAAGGCTATAGACTTTTTTTATCCCACTGCTAGTTATGATATAAAATGTAGGTCAAACGGGCGGAAACATAGTAACTTAAAGTTTAAAAGAGCAGCGGTGGCGCAGCGGTATGGGCCTCGCGTTAGAAAAATAAGGTCGCGGGTTCGAACTGTTTCATATTTGCTGCTCAATATCGGTGAAGGAAAATATCGTGAGGAAACCGGCATGTCTAAAAACTAATCATTCGAGGACATTGACATACACCAACCCGCACTTGGCCAGCGTTTGTGGATTAAGGCCTAAACTCTCTCGACTATCTTATGAGTTGAGACCCGTGCCCAGATAAGGGTTGAAGTGATCGCGAGCGCTACTAGAACTGCATTAGTGTGCTTGTGCCGGTTGACACTACGCTTTTTTTCGACTAGGTTTCGTAGCTTGACAGCTACTATGGCACGTATCAGGTACCGCCATCTCTAGATACCGCATAGTATTCAGTGCTCTGTGCACGTAGCGTATGTAGATAAGGCCTAAACTCTCTTAACTATCAGTCTTATGAGTTGAGACTCGTGCCCAGACACTAAAAAGGGTTGAAGTGACCGCGAGCGCTACTAGAACTGCAGTGTGCTTGTGCCGGTTGACACTACCCATTTTTCTTTTAGGTTTCTTATCTAGACAGTTGCTGTGGCACGTATCAGGTATCGCCATGTCTAGATATCGCGTAGTATTCAGTGCTCTGTGTAAGTAGCGTATGTAGCTCTGTTCGTATCGGAATCGTTGTTTACGTTATTTAAAGCGATAATGCTGATTGCTATCTGTATTGCAGAGTAAACTTGTTTAGATGAACTAACAAACCTTTAATTATGTAATTTATACAGAAACACGAATAGATTATACAGTATATTAATTAATAAAAGGCGTTCCCGTTAACCCTTAAAATATAGCATTTACAGATACTAAAAATACTTAATATTCCCGCCAAAAAAAAAAACAAAAGGAAATGAAGTATCAAAATAATGATTAGTTCACTATGTTTCTTGTTCAGAAAGTTTCTCCATAAATTTTATAAAAAAATTCTCACTTTTTCGCTTATAATTTCTTAACAAATTTTTTGTAAGACGCATAGTTTCCGAGATATCGCGAAAAAAGTGTTTTCAGCGGCGGCCGGATGACAAGGGTGGCGACCCCACTAACTTCAAGTTAAGTTTCTATTGACCCCCCGCACCCCCACCTGTCCCAAAAATAAAATTGCCTCCTCTAAAAAATGCAAAGCTCATGTAACATTTCAATGGACTATTATCTTTTTCGTTTTGTTTTTTTGTACGATTATTTTATACGAAAAAAAAAAACAAAAACATCCCATAAAATGCGCACTTTTCTATCAATGAGGAAGAGCGGAAGAGAGAACGCTAGATACTATCCGTGCCACTATTTTCATTTTTGACAGGTTTCATTTTTAAAAAAAGAATTATTTTTTCTTGGCGCTATTTTAGTTTAGATATTTTTATTTTAATAATATAATAATGATGTCGATTGACGGGTTCAAGGCCCTCTGTTAATAATCATACTGTATATAAAAATAATAATAATATAGATCTTAGTCTACGAATAGTAGAGGTGGTGTGGCTGAATTTTATATGTTTGTCAGTTTTTAAATTAGAAGTTGTTGGTTTGTCTTCGACTCAAAGATGTTCCAAGTCAATTTCTGGGTTGCCCTATGATATGAAAATGGTCGTATCATACAGAAAATGTAAAAAAACGGGTCGTATGTTCTTAAATTTACTTTAAATGTTATCATACTAAAAATGTTATACGGTTTTGAAATTGCCTTATGCCGTATGAAAGCCGTACCTATAATACGGCACCTTCGATTTTACTTAGTAGTAGAGTTTTATTATAGACGATGATTAACCAAACAGTCATTAGGTGGAAAGGAAGTCAAGCCCACTGGTCCACTGGTCTGTTCACATTAATGACATTTGGAATTTGGACCCATTTTGAAATACTTATTATCCTTAAATTTTTCTTTCTTTACTTTAATTTGGACTTTAAAATTATAAAGAAAGAAAGAAAGAAAACATTTGACATAAACAGGACACACAAAATCAAATGATAAAAAAACAAAAAAAAAAGAGAAGAAAAAAAAGTATGTAAGTCCTAACCTCTAAGGACCAATACTTCTTGCTACTATCGTTACTATTTGACGGTATAGGGTACCTACCTAGTATCAGTGAGACCCATACAAATGAGTAGAATTGGCAGTTTAAATAAATAAAAACTAATGTACAACAGAACAACAAAAATAGAATAATAAATTAACGACACCAGATTCCTTGTCTAGTTATATTGAGAGTTGTAGACTCCATTAGATTGGTATCTAAAAAGATCATAGAGTAATTAATTTTGAATTTAGAAAGATTCAGATTAAAAAAGAAACGTAAGAGTGGCCAGCAAAGAGGAAAGGAGTAAAGGATGGACGGAGGTTGTAATAACTTTGTTATAACTAAATATCTAAATATTAATCTTCACTTACTCCAGATCATCTCCGTTATAACAATAGATGTTATTAATATATTTGATACATTTTTTACTTCGTCTTTTGTTTAAAAGTCTATTTATACGTGTGTCATTTACGACATCAGCTATTAATTTCTTTACGAAGATTTTCAATCGTTAGATCGCGTTTTGGGATTTTGCCAGGAGTGTTATAAAAGTTGTTCGGAATTCTAATTTACGAATCATGTAAATTAACACGAGTCGTATCGTATACACACTTGTAAGGAATAGATAGAGAAGAAACATCCGAAATTAGAACAGGAAACCGTTCTGAAGATATATTTGTAATTGTATTATAAATTATTGGAATGTTTAAATTATTAGATAGATACTTTCTCGTGGGTGGTTGTTAGGAATTATTTACTCACCTAAAATAAATTAAAAATCGATTTTATACAGCTAAGTGGTATGAATGTACGTATTGGAATTCAATTCACTTATTTTTAGTGTCAGAATACTGGACACGGGTCTTCTTCCAACTATCTTACAAATTGTGAGAGTTTAGTAACCCACACACGTTGACCAAATGCGGGTTGGTGTCACATGTTCTCGAATGATTAGTTCTTAGATATGCCGGTTTCCTTACGGTTCTGATGTTTTCTTATTAGAATCATTACTAAGCGTAAATTATATTTTAGCGACCCACCCAGACTGCAAGTTATTTGTATTATACATACAAACATTCTGGGTTTCTTCATCGCAATTTAAGAGAGAAGGAGAATGAGCGATAAGGAGCAAAGAGTATAATACTAATTGGGGCAATTGGAATTGGAGGGGAAAGGTTTAAAAAAAAATTAAATAGATATATAGTTTCTTTGCCTGTAAATTATCGTAACAATACCTACTCAATATACAGTGACATAGTGCTACTATTTTGTAAACGTGTGATTTGTTTACTTTGTATTTGTTATATTTATTATCTACTGATATAACAATTCCGTAAATATGTAATTGGCCATTTCTAAATAAACTTCTTGTCAAAAACTGTATAATAATAATGAAATAGTGAGACATTAACACACACAGCCATCTCCACCCAAACTAAGCAGAGCTTGTACTATAGAAACCAGGTAACTTGTAATATACTTCATATAATACTTTTCTTTTGTAAACAAATACTTAAATATAGATAATTACACCCAGGCTACAAACATACATGTTCATCACACAAATGTCTGTCTTAGGTGGGAATCAAATCACGACCTGCCAGCGTGAAAAGCAAGTATCTTACCGACCACGGCACACCAGGCCGGTAAAATTAGAATAAATAGCCACCAGGTAGGTGCTTAACTAATCTTGATACTGACACTGAAATCTCAACCTAGATGCAACGAACCAACTATGTGTGTAAACCTATAGATCGTAAAACTTTTAAATAAACAAACATGAAACCTTTAGTTCGATGTGTTGATTTTTTAATTTATTATCTTTTTAGCGTTCGTATGTCAGTTCACGACAAGTTAATGTCAGTTGATCGTATAAAATTACCAGTTTTATTAGCTCCCTAGTTTGACGTCAAAAACTGGGGAAAAATCTATTTTTCGTGTAGCACGGTCCATTGGTGCTAACTAGATGTGTAACACATAATAATTTTCTTTATATTATACTAGCGGCCCGCCCCAGCTTCGCCCGGGTAGCTTCAGCCCAGTCAACAATTTACAAAAAATGTGATAAAAAAAAGAACCGCTCAACCGATTTTGTGCAAACTGCACATAAACCATCTGCTAAATAGTCCGAACAATGCCTAAACATTTGTTTTGAATAGGTAAGCCCGTTTTTGAGTTATAAAATTACAACGAAAAGTGGCATCGATTTTTATTTATATAGATTCCCAACATTACGCACGAAAGTTTTGATAACTTAGTCTTTTTTTATAGTCATCATCATCATTACCCTTGCCTTTTTCCCATTCCATATTGGGGTCGGCTCCCAGTCTAACCTGATGCTACCAGAATTAAACGAGCGACTGTCATCTGACCTCGAAACCTAAGGAACCTGTATCGGATATGGTTAGAACATGTATCTGACTACCTGTAACGATTGTTATGGTCGTTATAAATGACAAACACCTTATAAGTGTCGATAAATGTGCTCTACGAGGCACAAGAGGATAGTTCCCCAACTAACCAGACATTGATTCAAATTTTTGTTGTTACACAAAAATGTGCAGCAGGAGATTTGGAGCAGGGGTGGCGCAGCGGTACGGGCCTCGCCTTAGAAAAACAAGTTCGCGTGTTCGAATCCGGGTCGTGTCTACTTTCTTTATGTGAATTGTTTCATCTCCGCTGCTCAACATCGGTGAAGGAAAACATCGTGAGGAAACCGGTATATCTAACAACTAATAATTCGAGGACATATGACATCCACTAAGCCGCACTTAACCAGCGGCCTAAACTCTCTCAACTCTGATAGCTCACACTGTAATTTTTTTGCGCTTTTGAAGTAAAGAAACCTCAAAACATAAATCTGTAGGTAAAGGCCGTTTAACTCGCGTGTCGCCTATCGCCAAGATCCTGCTTCTTAAGCTGCACAGACAGTGATGATGATTCAAGCGATATGGATATTAGTGGTTAAATAGTCTTTAAGAGATTTAATTAATGTTTTATGACTTTGTACCTCAGATGGCGATACGCGAGTTAAACTTGCTTAATAATAGTATTAAGTAGAATTAGTTATCAGTAAGTATCAGAATTAAATCTGTAGGTACCTAATTGATTTCAAACGAGAACTGCTGCCGACAAACTGTTATGCAGTTTGGCAGAATAGTACCTAGTACCTAAGCAGATTTTGAGTAAAAAAAAACCATCTTGCTGATCCATTGGAAACTCTGTTACTCCTATAAAGGGCTCCATGATATTGTAGTCCCTTGGGAAAAACATTCTACAGCCTCATTGTACTTCAGAGTACCATTGTTAAAACCATAAACTATTCTAATAAGTAGGTAGGTAATTAGCAACCGTTAGGTACATATTTATATTATTACACAATTCGATAGCTATTGGCAGTCCTCATCTTTCCTGTGACGTCACATCCGGTTCGCTTTTAGTTCATTATCAACTAATCTGCGAGTTCTAATTAAATCTGTCATATGAGTTATGATGAGATCTCTTTGATTTACTTTGAGAAACCTGTTACAACACCAAAATATTATTTTATGAGACGAATTTAAAATTTAACTGGGCCCCTAGGCAAAGTGACACAGCGAAGCGATAACAAAAGATCAAAAAGAACAAAATCGACATTCGCCTTCGAAAACTTTTGCACACTATATAAAGATAGGGTTTAGGCCTTAATCCACACACGGTGGCCAAGTGCAATTTTGTGCATATGAGACTTTTCTCGTGATATTTTCCTTCATCGATATTGAGCAGATTTTTCGTTATCATTTCATTTCATTTCAATGAACTTAACATTATGCTCGACAATGTACAAGCATTATCTGGGGCGGTATATTATACCCAACCACAATTTTGCCATAATTATAACTGGAATCAGCTCTAAAAAGTCCCCTTAGATTACCTACATTACCCGTGGTGCTTAGTCCATTTTTATGCGGCAATTTTAAACCTCTCTTTTATCTCTATGCTGTCTCCCGTTTTACCTGGAAGGAAGTGGACGATGTAACTTTCCAACTCCAAGACAATTTAGGTGTCCCGGGACTTGGCCGAGTTCAAATCCCGAATCTCTTCACGGCGTCTCTGTCGATACTGGAGTAACAGTGTCGGGATTGCGGTGGTGGATTAGGTCCCATTAAAAAAAGGTAGGTACAAATTAAAAAAAATACTTTTGGCAGCTAAATATTATCTCAGGCATAGCCTAGTTCTTAATATCTCTTAATGTATACAGTGATCGAGATATAAAAGATAAATCGGGCCACATAATTAGTTCACCGCATGTCTGTCAGTGCGCCCGCGCCGATGACAACGCGACCGCGACGCCGGTGCGGAAAGTCTCCAACTTTTCACGCAAACATAAAGGTTAAGATTACAAAGGTTTTCTATGTCACTGATAAATATAAACATGTTTCCTGTTTGTGAATTCAATATTTTACACTATCAGTTGGTTTCCCCCATAGAAAAACAACAACTAGTGTATAACAGTATTGTTGTACGTGCAAGTAGAACTTTTAACGACAGCACGATATTGATTCGTTTCTTATAACTACATCAGCGGCGAGACGATGCATAAGTCAATTTTTTTTTATTCAGTAATGTCTTGAAGGTGGCACAAGACCGCGACGCCTGGAAGGTGTTAGGGGAGGCCTTTGCCCAGCAGTGGGATAATCCGGGCTAATAATAATAATAATATCTTAATCATATTACTTTCTTACATATCTATACATTTTCACTATACCTAAATGTAGATACAGTACTGTATTGCTAACATTACATTAATTTTTATGCAATTTCTTGTACGTGAAGGCTTGTAATTGACTTAATGTTTTTACTGTAATTTCTATTAGTTTTCTCTAGCTGTAAGCCGTCCAGAATGTAATAAATAAAATGGTTTTACCCAAGAGACTATCGCACATCAAAAACTAAGGGGAAAAGTTTCAAAATGGGTTTCAAAGGTACTTTCGCATTTATAATATTAATAGGATAACATTAACTTCGGTCTCGCCTATGTTAGTAACTAAATATGTAGGTATATGACTAGCTTTTCGGAATACAATTCAAACTACCTAATTTAAGCAATTGCAATATAAAACTCTCGCTATCCAACCATAAAGCAACACGAAAAAAAAAAGAAGCCTACTGAGTTTTTTTAGCAGCGTTTCTCATGAGTTGCCAGTCATTTACTGCATGGTGTGAAAGTAAATTAGACTATATTTGTATGTAGACTCGCGTCTCTAAAAAAATAAAAAATAGTTACATTTCTTTTCATTTTACGTGCTACCGGCGCGCGCTTTGTGATATTCCGTTTTGCTATATGCATCATACATATCTAAAATATGATTTTATCAAGCAAATATTGAAGTAAACTGTGCCATCTACCATCATAGCTTTATACTAATATAGTTAGTCATAAATATTGGTGCCAAAAACGACAAGTATAGTTTTAATTGCTGAACAATGGCGTGCTGCCAGCGACACAATAATTTGTGTTACAGCCGCTGGGTGCTATGTAAAACACGCTACAAATAATAACACCTAGTTATATGCTTTGCTAGTTGGCGTTGTAACTGACTTTATGAGCGTATCAAATGACCTGGCTGTTTTAATGTTGGTATGCTGCTAAAAGGAAAATCACCTCCTGGCCTAACGCGGCTTTCATGGCCAGGAGATCTAACTAAATATGAAGGAGATAATAATAATAGGGCATTCGATACCTATATCCACGGGATTGTTATCTACTAATAAGTAATATTTTTCTAAAGTATTCAATCAGTGCGTTCTACCTGTTATGTCATACGCAGCCGAAATGTAGACACTGACAATAGTCGCTCAGCGAGCTATAAGCTATAGAGTTTCTCTAAAGAATCGAATTCGTAATGAAGTTATCCGACAGAGAACTAATGTAATCGACATAGCCAACCGAATTAGTAAACTGAAGTGGCAATGGTCCGGTCATTTCTGTCGAAGAACCGACAACCGTTGGGGTAAACGAGTTCTTGAGTAGAGGTTATGGATTGGCAAACGTAGCTAGGAACGCCCTCAGATTAGGTGGAGTAACGTTCTCTACAAGGTTGCTGGTAAAAGCTGGATGGAATTAGCCGTGGATTGTGCTCAGTGGCGTGCTTTAAGAGAGGCCTATATCCAGCAGTTGAACAGACTAGGCTGCTGATGATGACAAATGCTTTGGAACCAGATAAAACCAAGCACTGTTTTTAGCGGGCGCGCGATTCAAAACACGCTCTCTCGACGGCTAGAGACAAACACCAATGCTAATGAGACTTGAGGAAAGGCGACATCGTCCTTTGTTACAGCCTGTTTGAATTAGCAAGTTGTACACGATAACGCAGGAGACAAAGGGCAAGTCGCGGCACGCGTCTAAAAATGCCACCAGAACGCTCTGGCCTGGCTAACACTCGGACTCTCCGCACAATGGCGGTGAATTGACGAAAAAGCAAAAACGTGTTAAAAAGCTAAATCTAATCTGTATAGCTTGCACTTACCATAAACACAGTACATAAATACGAGCAAATAAGTGCTTCGATAGTCTCATACCCCACGCTAGTGTTATCGGTTCTATCACCAATTTTTTCCCCCATGGTCCACTCAACAATGGTCCCGAGCAGACCGGATGTTGATTCTGGTCAACAGCCTGATCCCTAAATATTGAGTTGTCCAGTGACGTCTTGAGATCCGTCCCCACATCAGGAGTCCCTATACTTCATCTCTCGAAAGTCATTATAATAACTTGCCGCAAAAATCCGGTGAACACTTAAACCAGTTTAGCATTATGCGCCGCTAACAATTTAATATTTATTTCGGTACCAAAATGATTCATTTTTGTGCATCATTGTGCGCAAGAGTTTATTATTTGACGGCATTTTACTTGCGCCAGGTGTGCGCAACTGAAAACACAATAAAGTTTTATCACTTATCTCTTTCTTCACATTGTATTTTTATAATAAATATTCCCGGTTTTTGAAGTCTATAATTTTCTATGTTGTTGATTCATGAAAGAAAATTTAATGCCCCCAATTACTTAAAAATTAAAAAAATATTAATAGAAGAATGTGTAAGTAAAGATAACTGAGCCAATCTGTACCTGCATTAAACTATAATCCCTTTTTTGTGTATGGGCTAACCCAATCAGTCTGAAGGGCCTTTATTGGTTCACCAGAGGTTAGTTATATTACAGTTATAATTAATAAGCTAATAGTTAAATTATAGGTATAATTATTAAGCTTCAATCAAAAATACTATTTATAATTAACTCACGGAGCAGCGGTGGCGCATCAGTACGGGCCGCGCCTTAGAAAATAAGGCCGCGGGTTCGATTCCCAGTCGTGCCCACATATGTTTGTGTGAATTTTACATCGCTGCTGCTCAACATTTGACGGGCCGGTGGCGTGCTCGGTAAGATACTTGCTTTTCACGCCGCAGGTCGTGGGTTCGATTCCCACCCGAGACAAACATTAGTGATAACCATTTGTGTTTGTGTCGAGTCTGGGTGTAAATATCTATTATAAGTATATATTTACAAAAGAAAAGTATTATATGTATAGTATATACCAGTTATCTGGTTTCCATAACACAAGCTCTGCTTAGCTTGGGACCAGATGACCGTGTGTGTTAATGTCCCAGAATATTTTATTTATTTATTTATAATATCTGTGAAGGAAAACATCGTAAGGAAACCGGCATGTCTAAGAACTAATCATTCGAGGACATGTGACATCCTCTAACCCGCACTTGGCCAGCGTGTGTGGATTAAGGTCTTAACATTTTGCAAATTGAAGATAGTTTTCTTTTACTTCATGGTCAAACCGTATGTAGGATAGCAGCTACATGTACTTAGTACATAGATCACCATTTTGTATATAATTTATCATAATAATTTTATTAACACCGAATCAACCTGAAACGTGGTTATACAAAACTAATTGAGTGAGATTTATAACAACCATTATAACATAGATCTTTGGAAGATCTATTTTATATCTTAAAAGAAGAAAATAAATGAACTATGATTTACTGGGCCCCATTACTTTGAGTTGTTTATAATAAAAATATGAAGAAGGAAGCATTTGAAGTTCTTTTGAAGTAGGCAGGAAATTCTTGATGGAATTAAATCATAATTCTTACGTATCGATCATATTTTGAGGAAATTGCTGTCGCGTTAGTGTAATAATTTCATTTGCTAGTGAAAAATATTATTTACCTCGAGTTTCATTTGCAAACAGATTAGAAATAATCGAAATAATATAATTATATGTTTATTAATTATTCCGTAAGATTAATTCCATAATGTTACAGTGTCCGGTTTATATTAGTGGAAATTTGATAAAGAAAGAAGAAAAAAAACATTTAATGACAGAGACAAGACACACAGAATCAAATAAAAATGTGCGTGTACTTATGTACGCGCATGAGAAGTTATACTTCTTTGGCATCATTAAATAAGCAGACAGCTTCATACTGTTAATTTTGTGTCACAGATGCGCGCGCATCTTAAAATTTCACGCAGACAGCTTCATACTGTTAATTTTGTGTCACAGATGCGCGCGCATCTTAAAATTTCACTCTCATCATTTTTTCATAACGCGCCTAAAGAAGTATAACTTCAACAAAGAGTAAGTGTGACCTATCAGTGTCAAACGTGGACATTGCTCAGTAAACGCTGTGAGTACCTACTAGAGGCGACCCACAGCACTGATTTTTAGCAATGTCCATATTCCCAAAAAATGTCAAAGAATCGTAAACTAATGTGTTGTTCTGTAATTATAAGAGTTTATTAAAATTTATTACAAACAGAAATAACATTAAGAAAGAACAAACAGAAAATCAATATTTTACCTGTAATTAAAAGAGAAACGACATTAAAATTACTCTCTCTAAACAAATAATTATTAGTTTTACGTATCAAACATTTTATCATAGATCGTATAAAAAATCTAATGAAAACATGTTAAAAAAAACATGTTTATTTTTCAAATGTTCATTTCCTTCATTACCTCTTGTTAGTTTGTGCTTCTCGTTGAATGATAACAAACCTCTTTTCATTCTTAAAAAGGGTAAACGAAGAAAAATTATACACGCCGGCTTTCAAACGTAATAAGAACTATGTATGACATATTTTGATGCTATTTAAAACTTTAAGGCGTCATATAATGATTAATTAGTACGTTATATTAACCATTTCCTAAAGGGAAGCCGGTGGGAATCGTGTAACAGGTATCATGGGTTCGATTCCCACCCAGGACAAATCTTTGTGTGATAACCATGATTGCTTGTTCCGTATATGTGTGTAATTTATCTATATTTATGTATTTACAATAAATAATATCTTTTTGCGCAGTCGGATAAAAACTATCCTATGTACTTCCTTGGGTCTCAAATTATTTCCATCCATATATTTAGTATTTCTGGCGTAAAAGCGCGATAGACTAAGCAGACCTTTTACAATGGAAACCAGATAACTGGTAATATACTACATATAATACTTTTCTTTTGTAAATACATACTTAAATTTACATAATATGTAATTACACCCAGACTTGGTGTGAGAATCGAACCCTCCTCCTGCCCCGTGGAAAGCAAGTATCTTACCGACCACGACACCGGCCCGTCAAATTTGTGCGCACTACACAAAAACTGAGGTTCCATGGAAATATTCGTAAATATTCGCATTTTCATTCCCCTCATAGAATTGACAGAAAGCATAAAATATTTCATTCTATAAACTTATTAAATCTCAACGGCAAAATTGTTTAGACGTTTCAGAGTAATGTTTTGGTGAAAAACGAGAAATATTAGTACGGAGCTGTCCTCGCCCTGAATACTGTAATATGGTTATTGATGGGTGTAATATTTACATGATTACATTACTATATTATTCACCTATTTATTTCACTTTAACCCATTTTAGTGACCCACTGCTGGTACAGGTCTTCTCCCAACTATCTTACGAGTTGAGAGAGTTAAGGCATAATCCACACGCGCTGGCCATGTGCGGGTTGGTGAATAATGAGTTATTAGACATGCCGGTTTCCTCACGATGTTTTTCTTTAGCGATTTTGAGCAGCGGCGATGAAACAATTGACATAAAGATGTGTAACCACGACCGGGAATTTAACCCGCGACCTTATATTCCAAAGACGAGGCCCGTACCGCTGCGCCACCGCTGCGCGCCTATTTACTTATTATTAGTGTTATATTACAGTACCTGGATGACGGAGCTTTGCACAGTTTTTTTTTTAACTAAGGGTTAACTACTATATTATGGGGCTCCCAGTCATAGTTTCCTCACAAAAAGAAGGAAAAAAAATATATATTTATCAGTATTCGAACCGGGATCATGGTTACATGACCACCCAATCTCCTACCTATAATATAATTATCAATAATGATGTCAATTTCATTTTCTTTGTGGTGAGAGTAGGTACCCACTGAACATCTGCCGACCTTCTCAAAAGAAGAATTTTGGCCAAAAGGTGTCCTGTTCCGGCGCTTTCGAGGTCTGGCACCTGACACCACGCAACACACTCACGATACAACGTCAAAAAAATAATATGTTTTGTATTGTATTTTTAGTAATTAAATTTAATGTGTATTAATAGCCGTGTAGCCTGAAATAAATGGTTATTATTGTTAATTGTTGTTAACCACTAAGTAAATGATCTCAAAAAGCGAGTCTGGCAGTCAATAAACTCGCAACACGATTACGCGTAACGCGAATCTCAAGCGCTCACTTCAACCCATCCATTTCACGGCCGTATAAATCATTGACAGGAATATGAAATAGATTTTTAGATCGTGCCATTGGCACGGCCAAGTCAAGTGGCGAACAAAAATACTCGGACAACGCCTACCAAAACGTTCATTCATAAACCGTCAGAACATCCGAATTCTCGTCTGCATTCATAAAAAAATTGTCTCGAACTGTTTCTATGTTTATTTGTTTACCTCGCGAATGTTGCGGTGTATTTTTTGCGTAAGAAAAGATTGTATCTGGCTTAAAACACAAATGTTTTGTCTGTGATGTGTAACCGTGATGTCTGGTTTCAGCAAAAGAAACGGGGTAAGAATGACAGCAGAAACAAGGAGAATATTATTGAAGATGTTCAGGATAGTAAAGAGGAGAGCCCAGAACCTGAGGAGAAGAAGAAAGATGTCTGTTACGAGATCAAGCACTCTGATGTTATGGGGAGGTACGTTTCTAAGTTATCATTTTTGGTTTACATAATTAGGTCATTTGACTACACCAGAAAAAGACGTTTTGTCAAAGCTGGTTTGAGCACCCTATATAGTCGTATATGTATAAACCTTTGGCCCATGGTGCTAATTATTATCTATTGTACTGTTACAGGTACCTAGTAGCTGCACGCCACATTCGAGCAGGAGAGATAATCTTAGAAGAACCAGCGCTGGCCGTGGGACCCTGCACCGGGTGCCCAATCATCTGTCTCGGCTGCTATCGAGAGCTCGATGAAACTAATCTTGCTAAGTAAGTTACATTCTACTAGTAACCTCTGACTTTTAATCTTCCTAGTTTTCTCATTACATGGACAAACGGTTGCGTGGTCGGTAAGATACTTGCTATTGACGCCGCAGGTCGTGGGTTAGGTTCCCACCCAAGTCAGAAATTTGTGGGACGAACATGGCTGTTTGTCTTCAGTCTGGGTGTAATTATCTTTAATGGAATATATATTTACAAAAGAAAAGTATTATAAGTAGTATATTACCAGTTATCTGGTTTCCATATCTACAAGCGCTGCTTAGTTTGGGATCAGATGGCCGTGTGTGTTATTATCCCACGATATTATTATTATTATGAATGATGCTATTCCGCAGATGCCAGGGTTGCAAATGGCCAATGTGCAGCAGTTCGTGTCCCGGGTCAGGCCAATACACCGGTCACTCAACGTATGAATGTGACACGTTAAAGAAAATACCTCCAGACTACTCTAGACTTGAGGATCTCAAGGACTCATATCAAGCTTTAATGCCTTTAAGGTAAGATCATGAGATGCAAATCTGGACTCTAAAACTCTGTTCTTTCAAGGTATGAACTAGGTAAATAGTATAGTGAATTGAATATAATTGTTTAATTTTCAGATGTCTTCTTTTGAAAAAGGAAGACCCAAAGAAATGGGCTGCAATTTCAGAGATGGAAGCTCATAATGATTTGCGACGTGCTCGAGGCGATATCTGGCCGATGAACGAGAAAAACGTCGTCCAAAGGATCAGGAGATGGGGGTTGGAGTACGACGATGAGGAAATTCATACCATCTGTGGGATATTAGAGGTAAGAACGTAAACCTCGTCTTTAATGGTTTCCTGAGTTCTGGAAAATGTTGCTTAAGTGTGTTGGTCTTACTTCCAGGTGAACGCGTTCGAGGTGGGAGGCGGAGGGTCAGTAGCCCGAGCTCTGTATGGCGGCGCGTATCTGCTGGCGCACGACTGCACGCCCAGCACCACGCACACGGACGCGGAGCGAGCGCGAGCACGACCGCTCACAGTGCGCGCCGCAGTGCCGCACGCGCCCGGCGACATCATTTCTCTGTGCTATGCGTATACGCTTCAGGTATCTAACGCACACCCATTACCAGCACAATACATACTGTCGCGATCCGTTTAATTTTAGGAATATTTTCTTATCGGTATATTTGTCTGCAGCTTAAAACGTAATAGAAAAGAGAGTGAGTGAAGTAGTTTTGATTTTATTTTCTTTTCGAAACTTTCCAGGGAACGCTAAAGCGACGGGAGCACATAAAGCACAGCAAGTTCTTCGACTGTCGCTGCGCCCGTTGCTCGGACCCGTCGGAGCTGGGCACGTTCGCGAGCGCGTTCCGCTGCCCGCGCTGCGGCGCGCGCGTGCTGCCCGCCGCGCCGCTGGAGCCGCGCGCGCGCTGGGCCTGCGCCCGCGCCGGCGCCTGCCCCTACCACATGAGCGCACACGCTGTGCAGATGCTGCTCAAGAGGTCTGTCTAGTAAAAACCGTTCCCGTAATCCAGGATCTTTTGATTTTAGTCTTCACACTAAACTGAAACACCTAATAATTTTATCTTTTTCGTTTCTGATGTGGTCGTTTCATATTAAATTTACTACTATTTTGAATATTTTTTTTGTAAAGTCTTGTGGATGTATCTCTACCCCTATAAAATAAATGAACCTGTTGAAATTTAGAACACGTCTAATTGGTCACCTAAATTTACATGTAGAGTTCGGTAACTGGAACTGGTTCATATTCTTAATCATTCTGACCATTTGACGAGCCTGGAGCGAAAAGCTTTTCATGCAATACATAGTTCCCACAACTATCTTACTTGCGATTCGTCACCTTTATATTTCAGAAGACCTCACTTCTAAACTTTATATTCTCCTTTCAGACTGACGGACGATTTTGAACAAATAGACGCTAACGACGTCCGTGGCTTCGAGAACTTTCTCCACAAGTACAGGAACGTAATTCACGACACTCATTACCTCTGCCTATCCGCTAAGCACTCGTTAAGCCAGCTGTATGGGAAGGTGGCGGAGTATATGATACACGAGATGCCTGAAGCAGAGCTGCATAGGAAAATAGAGATCTGCAGAGATTTAATGAAGGCATTTGATGTCATTGAACCTGGATACTCCAGGTTAAGAGGTAGGTTTCAAGCTTTTGGTTTATTAATCAGAATTCGTGGCATAATTCGTACATATATTTAGACGAATAATTACGATATCATTTACACCCTTTTAGTGTCTTACTGCTGGGCACGGGTCTTCTTTCAACTATCTTACTAGTTGAGAGAGTTTAGGGCAAGTGCGGGTTGCTGGATGTCACATGTCCTAGAATTATTAGTTTTTAGACATGCCGGTTCCCTCACGATGTTTTCCGTCGCCGATATTGAGCAGCGGCGAGTTACAATTTACAAAAATATGTGTAGGCACGACTGAGAATCGAACCCGTAACCTTATATTACTAAGGCGAGGCCCGTACTTAGGTGCCTACCTAACACACTTATGTCATGCTCGTATGTTCTTACGCCTTTTAGGTATAGAACTTAGCAGGCCTATTAACATTTTAATCAAGCTAAAATCTTAACTCCATTTCTAAATTGCTTGTTCTAGTAAAATTAGTTACGAAGGCGTTGTCCCAAGGTTAAACCTTCTACCCAACCGTCTTATTAACTAATATTTAACGAGTAAGTTGAAGGTACTCAATCCACGTTTTAGAAAATCGAACCTAACTGACCCTATATTAAAAAAGAAATGTTCAACAAGCTTTCGAATTATCTCCATGCCACTTTTCATCCAAATCGGTTCAGTAGTTTAGGCGTGAAAGTGTAATAGATTTATAGATAGAGTTACTTTCGCATTTATAATATTAGTAGGTAGGTATGATGGAAACTTGAAACTTTATCTTTCTAAATATGTAATTATTAATTTTGTTTACGCAGGCGTAACATTGTACGAACTCCACGCACCGCTTATGATCCTCACAACAAGGGGGTTCGAAAAGAAAGCCATATCGAAGGAGAATCTCAGAAGTAGACTTAAAGAGGTAAGTTGGTTCACTCGCTCACACTCATCAGGTCAGTTAAGAAGAAGTAGACTTTCATTGAAATAAAACTACGGATTTTAGATCCCGATGTTTCAAAGTCATTTCAGACTTCATGGTTACGGGTGGACCAAAACGTCAGGACAAAAATTCTTAAATTTACCGCTATAAAATCCGTTATAAGGTAGTTTTATTTCAATGTGTGATATTCCCGTAAATCTAAGAAAATACTAGGTAGACTTTGAGTTGAGATCTGGGCAAGTATTGCGTATAATATTCAGCTAGGCGCTGCAGCTATCTCGCTGTTTTGAAGAAGCGTTTGGATTTGAATTCGATTGCGGATAAACTTCACATCTGTATTTACTCGACAGGAGACAAAGTATAATACTATAGACAGACCGTTTAACTCGCGTATCGCCTATCGCCAAGATTCTGACTCCTCAAGCTGTACAAACAGTGATGATGATTCAAGCGATATGGATATTAGTGACAAATAGTCTTACATTACTTTTATCTGTGGTTAAATAGTTATTTAAGAGATTTAATTAATGTTTTATGACTTTGTACCTCAGATGGCGATACGCGAGTTAAACGGTCTATCTATAGATATCACTTAAAATAATTATAATTACGTACTTACTTAGCTTTAGGTACAAACAGGTATAACTAGGTTTTTTTGGCGTGTTTCCAAGATATGCATGTAATGAATGGCTCTATTTTACCTCCACTAAATATAATAATAATAATATAGTGGGACATTAACTCACACGGCCATCTGATCCCAAACTAAGCAGAGCTTGTACTATGGAAACCAGATAACAGGTAATATATCTACTACATATAATACTTTTCTTTTATTTATTTATTTTTTTTGTAAATATATACATAAATATAGATAATTACACCCAGACTAAAGACAAACAGACGTGTTCATCACACAAATGTCTGATTGTGTGGGAATCGAACCCACGACCTGCGGCGTAAAAAGCAAGTACCTTACCGACTACACCGGCTCTAAACTACAACCTAAATAAATAGGGTAAATATGCACTTACTGCAGTTGTATCATCTTCGACTTCCCTGTCTCTAATCACCCGGTTAATTCCTAGACAAAGATGCCAATTCTGTCTTAAAAAATTTCTAGTATTATCAATCTATTTTCCAGATCGTGAGCTACTTATCAGAGGCAGCGCTCATCTTAGGCTTCGAGCCTGCGCAATCCTCTGAAGGCCTCATGGCATCCGCAGCCAGGGACGCTCTCAAGAAGATCAAAACCTGGGAACAAATAATCGGAAAAATCTCATGATTGATACAATTGTGACCATATTTGATTTGTTTTGTTTTGAGCGAAATGGAGATAAGTAACCGTTTGTAGAAAGGACGAGGTTCATAATCGTGTTATATTTGTAGAAGTACTGAGTTTATAATACAATGCGTTTCAAATAAGAATAGGACTGAAAATCCGCCATCTAGGACCGGAATGATCAGCAACTTCACATTTTTTAGTACAGTGGGCAAAAATGTTTGTTCGATATAATAATCACATCTAGATGTAAAAAAAAATACGTTAATTTTATTGCCGTTCGAGTAAGATTGGACATTTCGAGTCGAATATTCAGGTACGAACATATTTCATTAAATTCCAAGGAATAAAACGGTGTTGTAAGTTAAAACGTGTGTTTATATGTATTTAGGTACAAGTTCGTGGCATCCTAGCGCGTAAATTTACTTGGTAGAGTTTTCTAAATAAATCACTTTTCCACACATTATAAAATAATATTATTGTCTGTGATTTGATATTTTGTGCTGACGATACTTTTGCTTGGTTTTTGGTATGAAGTTAGCCCCGAGTCCTGTCCCATTATTATTTGAAACGCATAGTATATTGTGTACATACAATGGAAATTAGATACAATGTACACGAATCTACACTTATCTAGACATTGTTTAATATGTTGATTTTGCCATATTGTTTCCTAGTTTACCAAACTAGTTATGTATTTTCTAGTCATTTAATAAAATAATTATCTTCTGTTAATATTGTGTCAAGTAAAAAAAGTTTACCTGTCAGTTTACAAGCCCTTAAAACGAATTTGTTCAGTGAAATCACTCGCCGTGTAATTATGCATTTAAGAATGACACGAAATAGCTCTCATGCGATACCGTCACTTTTAGGGTCGTAGCACACAAATCAATTCGGAAACGGATCGTAAACGTATCGCCTTTCACCTCCCCGCTAACTAGGTGTCAACCTTACGTAAATACGTAGTTTTCGGAGAGGCATGTGTGCGGTAATCACAAGTCGGCCACGAGTTGATCTTGTCCCGAGGCGAGACAATTACTTTACGATCCTGATTCGTATTTGTTAACGCCTTCATTACAAATCTTTAAACGAAGATCTCTAAATTGTTGCTCGCGTAATGTGTCAGGCGTTTCATTATTTATTTCTATTAGTACCGTCAAATTATTATATTTTTCACACTTTGCTTTGTATCTGATCATCTAGCCTTGCCCTCGATTTTAAACGAATCCGGAGTTTTCACTAACTAAGCACCTGGAGGCTGATGTAGGGAGTTTCATACAAATAATATTGAACGGCTCGAGTTGATACGGTGATGATCCCTCACACACAATGATTAGGTATGTGTGTGAATAGGATTTCTATGAGCTTGTAATCTAATAGCAATTATTTTCTTGAAATTTCTTTATTTGTTTTAATATATCGGCATTATTCATAAATATATAATACATCTTCATCTAAGATATAGGAAGATTATTATTGTCTTTAGAAAATCTTCCTGTACCGTCTTCAATTTAAATTTATTCATGATTAATACAATAATATTTTACAAAATAAATAATGTCCTACTTTGCTCTTTGTGGTGTACATAAGGTGTCCATGAATTACGTGAGGTGTTCTAGAGGGGAGGGGGATCATGCTAAATCTTTCCAAATCTCACTTAGGGGGGAAGGGAGTCTTGATAAATATCACGTACTTAATTATTTTCTTAATATTTGTTTGATAATCATTATTTAATTTTACAATTGTGATTTTAAATTACAGTAATATTAACAAATACTAGTCTTTGCTAGTCTTCAATAAAAGTAATAAAACAAGTTTCGTTTTGTTTCCTCAATAATCCAACATTTTTACAGCCCAAATAACAGTTTTGAAGAATCTCGCGTGAGATTAGGGGAGGCGAGAGGGAGTCGAGGAAATCTTAAGATATCTCATCAAGCAAGGGGGGACGAAGGTCAAAGAATTCTCAAAAATGCCTTACGTAATTAATGGACGCCCTAAATCATTGTTAACTTAAATTTAGAAGTATCTGTACATAATTTAAGTTAGATTCGTCGTGCGATTAGGTACTTATTTGATTGAAAAAGAACCTTGGAAGTGTACGTAATGTGTTTATTTATAAAAAGTTAACCTGTTTATACTAACATAATCATTAGTGTTTTTTAAAAATCGAAGAATTCCTAAAATCTATTGATATAAATTGGCACTACCTATATTTTTGTAAATATTTATTTATTCATTCCTTCCACTAAAAGACATTATTGAGTGCATATTTTTATAAAAATCTATTTAACCTTGATGGAACTAATATAGCATTTAATTAAAAAATATAAAAACAATTTGCCTATTTTATTTTATACAACCTAACGACGCGACGCATCCAGTGTTTACGCTACTTCTTGTATAAAAGAAACTATTTAAAATATTTTTTTTGTTTTTTTTTTTTAATTCTGAAATAGTCCTGCGCTTGAGTACAACATACCTGATGTAAAGCAATACGAAGGGGCGTGCCTGCCCACTATACCGATTCATTCGTGATAATAACGAATGATTTTCGGTGAGAGAAAAAAGAAGGAGGTGGCAGAGGAAAGAGGCTTAATATTATTATAAGGAGCAGCAAAAGGGTGGGTCGATATTACCCACCCTTTTAAACGGTCATCAGACATCGCACCAGAAAATGGCAAGGCCTCTTGGCGGTGCGGTTTTGTCTGGTGGGTGGTCACTAACCACGGCCAAAGCCTATCATCAGTTACTTACAAGGAAACACCACCAGTAGTGAAAAACTCGTGGCAAGTTAAATGAAAAACTTAATTCATATTTATCATCATCAAGGAGTGCGTAACTACCTATACATATAATGACATTACTATTTAATTTTAATCATCATCATTAGCATTAAATACACTTCACTTCACACTCATTTCAACCCTTCTGTAGTGTTCAGTTTGGCAGTTTACGCCTTGATTTACACACGCTGGCTAATCGGGGTCCAGGACCTAACAGCTGTTAAGACACTGAGTCAGTTGGTATGTATTGCAATAAAATAATTTATAATTTGAAATAGTTAAGTGAACGCAGCTGAAATATCTCAGTCTTCAGTTTCAAATGTCAAACAACAATATAGAGTTATTTTTATACAACACACCGTGTCTGCGCCGGCGCAGGTCAGTTCGCCGGGAGACAACACGTGTGCTTCGAGAATCTACTGGGTTATTGTAGAAAATGAATAGAATTTGTATAATTTAGTGAAAAGTTTTGATATTGAAACATTAAGTAAGTATGAATGTTAATTGTTAAACGTTTATTAGAAGAATAACCAGCTTTAGTTACTGCTTTGAGTACGATATTTTTAGTCGCTAATTATTACGTGTCAGCTGTAATTACTTATGCTCTTGCAGTTAATACTGATTTCTCCCATCACTTACAAATTCAGCGGGAAGATGTTTAGTATTCTTTCATCATAAATTTATACCTTCAATAAGTCTTCATAACTATCGATGGATGCTATTGCAGTTAACTAGCCTCCTTTTGCGTCTTCGCCCGAGTACTTTTAGTTTACAAATTAACCTAATTTCATCTAATCCGTCCAGTATCTTTTACGTAAAATAGTAACAAACATCCACACATCCACAGCTCCATCCATAGAATCATTCACATTTACAATTTTAATAAGTTGCTTGCACAATTTAAAGGGAAATTACCTAAAATTTCCAGGATGGTAGAACAGGGATCCTGCATGGTATGCCTCTCCCCGGCTCTACAGAAGTGTTCCGGGTGTCAGGCCGTCCACTACTGCTCTAAGGAGCATCAGAAACAGGACTGGAAGCAGCACAAGCACAACTGCACTCCTATCAAAGTGAAGGAAGATGCTAAGGTCGGAAGGTATATGGAGTCCACTAAGGAGGTAAAAGCAGGAGATATTGTGCTGAAAGAGAAACCACTTATCACTGGACCTGCGCAAGTAAGCTAACTTGTTGAAAATTTAATTTGCAAATAATCTATCTACTGTTACAGCATAACCCACAAATTATTGGCCTGTTGCCGTAGTGGTTAGTGAGTGACCCTGACTGTTATGTGAGTCGTGGGTCCGATTCCCACTCAGGACAAATCTTTGTGTTGTGGCGTCACATACCTAACCCCACTCAAGTGACATGAAGTCATAGCAATCCTGAATCGCACAAGCAAAGTTTCACCGACGATTAGCTTAAACACAACTTCCCGACAAGAACAGTCGGGGGAGAACCGTGGTCGCGATCGGGGTTGGTTTCACATGACCTTTGATGTTAAGTTCTAAGTCATGCAGGTGTTCTAAAGACGTTTCCCTTCAACGATATTGAGACAGCACATACAGTAGGTACCTAGTAGACCATTAAAATCTTATTGTTGCAGGTCACTCCACCAGTCTGCTTGGGCTGTTACAAGTTGTTAGAAGAAGGGAAGACAGTGAACTGCGATAAATGTGGTTGGCCTTTTTGTTCTACTAACTGCATCAGGAATGAAGTCCATGAACCTGAGTGCTATTACACACAGAAGAGGGAAGAGAAGGTTTGTAGAACGCTAAACGTTTTTTGTTTTTTATAGTATTCAAAAAATGCTATACGCATTCACTCGCCTGGAATGTTGATTCTAAGATACTCAGCAGTCTCTCAGCAGAATGGGTGGTCGACTTTCTAATACCTACCCTACAGTATCCGTCAACGGGCCATGGTGTCGGGCTGCGGTTTTCGATACTGCGTTATCTAAATAAGTCGGCAGTCACCGAACAACCTGGCTCCGGCGCACAAGGGCTTAAAAATATTTTTTTAAATCAAATAACTATAAACGTCGTTAAAGCTTATTATAGCTAAAATAGGCTTGTAATTCGTTGTCTTTGTCTGTCATCTTGACATGTATACTAGTAAGAAAGACACAACATCCATCTTAACTAAAGAGTCTTACAAGTCTTTTATGAATAAGACCTTAATTATTTAAATCTCATCAGCTTTACCCCTTGTCATTTAGTTGCATTGATCTTCTGTAATATAGGTGAACATAACCACGTTTGGAATGCCTCACCCTAACTACCAGTGCATCACCACACTACGATGCCTGTACCAGCGTGATCACAACCCCAAGTTATGGGAGAAACTACAGGCGCTCCAGTCGCACTGCGAGGACAGGAAGGGCACGGACAAGTGGAACAACGATAGAAAGATGATCGCTGAATTCATCTGGAAGTTCTTTAAGTTAGAGGGAACCTTTAGTGAAGAAGAAATTATGAGGTGCTGTGGGATTTTGCAAGTAAGGAACACTATATAAAATAAACAAATAGTTTTCTAGAACATCCATAGGTACTCTTACAATTTCATCAACTGCTAAAGAAGGAAACATTATGAGGACTACTTAATTGATAACTATTTCAACTCTTAAAACTTATTACTTCTTAGTGTTTTAATTTATTGTCCTCTATGAATAGGCGTACTTTTATTCTACATTAATCAGTCAATTTTCTACTAGAATAGTTATTAATCTTTTATGGTTGATAGACCACCAAATATAACATGACACTTATACAAAAACATCTTAGAGAGAAAGAAAGAAGGAAAGTGTAGAAGAGGAGGGCAAAGAATAACTTACATGAACGAAATATGTAAAAGAAAAGGTTGCAATAATGTCCTATAAAGAGGAGAAAGGATGCTCTAGATCAAGCCAGAAAGAAAGAGCTTCGTCAGCTGTACCAACAAGTTAAATTAGCACGATATCCACTAGTCGAGTTTATGAAAGAATTTCTAAATCAAGTCCTTAAACTGGATATAGCACAACTTAGTGGACTGGTAAAAAATTTGAGGATGTTATTTTTGTTTTCAGATTAATGGCCATGAGGTTCCCTTGTTAGAACCAGAGTATTTAGCTGTATTTGATCGCATCTCTATGGTTGAACACAACTGTCGGGCGAATTGCAATAAGAGTTTTACTTCAGATGGAGATATTGTGAGTCATTAAGATCATATTACCTCTACTTTTACGTGTGTTATAAAAAGAGAACCAGTCCACAGAGAGCAAAAGGACTTCAGTTTCAAGTAGTTATTCAAAGTGCGGTCTCCATTTCTACCTTAAATTTCTAATTGTGAGTAGCACAGAAATTGTACTACTTTCAGATCCTGTGCGCTGGTGTGAACATACCAATAGGTACTCACATCACCGTCTGCTACAC
Organism: Meganola albula; assembly: GCA_936450015.1. Classification (NCBI taxonomy): domain Eukaryota; kingdom Metazoa; phylum Arthropoda; class Insecta; order Lepidoptera; family Nolidae; genus Meganola; species Meganola albula. Next base: position 1,064,118 of record OW388159.1, read on the forward strand.
GGACCCTATGTGGGGCACGGAAGCGCGTCGACACCACCTTGCTGACTCCAAATTCTTTGAATGTTCCTGTGAAAGATGTTCTGATCCTACTGAGCTGGGGACTATGTACAGCGCTGTTAAATGTAAAAAAAAGTAAGTACATCGATTTATCAACTCCTCCATTTATTTGTGTGATTGAATTCTTGCGGGATCTAGAGAGCTTTAGGCGTCCGGGCCTGTGATTGGGTCTTAAAGTTCAAAACCTCTGGCGTTCCACTATCGATGCTGAATGGTGATGTCGTTAATCAAACCCCTGTTCTTTAAAGGTTTTTATTCAAAGTTTAATTGTAATAATAGACAAAATGGACCATGTAGTAGACTACATCTATATATATAAAAATGCAACCCGTTTTCCGTTGTCACGACATCACGCGGCTGGACCGATTTCACCAATTCTTTTAATTCCTTTAATTACGAGGATGGTTCTTACGCAGAGAAAAATTAAAAAAAGAAAAAAAATTAGAAAGCGAAGAAGTGCCAATAACCGGTTTAGATACCTTTTATTTATTATTGAATGGTTATATTCGGTAGGTCTGAGACCCGGTAGATGGCACTGCTTTACCGGGCAGAACAACGTCTGCCGGGTCCGCTAGTTAATAATAAAAATAGTATAATAGTGCGGCATTAACACACACGATCATCTGATCCCAAACTAAGCAGAGCTTGAACTATGGAAACCAGATAACTGGTAATATATATCACTTAGAATAGGTACTTTTCTGTTGTAAATACATACGTAAACATAGATATTTATACCCAAACATAAGACAAACAGACATGTTCATCACACAAATGTTTAACTTGGGTGGGAATCCAACCCACGGCCTGCGGCGTGGAAAGCAAGCATCTTACCGACCACGCCACCGGCCCGTCAAACATTATAACCAAATAGTTCGAAAAAGAAAGTCCAAATCCTTACTTCCTTACTTAATATTATTAATCCGAAAGTAATTCTGTCTGTCTATGTGCCCTAATTTCACGACAAAACTTCTAAGTCGATTTGGATGAAATTTAAAATTTTATCCGACTGTGCAAAATGGGGCTGGTAATAATTTAGCGCGATAACCGTCATCCGGAGCTAGTTAAAACATATACGACTTACAATCCTTTACAACTTTACTCTTTGCTGAATTCGAAGCTGGTTAACATTTGACTTAAAATAAAATTTAAACAACCCTTCCAGAAACTGCAAAGGCTACTTATTACCAGAAACTTTCATCCTGCCGATTCTTCACAAGACTAAAAACCCAGATCCACAGACTAGGAACTTGGACAACAAGTTCTGGACGTGTGACGCCTGTAAGGATAGTGTTTCCGATGCTATTATTCAGCAGCTGCTTCAGGATATTGGACGAGAGCTCAGCATCATGCCGAAAGAAGATCCTGATGCCTGTGAACGGTAAACATTTATATTCACAACTGCTTTAAGTAAAACAAATTCCATTTTCACTTTCTCACTTCAACCCTTTTTAGTGTCCCACCGCTGGGCACGGGTCTTCCCTCAACTATCTTTTCGAGTTGAAAGAGTTTAGGCCCTAATTCTCACACGTTGGCTAAGTGCAGGTTGGTGGATATCACATGTCCTCGAATGGTTAGTTCGTAGACATGCCGGTTTTCCCACAATGTTTTCGTTCACTGATATTGATTGATAACAATTTATACAAAGATGTACATGAATAATTAGGAAGTTTGCACCCACAATGCCAAAGGAAATAATTAAATCTTTTAATGCTCAAATCATAAACAATATATTATAGTTTTAGCATTTTTTTATATATTTCAATTAATTTCTAAATTTTATTGGTTTTTATCAAGGTTCGTAGGCCACTGCGGCAGTTACCTACACCCCTCTCATTTCTACATGACAGACGTTAGCTTAGCTCTAGCACAGATGATAGGCCAACAGGAAGAGCAAGGATTAGCTACAGTCTCCGATGACCGGTTGCTCCTCAAGACTCAGCTCTGCAGGAAGATCGCTGATCTGCTGGCGATTTTGGCACCAGGTACTCAAAAGTTCTTGCCTAAAGCCTACACTCAGACAAATGATTGTATAAATCCTATGTGAAAATAGGCGTTGTAAAAGTCAAAATAACCACCAAGTAGCAAGCATTTTTATCATTTGTTTAGCATTTTCGTTGCCGACATCTCTGTTTCCCGATAGCTATAATTTACCTGTCTTCAAGTCACGAGTGACTTATATAGTTACACCTTTATTGTCTTTAGCCGAAACTCGTCTTCGTGGCTCCCTGCTTTTTGAACTCCACGCGGCTGTAGCAGAGAATGGAAGAAGGAGATCCCTCACCGAAGGACCCATAGCACTACTTGGTTATGTCACGGTAGGTTATAGTTTAATGCCTGTGAACACTATTACTTTACCCCTTTTTAGTGTCCCCCAGCTGAGCACGGGTCTTCTTTCAACTATATTACGAGTTGAGAGAGTTTGGTGGATGTCACATGTCCTCGAATGATTAGATCTTAGACGGTTTCCTCACGATGCAGCGGTGAGGACACAAGACGAGAGAAGACCCGTGGTCAGCAGTGTGACACTAAACAGCATGACATTTGAAAGCTAGTGTTGAGATGGTTCTTAGTTGGATTTAAAGACAATTAGACGTCGGAAGTGTATTTATAAAAAGGAAATAACTTGTTTCTTTCTTCGGTGGGAGTGTCAATAAGATTTTTATTTAACCATAGTTATTTTCTACAGGAATCCCGTAAGATATTATTGGAATCTGCTCACCTGCTGCGTCACGAGCCGCCAGAGCTGCCTGAAGGTCGACTATCACGACAGGCCAAAGTCAACTTGGTTCAGATGGACGAACTCATTAGAAATCTATCTGCAACATTACCTTCGCCACTGTAGACTGAAGAGATTTAGTTTTCGTAGATTATATAATGTACTTACCTAAGCAAACCGTCTTTTTTTAAATTACTGTTTTTAGTAGTTTAATAGTTACTGAACTGCTGACCTAGGCACCTTTTTGTTATAATATAGTGGGACATTAACACACACGGCCATCTGATCCCAAACTAAGCAGAGCTTGTACTACGGAAACCAGATAACTGGTAATATTCAAAATTCAAAAAAAATCTAAATGTATTATTACTGTCCGGTTATACATAACAATAATTCACTATGTTAGTCACGCTAGGCACAGCCTGTGTCGTGGCTAACAGAAATCTCAACTTATTACCTAGGACTTTAACGAAGGGCCAAAAATATTATTATTATTATTATTATTATTTTTACAAGAATTTATTATATTGTAAATACATACTTAAATATAGACAATTACACCCAGACTCAAGACAAACTGTTCATCACACTTGAAATGTCTGACTGTCAAAAAAGCAACAACTCCAGCCGACAAGAAACATACCAATGAGCAGAATGCTGTTAAGAGATGAACTGCTATAAAAAGTATTAGCAAAGGAATTACGTAGGACCTTAAACTAGAGCCTAATAACAAATCTTGAAATTAAGCTAGGGGGCTGAGTCACCTTCGTCCGTGGGAGTGTAACTTTTATCTGAATCCACACACGTCCCTGGGTGGTACAAATCAGGTGACAATCAATCAACTAGTAATTATGTTTACTGGTCATTTACTGCTGGTACGTTTCGACCGTGGTCAGTGACCACCCACTATACAAAGCCACAACGCCAAGCGGTCTTACCGTGTTCGAGTGCGATGTCTGGTGACACCAAATAAGGGTGGGTCGGAATTTTTGCCAATTTATGGTTTCTAACCATATGGAGTCTCATTCCACTGCAACCTTCCCACCGAAAATCATTCGTAATCACGAGTAAGTGATTGAAATCACGGTATATTGGGCGAGCGCGTCCCATTGTCGACTACATAATTGCTTAACATCAGGCAAGTTGTAGTCAAGCGCGAACCTATTGCAGAATAAAAATAAGCTGAACAGTGTACAGGTAAGGACCATTTACTCGAGACTAGTTACAAAGCTAATTCAATACATTCAATACATTTGTATAAAGGGTTATTTTAAAAACCAGCAACCTCGCAGGAGTAAATACCTGACACCATTAGCAACAACTTTTGTTCTACGAGTTTCGACTTAAGTATAACTCAATACATGATGTGTTATGCGATTCTAACACGTATTTGCGTTTCATACAAAAACTTTATCAACTTCTACAGATCAGATAACCATGGTCGCAAGGCACAGTCCCTTCACAGTTTAGACTAAAATTCAAGCGTGAAATCAAACTAATATTAGTTGTAGAATAGTATAGTATAAGTTGTAGAACAAAAGTCGTTGCTTGATATATTTATCAGCTATCTTACTCCTAAGAGGTTGCTGGTGTTTTTAATATAGGTAGTTAACCATGTATATAACTTTTATACTCACCAGTTGGTTATGGCTGCTAGTTACGTATAAACGGTACATTAAGCAAATTTCCAAAATCAAATTATCAACCAATCAAGGAACCTCACAGCACCTGTCCGACAAGGTAAATGTTCAAAGCTACCGACAACTTTCATATCTACACCTCTGAACGACTTGATTGATGCATAAGCTTCTTTATTTGGTACTAAAAACGTGAAAGTATGTATTATTTAAAAGAAAGCAATTTTAGCGATGTCGTAAGTAACAGAACGAGAGCACGTTAATTAACTGGGGCTTTATCGATGGCCACGGTTCGAGTTTATTGGTCCTCTGGCTTGTGAAAATTAATAACATATTTATTTAATATCATTTTCGATAGTATAATTGGTGATCATTCAAGTAGTGACACTGATTTTATGTTAAAGCCTTTGTGCTTATAGGCCGACCGTTTAACTCGCGTATCGCCATCTGAGGTACAAAGTCATAAAACATAAATTAAATCTCTTATGGAACTATTTAACCACAGATAAAAGTAATGTAAGACTATTCGTCAATAATATCCATATCGCTTGAATCATCATCACTGTCTGTGCAGCTTGAGAAGTCAGAATCTTGGCGATAGGCGATACGCGAGTTAAACGGTCGGCCTATAGGTATGGTAAGACATGGCACTTTGATAGCATTATTAACAAATCACCTGTTTACATCAACAACAGAAAATAAAGAAGCAATAGAAAATAATATTACTGTAACCGCTTTTTTGAAATCTTTTGTATATCGTAATGTGTCACCTTACTTATTATCTACATTGTCTTTTAGAAGTTCAACTATTACGAATTTTAAAGCATGCAATGTTATCACTATTTTAAAATTACTTTTCTTCTGTTGGCATCGTTATCTTGAAATTATCACATCATCTAAACAAACAGTACGACGCTGGAATCTTTGACCAACAAACTTAAGTTTACCATCTTACAGAGCGAACGCTTGACGTGCGTGGAACATAAAACAGTATGTTTATCAGAAATATGCCTTGAACATTATGTTATGAAGTATATAATAAATAGATAGTTATATCTCAGAAAGTGATGAAGTGCTGTCAGTGCCGTGTTTGCAGTCTGTATTAGAAGATTCTGCGCGCCATTTTGCTTCGGTAGGTTTGATTGAAGTGTTTTGTTAAATACATGGAAGTAAATTGAAAATTGTCTTGTGTGTGAAAGAGGGGTACCTATAATTAAACGTACGGAAACTGCCACGGCCTGATATAGAGGTAGGTAGTAATTGTAATGTGTGATGAAAGGTCACAGGCATCTTTGAGGCTTTGAACTATTTATCTTATGTTTAAAATTTATGAAAATACATCAAATCGCAGAGATACTGTTCGATCCCAAACTTGAAATAAAACAAGGACAACAAAACGCTAAACGGTAAGGTCAAAGTCCTAAGTCTTGAACCCAACTTAGGAGTAACTGACTGACATACATAAATTAATTTGACAAACAATGATGATCATGCGCATCAGAGGCAATCAGACTATTGATTAAAAGTAAAGGAGAGCGATAACCAAATGTATTAATTAGCCAAAATTCTACAGGACAATAATACTTACTAGCTTCGTATTCAATTTAAAGCATCACCTTTCGAAACACCTGTATTGGTATTACAGGCTTGTGTTAAATTTGACAGTGTAAATATTGAATTACTTCACGCGAAGCCAGTGTGATTTTAAGTAGTATATTACGTCTGGCTTAGTAACTACCTAACTAATATGTACTTGAAAATGCTTGAATGCGAGAGATTAAGTTAACACATGAGGTTTGGCTGGCACTCGAGGATATAATTTTGGTAGAATGAACGGTTACAAAAACGAGAAAATAGATCAATCAAATAATAAAGAATAAATATCTCAGTTGAATATTCATAAGTGGCAGCGTATTAAAGTCGTGTTAATACCAAAATGTAAGTAATACAGCTTAATAAGGCTATAATAATATTGTAACTGATAGCTGGAAGAAAATTTGGATGTACTTCAAAACAGATTCATCCAGTTGCTAGTCGGTGCAAATTATTGTAAGCGTAACTAATCCTTAAATTTAGAGATAGGTAGATAGATAACTGACATAATGTGGATCAAGTTTCCACTTGATGACTTTCCATATAATTTTATTCAAAATAGTAGCGTTTTCAATTGAGCACAAATCACAATACGCCATACTTATTTAAGCTGTGTTAATCAATAAACAACGCTGCAGGGAATTAACCTGAAACTATGATAACAATTAAAATTGTTACCAATATAGCAAAAATTAACCTTAGTTACACTGGAAAGCAGAAATGTATTAAAAAGTAAAACTGCATAGTTAAGGATTTTTCTCCGATGCGTAGAGAAAAAAAATGCAGCAGCAACGTAACTCGTATGTTGTTTACTTAAACCACAGCGTCAATCCAATGACTGTCAACTCTTTCCTTTTTACACAATTTATACCTTATACACTACATTAGATTACCTATTACTGGGGAAACATCCCGCGTGGAAGTTGTACTATAAGTAGAGATTGGACTTCAAAGACAAATTCTGCCAGTGAACAATAACGGAAACCAACATTGGCAGTCTCTTTACGCGAAAAAATCTGCAAAAAAGCCATAGTCGCTGTGATCAAAGTTACAATCTGAAGAGCATCGCTTTTAAAACCAATCAATGTGGAAGATATGTTATGAATGATGACCATACGCACTGGACGCCGCAGCGACTTGAAGATTTTCGATTAGCTGACCGTTGATAAAGACTGACAACTAGCATCTGATCGTTGTAGCCTATGTCTGTTCGATCTAAGGGCCAAGTTTCCCAAGTTGATGACGATTATAAACGCAAACTTAATTAGTAGTTATTCTTTAGAAACCTACCTAAGAATATAGCTATTAATTATGTAGATAGAGATGTCCTTATTATCATTGACACCAAACTTCACTTTTCAGATAGAGCAACATGTCAGTTTTACGCTACATCTGGCTGCTTCTATGCTACGCTCAGTACGCTAGAAGTAACCTGCTAGAAGAATACGAGGAGTGTGCCAACTACCTCTATCCAAAAGACAATAAGAACGAGTACCTGCCAATAGAGTTGGGAAAAGACAAAAGTTCTGGTTGTCTTTGTAGAGCTACAGCACACTATAAGATTATTGTGTGCTTCGGGAATTATGAATGTAAAAAGTTTCCAAAGGTCCGTATTGTTTCTGTATTTTTTTATTTTCTAGTTGGTGGCCTTGTCAATTCATGAAAGAGAACTCTAAATTGCATCTTCCCAATATCAAACTGTGTCTTAGCCCTATTAGACCCATGCATGACGCTGCATTAAATTACAATTAACGGCTTTCATGATTCAAAACTCATTCCCAGGATTCATTGAACTCAATTTAATCTCAGATTTTTAACATTCTGTTACACCACATGTAGAAAATCATTACCAATTTAAATTTCCTCTGACGTAGTAGGTATATTATAACAGTAAAGTTAACAAGATTTGCGTAGAACTACAAAACACTGTTATCAAAACACTACAATCTTATCGCTTTACAAATAGAGCCTTTAACTATGTTACAATTTCACAAAGATCACATCCGAGTACTTTTGTTATACGTTATGGTAATCATACCAACGACAAGCTATGAATGTAATCAATGTTTAATTTCAGATTTCTAAAAAGAGTGAAGTTTTAAGGGTAAGAACAACAGCCATCAAAGAGATACGAAAAGGAGAATTGGATTCTTTGTACTACTTGAAAGCATTAGAACTGGAAGCCAATCATCTAATGAAACATATAGAAGCAGGAGCCTTTTCAAATTTGACAAATTTGGAGCAGCTATCTATATCCTACAATACTGTACTTTTATCACTAAATGAAAAAATATTTGAAGGTCTCAAAAGCCTACACAATTTAACCTTAGTAAATAATGGATTCGAATCCATACTACATCTCACACCAGCTTTTAAACCTTCTATATTACCCTCGTTAAGAAGACTAGATATTTCAGAAAATAATTTAGGAACCATACCAGAAGATGCTTTCGGACCAATGAAAGGAACTTTACTTAAGAAACTTGATATCAATTTGTGCGGACTTGATTGGATACACCCTAAAGCCTTTTTACCATTAAAACACTTGAAAGAACTTCACATAGGCAACAACGATTTAAATTCAACATTAATCGGAAACTGTCTGCTAACTATGATGAAAAACAATATAAATCTTTTAGAACTAGACCTATCCGGAATGGGATTTCGGAAACAGCCACCTAGAGACCTAATGAATATCATAGCAAAATCAACAATACAGGGATTAATATTGATTGGAAATCAGTTTGAAATCATCACTGATGATAGTTTCCCTAAAATGGTGAATATAGAGTACCTAGATCTGAGAAAACTACAGGCTATGTGGATAGGACCTTTAGCTTTCAACCCTGAAAAGTTTCCAAATTTAAAGTATTTGATCTTAAGTGGAAACAACTTACCAGGGATTCATGATGCTCATCTCTCAAATCAGCTTCTTCTTTTAGATCTATCTGATAACAGAGGACATGCGCAGAATCCGGTTGACTACGATATTGACAGAAACACTTTCATTGAAAGTAAACAACTACAAGTTCTGAATTTGGCCTTCAATAGGATAAGAAGTTTATTTGATTATACGTTTGTAGGATTAGACAACCTTGTAATATTGAACTTAGAAAATGGAACAATATATCATATAGGGCAAGGAACATTTAAATCAACAAGGCGTTTAGGAATGCTTAATTTAGCCAATAACCCAATAGCAGCTAACGCCAACTTAACATCTTCACAGTTTGAAGGCTTAAGCGAGTTAAAAGTTCTGATACTTGAAAATTGTGGAATTAAACGCATTAATGATGACGATAATATATTTGAAATGATGCCTAACATAACTCACCTTGTTTTACGTAATAACCAATTGTATTACATTACAGCGGAAACAATTAAACCTTTGAAGACCCTGTCATACTTAGATTTAAGTGAAAATTTACTGATCTCGTGGTGGAGACCTTTGTTTTTAGCCGCCGGTGTGCGCCCTATTAATTTGTACTTAATGAACAACAAAATATCTCATTTTTCGATAAGCATGATCCGCGATATAGACTATTTATTGGAAAACAAAAACGAAAGTGTGGTAATAGATCTAATGGACAACATTTTCGTATGTGATTGCACTTCGATGTATACAATTTATAGTTGGCTACAAGCTAATGGCTCAACTGCGGTAAAACAGTACATGTACAACTCCAAGTTCCAGTGCAGCAGCCCTGATCTTTGGGAAGACAGAAGAGTAGCAGAATACCTGACGTCAATGAAGAGCTTACGATGTTTGATGTACCAGAAAATTACAGGCATCATGGTACTAGTTTGGACAGCCCCTTCGTTGGTCACAATAACTCTAGTTATGCTCATTGGATATGTCATTTACAAATATAGAATGTATATAAGATATTGGATTTTTGTAGCCAAGATAGCGTTAGGAAAAAATATTAAGAAGAAAAGTCAAAAGCCTGAAAATGAAAAGGTTTATAAATATGATGCTTTCGTGTCTTACTCCAATGAAGACCGTGAATTTGTTCATGAGATGATAGATCAATTGGAAGGGAAGTCACCTTGTTTGAAGCTATGTGTGTACGAAAGAGACTTTGAAATTGGGTCATTTATATCTGAATCAGTGATGGAGAGTATTAACCAGAGTAAATATATAATTCTAATTATAAGTAATAGTTTCGCTAAATCTCATTGGTGTAGATGGGAGACGCAACTGGCTGAATACCATAGAATATTTTTAGAAGATGGGATAGCTTACGACCCAATAGTTTTAGTAAGAATAGGTGACATCCAGAGCAAGTATCTAACGACAACATTAAAATATTTGCTGAAGACCAAGATTTACCATCAGTGGGACGAACAAAATGAGGAAGAATTTTGGAAGAAGCTAAGAGATGTAATAACAAAGACAGTTTAGTTACTTTAGATGTAATGTTAGAAATAAACTAGTTAATATTTATAAAACTTAATTTCTTTTTACTTTTCACATCGATTTTTTTTCCTGTGATTATACTTTTATGGAACCAGTTTATGCAAATCCAGTTTATGGAAATCCTTTATGGATCCCCCGCCCCGAGTGAGCGCAGGGCAGGGGGTATGTGGGACTCCCTATGGGTACCCACTAAAAGCCCCCGGGTGTTCCATCCCACACTTAGGTAAGCCAGGGGTTGCGGGAAAACGTGATACTTCCGTAACATAATAAAGCACCCGACCTAACTACGAACCATCACTTCTATTATCAAACAGCATAGTTAAAATTGGTCCATCCAGCGATTTGAGGTCACAACCTGTTAAACATTATTATAAAGAAAGAGTACCGGGTTTGAAAGGAAACGACTATGAACGTAGAAGGGGTCTTTATTTAGCACTCATAAGGTCCAGTATCCATGAGCACACAGTCCGAAACTGCTATGGTGCGCAACTTAAATGTTTGTAGGTATGTAGTCAGTAATAATTGTGATTAATAAGTTTGGACGTTCAGTCCACCCGTGATCATCAAGTCAGAAAAGGCTAAAGGCTAGGCTGTGATATTCTCGTAAATCTAAGACAAACTATCAGAAAAGCCTTTGAGACTTCGAGATATAAAAATCTAAATTAAACCGCGATAAAATCCGTAATAAAATAGTTTTATTCGCGAAAGTTTAAGAAAATATTACTATAGTTCATACTATCATTGTCCACCACTGGCACTAGCACTGTTACTTCCCTCTTTTCTGTTGGGGATTTAAAAAAAACATATTTATAGACTATTCAACTTTGAAGGCAAAAAAAAGTAAGAAACAAGCAACCGAGTGAGTTATGTAAATATTACATACAATTTAAATATTGGTTTAATTTTTCCTCGTTTTGAAAGCTCACACTGTGCGAAGGTGTCGCGAAACTTTCGTAGCAATCCTTGTGAAAGTGATGGTGGGTGCATTAAAGTTAATATTTATTGACAAGCTTCATGCGAGATTTCACTACAACTTTCTAGTTGAACAGAAGTGAATTAAAATATAGTAATCAAGACTGTTGTGAGATTGAGCTGTAGATAATAATTAGAATAGGTATTTACTACGTAACCAAAATAGAATAAAGATAAAGATAGACATAAAATTATAAGAGGTAGATTAGTCTGACTGAAGACAGATAAAGTCACATAAATTCTTGAGAAAAAATGCAAACCTTGTTTTATATTTTACAATCATAACGACTTTAATAAATTTAAAGGGACATATATAAATAAATCTTAGGTACATTACCACTTATACGATGCCTTAAAAATACTCAAAAACCATTAAATAATAAATCCTTAGGTAAGTTGCGTTCCTACCACAGATGAAAACTTCCAGGAAAGATTCCATTTCAGAGGAAGTATTCCTGAAGCCTTCCAAACCTTCCGCCAACTTTGGAAGTGATAAAATATTTTCCTACTGACAATTAGGTACAATAATATTGTTTTACTGAAACAAATAATTAGATTCTTTTATGTATATAAGGAAGCACTTGAAAACACGACGATTTATAAAAAGATAAGTAATAAAAGTTGGACAAAGCGGCTTTTGTTTGGCAGCTTTATATCTAAGGATTATCGCCCCTTGCACCCTACACCGCGCCGGTGGTGTGAGGTTGACAAAATCGGTCAGTCAACACTTCCAAAGTTGCTGTTTTGGAAGTTATTCGGAAAGTATTCCTGAAGTATTCTAAAGTTTCGGAAACATTCCGAAGTTTCACCCATAGTTCATATCCGTCGGTTATTAGGGTAATGAGAATGCGAAGACGCGGCCTGGCCAGTGGGTTGGCAGAGGAACACAATGGGGGTTTTGGTGAGTCAACTTCTATGGAGTCTCACATGCCCACTGTGTCACGCCCTGACGCAGTGGACTCTTTAAAAGGTTAACCTAAAAAAAGGTAAGTTCCGTTCCTGCATTATGAGAAATTCCGTCGCAACACGTCAAAGAACCTTCAGTTCGCGATACAGAGAAAGGTAAATGTAAAGCAAATATTGAAACAGATATTTAGCATCCGTCACGGTTAATTACATTAGTAAACAAACTCAATGGCGCTCCTAATTTGCTTAACGATTCCTATTTATCTACATCTAAATCTAATGACTTAGTGCCAATAGATTATGATGACTAATATCCTGTCAATGATTTTATCTATGTCGTGGGTACTGGATCCAAGGATGAAGACTTAAAAAATAGGGAATTGCAGAGGAGTTTCCTAGTATTTATTGCCAGTTTTCGGTAATTGAAACGTATCCTGGTCACATCTTCTTTCAATTCAATTTTATTTCCCGTTATAGGTAGTGTCCCACAGTTGGGCACGGGTCTGTCTATCTGTAACTATTTTACGAGTTAAAAAAGTTTAGGTCTCGAGTTCTTAGATATGCCAGTTTCCTCACACTGTTTTTCTTCGCCGATGTTGAGCAGCGGCAAAGAAACGATTCACACTAAGATATGAGGGCATGACCGGGAATCGAACCCGCGACCTTATATTTCTAAGGCGAGGCCTTTCTATGACCGCTACTCATAGTACAAAATGAATACGCTTCTGCTGTCTATTAGCGATAAATTTAAAAACTACTGAACCGATTTCATGCGGATTTTATTATTAAACAGAACAATCCTAGGAAGGTTTCGGTGTATAATTTGTAAAAAAGAAAATTACTAATTATTAATTTGTAAATTTGTGCAAAGCCGGGGCGGGCCGCTAGTACACAGTCAAGCTGTACTACAAGTTTTTGGAAGGGTTTAGCAACCTATCTGATGATGGGCGGGCAAAGACGAAATTCCTCGACAATAACTTACATAGGTAGGTACTCTTACGAGTTGTAAGTCAGTTCCCAAATCAAAATCCAACAACCATTAAAACTATTAAAACAAATAATCTTCAACTGTTCTACAAACCTACCTTAACTAACTAACGTGGGATAAAGTCTCTAATAAATCTCTTTATCTTCATAATTATCATCTGAATTAAGATCTAATCTTCAGACAATCGCTAGACGTTCTCTGTAGGCAATGTTTTCTCAAGTAATTATTTCTTCCGGTATAAGTATTACATGTGTATTTTGAGAGGAAGTGTGAATTTTGCTGCGCCCACGCTCACCAGAAACTGTTTAAGCACTAAAAGTTATTACAGGTATTCAAATAAAAGAGCTTACACTAACGACGTAGCTATGAAGGTTTAAAACAATTTTTATAACCCAGTATCCATTTTTTATCATTAATATTAATATTAATATTATAAATGCGAAAGTTTGTAATAATGTATGAATGTTTGTTACTCTTTCACGCAAAAACTACTGGATAGAATTGTATGAAACTTAGCACAGAGATAGATAAAGGTCAGTATTAACACATACGCTACTTTTTATTCCAACAAGTACCACACGGGCGAAGCCGTGGGCAGAAGCTATTGTAGAAATAATATCACTCAAAAAAGTATTATTTTAATGTGTACGGAGTTCGCCAGGGTTATCTTAGAACGTTCTATCGTATTATTTTTATGGGTATTTTAACTAACGGCCAAATCTCTGACTGAGTATGGCCGCTTTATTTAATAAACCTAATGAAACCTAACAAAAGCCCCAACCTGCCTAACAATGATAACACCAAAATTCGCACAAAAATAAAAACAAAGAACTTACAAAGAAGATAACAATGACCGATATATGAGTGATCACGACTTTACGACAAAATGCAAATGCGCCAAATCAACCCAATTGAATCAACCTTTCGTTTTTAAAGTAGCAACCAGGGGCGCCATTGTTTTGGCGCGGGAGAAAACACCATCTTCATTCAAGATATTGCCGTGGGATAACGGTGAAGCGCACGCGCTCTATATGTTTCTCTTTCTAACTCTAAGGATTCTGGTAAGCTAGAAAGAGAACGGTGACAGACACCGGCTGGCAAGCGATTACTCGACTGACCCACTCATAGAACATACTCTTTCTTGGCAGCAAACGAAACCTAATTATTATATCGTGTGAATTTGCAATGTAACGATGCTCTTGTGTATCTAATACCGTGAAATAACAGAAATTATAATGATTGATGATAGGAATATGATGTTGATTATTAAAGTCAGTATTTTCTACATCTTTCGGACTATGTTTAGAAGTTAGTTTATCATAATCATGTAAGAATGAAACATTACAGAGCGATTAATTATATATTTTGATTAGATTGATCATTTTATTACTTGCTTTAAAACCATTTAAACTTACCTAGTCAAAAAAATTGTAAGGACGCATTATAAACATCATGAAGTAATAATTCAGTCAAAAAACTTAACATTAATTCCAATATGATTTGTAATAGAACAAAATTTATTAAGAGAAGTAATCGGACAAGAAGCCACACAAAAAATTTAAGTAATTTAAAAAAAAACACCTCTAAAAGTATATGCAAATAAACTAAAATTTGAAGAGGTTTTGTAAGTTTTATTTTAAGAATTGAGTTTTACAAACTCCCAAAGACGGTAAGGTGCACGTATAAGACCTACCGTCTTAAGAAAGGTAAGGAGTTGACATCAAAACTGCAACAGATGCAAACAGAGTTGCAGTCCTTGAGGTGGGCCACGGGAAAGTCAGTCGGTGAAGACCCGCGGCGGCGGCACCACGTCGCCACAATGTTTCTTGGCGCGTTCGCAGTGAAAGTTCGCTAAGCGAAATGCGGTTCGCTATCGCCTTTCTGCTTGTGGTGAGTGCTAATTACGTTAAAAGTGTTAAAGGTGCTCTCTAATCAATGGATACACTGTGGAGGGTTTCCTGTACCTGGTATGTTTGATGATAGAAATAACGTTAGTGATGGACTAATTGGAAGTATAGAAGCGTTAAGTATAACAGAAGCTGATGATATTAGAAGTATACATTTTTGCGTTACCAATCACGCTAGCGCGTATTTGTCGCAAAAACTGGGCCGACTGTGTAGCGAAAGATCTGACGGAACATACAATAAAGACCACAAGCAAAAATAAAGTAAACCAAAAGTAATTTGATGGTATCATTGGTGTTCTGGTAAAAGCAATTATAAGAACCGTCTGATAGGGAGTCTGATATCATTTAAAAGAAATTCACAAGATAATCACAAAACAATGCCATTATTAACTACAGATTGAAGAAGAAAGTTACGTATCTTATAATTAACTTAATTAGGTCTGCAAATTTGGTAATAAGTCAAAACAAACCATAAAAAACGACTTCAATAAATACTTTGGCATAAACACCTTTCAAACGAAAAAAGTATTCAATCAAATCCGATTTTATAACATAGTTACTATACGTCCAATCACTTAAACATCATTTCATTAGTAAAAATGCTAAAACAACGAAAATAATGACTATCCAGAAAACGCAACGGTCACTAAGAGAGATGGAAGTTGGAGAGCATACATAAAACCCTTAATTAGTACCTACAAATGATATGGGGCTCATTGAGCCTACGGTCTAATGAATAATTGTTGTCAAATAACCAACAACTACTAAGTAGGTCGGTAATGAGCTGAACAATTAGCTACTGGAGGAAGCACTCAGAGAAGTCCATGCAAAACATTTTGTTCTAAGTGGACAATTCTGATATTACGGTAGGTCTGAAGATGGTAATTGGCAATCGATTCTGAACTCTGTGTTATAAACCTTTGGGAATTAGATTCAATAAATACCATGAATGCTCTCTGGAAAATTCAAGGAGGCTCGTTCTTTTTAGGTAGGTTATTTTTAAACACCAACAAAAAACAGAATACCTATCTGTGCTAGATTGGGGTCTCGTAGCTCCTAAACTTAAGGACCGATTATGATACGGGGTTTTTATTTATTTAAAAACTGATGTGAACGAAACGTTGTTATAAAGATTTCAAGAAAATTAGACGTCAGAGGTGTCATAGAATTTTTAATTTAGAGTTGTATTATGTTTATTGGGGCTGAGTAACCTTCGTCCGTGGAAGTGCACCTTTAATCTAAATCCCCATACGTGGTCCCCGGGTGGTGCTAATCAGGTGACAATAAACTGGTGAATAACTAATACTAATGGTGGTAAATCACCATACAAAGCCGCACCGCCAAGCGGCCTGGCCGAGTGCCGGTGCGATGTCTGGTGACACCATTTGACAGGAAGGGTCGGAATAGTAGCTCCTTCATGGTTTCTAACCATATGGAGCCTCTTTCTACTATCATCGTGTTACCGAAAATCATTCGTAAACACCTGTGAATCGGTATATTGGGCAGGCGCGTAAACCTCAGTTCATCAGTTTCAGAATAAAAAAAAATAGAACTCAGTTGATAACTAGGTTATTAGTACCACGTTAGTACTCAACTGTATTTAAATTTTGATTTAATTATTAGTAAGTTAAGTAGTGTTAATTACGTTATTGATCAGAGACCTCATTATGCAAATTATTGTAAATTTGCAAATGAAATATTTCCTCCGGATGTCTATTTGAAGTAATTATAACACATATCCGTAGTTATATACCTACCGGCCTACCTGTAAGTATTGTAACCACATAGTCAAATACAGACAATTAGTGATTTCTAAAATCTAAAATGTCTGGAATGAAATGTAGGTACACGTGTCCAGAAGGCTGGTTTGTATCCAACGCGGCAATGCAGGCAGCCTTCTGAGTACGTTGCGAGAAGATAACGATGCGGAAGATTTTTTTTACGCATAAGTGCAGGTTAGGCATTAGTTAGTTTAGTTCTGTATTTAGGTTAGTTTTTAGATTGTTATTCAATTAGGCCTGATTTTGGCCTACTGTATGTATCTTTCACTTCAACCCTTTTTAGTGTCCCACTATTGGGCACGGCTCTTAACTAGTAAGATAGTTGAGAGAGTTTAGGCGTTAATCCACACACGCCAGCACAGTGCGGGTTGGTGGATGTCACGTGTTCTCGAATGATTAGTTCTTAGACATGCCGGTTTCCCCACGACGTTTTCCTTCACCGATATTGAGCACTGATATTGATTTTATCTTTATGTTATAAATATATTGCATCTACTTAAAATTTAGATTCTTACAAAATTATACCCTTGTCTAGATTATAAAATGCATATAGATTTTCAAATATCAAAGCAGCGCTCAATTAATAGATACGTAAATATCTTTAAATGATAGGATATGAAAAGGGCGAAAACAAAGACGATAAATCCTGCAAGGTGTTTATGTGACGTTAATGATATACCTGCATACATAGAAAGTTTTAAAATAGCAAATGAGAACCATCCCAAAATCACAGAAGAAATAATTTAAATATTTCGCGCCAAAAAGATGACTGTCAAATTTTACAAGATGTCGTTTCACACAAAGGCACAGACCACAAAGAGAACCAAAGACTCGTAAATCAAAAACCAAATAACTTACTGCTCTAAAATGACTAAGTACTTATAAATCCTGCTTTCTTCGAAGGTGTAAAAGAGTCTATTATAAAACTAGTATACCAGAATATGGCTAACAGAATCAGGACATGCGGTACAGTCGAGCAGACGCGTGGGAAGCGGGACGAGACCTCACCCACTTTAATTACTTTTCACATTGACTGTACGCACTTCGCGGTTACTACAATTTCTACCTATAGCCATACCTTTAACACAGATAATCTATTGAAATGAAACTACTTTTTAACGGATTTTATCGCGGTTTATTTTAGATTTTAGATCCCGACGTTTCAAAGTCTTTTCAGACTTCATGGTCACGGGTGACTTTATTTCAATGTGTGATATTCGCGTAAATCTAAGACAATACATGAAATCAAAAACAGAAATGACATGCACACACGATATTTATAACTAAAATAATAATAAAATCTCTTACTCTCGATCTCAATGTCGTTATAACTCGAATTCACTCTGAAAATAAATAAAAATGAAAATATTTCTCCATCGCAAATGACAAATTGTTACACTTATTATAGTCATTGTAACCCCTTAGCTAATTTTTTATACGCTAACTAGCGGATCCCGCAGACGTAGTCCTGCCCTGTAAAGCAGTGCCACCTACCAGGTCCGAAAACAGAATACGACCTATAGAATTTCATAAAAATCGGTCAAGCTGCTTCAGAGGAGTTTTTTTTTAAATTTTTCTCTACGTAAAAACCATCCACGTACTTTAAGGAATATTCTAAAAATAGAATTAGCGAAATCGGTTCAGCCGTTCTTGAGTTATGCGCTTACCAACACATTATGCGATTCATTTTTATATACGCTAATATAGTTTTTTTTTAATTCTGTGATAAGCTGGCGCTTGACTACAACTTGCCTGATGTTAAGCAATGATGTAGTCTACGACGGAACGCGCCAGCCTAGTATACCGATTCACTCGTGATTACGAATGATTATAGGTGAAAAGGTGGCAGTGGAATGAGCCTGGTTAGAAACCTTAGAGGACAAAAATTCCGACCCTTCCTCTTATTATGGTGTCACCAGACATCTCACCGGAACACGGCAAGTCGCTTGGCAGAGCGGCTTTGTCTGGTGGGTGGTCACTAACCACGGCCGAAGTCTACCACCAGTAGATTGTCACCTGATTTGTACCACCCGGGGACCCCATGTGGGGATCCAATTAAAGGTGTACACCCACGGACGGAGGTGACTCAGCCCCCAAATATAGTGTTTAAACGTCCATCGTAAAACAATAATCAGGTTTTCTCAGTCCGATGATGTTATGTTACGTCTTAGTACATAAATTATTATAAGAAAGTGTTAGCAGAAAGCGTATATGTTTGACTAACTCCGTTGAAAAAGTAAGGTGTTATTGTATTAAAATATCTTCTACTAGCTACCGCCGGCGGCTTCGCCCGCGTGGTGTTAGGATAAAAGTTACTGAAGTGACAGATCTATATGAACCCCTTATCATATTTTTTTATTTGTTATTGGTGGAACCCCATTTCACCCCCTTAAAGGGTGAGTTTTGAAAAATCCTTTCTTTGTGCACCCTTAGACTCCATATGGAACCTATGTGCCAAATTTGGAGTCTCCAGACCCAGCGGTTTGGGCTCTGCGTTGATATGTCAGTCAGTCAGTTTCTTCTTTTATAAGATGTATTTACGCATTTAGTTATATGGATCTGATGAACGTAACAACGCTGCAGCGTTGTAGCGAGTGCCAACATGGCACCTCCTAACACTAGATAACGATATATAACGACAAGAACAAAATTTATTTCGTCACAGTTTACCCTATAAACCGTCCAGTATACGTTTATACAGAGGTGGCGAAGCAGTACGGGCCTCGCCTTAGATTTATAAGGTCGCGGGGTCGACTCCCAATCGCGCCCACAAATATCACATATTTGTATGAAATGTTACATGACCGCTGCTCAATATCGGTGAAGGAAAACATCGTGAGGAAACCGGCATGTCTAAGAACTAATCATTCGAGAACATATGACATCCACCAACCCGCAATTAGCCATCGTGTGTGGATAAGGCCAAAACTCTCTCAACTCGTAAGATAGTTGAGAGAAGACCTGTTGGGTACAGTGGAACACTAAAAAGGGTTGCAGTGTGATGCGTTTATGGTTACTACGGAATTCGTTCCACATTCTAACAGGCCCATGTCATTTTTGAGGACCCCGTCCATGTCGAGGAAGAAACTTAAAAACATTGAAATTCTTGTTCCGAAGCTTTAGCTTGGTACCTAGTTAGTTTTAAGTCTAACATTGACACACAATTACTAAAGCAAAAGAAATCTTCCAAAAAGTAGTTATATAAGTATTAGGTAGTTAATATTTTTGGACGTCAAATACCTCAGTCCACCCGTGAACATGAAGTCTGAAAAGACTTTGAAACGTTGAGATCTAAAATCTAAAATAAAACGAGATAAAATCCGTTAATAAGTAGTTTTATTTCAATGAGGTAGAGTCATGAATGCCTGCTATTATCACCTACGTAAAAAATCTAATATATAAAATTCTCGTGTCACGATGTGCGTAATCGAACTCCTCTGAAACGGCTCGACCGATTCTTATGAAATTTTTTATGCATATTCAGTAGGTCTGAGAATAGGCTACTATCTATTTTTTATACCCCTAAGTGATTTTTTTTAATAAATACGCGGGACGAAGTTCGCTGGCGCAGCTAGTAAAATATATTAATTCACTTTACTGAACCTATACCAAGGTTAGACCCAAAAATAATTGTGCCACCAATTTACAGTTTAAAATTCAAGTTGCGTCTCGTTTGCCTTTAAGCAATGTGTGACTGCAATGCGAATACCTTTGATTGTTCCTCTGCACCTTTCGTTGGTAGCAATTTTCCTTGAGCAAATTCTTTTAGAGACAGGTACAACAAAATTTTAGCAGTGTTTGCACACAAGTTGCTTCTTTCTTCCATGATTTGCATCAGTACACAAGGCTACACATCAAGCTAAATATTTCTAGTATAAGCTGATCTCGTATTGTATAGGATTTCCGTAAAACGAGAGGTCAGCTTATACTGGTAGTGTAAGCATGATGTGTAACCGCGTGTACCTCAAATAGATTTGAGTAGGTCTCCTAGATTACGTTTCCCGTGATTCTTGGTCCATATCGCTTGAGCTGTCTCTCGTAATTCTTTGGCGGAAGTATTCAACTAACTCATTCAGTAATCTTTATGATAAACTATATTCGTACGGGATCCAAAATTTATAGACATCCTGGGACATGTCCTGATGTCAAAAAATCAAATTAATCAAAATTCTTTGCCCTGATTGTAACGTGAAGTAATAAATAGATTAGTAGAGTAACGGCTACACTCAGAGACGTCAACTAACGTTAATATACTGTCAAAATTCATACAAAAATGAGTATTTAATGCTAGATTATAGTGAAGTGATGTCTCTGAGTATAGCAGTAAGTGTAGGTACCATCTCTTATAAGTAGAATGCATTCATGTTTTCCAGCTCTAAGGATGTAACAGTGGTAACACACGAATGTCAAGTTCACACGTGATATCTAACTACCACTAACATCTCGTGATGACATAACGCTCATAACATCCAAATGTTTAAGAAAATCGTGATTTACGTCACGCGGAGTGGCGAAAGTTCCATTGCGTTTCACCTGTCGCTCGAAAGATAACCCAGATTCGGTGCCTCAGAATTTATACATGTCTTTAATAGTAGCAATGTCATTGGTGTTTTACTTAGCTAGTTAAATAACAGCCTCATTTTCTGGAATTGAAAGCCTTTCCCTTCTACGATTCTATACTACACAATGTACCTATCTATACTATCATCATTCTAATTTTTTCCTGTTTTCACTTTTAAACGTAGGTAGATCCAAATATGATTACATACTTTTTTAAATTTTGATAGGTAGGTAGGTAGGTTTGGTCAAGCTACTGTTGGTTTTGACCAAACTGATCTTCAGAATACTGAATCCGAAAAAAACGTAGGTGAGTACAAAAATGCAGCAGAGTGGCTTTTGCAGATACGGCTATGAAGATAGAAACAGAACCAATCTTTGATTCTCCAAAGACTTAAGCAACAATGAACAAAGGAGACAGGGAGAGGTCACATGAGTAGGTACTTACTTAAAAGCACCCTAAATAATAAAAATGGCGTTTAAGTAATATACCGACCAAGAAGATGTCTTCAGAACTCTCGTTCATTGATCCGAAGCAAAGAAATTCAAAGTAGATTAATACATTTGAATTCATTCATAAAGTTTGACGTCCGATCAGATAACAAATGGGTTGTTATGACGTCATATTAGTTGAACCTGAATACAATCAGTCACTTTCACTGCGTACATGTCGCATGTCTGCCGCAGGTGCCATCGGTTATTGATTTCGTAGTTCACTTTGGCTAAAGAGATTGTTATTAAGTGCACACTTTCTTTTTAAACCAAAGCTTTATTAATACTGGTAGTTATATTGTATAACATATTAAGTTTAAACTTAGTCACTTAAAATGTTCCTACATTATGGTTTAGAAGTTCGATAGAGAAAAAAATTCAATATAATAGTTAAAATATCAGTTTGATCAGTTAATGATTAGTTTTCTTTATTCATGTGTAAACAAAAATGCTGTCTTAAAGTAGGTAACTTACACAAAACTCAAAAAATTAAAAAAACACAACATTTATTGCTAGTTACTCGTTTAGTTTTTACACAAACAAAATATGGGTAAAAAACGCCTCCCTGTGGTAACCGATACTAAACAGCTAAGAAGCTCTACATCTATCAACTACTGAGAGCCACTGAGCTCTTTATGAGCGTACTACTTATAAGTAGAGAACCTGTTCGCAACAACCTGTCATAACTTGTTCGTGTTACGGTATAATTTGTCTATTCTGTTGTCTAATGGCAGATTTTCTTAAACATCATTATAGTGTTTACATAAAACAGACAGCCCTCTTTGCCTCATCCCATTAACTAGAGTTTTAGTAAAATTAACAGACGATTTATTTGAGAAATGGAGTGAGTGAATTCTCCAAATGCAGTTCGGATTTGTCTGTTCTATCTGTTTGATAAGTAGGGGCGTTTCTAAAAAAGAAGTACCTTGGCAAAAATCCATTTAAACGTTTTCTTAAAATTGTAAACCGTTGGCAGGAGATGAGGTTTTCTCTCGGTTCCCAAAGGATTCCAATTCAAATACTGACCATCCAACATAACAGTAAAACTGTTAAACTAGCAACAATTTTCAAAATCGGTAAGCATGGGAGTGATAAAAAAAATAGATAGACTGTACTGCAGACGTGCAGAAAGATGATAGAAACCGGTCCCATCAAAACAATACCCTGACCTACAAGACGCAGATGAATCTCGTAATCGGGTTTAATATCTGTTTTATACTTGCTATCACCTAGCGATAGGTTCTTGATATTGATTTAGAATTACCATTTGATTAATTATATCACGACACGACAGCTTACAATATTTCTCATGGATCTGATTATTAAAATGAAACTCAAATTCGACAAATAAATTCGGAGATCAAAACGTTTTAAGATACTACCACAAGATGTCCTTATGAACAGCTAGATCTGCTGTGGTTGCTTCATCCAAGGAGGACTTACCCAAAGTCAGTATTTATCTATAGTAAGTAAAATAACAACACTAGTCTTTATATATTAAGATCCTTCTCAACTGTTAAATAAATGAGAGTAGAGGATTACTCCTCTGCTCTCATTTATTTAACACCTTTAAATTTAACTTAACACTCACATATCTACTGACGTATGTAAGTAGACGTCACATGTCCTCGAAGATACATATTTATCGGATTCTTACGATAGTTGCATCTATAACTGCCCTATATAAACAAACAAAATGATACTACCTACTCCAGTCACCCAGTTACCCCGCTTGTTGTTTTGCTAACGGTACCGCCGTGCCTACACGTAACCACTGATTTTGGGCAGATCGTTGTCATAAACATCTTTATTTCGAGCGAAAGAGGTTAACAGCATACCTTTGGAGACCGTGCAGAGTACTGCATCTTAAATTATTGTTTACAAAATTCATGGAATAATGCAATGACTATCATAATACCCAAATGTATTACCCAAAGGTGTAGACAACCGTAAATATCACTTTTCGTCGGCTGCTCCAGTCCTAAACGTAATAGCGGGGTGAACCTATTGCTGTTCATCAGGCACAATTCCAAACTTTAAACTGCAACTAAGATTATCTGAGTATATTACCTGGCTCTGCTTATTTTACTGAACTAATCGGGAGTGAAGAGAACTTCCGCCAGTACGCTTTGCCCGCGCTTGGCACGCTAAGAGAGGCGCTTTTGACTAACAATAGCAAGTGATCTGCCGCGGAAGTGTCTGTTTTGTGTTGTGGCACGACACAAATGGGGAGAGGTGACAGAGATAGGAACGGTCCAAGAATAGCAGGGAGGTAAAGTGCGCGTGAAAGAGTAGTCGCAAGTAGCGCGCATACTCCCGTCCGTATGCCGCAAGGTGAGTAGGACCATGGGATGGAGGTAGGATCTCTAAGTATATTAGAAAAGTATTTTTGCTCGACCCGGGAATGTACCCGGGACCGCGCGGTTATTCAGCCTGTTGGCTGAATAACCGCGCGGTCCCGCTACTGAGGCAGTAAAGGAGATGAATATCCAATAACTACATTGAGGTCCCATAAATGTAATAGGATTTTTAAGAACACAATTCCTAACTTATTGCTTCTACTAAGATTCTTTTGGGATGTTATATTGACATTTTACGTCTATACTTATACGAAGGCTATTGGATGACAATCTTTGATGATTGCACTAGTAAATACTTATATGAAGGCTAATAGAAGTCTGATTAGTTACTGACTGTCACATTACAATTTTTTTATGTTGAATTAAATATTATATCTCATCCATAAATCATCAAACCTGTCACCATGTACACATGTTATACCTTCGAGGTGGGACGGACGATTAGCTGCTCTGTGATGTCATCCAAAGAGAATTCAGGGTGGCCGCTAGTTTAACGTAACTGGCACCGCATAACTTAGCTGCCTACATACAATGTTATATCTTAATTGTAATTTAGAAACTGTCAACAAACTTTCTCTCTCTACGCTTCGTTTAATCCTTGCTTACGCAACCCCTACGTGCCTTCCGCGGAAAAAGAAAGTAGTCAAAAGTGAAACTAATCTGGATCTTAACATAGCGTCGCTCCAAATTAATTTGCCTGTCAATTATGAAATCGTATTCAACTTCACACAACATCATATTTAATCACATAGGTTAGCATTTGACAATGTATTATCATCAGCCCATTTCAGTCCACACTCCATTAAGTACGGACCGCAGCTACTTACTCTCATCCAGCTCTTACCAGCCAACCTACAGAAATTGTCAACCCCACCTAGTCTGAGTTTCTCCCTTCGTTTGCTGATCCGTGGTCCATTCCACATTATTTAATGCTGCTGGAGAGGGACTCCAGAAGTTTTAGTGGTTTCAATGGATTGCATAATTTGAAAACTTACTTATTGATTCTGATGTAAATTTTTTACTGGACTACGATATTGATTCTTATCTATGGGATTCCAGGTGACATGGACAGTAGGGCGTTGCAAAGGGCTCGACTACGCGTCGGCGTGTGCGCGGCCCAACCGCTCCAGTCGCGCGAGAGGCCTCGGCGCACCGTGTGACCTCTCCAAGCACAACTATTGTACATTGCCAGGGAGTAACTACCCATGGCATGCTATTCGACGATTCGTCAGAGAAAACCAGGTAAAAAATTTGCATCAAAAATATTTTAATTTTAAGTAGATAGTTGATAAACAAGTTCTGTGTAACTCATCTTTAAATCGACTTTTAACCATTTCTAGGGGCTGATGAGACGAATGTATGGAGAAGAACGACAGATTTCTATAATAAAGGCAGAATTAGAAAACTTCATAGAAGACGACGATGATGAACTTGATGCTAAAACATCTGATTTCGAAGAAGACATCATTAAGACAAAGATGATGTACACAAAGATGAACCAAGGACGTGCCATGAGTGATAGACCACACTTTAGACCTATCAACAGCGAGAAAATTAAGAAAATTGACAACGACACTCTAAAAGTGAGACCTTTGGAAAATAATCAAACAAAATCCAGTAACCCAGACAAAGGTAATAAAACAGAAATGAGTAACGAAACGGTAAACGACAAAGGTATTTCTTACAAAACAAAGTTAGAGAGTATAGCAAATATTGAAATTAACGATCTAGATCCAGATGTTATAACTTTAGAAGCAGTCATAAAACAAAGCATTGAAACAAATAGTATATATCCAAAATTCTCTGGTAATAATAAAATAGAAGCTGCTAGTGACACAAGGAATAATACAGATAGAAATGGTACAACTACAGAAGGTAGTAACGTCACAGAAACTACAACTGATGTGTTGGGTGTCTACGAGACAACGACAGACACAGCGAAGGACGCCTGGCGACCAAACGCTGACAGTTCGACATTACCACCGACTCTACTATTTTCAGAACATGAGAAGGCCAACATAGACCGAGTAGACTCAAAAGTGACAGACAAGAAAGAGGAATTCCACCCCAAACCTGTTCATCATCAAGAAGCTATGAGGCCTTCCGTCATTAAATTACGAGGAGCGTAAGTTTTATTAAGTAACTAGCTGCCCCCGGCAACTTTCTACCCAGTGTTTCTCCCCTCTTAAACCTTTCATATACTTCTAGGAGTACATTAAGACCAAGATAAGCCAAATCGGTTTAACCTTTCTCGAGTTTTAGCAATACAAAATCCGTCAATTCGTTTTTTTAAACAGAATTAACATTATTAATGTTTTTTGAATCTCTGTCTTAACCCAAAATATTTTACTCCATTTTAGTATAGGTAACAAAGTTATCCTAATTTCCAGTAATGCCTGCGAGTCCAAAGAGCAGATAGCGGCGCCATTCTGGGCTAACAGTACAAGAGGCGAGCTATTGGCGCTGCTGAACATGTACCCTTACGAGCAATACATCCACCTGGAGACCTGCGTGCACGAGCGGAAGCAGATGTACTGCCGGGAAGGCTGCAGGTCAATAATGTAGCATTTTTAATTTTAATCCATTCCATCAGCTTGGTAAACTTCCGTCAGGGTAAAACATAGGTGTGTTCGCCAGGCCTTTATTTCCATCTGACTGGTATTACAACTGTGAAGTCGACACGAAGCAACAAATTGGTGAACTAGATTTGTTGTTGTATTTTCTTAAATTTACGCGAATATCGTACATCGGAATAAAACTATTTTATAACGGATTTTATCGCGGTTTATTTTAGATTTAAAATCCAGTCCAGTAGTTTTATTTCAGTAGATTTTCTTTGTTCATTCTGGTAACAAGGTCCAGAACACTCGTCAAGTACTAGGCGAAGCCAACCTGCAAGTGAAGGTAGACCTAAACTCTCTTTTTGCTGGCGTTCACGCACCTCAGGCAGAGAGATTTGCCTCACTTCAACCCTTTTTAATGTCCCACTGCTGAGCACGGGTCTTCTCTCAAATATCTTACGAGTTGCGAGAGTTTAGGCCTTAATCTACGCACGCTGGCCAAGTGCCGGTCGGTGGATGTCACATGTCTTCGAATGATTAGTTCTTAGACATTCAGGTTTCATCACAATGTTTTCCTTCACCGATATTGATCATCAGCGATGATACGATTCACACAAAGATGTGTGGGCTGGACACGATTGGTGATTGAACCCACGACCTTACATTACATAGGCGAGGCAGATACCGCTGAGCCACCGCTGCTCATAAAAGAGAGATCTGCCTATTAATGGTGATCTAAACAAAATTCTCCTTCGTCCTAAAATACGCCTTTGTAGCAAGGACCAAGCTGACAACGCCTGTTTCCATTTTCCAGATGTGAACAGCAGTTCCGCCTCCACCGCCTCCTCGCCTACGACCCTCGCAACGAATGCCGTGGTATCTTCGCGGAATGGTTCAAATTTCCCTCCTGCTGCGTTTGCAAGTGTTACGACGTGCCTATAGAGTTTCGCGCTCGCTCCCCCAGGATCCTACACCCACAATATGATGAAGAGGTGAAGAGGGTAATTTATGAGGACGTCGCAAGGGACTGGTACTCGATGTCTACGTATGATGATGAAGAGGATCTTGTTTGAAGATTAAAATACTATAGTAAAATTTACTACTATTTGAAAAAGGGAAAACGGAGCAAAAATACATGGAACGCCAACTTTCAAACGTACTAAGAAGTATGTGCGGCAATTTTTGATGCTATTTAAAACTTTTAGGCGTTAATATTAAATTAAGTAAGTAAATTGACCAATTCCTAGAGGGAAGACTAGGTGGAAATCGTGTTATTTGGACTCTTCGCGCTGGTAGGTACGTAAGTTAAAGATTAAATAACCCATCTGGATACACGGTATACCTATAGCTTTCATACAAAATAGGAAGTTACATAGCTTCTTGTGACAAAGCCTCATAAGAAATAAAATTTAAGTATTTATTGTATTGTTAATTTTTAGTAAGTTTTGTTAATTTATAGTAATTACAAGAATAACATGTAAATATACTAGTATTTAGTGAATTATTTATTGAATAGTATAATTAAATAACACTTATTTTGTAAGGCTAGTGAAAATGTTAAGAATGTTAACATAAATTTATGACTACGTTGATATGAAAATAAATAATTTTTTCATGTTTTTTTATTTGATTAATTTTTATTTATAGTCTACATGGAAGCTTAGTTAAGTAGATATGCTAGGAATCCCTATAAGATAGTACCTAAACACCTAGTTTAATTAATACCTGTAATTTAGTACCTGGATGACGGAGCTCTCACAAAAAGAAGGAATCAAAAAAAATCTGGACTCAAGAACATCTGATTACACGACCGACCACGGCCCACGGGTCACTATTCTCGCGCTTTAGACATTTATCTCTAATAGACATGTCGAAAATAACTAAGGATTTCATTCGATTTCTGTAATTTTTTTCTAAATTTGTCTATTATAGTTAAACGTGTAAAACGCGAGAATCGGGGCACTGAGCTATTGTATTAATAATATTATTCTTTTAGAAGATTCAGATCATATATTTCTACACAGCTCGTTTCAAGATTGAATAATCATAAAAAGATTTAAGTTTACCTTAATTAGAAATTATACTATCCTAAAATTCTAACTGTGATTTTATCTGACCCACCCGACTTAGCGCTGTTTTACCCAAAACAAAAGAGTGTACCTACCGACAGCAACGCTACCAAGCAAACCAATACCAAACCATCGAGGAACCCATTGAAATATACACACAACATTTCATTAAAATCGTTCCAGCCGTCTAGGATGAATTAGGTGACAAACACACATACAGAACAATAATGTATTTAGTCTTGGCCTAATACGAAGTAGGGGGAAATCGGAGAGGAATTTTGAGATTCACGTGAAGGACTCCTTGAATTCGTGCTTGCACTAATTAGGAGGACCATGGAAGTGTCATGACAGGTATTATCCCGTATCCCGTCTGGGCCCGGAAGCATCAGGAATCCCCTGGTTCCGAAAAAAAAACGATAGTTACCGGACAAGCCAGGATCAGCCAGAATCTCGAACACTATTAATTAGAATTTTTTCCCACATCCACTACAAAGAATCATGGGCTATCCGATCCTAAATATCAAAAGTAATTTTACAACGGATTTTTTTTCGAGTTAGGTGATTACGGATGATGATGAACCTCGCCTTATTCTTTTTAATCTATTCAGATTATGTCTGTCTGTGGCACAGACATATCTGTGGTCTGTGGTTATATTTTTGTTTGAATGTTTCACTGTCTTTCATTCATTTCATTCATTCAATTCTTTGATTTGTTGTTCCGTTGTGTTTCGTCGTTAGTAATTTCTTATTTTCTCTGTTTTTCAATTTATTAATAATAATCTATTGTAATTTGTAATTAAACTTATAAGTATACCTGCGTCAGTAAATCGTGTGTTAATTTTAATTAGTGAAACAATGGCTGGACGAGTAAAAAAAGCGGCTCCAAAGAAAAAAGGCGCCGGTTACAAGATGCCTGCTCCGATTCCTACAGGAGAAGTTATTAGAGACAATTTATTCAAAAAGGAATGGCGGATAGGACCGTCTATTGGTGTTGGAGGCTTCGGAGAGATATACTCAGCGTGTGACAACGCTAGCAAGGCGAAGGATTACCCTTACGCTATAAAAATAGTGAGTGTTATTCTGTCACCAACCTTAGGAATATCGCTTTCTTTTTAATACAGTTGATTTGTAAACGTTTTTAGAGCCTATTTCCTCTGTATGATGTACGTAATCTGTATGATCCTGCATTTTTCTTCGTTCTTATTTTTTACAATTGTATCATCACTTTAAACTCCTCATCTTTAGCAGCAGACCTCCGCAGAGATAGATGTCGTTTAACGAGTCTTAAAGTAGCATAAGAATAACATTCCCTACTTACCCAATTATCTCCACACCAAAATTTTTACAGGAACTCATGGTATAAATGTGAAAACATGCATGTATGTAACCACATATTTAATTGTATTTAGTGGTACGTTTGTGTAAAATTTAATATTAATTCATACAGGAGCCACATGAGAATGGACCGCTGTTTGTAGAAATCAACTTCTATCTACGTTGTGCTAATAAAGATGATAGTGAGTATTAAAACTTACATTTTGTTTGACCTTTAAATACCAACATTATATGACTAATTATTAAGATATCCTTTAGTATCCAACTGCTGGGCATGCATCTCTTGCTGAGTTTAGTTGTCTAGTTTTAAAACCTGCTCAAGTTTTTGTATAGTTGTCAGAAATAAGTAAAACCTTGTCAGGTGTTTAATATCACAAAAACATTACTTTTTTTATATAAAATGGGCCTCCAGAATGGGATAACACATGACCATCACTTTCCAATTGTTAGTTACATGGTGTATTGAGAGAATTTAGGCCAAACAAACTGCTAGAGTAGTGGTGGCACAGCGATATCAGTCTCGCCTTTAAATTATAAGGTCGCAGGTGTGAATTATTCCATCACTGCTCAATATCGGTGGGTTAAATATTGTGAGGGAACTGGCCTGTCTATGAACTAATCATTTAAGGACATGTGACATCCAACAACCCGTACTTGGCCAGCGTGTGTGGATTAGGGCCTAAACTATCTCAACTCGTAAGATAGTTGAGGGAAGACCCATGCCTAGCAGTGGTACACTAAGAATGGTTGATGTGAAACTGGCTTGATGTAGATTGGCAGATGAAACCATGATCTTAATGTTACATCCACCAACATAACCTATTGGTTTCCCTTCGCTTATATTGCTAACCTTCACGATAAAACAATTGTTCCGTATTGAAAAAAAAATGAAATTTTAATGGTCAAGATGGGTATGACCTAGTATAGTATTATATTATCTGTGGGTATGACAAAGCTATATATATATATATATATTTTTTTTTTTAAAAACAAGCTATAATTTTAATCCAATGCTTATATTACTCAAAACATGGTTTAGTAAGCTGTGTACCGTTTCCAGTTGCCAAATTCATACAATCAAAGAAGTTATCAAGCTTAGGCATGCCAACATACTTCGGTAAAGGTACTCATGAGTGCAATGGAGTGAACTACAGGTATCTTGTGCTGGAAAAGTACGGAAAGGATGTGTGGAGCCTGTTCAAAGAGGCAGGAAACAGGTTTCCACCAGCTACTGTATTTCAGTTGGGCTTGCAAATGGTAAGTCTGTCTTATATCAAACTAGTAACCATTCCTTATGTACTTTACTTGTGCAAATTTAATCTTTCATATCTAATAACTATAACCTTGTCTTGTATCGTACCTATAACCTTGGTTTGATGTTAATTGAAATTAGATATGAATAGTAAAACTGCAACTAGCCTCTTTCATTTTATATTTGCACATTTAAGGCATAATTATTGTTTTAAGATATTGACCGTGAGTGGTTTCAGTTAAATTAATATTTAGTTGCACAAACAAGCAAAAGTATGTTACAAGATAATTAAATGAGAACTTTTAGTTTCACACCACTGGGCTCATGTTTTAGATAGATAGAGTTAAAAGAAGCCAAGTGTGCGTTTTTATACGTAGCTGTTAGTATGTTTGACTTAGAATTCACTTGGTGGTAAGTAAAGACAGAGATGATACATTAGAAGTTAAAATTACTCAGTTGGATTGGACTCGACAAATGAAGTCATTGCGCAATACATAGTTCTCATGTGGGTGGTGGCAAGCCGCAATCAAAGACTACTTAGAACATTTAACAGGAAACTTTTAGTACTAAATTGTTTCTGCCCGTTATTGAGGAAGTTGAGGTAGCCACATATAGTGCAAAAAAAAAAAACAAATGCACACATTTATAAAACATGCACTGTAGACTGCATGTTCATGTACCTCGACAAAGGGGAAGATGTGTGTATAACATGTTCCTGTGTTAAATGTTCTAAAAAAATCTATCACCAGAGACATACATCTCATTTTGCATCAGCAAGGAATCACGTGTAGGGTTGCGAGGGTAAATGCTAAGCTTCATTATACCGGTTCAGTATGTTTTCCTTCGACAATATTGAACACCAGTACTGAATTAATCTTTGTCTTAATTTCCAGCTAGATGTATTAGAATACATTCACAGTCGTGGTTACGTCCACGCTGATCTCAAAGGTGCCAACATGCTGCTTAGTCTCAAGAAGAGTCCTAAAACTCAGGTTTATCTTGTGGACTTTGGTTTAGCGACACGCATTAAGGAAGGAACAGCGTTCAAACCGGATCCCAAGTGTGCTCATAATGGAACTATTGAATATACAAGCAGGGATGCACATTTGGGTGGTAAGTACATAGTATTGGTAAGCGGAGTTACGTGGGGTACGCGTTGTAATAAAAATTATGACGGGCCGGTGCCGTAGTCGGTAAGCTACTTGTTTTCACGCCGCCGGTCGTGGGTTCGATTCCCACACAAGCCAGACATTTGTGTGATGAACATGTCTGTGTGTCTTGAGTCTGAGTGTTATTATCTATATTTAAGTATGTATTTATAAAATGAAAGTATTATATATAGTATAGTACCAGTTTTGTGGTTTCCATAGTACAAGCTCTGCTTAGTTTGGGACCAGATGGCCGTGTGTGTTGATGTGCCACGATATTATAAACTCCGTTAAAACACGCGTGGCTGGATACGTACTTAGCCATTGTTTATTAACCATTCCAGTAATAAGGGGTATGAGTTTGAGTATGACATTCTGAGAATACGAAAATGAATAAATTAATAATGACGTTTTGAATCGAGATTGAGTAGAGATGAGTGTCTAA
The DNA here is from genome assembly GCA_936450015.1 of Meganola albula. Lineage (NCBI taxonomy): Eukaryota > Metazoa > Arthropoda > Insecta > Lepidoptera > Nolidae > Meganola > Meganola albula. The sequence goes on from OW388159.1 coordinate 1,097,317, forward strand.
GCCTGAGCGCACACATACACAAACATGCGATTACAGACACATACATAAATACACAGTCAAATTCTCATCGCAGATGAAACACCGCTTTTTAAGATACAGGAATAACCTAGTTTAGAAAACAGGGTTACAATTGTATGAACTTACTTATTTTGAATGGCATGTTTACATGTTTCAAGTATTTACTCATCTTTCTTGCCTTTCTTTTTGTTGTAAGTTTGGTGTGTTTCTATTAAATTAATTTTAGTGTAATATCCTGTGGTAGTATTACCTAATGGTGTCGTTACTTTAAATAATATATCTGATGGTATCCCCCCTTAAGATACTTTAAAAGTTCAGTTTAACGTCATTTTTATAGGTAATTCAAAAACAAAGTCATTGAAATAACTTTTAAGTATATTACTTTTCTGTCTTTTATTTCAGAGGCAACAATGCGCGGAGATTTGGAAATCTTAGGATATAATATGCTGCAGTGGCTTACAGGACGTTTACCTTGGGATAAGTCACTCAAAGTACCCAAAACTGTTCAGGAAATGAAGGAAACCTTCATGAAAGATGTCAGGAATAATATCAAGAAAGACTTCAGCACTGTTCCTGGTAAGAAATTATTATTATAGTAATTTTTATGTATACTATGCTAGCTTGAAGCCAAAGATATACTAGGGCACAATAATGAATTGTGATGTTGAACATGTGCTTTATATAGCTGGTAAATTGACCTGTGTCATACTTAGTGTATGAGGACATTTGCGACATTTCAGGTCTCGTACTTTTAAGCATTACAACAATTATTGCACATTGCATTCATGACTTTTGCATATACCTCAATAGTCGTTACGGTTTTAGCCATCTTGATCAAATCTTTATTATGATTCTGGTATTGTTACAGAAGCGTTGATCAAATTCTTTGAGTATATCAATACAATGAAGCCGAAAGATGTGCCTGACTACAAAAAATGTCGCGACATATTTGAAAGCTACCTCAAGACTGAAGGGAAAAACAAAAACACTCCTCTCGACTTTTCAAATAGTAAAACTAAGTCACCAACAAAAACTAAAGCTGTCAAACGAATTGTTGACAAAAGTGATGAACCAAGCGATGACGAAGTAAACAGTGATGAGACTGATGTACCAGTGAAGAAACAAAATGGTGATGTCGTTAAAAAACGAGGAAGGAAACCTAAAGCTAAAGTACCTGAAGTAGACACTGAAAATGAAGTCCCTGTAAACCAAAAAGTAAAGAAAAATGCCAAAAGAAAATCTTTAGAGCCATCCGTTCTTGTGAATATTAAGAAAACTAAGTTGAACCCTCACACACCGCCAGCTAAGAAAAATCATGCTAATATCGCGACTCAGACTTCTATAGAGCGACTCAGAAAAAGTCCACGACAGTCTCGACATGTTTCCTTTGATAGTCCTATTTGTGCGATCGCGGGAGAAAAACAGGACTCGATCAACTCTAGCGGCGATATATTTGATGATTCGTTTACTATTAAAGAGGTAAAGGTTCCGAAAAGAAAGCTGATTTCAGAAGAAGAAGTAGTGGTACAGAAGATAGTGAAGAAAAAGGTGACAGCTGTGAAAAAGACAGGAAGATCGTGGCGGAATGCACCTACGGTTGTGAATGGACGGTCGCCGCCTAAGTAACGTTAGTGTCGTTGACAAATCACTGACCCCCTTGTAATTGTGAAAATCTATTAAAAATGAACTGGCTGTCTAGCATTAGGCTACACTTCAACCCTTTTTAGTGTCCCACTGCTAGGCACGGGTCTTCTCTCAACTATCTTACGAGTTGAGAGAATATAGGCCTTAATCTACACACGCTAGCCAAGTGCGGGTTGGTCGATGTCACATGTCCTCGAATGATAAGGTCTTAGACATGCCGGTTTCCTCACGATGTTTTCCTTTACCGATATTGAGCAGCGGCGATGCTACAATCCACACAAAGATGTGTGGGCACGACTGGGAATCGGACCCGCAACCTTATAAATCTAAGGCGAGGCCAGTACCGCTGCGTTACCGCTGCTCATTAGGCTACAACGCAACAGAAATATATTTAACCTGAAGCAAAACAGGGTTAACTGATACAATATTCAGTACAATTTGGAAGACGAACTCTTGTTTTTTTTTATCCTATGATAGGTTTGCGCTTGACCACAACTTGCCTGATGTGAAGCAATGTTGCAGTCTACGATGGAACGCGCTTACCTAATAAATAAATACCGATTCACTCGTGACTTGAAGACAGGTAGATTATAGCAACAATTCCAATTCAATTCCAATTCTCTTGTTTTACCAACTCCACATGCCATCTTCAAAGCAATCCTCTACTCTACTATTATTATTATATTATTTATAATTTTACAATACTTATCGTAAGTAACGCATGTTCGTTTTATTTTTGACGTGACAACGTCTTAAATTAGGTTGCGGCTGGGAGGCACTTATGAAAAAGTGTAACGCTCGGTAACGTTACGATGAGTCACCGAACGAGAGAGAGGCCCGCCGAATGCCTTGCGTCTCTCTCCCACTCAACTATGTTTCATCCTTCTTCCTACTATACGAATGAATATTCACATTAATATTTTACCACTCAAAGTCGTTGTCACGTAAAACTTTCGCCCGTATACCGAATTTACAGGCAACCAATTTTTTCTTTTCTTTTTCCTAAATCAGTGTGTTAGTGTTAAATGTGGTTGAGAAAATGTGTTTAACACAAAGTGATAGAATCATCATGAAATGTCTCCCAAATGAAAGGTCTTTGGGAGACCTTGCTGCTGTTGTATGTAAGCATCTTCTTGGAACTGTCTTTTGAAGCTATTGCATAGCTTCTATCGCGGGCCTTGAGCGTGGAGACCGAATCCAGAAATTCCGTAACGAAAATAACCTAACACCCCCCCACTCCGAACGGCACAGCGGTGATACTTTTTAGTTTTGCCATCTATCGATGAATAGCAGAACTTTTAATGACTTTTTGAAATATCACGCTTGTCTCTTTAGTTCAGCAACTCGCCTCTAGGTGGCATTGGTTGTATTGGTTTGCCTCCCAAATTAGTTGTATCATTGTATTAATAAAAGAAAAAAAAATGTTTTCTTATCGGTCACCACGCTCCAAAAGTGTAACTTGAATTAATATCAAAGAAAAAAAAACAAAGGAAAAAATATACTGCATAAAATAAATAAATAGTTATAATTACATAAGTTGATAAAAATCCTATGCAATAGCTTTACCGCGGCAGTCTCCGAGTGCCACACGTCTTTTTTTATTTATTACTGTTAATTAACCGTCTTCTGAAAAAGGAAGTTAAAGTTCTGTGTTCGGTTGTGTATATTTTTTTTAATAATAAGGATTCAAATTTTGTGTAACTTACCCAACATACAATAAGAAAAATAGTGCCATTAGACCCACTAACCCAATATGACCATATCATATCCATTGTTTTAAATGCATTTTATTGATATTGTTATAATGATCCTTTTGATATAAAATCAATATATAATTAATTCTGAGATAAGTTATTAATACTTATCAGTGGCGAAGAGTCCATAGAAGCCGATTCCCATCGACTTCCCTTTAGGAAATGATCAATATCACACGTACATAATAATATATTATGTAACGCCTAAAAGTTTTATATAGCAATAAAATAAGTATAGCATCAAGTGTAAGAACGATCGGTGACGGTACTGAAGAGATATTTTTTCCTTAGTAAGATTTTTTTTGCTCCGGCTTCCCTTTTTCAGACTTGTACCCTTCGCCACTGATGTGAACACCAATTATATATTTGTTCAGTTTCCGCCTATTTCTATGTAACAAAGCTACATTAAACCAAATATCTGAGCACAAATAGGTAATAATTCATTAATTCAATCCACCGATACGCCCCAAGTCCCTAAGTCTGTTACTTTATTAAATAGTGTAATTATGTGTTGTACTGCGATCTGCTGCGATCAGACGCACGTCAAGCGCCAGAATCAGGGCCCAGAATGTAAAGTTCTATAGACTATGTACTGACTGTCATAACGTAAAAATTATTTCTTTATTGAAAAAAATAGCTCTTTTATGAACAATAGAAATAATTTCAGTATTTAAATTAAGTGTTTAGTTAAATTTTTATTTTAGTCCTTCAGAATAAAATGTAGCATTAACTGCACTGATATTAATAATGTACTTACTATTATGTTTTAATATCTTAAAACTAATAATTATAATAGTTAAATTTTTTAAAGATAAAATTACGTTTTAGAAGTTTCATTATATTATTGTTATTACAGTGAAGTTGTCGATGCCTGCTATTATTCTAGTTTTACTGTAATTAGTTAGTTACTGTATATTTGAAGTCGTCTGTACATTGTACTGTCAAAAATGTATGAAATTTAATTATTTGTAGTCATTGACAAGATACCTGCTAGACACTACTTTATTCAAATACTAGCTTTCCGCCTTCGCGTATGATTGTTATCGCTTATAACTTATTTTTGCGCAGTCGCTTAAAAACCATGCTACGTCCTTCCCCGGGGGTATCAATCTATCTCCATACCAAATTTCATCTAAATCGATTCAGTAGTTTTGGCGTAAAGGCGCGACAGACAGACGGAGTTACTTTCGCATTTATACTAAAGAATTGTATGAAATTGTAAAAGTTGTCGGAGTAACGGGAAAGATTGCTAATTTTGATTGGTTGTTAAGTGACAAGATCTTGAAGTTCTTGTCATTAATAGAAACATTTGAAATTAGCATGTGTTCGCATGATATGTAGTGGTACGACATATGTTAGGCAAGCGCAGAGGCCCAGATATGCGGAGTCTATAGGCATCTTGTCGATGTTTGTAGTCTACACTAGAATCGAAGTGCAGACTAGAAGTGCAGTTAGTTGTACTATAGATATTTCGAAGATGTTACCAGGTGTCGGTCTGCAAGACTGGATTGTAATGTTGCATTTTGCTGTATGAGAAATCAATGATCAATTTGTAATTATAATGTTTAATAAACAGTATTTCTTTATTTGTTGTATAATTGCTTCTAGAAGGCTTCAAATTCTTACTTATATTAAAAAATATGTGACAAACTGTGTCGCGCTTTCACGTCAGAACTATTGAGCCGATTTGAATAAAAAATTGGTTGCCTGTAAATTCGGTATACGGGCGAAAGTTTTACGTGACAACGACTTTGAGTGGTAAAATAATTTTAATGTGAATATTCATTCGTATAGTAGGAAGAAGGATGAAACATAGTTGAGTGGGAGAGAGACGCAAGGCATTCGGCGGGCCTCTCTCTCGTTCGGTGACTCATCGTAACGTTACCGAGCGTTACACTTTTTCATAAGTGCCTCCCAGCCGCAACCTAATTTAAGACGTTGTCACGTCAAAATTGGGTATCGAGATAGTTTTAGACCCGGGGATTTGGAATATTTGACACGGGAACTGTGAACGCACGCGTTCTCACTGCCTCTCTATCTCTGGTACATGAAGAGTTTGTATGCATAAACTGTTCACGTTTTGTCTGTGAGCAGCTTTTATTTACGTGTGCATTAGTAAAGATGATTCAACTTTTACATGTGTGCTGTATGTGGTTACATCGCCTCCCTCGAAAACTGGCAGAATCAATTTAGTACCAGAGGTAGTACAGAGGCAGAACTTTAATCTATGACCGAGATTAAATTGTCTAAGATCTTGCAGTGTTTAAAAATACCTAATGGTAATTATAACCTAAAGTATTAAATAAAAATCGGTTTGCAAATCCAAAGCTTTTATTTTTGTTTTTATTTACAATAATAATATGAAAGTAAACAAAATTTAATGTATGTACCAAACAATTCTTTTATTCAATAATATTTAACGCCGTACACGACGATCGACTGGTACACACCGATCGTCGAATCGTAGACACGATTGACATTGTGATATTTTGTAACATCGCTTTGTAACATTCTGTACTCATTTGTAACATCTGGCACAAATGTTTACTGGTCTGTAATAATACATAGGTACAACTGTACCATTAGATGCAAAAACCGAAAAAAAAGTAAATACCTCGTGCCTGTATTTTTAAATTAACAAATGAGTACAAAGGTCACAAGTCGAGTCCTCGCAAACGATTGCAAGTTACAAAAGCTATGAGTACACCTACTTCAATATGCTTGTGTGTGTGTGTTTACTATATCTAATAAGATTGTGATATGCGCTCGCGTCTCACGCGCCTCGCAGCTATACTTCACACATCTAAATGGCAGTATGAGCGGCTAAGCTATCAATCATTGACTAAAACACAAAACGGTAGCACCATTTGTAAAAAAATATTACTTTTTCCATTACAAAACTGAATTCGCGTGACATCCGAGACATCAGGAAGCGCTCGCTGCATACCGTGACCACACATTCCAGGTACCTACTATCAAGAAAGTCATATACAGCCTTATTCCAAAACAAGCCTTAGTGCATATACAGAAAGAAAGCAGGTAGCCTGCGCCGACTGCCAGCGCAGGTTGTTTCCTTTTACTATTAGTTCCTGTCAGCGTCGGTAGTCTGTGCCGGCTAACTGCTTTGTCTCTGTATACGCCCTTAGATTAGTCCTGCTCGTATTTGAGTTTTCTTTCCTCACTACTGAGTAAACTATACTGTTTGTATGAAATCAAGTTACAGCGCCTCTAGCGACAACTATATTTAACTTAAATAATCCATACAAATAGAATAATTTACTAAACTTTGTAAAGAGAATATTAAACTAATACGGACACTGAATGAGATAGATCTTGTATACTGTCAGTTTTATAGTAAACATAACGCTTGCTATCCTGAACGCGTATTCATTATATTATATAATTAATTATTTTTAAATATAATCTGAATCTCGGAAACAGCTCTAACTTTTTCATAAAATTTAATACGCAGAGGGTTTCGGGGGCGACTAATCGATCTAACTAGGGTTGATTTTTAAAAAACGTAATTTTATTCGTATTTTTAGGCAATGAAAAACTGCTACAGTATCACTAGAAGACAAAGGCAAGTTTCGCCACAATAGAGTGTAAGTTTCGAGACTACCCAAATTCTCACCAGAGCCATCGTAGGCTCTGGTGAGAATTTGGGTAGTCTCGAAACAAGATGATCCAGGTTCCAATGAAAAAAAAATAAAGAATCTGGCTTTTTTTAATTCTATCTTTTGTGAGAAAAAACTATTACGCGGAGCTCTAAAAAAACATGAAAGCTCAGTTATCCAGGTACTGAAATCTGTATGAAGAGATGTAATTTAAAAACACACTGTTAGAGGCACTAAGTTATTGTTTTTCATGCAATATGACAATTATTACGCTCTTGCGGTAGAACAACGTTGTGTTTCCGACCAAACTGACACAGCATACAGGTCTTATCATAAACCTCGTTTTAAAATAAGGCTTATACAGTACACTCAAGGACTAAATTCGCATCGCAACACCACACAACAATGAGAGCAACACTGCCAGTAGTTACTTGCAAACTACACAATTTAGTCTTGAACAGTACTCCCAAACTTGTACAATTATACTAAACAACTGTTTAAAACTGTTCTAGACGTTACAATAGATAAACTTACATTAAAAGTTAAAACCTTATAAAAACGTTTAATCCGTTACAGGAACATTTTATGCAAAAATTCAACTTGCAATGGGACTAGTGTAGTTAAACTTATCAACTCCATGTTCTCATGGGAGAACTAATGGAGTTTTGTGAATTACTTTGTATATTTTATTATTATTATAAATATATTAAAATAAGGCCGCATTCACACTAGCTTTCGATGTCGCAATACAAGTCTGACCAATGTAAATGTAGCCAAGATCTCCTTTTAGAAATATTCCCTTGTATATAGATAGGTGCATAATAAATTACTAGGAACACAGAATGAACACAGGTATTGTGACCTTGTCATTTTAACGAGAATATTACTACATTATGGCAACTATAACATACTTATTACTGTACTATCTTGCTAATCCACCATTTAAAAATTACAAATAGGTATGAGTTTATTTCGTTCGTTCGAATAAAACATTGAAATTATTGTTCCAACATCAACGTCAACCCTTTTAGTGTCTCCTCGCTGGGCAAGGGTCTTCTCTCAACTATCATACGATTTGAGAGAGTATAGGCCTTAATTCCTGACACGCTGGCCAAGTGTGGGTTATGTAACATGCCCTCGAATGATTAGTTCTTAAACAGATCTAGTCATACATGCTGCGGTTGTGAGTGCTACGCACCTATCCCTTTTAAAGGACATCACTGATGAGATCAGCGAATTTCCTCCAAGGTCGTCCTCTTCAAACGTTTCCACTCACCTCCGCCGTCTATATACCTTTCGTGAATCGTCTATCATCCATCCTCTCCACATGACCAAACCACCTAAGCATGCTTTTTTCCACCTTCGTCACTACATATTCTTTCAGACCACAGCGTTCTCTAATTACTACATTCCTCAATCTATCATTCAGAGTTACACCACACATATTATTATTTTTAAGTAACTAAAATAATCCATACAAAAAGGATGGCTTACTATACTCGGTAGCGAGGTTAAGCTTGTAATGAGACCACAGAACATTGTGCAATATGTTGTGACGGCGGATTATCGAGTTAAGAATTTCAATGATGATGGATCTCATAAGACTAAATTCAACCCACAAACTCGACGGATACAATAGCCGTAGGATCTGGTGGATTAGCAAGAGTTCCACATATTTGCATAAAGCATATTTTTTAGGTATTATGCTATTAAGTACTAACGAAAATGTTTCTGAACAATTTGCTTAGAATGTGGCATTTCTAAAAGGAGACTCCATTGTCCTTACTACGATAAAAATAAATAAATAATGAACACAAACTTATCACAACAATCATTCCACGTTTAAAGCACGTGAGTGCGAGTGACAATGACATTAGACGTCACTAGCATTGTAGTTAACATAGCGCGATTGCTGTAAGTCATGCTTATTATTTATTCAGTTTTACAGTACAAACTATTATCCATACCCGTCTATCCTTACGCTTACGTAAACGTCTTACGCTATGGAATAAAATTAATGTATATTATACAATTCATAGATATATTATCGTTACAATATGTATCTAAATATGGTACTATGTAACTGCGAGGTGGCACTAGCTAACTGCGAAATGGCTTATCAAGCTAACGGCATTATTAATAAACTTCATATTATTATTATTATATTATCTTCGTATTATTATTATTGCAGTTGTACGAAAGAGAAGCTGCTCTACACATAGTATAGCGGTATCCCTCTTCCACAGCTTTGACAGTACTGTTTTATGTTGTTGTGGTACGCGGCCTGTTTTAAAAGTAAAATTCTCCTACAGTACGACTTACTGCGCAAATACGGTGGTCTTATTTCCTTCACTCTCAGTCCCATTGGACGGATAGATATGAGGTGAACAAGAAAACAATTATCTAAATGAGATCTTGTCAATCACTATTGAAAAGACTGAAAAATACTTAGACTATTACCAGTACGCGATAAGTTGAGACCCAGTTATTAAGCAAATACGTTTACCAGTTGCCCACAGAAGTAGGTAATACATATATATATCGCTCATTTGGAACGACAGTGACATAAACGCAAATTTGTAAATTTTACAATACGCCAGTTATAAGATTTTTTCGTAACACTAAACAAGATTTTACTATTTGTTACAGCTAATCTCTATAATTTATAAAACATAGAGATAACCATTATAGAGATTATAAATTATAGAGATTAGCTGTAACAAATAGTAATAATCTTCTTTAGTGTTACGAAAAAATCTTAAAACAGGCGTAGGTATTGTAAAATTTAATGCATTTATGTCACTGTCGCTCCAAATGAGCGATATGGTACTATCCGCTAATTAACTTCGCGATCCAAACCACTAATATACGTCACAAACGGATTATCGTTACAACAGTGTTATACTACATTTACGCACCGCCCCAAGTCTCAACTTATTGCGCACGGGTGGTCCTTAACATTTAACTCGTTTACTAGTCGTCGATCAATAAAAACGAGATGAGAAATAGCCAGCAACATATTATTATGTAATTTTACTAGTCCTTAAGTGCCAGCGATATTCAGATTTAGATCTTGATATTAAGCTATTAAAATTGTATTGATCAATTTCTTAATAAAACGTTGGTAAATAACATATTTTAATAATAATAGCCGTTAGCAAGTAATGTTTACAAATAGTATTTCTAACAATATCCTAAGTATTTTTAAACAATTACAGTTTATCGAAAAAAAAACAACAAATGAGAGGTAATTAAAAAAAACCTGAATGCCACACTATCTAAGAGATTCGACCACGATAGTTCTCCGATCGATGAAAAATTGATATTTTTGTAGGCCAAATATTCATTTATCACCTCTTTCTTTTCTACAGTGTATGTACTGTTACCAGAAATACTAATTGCATCACACTAAAGCCCGTCACATGGAGTGCAAGTAATTCTTCCTAAAAACATTATAAATACGAAACTGTAAACAGTGGCCTTGCCAAATTGTACTACATACTTTAATACGGGCGTCAACGAACAACGATTCGACTCGATCGATGTAACAAAACATTGACGTAGGACTTGTTACGCGTTTGTTGTGGGAATTATTAATATAGACAATTCCTGCATACCTATTTCTTGTTCACGCACGTCTGACAGCCTGTGAATAGATTCACTGACGTCACGTCAGCATATCGTAAGCAAGCAGCATAACGGAATCGCAGCCGATAACAGTCCTACGATATGTAACACCCGATTTATTAGCATAATACTATTTAAGTTCTGGCGAATATGTAATTATAGTACAATGATAGAGAAAAGTACATATTAAAAGTTAATACCAATATTGTAACGCGGAATCGTTAAATATTAAATATATTTGATATCAAAATTTGGTGTTGACACAATCACGTAATGTTATACAGGTCCCATTACTAAATAGTTTATGGTTTCGGTGCTGTGGCAAATCAGCCCTTATGCTATTTGGGCGAGTACTAACCATTTCGGCAACTGCACATTACATACACTTTACAAAGAAATAAATAAATTTTATTTTAATTTTTAGACTCTGTTTTACAATTTAGAAATTGAAAGTGATGTTTTAGCGGGTATTGAATTAATTTTTCAGTCTCCAAGAGATTTAATTCTGTAACATCTAGAACCTTTGTGTGCGAGTGTACCGTAGAAATGGTTTGCGCCGCCCTTAACTAAGTGGTAGGAAGTATTGAACACGCGAGACTAGCTGTTGTTGATTTGTAGTCGGAATGTGACACATTATCGTGTCGATTTAATTATCATTATTGAGAGGCGCTTCTACAGACTAAGGAAAAAGTTCAAAGCACATTAAAAGGATCGACATTCAGAAAGACAATGTGGCTAGGCCATTGTGGTTTTTTTTTATCTAGCCTATACTATCCCAATACTGGGCAAAGGCCTCCCTCAATGTCTACAATCTTGTCCTGTCTCTCGCAACCTCTGGCCACTCTATATCGAATGCATCCAGCTCGTCCCGCCATTTTTTCCTCGGTTTGCCTCGGCAACGTCTACCGTCTTGTGGCAGTGAGTCGGGCCCATCTCTCTGGCTGTATTCGACACAAATATTCTCTCAACTCCAATAATTATATCGTCAAAAGTAAATTGTGCGTAGCAGTGAGACTATTTAGGGATTTACTCACTTCTCGGTAAGATAAATCGCATTGCGTTAACATCCTTTGCGGATCAGCTTGTAAATAAATATGAAATGCTAATGTTTAGTGTGCTCTGACTTTTCCCTGTCAATATGGCGTAATTTATTATATGACAGACTTGTTTAAAACAGTTCGTCTTGTTTCGAAGCTTTTAGTGGCGTACATAGTTTATGTTTGAGTTTAGTTTCTATTATAATAAAAGTTACTTCAAATTTACAAAATTACTGATATATAGGAGATCAATGTCTATATAACAAACACTTTGAATGGGCTAACTGGCCACACCTTCATTTAATGGGGCCCATATTGTTAGCTTTATCATAATAAAGTCAGGTTACCAACTATTACTTCAAACGAAATCTCCTGTTTAAAACTGTAACCAACATAATTAGTATTAAATGTTGGCATAAGCGGAGAGACACTTTTAACCTTTAAAATTAAATTTAAAATCTTTCCCTTTGAAGTAACCTTTATTAAATTTCAAATAAAAACAAAATCATTTTTCAGTAAGCACTTTTAGACTTACTTTTCAAATCGTATACATATGTATAATTTAAAAATAGCATTTACACAGTAAACTTAAGGATTAATTTTGGTTGAACGTTACATAACTTTGTGATATTTTACACCGAATCCCTTATGAAATAACAACGACTTCGATTGATTAAACATAATATACAATAATTAAAGGGCATCATCCAAATCAGTGACCGTACTATGACACCATCAAGTCTTATTATTGCAGTTGTACGAAAGAGAAATTGCTATACACATTGTATAGCGGCATCCCTCTTCTGCAGCTGCAACAATACTACTTTAAGCTGCTGTGGTATGTATACCAGGTTACCAAATTTTTTAGCGCATTATTGCATCTATGGTCTCCTCCACATAGGGCGTAGGCGAACTTCGAGCGTATGAACAATACGAACGCAGCGATTACGCCGCGCCCACTTTCATACGCTCGAGGAACACAGTCTACGCCTCTTTAGTTCCAAGTGTTCCAACGGAACCATATCCCATAAAACCTTTCACTCTGTAAGAAGAATCTAGAACAGCGCGTAACCAAATTCGGTCTGTATTCGTGTGTAAATTTTAATCTTTAGTGATGGCATTACATACTTAAAAAAACTCCTAAGTGTACCGATTTCCGGCGACCTATCGGGTTACTCTCGACTTTTTTTCGACTTTCCCTCGGCTGATGTTAATGATGAGCCTACCCCTTGGATGATCTCCTTTAAAACCTAAAACCTTTCTAACTTCAAAAGAACCAACACGAGAGAGTGAAACATAAAAATAATCATTTACAATCGATATTATTATATCGATATATTTAATCAAACATAAGAAATCGTTTCGAATCATTCGATTATTTTCCACATCGTAAAGCCTCGTAACAAGAAAATGAAAATAAAAACAACAACTGATGTGCTTATAAATATACATACCTATATATTTTTGTCGGTTATAAACAGTGGATATATTTTATGTATATAATATTATGTTTAAAAAACAGATTTGCATTGAACACATAATTTACGTAGGTAGCTAGATATTCTAAATAAAAAGCAGAAGATACACCAAGACACTAATTAACTATCAAATATTATTTTTCCATACTCTTATTGGTGGATACATACCATCATTTGAAGACCGGATTCGAAAATCTGGCTCATGGTTTGACTTCAGCTTTTTACTCAGAACTCATTGCGTAGGACATTATTATTTGAACTTGCTATTGCGGTGATGTTAGTTTCGGATTTTATTCTATTTTGTGTGGAGGGCGCGAGTCGATAATCGTAAACTACGTCTTGCTTGGTAAAATGGCGATTTGTGAAAGGTCCCTGAAAAATACAGTGTGGTTTGGCCCGTATCAAATGCCACCCAGCAGTAAATATACGTCTCATTGCTTCAAGCCGTTCATCGTCAAGAAACAAAAGACCAACATTTTAAATCGAGTTCCATCATAGACTTAATATTACTTCGCAAAACAACCTAACAGCAGCGCAGTAAAAGCTTTTTAGGTTTAGCAAATAATTTCATGAAAAGCGTTAATTGTAGCGACTTGTCATTCAAAATATTTTCGACGGTTTATATAACTCTGTTTAGTTAAATCTCTATGTAGGTTCTTCTTATTCAGACACTTTGGTCGTGCTAACATAGTTATTTTTATTATGTCTTTGAGTTAAATTAAACATATCAGTTTTCCCAGATGCATTGTAGAAGAGTTATGCTCTTTAAAACTGAATGTTGTATTGTCAGTTAACTTTAAACTGAGGATTTTTTTGAGATTATGACACATTAAACCTTTTGATCAATCAGCGCTTCGTCACCAAAATAACAATAAACACCTTACAGTTACAAATAGCAAGCTCAAATAATTATTGCGTTTTATAATAATTTATTTGATTACAGTCTACTTTAGGACAACTGCTCAGTAAGCGTGTGTTCCGTTCGTAGTTATTATTAAACCTTGATATGAATATGTATATATATAGTATCATAATTATTTTGTTTCATGGCATAATTTATATATTTAGTTAAAAATTGGTTATTACCTAGTAGTAGCTATAGTATGATAGATTTAAGTAAGATTGCTTATATTAATCCTATCATTAAATATATATTTATAATAACGACAAACGAAACACTCAGATAACAAACAATAACAGTGTAAAATAACATTTACATAAATGTGTTAAATTGCACAGAGTCATTTAAGAACACAATCGATTCGTTATGTTACTGGGAACTAGAGATGGACAAACAGGGAAAATTCCCAATAAATATCCCATAAATTCCCTGATACAAACCCCGCGGGTGGGAATTTATTGGTGCTTATTGACAATTTTCCACATTTGCCATAAATGCCCGGCACTTTGCCCATCTCTACTGGGAACTTAGGATCAAATACGTTTAGGCCTCTCTCACAACCGTCGCTTTACAAATTATTTTATTTTTGATTTGCCCTTTAATGTACACAACAATACAGACTCATCTACACAAAATTTTCGTGCACAAACCTACATTTTATAATATTTTTATCCGCGATTGTACTAGAGAGATATGGGTGAATATACGCTATTTGAATTCCAATGGTCCATAGACAAATTTTATGTTAAACTTATTATATTATTGGTTCTGTATGCTTAAACAATAAAGATTATGGTCTTTTATTTGGCCCACATAGTCTATTCACGACAATTGTTTAATTTAAGGCATTAATAATTTAAAACAGTTATAAATGTATACTCCTCTGGCCTCCCCATTACAAGATTATATAATGATTTTATGGCCAGATACTATAAATACGTATGCCATTATGTTTTTTTTTAAATATGATCATATGCTTTTATAAACATCGAATCATATTTTATCAAAATACACTGTAAAAATATTTATTAATATAAAAAAAACTAACTTATTTTCATGTCATGTTACAATAATGTCACTTCATCTGGCGAAACTCAAAGAAGTAAAATTTGACTTAAAACCGCGAAGGTATGTTTTTGTCCTTGAACTACGCGCGTCCAACAGTGTGAAGTTAGAAGCAAGCTAACGACGTTGAGCAAAACTCCAATAATATTGCGTCACTTTGGGATTCACTGTAGGAAAGCGTGTTTGTGCCAGTCGTTGGAGTATTTCCTTTGGTACGTCTATGTTTTTGTATTTTATCGTTACGAAATTGTATATTTGCACAAAGCAATGTTTATTGTGTGTAGATGTCATGTATTACGTTAAACTGTGGTCAGAAAAGCGAGTGATGTTGTTTTTGTAGGTTATGTGTGATTTTGTCACTTCTCTGGCGTCACTTCTCTGGCATATTTCATGCCAGAGGAAATACATAAGCGCCAGGGAAGTGACGATATTTTTTTTTCGTTGATATTTAATGTTTTAAAGCTTTATTTAATTTGTTCTAGATACTCTAGTATAATCAGATATCATGGCGAATGTTAAAAAGAAACAAACAAGGGAAGAGAGGTTAGAAAAAAAGCGCCAAGCTGAAAAATTGCGCTACCAAAGATTAAAAAACGATCCGGTTAAAAATGCCGAATTAAAAGAAAAAGAAAAGCAGCAATATAAAAAGAAAAAAGAAAAGGGACAAATTAAGAGCATAAATGATATGACTGAAAGGGAAAAAAGGGCTATTAGAAAAATATGGAGAGAGAAGACTAAAAAGCATAGAGATCGCGTAAAGCTACAATCTACCAGAAACTATCCAGTGACACCACCTGCGTCTGATAATGAAGACCAACCTCCACTTCCACAAAACAATATCGCTCTGGCTGCTAAAAGGCGATCAGAAATTCAGCGGAAACTACGAAATAAACTTATAAAAAAACAAAAAAATGAAATTAAACACTTACGTCTAAAGTTACGTGACTGTCAAAAGAAACTACAGCGCATCGAAAAACAGAAAATGACTCCTAACTCAAAAGTGGCCGACCTTTTACAGAATAATAGTAAAGAGAATGTAGAAGAGGTGAAGAAAAAATTATTATTTAGTGAGGTGATCCAAAATCAACTCAAAGAAAATATAAAATTGACAACGAATGATAATGAAAAGAAGATATTTAAAAAAGTATTAAGTGGCAAAATAGTCAAGAAGTATAAAGTGTTAAACCAAATAAATATGAAACCTATAAGACAGTCATCTACTGCAAATAAAAGTTTGTTAGATATGACACGGAAGACAAGAAACGATAAAACGAATTCGAAGTTAGAGAAAATAGTTGCAGAGTTTTTTGAAGAAGATTGCAATAGTAGATTATGCCCAGGTAAAAGAGATAGCATTACAAAAGGTAAAATAAAAAAACAGAAGAGATTGTTACAGGACACCATGAAAAATCTACACACCAAGTTTATAAAAGCAAATAATATAAAGTTAAGTTACACACTGTTTTGCCGCCTACGACCTTTTTGGGTTGTAACCCCAAACATACATCAAAGAGAAACTTGTTTATGCATAACTCATGCAAATATCGAGCTAACATTGGCTTCCCTAAAACAGGCAAACATCATAGATTTTCCAAATTATCAGAGTATGCTGAATTATTTATGTTGCGACCGATACAATGAAAAATGTCTGATGCGAGAATGTCTTTACTGCAAAACACGTTCCATATGTTATCATGAGTTCGACAATTCTGTTTTGATCAAATACTCTTCATGGCAATGTATTGCAGAGGAAATTTTAGATACTAAAACCAAGAAAAAACGAAAGGTTCGAAAATATAAAAAAAACACATTAAACCGTGCTCCAAAAGACATTGTGATGAAACTTGAAGAAAACCTTGATATTTTTTTAAAGCATGAAGCAAATATAGTACATCAATATCAAACCATTAAAAGTCTAAAAGATAACTTAACTGAAAAAGATGCTGTGATTCATATGGACTTTTCGGAAAATTATAATACAAAATATTCTTCAGAAGTTCAATCGTTTCATTTTGGTGGGTCACGTACTCAAATAAGTTTGCATACTGTCGTCTTATATACCAAGGAAGAAACTAAGTGTTTTGCCACAATGTCAGAAAACCTAAACCATAATGTACCTGTGATCTGGGCTCATCTAAAACCCGTCATGGAACTCCTTCCGTCCTCAGTAGAAAACGTTCATTTTTTAAGCGATGGCCCTGTTACTCAGTACCGTAACAAAGATATGTTTTTTTACTTACTTTGTAAATTGACTGAAACCTATCCGAATATTTGTGATTTTACCTGGAACTATCATGAAGCCGGTCATGGTAAAGGAGCTCCAGATGGTATCGGAGGGACATGTAAACGAACCGCTGACAAAATTGTAGCTTTAGGAACTGACATTGCTACGATTGACGACTTTGCTACGGAATTAAACAAATATTGTCTCGGCATTCGAATTTTTGTGATACCCGAAGAAGAAATTGACTTTCAAAAGAAGATAATGGCAGATAATCGACCAAACATCAAACCTTTTACTGGTACACTAAAAGTACATCAAGTACGAGGAAACTATCTGAGCAATACGTTATACATGAAGAGCCTTAGCTGCTTTTGTAGCAATTTTTGTCCTCATTTCCAATTAGGCGATATTAAATACCCCCAAAATGAAAAAACTAAATTGGATGTTGCTGCAGTATACACCGATTCTGAGGAAGATGTGCAAAACAAAATGGTTGCATCAACATCTACTCATCTGATTGATACAAACACTGCTATGACTGTCAAGAACGGAGATTTTGTACTTGTGGAATACCATATTAATAATAAAAAATATAGATATGCTGGCGTATGTTCGTCTGATTTTGATGAAGAAGAAGGAGAGATCAGGGTTACTTTTTTAAAGATCTCCAATGAAGATGGTACTCTTTTTAGAATAAATGACAATGACATGTCTGATGTTAAATGGGAACAGATCTTGAGCATATTACCAGTGCCAAATATACTTATGAAGGGTAACAGAGTATTCTACAAGTTTCCAAAGCCAATTGATGTATTTGAAAAGTAAATTGTTGATTATTTAGTATTTAAGTAAAAAATGTTAAGGTTCGTGGAAGTTATTGATTCTGTTCTTTGCAAACAATGGAAGTTTTCATTTGTACTGTGCACTGATAATTTTTAAGTTTATTTGTTTAAATAGCCTCGAGACTGATAGGTGTATTATTAGACAGTACTATTGTTTTGTTTTGTGAACGAAGTTTATATTATTGTTTCATTTAGAAATTTTATTCAGATTAAGCGCCTTAAACGTGGCTTTTAAGTTTTTGAACGTTTTATAATTAAAAATTATCAAATAGTAAGTACTGTGATTTTCAACAGTTTATTTGTTGAAATAGCCTCGAGACTGATAGGTGTATTATTAGACAGTACTATTGTTTTGTTTTGTGAACGAAGTTTATATTTTTGTTTCATTTAGAAATTTTATTCAGATTAAAGCGCCTTAAACGTGGCTTTTAAGTTTTTGAACGTTTTATAATTAAAAACTATCAAACAGTATGTACTGTGATTTTCATCTCAGAAGAGACTGATAAGCAGAAAATATTAATTCTGTTATTTGATACGGGTAATTGTAACTTAAGCATTAACACATCATTAATATTAAAAATAAGGTTGCATTTAGAAACTGTGAAGACTGATTGTATCTTGTATATTAAAAAATATCCAAATACTATAATTTATATATGTTTTATTTAATATTAATCCCTTTCTTAGTTAATAATCAATGGTCTGTCACTTCCCTGCTTTGATTTACCCCTACTCTGCCAATAGTGTCACTCCCCTGGTAACACATTTTCCTCTGGTGCTTATAAAATTCAAAAAAATGGAAAAATCTTCTGGCCCTCATCATTACAAATTTAAAAATAGTGTCAGATAGGGAAATTATCAATATTGAATGGAACAGATAACATTTCCTTCAGGGACACAAAAATATCAAATAGCGTATATTCACCCATATGTTAATATCTAATGAAAAATAAATATTTAATTACAAATGAATACAATAACATGATCAATTTTATTAAGAAGCTTTTGAAGTTAGACCTAGTATAATTTCTTATAATGTCATTATATCATATATTTATAATTATGTTTGCTATACAAACATATCACTGAAATCTTAATAATACAATAATAATAAAATTAATAACAAAACGCGTGTACTATTTAATAGTAACTGAAGCGATATCGAGTCTAATACAATATGCAGGCGTAACGTCACTAGTAAGTGTATAATGCACTATACAATTTACAAGTTATATATTTTTGTTATATATAAAGTATATACAAATCGTTACAGACACGGTATATATAAATATACAACTTCTGGAATGTATGATACAGTATACATATCCTAGTTTGTAGCCTAATAATGGTAAGATATCGCTTTGTATATTACACTATCGAACTGCCTAAAGATATATGTAATATAATATACATTTTTAATATACAGGCTGAGGTGAAAGTAACATTTACACTGAATTATGTGTAATATTAACTCAAGTGATCTTGTATTTTTTGACACGGATTATGATTTTCGAGACTTATATGATTATAAGATATTATCAGCAAATATATTTGTACGCTTATTATAATAGGCATGATAATAGCTTGAATTCTTATTTCGTCTTACAGATTATCAAAAAATATTGGACACGTATATCCTTTTATTACTTAATCAAAGTTGACAAAATGTCGCTTTATGTCACCCCCTCCATCTCCCAACTATTATAAGTATTTTTTATTACTTTGAAAAAACAAAACAAACGTGTCGAAAACTTCTTTACAACCAAACTGAGGGACTAAATAGAATTTAAAAATTTCCGTACATAAGAATTATGCCTATTATTCTGTTTAGTGTCATGTCAAAAAACAAAGGACCCACTTGTATCAAAGTAGTGTGCACGTGCATCAAACCAACGTCGCTACGCGGGTTCTCTACAGACAATACCAGCGAATGACGTCACATCCGATCGAATGGTAGTTTACATAAAAAAAGGCAAACTGGTTTCGAATAAAAACTATTGTGCGTTAAATACACGAAGTTCTAAGTAAAAATAGATGCCACTTACAAAAAAATCGAGTCAAATGACTACGCATCTCTATTTTACTCTATGGTCTGTGTTCTTCTTTTTTTCTTTTCGTTATGTTAGAAAGAGAAGGCCTATCTAGAGACCGAAATCGTTTGAAATGTGGTCTCTAACGTTTACTCAGAACTTCATGGTAAAATGCTTCGATTGAACAAAATCACATCGTTCGGATATATACCGTCATCGGGAGTACCGATCGAAACTTCGAATACATTCCCACAGCCGGACGCAAATTAATTACACTATAGACCGCAGCGTCTCTATCGCCGAACCAAAATCAACTGGAGACCAGCAAATCACCATCACTTATAATAATAAACACTAAAGACGAGTTCGAACGACTTCATCGGCGAAAAAATCCCGATGTCACGGTCCGAAGGTCCCAGACGAGTGTATGAGGCAAGTTTGGTGTGTGTATGGAGAAGTGCCTACGTAGCATCAGCAGTGTGCATCTTCTCGCTGCGCATGAAGTCGATCTTGGTGTACGCGCGCACAGTGGGCGTGGCCCCTGTCCGCGCTGGCTCCAGGTCTAGAGCCGCGTAGTGCAGACGTGCGCCTGCGCATCGATATAGCATTCACTTATAAATCCTATTACTACTACTACATTCATTTCTTCCGTAGGCAAATAAAACAAGCTCTTATGAAAAGTAGCCTTCTTTTAAGAATTCCTTTTAAATTTATTCCAAAATTCGTAAATATAGTCGATAAAATTTAATACAAATTCCCTATTGTAGTGTATTCCAACCTCACCCCATATGCTTGTTAGGATAGAAGTTTTTTAATCATACACGGCAAAACGACTAAATATATATTCAGATGAATTTTTGGACACATTTAATTTACTGGACAAACATTAGAGGCATTTTTAATCCCAGTTTTGTTTTTTCATTCGGTGTATTTTGGGGGTGGTACTGGTACAGCTAAAATATCTACTAACAAAGTATGGACTTACCTCTGGTTTCGAGAGCGTCGGGTATTGCGAAGGTGTTGTTGACGGTAGTGCTTGTTGTCGGCGAGGGTGGACGATGCCGCGCTAAAGTAACATAGTGCGGCGAACATGCCACGTCAGGACTGCGCCGTCCATCTTCCCGGATCGTACTCAGTACACATCCGCTCTCGTCCTCCTCGTCTAGCGGAGACGCGGGGGAGTCTAGTGACATGTCGAATAAAGTCTGCGATCCGTGTGGTGTCCGAATTTCTTTTGCCTTACGTTTCGGCTCATCAGGGGATATTACAGGCTGTGGTGGAGGTCTAGGCGCCACTATAGCTATAGGCCTCGTCGCCGCTCGTCCGTAGTTCATCTCCATGTACCCGTCGGGGGTGGGCGGGGCCGTGGGCGGAGCGGGGGGGGTGGAGAACGTCGGCGTAGCGAACGTGGGTGTGGCGAACGAAGGCGTGGTAAACGTGGGCGTGGTGAACGTGGGCGGCGTGTGTGCTATTTCGCCGGGCTTCATTTCCACGTAGCCCGCGTTACGGGGGGACATGTCCACGTACTCGTCGACGCTGGGCTTAGGTCGGGGTTCGGCAAACCCTGAGGTAGGAGGGGTGCGCGCTGCCAGCATCTGTAAAATTTCAAGATGATACAATTAATTAATCGCTGAGCTAAACAATTTAAATATTTCAGTTAAATTTAATCTACAGCTAGATAATATAATGACGATATTTTGATATTATACGGTAATAGTCAATATCACCCACGTGACTATGTGACGTGTGTGTGTGTGTGTACCTGTGCTGCGCGTGCGGCGGGCGAGTTGTTGGAGAAGTCGATCTCCATGTGGTCGTCGGTGGCGGGGCGCGCGGGGTGCCGTGGGGGCCGCGCGCGCGCCCCCACGCTGTACGCGCGGTGCCGGCCCTCCGGCCCCCCCGCGCCGCCCCCGGCCCCCGCGCCCCCGGCCCCCGCCGGCCGCGAGCCCACGCTGTACGCGCGAGGGGGCCGGGTCTCCATGCCGATGTGCGAGGTCGCCGGCTCCAACTGGTACTCGCTGGAACATACACGCACCGATACACACCCTCTCTCCTTCCTTCGCGAGGCCGAGGGTGTAGGGTGTACTGACCTAAACCTGGGGTCGGTGGAGGGAGTGCCGCTGGCCAGCGACCCGCTGGAGGCGGACAGCAGGCTGGCGAGTGCTTCCCCGCCCGGCGCCATGGGCAGGTAGCCGGCCTCGCCCACTGACGATGTGCGGGAGTGGGCCACCGAGCCGCCCGCTGTCACACTGACAAACATACTACTGTTACCAAAATCAAATATAAACACAAATACAATTGAAAAATTAAAAGGTTCGTTCGAGCGATATCCGCCCAAGATAAAGAAAACAAACGCTAAAAAAATTAGTACACTTTAGATAAAGACACTATACTCACTTCATGAAATCTCTTGATATGTCGCAACAATCAGGTTCTTCAGGGATACGCGGCGTGCGGTACCATTCTGCAGTCGCTGCATCAGCCTCGTCCCGGGATATGTCTAAAGCTAAACATGGCACATCATTTTAAGCCCTGAATCTCCTATCATTCAGTATTTTAGTAAACTAGCTTTCTCCCGTAACATAGCCCGTGTGAAGTTTGATTATATAAATCACAATATCAGGATTAAGTTGATCCCTTTTTTCCTCCTAAAATCGGGATATACCTACAAAATTTCTGTCTTAGTGGATAAGTACCTAAGTTACTATATTCATTTATTTATTTATTTAGCACACAAAACACAATACAGTTTAAATTACATAAAGGTTTAATTCAAAACGGTATTATATTTACAAAATCTAGAGGAAAGGGAAGATATGAAGCCGCGCTCAGAATGCTAGTAAACTACGTAATAAATCATTCAATCATAGGAAAGGCGATCACTTGAAGGAGACCTCTAGTGATGTTATATTAGGGTGAGATACTTATATTCTTATTACCGAATATGTCCCTACGTCTTATTATAGAACTACTCGCTACGGCATCACTGCACTCTTCTACTCACCAAAGACTACGCAGCATTACTGGCACTGGCAGACTCCTGACTTGGAATCGACCTCCGGTCTCGGAGGGGGAGTGATGTGGCGTCACATACCTAACGCCACTCAAGAGACATGACGTCATAGCAATCCTAAATCGCACAAGCAAAGTTTCGCCGACGATTAGCATATATACAACTTCCCGACAAGAACAGCCGGAGGCAGTACCGCGGTCGCCGGGCATTACACCTCGCCAGGCTGGAAGATCTTCCCTTTTCACTGGAGGGTCACTACCACCCGATCCTCCAGTCACCTCCACAATATCATATCTATAAGTTTTATGTCTTACCATCCAAGTCATTGAACCTCGGAGGCGGCCTCTCCACTTCAAATGATGAACAAGCCCTCGATGGCATACTGTCACATCGGTTCCTTGTGGTACCCGCGTCTGTGAGCAAATGTAACACTCAAGGGAATTGCTCTTTATGTAGAAGGTATAAGGAATATTTTGTGTAGCAGTTACTTTAGGTGGTATAACTAAGTATATAAGGTGGTATTGAGACGAAAGTGGTATAAATTTTAATTGTAATTATGTGTTTAAGATATCATTTTAAATATTTTCAGTGATATTTAGTTTAAGAAGTGTTTGAGTATATTGGTAAAAGAATTAGAAATTTATTCTCATGCTTCAGAGTTCTATGGGAACCTACAGTCATGCTTTTGTATCAAGTTTGTGTTCTGGAAAATGTTCTAAAAGTTATTGGTCCAGTAGCTAGTGAAAAGGAAGAAATTGTACTGTTTTTAATATTATTTACATAAAAAAGGATGGTGTATTATAGTTATATTCAGTTAAATATGCACATTTGCGCTATATATATATATATATATATATAAATAAAATTGAATACATAATATATTTTCATGCTACAATAAACATATAAATTATAAGAAAGCTCTTCAAGTCGTTTGTATATTTTGTGTCAAACATCAAAAATATTCAGACATCTAGAACAATTAAAGTATTGCTTGAATTGAACATTTTCATTATAGAAATCTTATCTTAATCTGTAGAAACATTTGATGTGTGTAGTATATGAACGACAATTAACTCGCTCCATAATATATTTGGGGCTTATAATGAGTGATATTCAACTCTGCGTACCCTTTCAGTTATGCAAGTTTGTAATGTACACAGTGTACATTACAAACCTGCATACCTGAATGTCAATAGTAACATTATTACAATACTAAACAAAAGCAGCGGCTGCGCAACGGTACGGGCCTCGACTTATATAAGATTGCGGGTTCGATTCCCAGCCGTGCCCACACATCTTTGTGTGAATTGTAACATCGCCGCTGCTCAATATCGGTGAAGGAAAACATCGTGAGGAAACCGCAATATCTAAGAACTAATCATTAGAGGACATGTGACATCCACCAAACCGCACTTCCAGCGTGTGTTGATTAAGGCCTAAATTCTCTCAACTCGCAAAATAGTTGAGAGAAGACCCTAAAAGTGAATTTAAGATCTTAAACGAAATGAAATCACTTTACACAGATACTCGGTTTACTTGTTTTTTTTATATAATTCATAAATCTAGATTTGTTTAAAAGGTCCAAATAGACATGCTCATGCCCAGCGAGGCAACACTGTACAACAATAATGTCAAAAACAATAGTTACATTTTGGCTCCCGTGACAGGATCGGTGTGAATTGAATACGCGGCGACGTCATCCTACGTTTGTGCAAGTTTAACATTACAAGCCGCTAGGTCGAATTTACTATATTTCCTTGAAACATACATGCTTAACTCTAGCAAGTTACACACACATATTGTCAAAGCGAACAAATATGTTCCGGCGCCTGCGCAATAAAAATCGCAACGCTTCATCCTGTAAGATTGACATGTTCAATGGCCAGTGCGTTTGTGAGCTCCGAAGCTGTCATCTTTAATTTTATGTATAATTTATTTTAAAAAGTAACTAAACCTAATATTAAAGCCAGGAGTCTCATTTCTAAGTCCTCGTCAAAGAAGACCAGCGCATTCACATATACTAGAATGCATGCTATAGCATGATTTTGGGCTATAAGTCTATGGGTACCTTAAGTTGAATTAAACCGGCATAATAGGCGTATTACAGTAAATAACTAAACATAAAACTTTGCAAATCGAATTTAAAGAGGATTTAACAATGCTGTTAAAATAAAATGCAAATATTTAACACTTTTAAATCAAGCGTAGGTTTAGGTAAGCAAAGATTTCAATCGATAGTGGTTTACATTCAAACGGACAAGCTTAAAGTGACATACGAAATAACAAATTTACTGTTGCCTTGTTCACTAATGTTAATCTCTTAAAAAAATACTAGGATCGAATAACCGTACATCTTATGAAATCTTTTCTAACTACATCTATATACAATAGTAGGTAAATATTAAATAAGTACGTACGTATAGCACTTACAATTAAATCTGCTTAAACTAATCTTACCTGTTTATAGTAACTCTCATAATACTAAAAAATACTTTATTTATATCAATGAAGCACTCAGAAGCCATGCCACACAACAAACTCAATCAAAACACGTGCAATACCATGCAGCTTAAAATTATTGCCAGCCGACAAAATTTATTTTGTGAAAATATATTTTATCCTCTGGCAACACAAGGGGTTAGTTATGTGCTGTGCGATGTACAGTTATAATGGGTATGCATGAATACAGGGCGTCCATATTACTAACACTTTTTTTCAGCTACCAATATACATATTTTGGAAGGTATTTATTTTAATAATAGACTTATTATATTACTTCATTAAGACCACTTGAAACGCATACTCAACAGATTATATTGACGCTAGATTCACTACATATCTCTTTCTATAAAATAAGTTCTTCTCATTCGCACGCTGTGATCGTCTTTACAGAGTAATATTATAAGTCTATGGTTTTAATATATGGGCGCCCAAAAATACATACTCTTAGAATGCGCCGGTGACAGTTTATGTAACCGAGTTCCTGTGCTGGCTCGCCGAGACCACTGATTCTTCTTCGTGTCCGTTCCATTGATCGCTTTACACGACGAATGCGACACGATTTTCTCAACAATCGCACGATCTACTTCGTCCCCCGTCAACGGCGCCGACCTTGTCCTCTCATGTGATATCTTCAACGGTTCTTGGAAGAGAGGGTACCCGCTGGGCAACGACTCCGTTCGGTGGTGTTTTATTAAACGTTTAGAAGTCTCTTTTTTATCTGTTAGTATGTTATTCTGGTTTTCGGCTGCGAAAGACACGATAAGCGACAAGTAAACACGTGGCACCCTTTACCGGTGCAATGGTTATGATGATGACGTCAGCAATGGCCTCTTCATTTTTATCCAATTTAGCCTAACGGGCTTTTATAGATTCACCTGAATTTTTCGGCGAACCATTTAAATTGGCAATACAAAGATGTTTGTATTCAAATTTTAATTTTAACGCCATCTTTTGGCAACACTATGAACTTAAAAACGCCAATGCTCACATTTTGTTACAATAGATAAAAAAAACGTGGCAACGCGATCAATAATTGTTCCTAAATAACAAAAAATACAAAACGATTAAAAAACAAAAACACAAAATATAAACATAGATAAGGCTATGCCACGTTTTTTAATATTCAAAGTATGACAATCCATTAGAGAACGGTCCCAATGTTGTAGCTGGATCATAAAAGGGTCTTAATTAATTATTTGGTTTCAATTAGTTTATCAAAAAAGGCCAATTTACTCAGCTTATCAAAGTTGGCATAATATGGATATCATCACAATATCATCTTTACCTAGAATATTGAGTGACCAGATATAAGATTGAGACTAGACTTAGTTTAAAATACATGGTATAATGTTATGAATGGAACCACATAACCGTGGACAGAATGATGATCGAATCATGCAACATGATGCGTAATACATAATTCTTCATGCAAGCCAAATTAACATAAGTAATTTTATCTGTTACTGTTTCAATTTTCTTAAATGTAAACCTAAATTTCACTAGAGTAATTTTCGTTTCGCAACTTTGAAGCCCATTAATACATTAGTGCAAATACTTATAGCCTTTTTGTTTTGTTCGTAGGTATTCTCAAGACTTCGCCAAACAGAAAGCGTTTTTAACTCACGTCAAGACTAACAAGCAGAGGTCGGAATTAGATAGAGTTATGTACATATGTACTTACACTCATTTCATATAGTGAATGAGTAAAATGGATATGCCTCAAAATCCGAAATCAATTTTAAAAAGCATTAAAATACCATGATTTATTAAATAAAAAAATATTTATTTTTACACAATTTAAACCACTGCACGCGCGACGTTGCCAAACTTACATCAAGACAACAGATGTCCGAAGTTGAAAAATTAGAATACATGCACGATGTGGCTACGTTATGTAGTTCGCACAACATAGCTTTTGAAAAAAGAAAGCAATAGGGGAAATGGGGGACACTCCCCGAGATGGTTCTTTAAAAGTCCCGGGAAGATCCATATTAATATCAATATTTGGATGCAAGTACATAAATAACTCTACCTAATACCGACCTCTGCTATTTAATGAAACATCTCTTAATACCACGACAAGGAGTCGGGTACTTCAAATGTTGTCTAGGACATATTCAGTACAACACAACACAGCGCTATAGCGTGATGCTAGGCATTTTAGCATTTAGACGCACGCTAAATACGCTTTCAATTTGGACAAACCTTTATTTTTAGGACATAATATAGGATCAATTCATATTAAAGCAACCCGCTGTCTATTCTAAGTTCAGGTGAGGACTGTTAAGGTAATTTTAAGCAAGCGTCAATTAACGTTAGTGAATACTATGCTAAAGCAGCTTTTGATAGCTATTTATATTTACAGTTGTATTTGATAATGTTTTCCACATTCCCGACTTGAACAAGTGGAAAAATTACTAAACATATTTAAAAGGTCTGAAATTGATATTAAGAAAATATGAACCGATAGATTTTTAGTCTTGTCTTTAATTGATTTAAGTATAGCATACCTAAAAAATCAATATTAAATTGTTAATACATATTACTCAATAATGATTGAAATTGACTAGGACTTTGATTTAAAGTTAGGGGTAACACTAAATATTTACAAGGGATCAATAAATACATTAATGGCACAAGTAAATATTCGACTTTGTACAATTAGCCAGAGGCGTGTTGAGTTAATAAAATATACCAGGTCAATAATTCCTAATTCATCTTGTTTAAAGTAGCTTTTTCAAAAGTCTACCTTATACTCTAAATAAACCGTTCACAAAATTGTTATTTATTTTCATTTATCTGATAGTGCTAGAATTATTGACCCTTACAGCTTACATTTAAATTATTTCAGCTCTGTTAGTAACTTAATTAATAAACCAGAGTTACGCTAACCACTAAGCGATCTGTTTAGTTTAATTTTGATAAGTGATAGTCGAACAATTATATTTACATAATAACAATCTAAAACTAATACGTAGGATTTCATTATTAGTTCTTATTAAAATAATGCAAAATTTAAAAAAGCAATCATATAAGACCACCTTGAAACATACAGTAGAAAAAATGAAATGGTTGGACTTGGGCTAGAATGAAAAGAAGTAGAAAATGATTAGTGAAAAGAAACATCGAACTGTCTAAAAATGCTCAGCAACAAGATAGATGGTTAGAAAGAATAAAGATTCAACTATCACAATCAAATCCAAGGCACGTCCGTTCCCAACGAAAGGCGTTGACCAACTGACAAGTTTGACAGCAATTTAGTTTCCTTAGACCAATGCATGTTACGGGATAGATTCGAATTGCAAATGAAAAAATAAACGACACTCAGGCCAATTTTAATATCGCCAATTGATTTTTTTTTAATTTGAATTTATTAGTCGTCGTTTATTTTTTTTATTCGAGCACATCCGGTATTCCGTACCGTTAAGAGCAGGTAGCGGTGCTAAGGCAGCCGAGTCGTCGATAGAGTACGTTGCGCTCGCGCACACACACTTTATAATGCACGAGCCAACGCACAGTCCCTTGTCTGTAAACGCCAGGTTAGCCTTTACATCTATAGTAATAAGAATTAGTTTTGCACAATGAAAATATATAATTCCTCTTGTGCAGAACTCAATAATTTTATAGGCTGTCGCACCTTCAATACAGAAACGCAACTTTTCCGTTCTGTATGTTGGTCATTAAGTGCCAGGCATTTTAATAAAAAAAAAACTGTTCACAAATATCAAATAAATATTTAGATATTTTTTCCGAAATACATAAAAGAATGGCTTATGTGAAAGCATCCTTATTTGGCAACTATACTCAAAAAATTATGTAGATATTAAGTAAGTAGTAAGGTAATTTGGGTATTTTCTTAACACTGGTAATGTATAAAAATTTTCAACTTAATTTGTGAACAGTTTTATTTGTAATCGAACACAATTCCATCATGATTTAGTTATTTATGAGTTTAACATAGGTCTATTCATATCATTGTAAACTTAATTCCATAGATAAAAGCGCCATCTAGCTTCAAACACTGTAACTAATCAATTTAAGCATGACTACTAGATGGCATTAATTTCAATTTGAGCATTTCACTTCTTTGTTTTCAATTGATATGATCAGACTAAAATATCTAGAATCTATGATGATGAAAGGGCTTTATCACTATCTATTTAATAATTCATTGAACACATTTTAATGATTTTATTGACAATTTTATTAAATGTTAGTCACCTTTAACTAAAGTATCTACGAAACAAGCAACTAATTACTTCTACAGGTGAAACAAGCAGAAATGAGGTCTAACTACAAAAATGTCATGGGAAATTAATCTTAACTTGTACAGTTAGGTTAAAGACTCAAGATGATACGTGATTAGGATATTGCTTGTGTGCATAATATAATTTTTAAGACAACACCATCAAATAGATTGATATTATGTTTTTTTTTTAATGTAAGACTAATAGAATAAGATTATTTTATACCCAGTTGACAAACAAACATAGGTAAGCAGTCGCTTGCAACTCCAAAGACGCTTTAAAAACCTTTGTGGCGTCACATATCTAACGCCGCTCACGACTATTACATATCAATGCAATCCTGAATCTTCCAAGCAGTTTCATCAATGATTAGCATATATATTCATGTTCCCGACAAGAACATTGGGGATCGGTTCGACCGTCCGAGGACGGCCCACCGAAAAAGTCTGGTGAACCAATAAAGACCCTTCCGATTGGGTTAATCAAAAGAAAAAGAAAATTGTGGACCAGTATCTGTGGACATCACAACTCGCCAAAAGATCTCCTCGCTTCACTGGACACTCACTACCACCCAATCCTCCGGTCACCACGCTTTATTACTGAGCCTTTATATTACTATGCTACCAATTATAGTAAACTATACTTATTGTATGAAATAAAGTTATAGCGCCTCTTGCGACACCTATGTAGATAACTTAATTGAAATATACTAAAAGTATAATTTACAATACTCGATAGCGAGGACAGTTAACTCGCAATAGGCACTGACACAACCGAAATCGATCATACCATCGACCGGTAAAATGACATCAAAGTCGAAAATCGACGTCTTTCAATAACAACAATTGAGGACCATTAAATGAGAATGTTCTAAGATATATTTATCCAAATGCGTAAAAAGGCATCCCTTACCATCCAAACATTTTGTGAATATTTGTGATAAGGGAAGTACTAGCTCTATCACTATCACTAACAAAGCTATTGATTAGTTGTCTGGGAAATTTATGAAAGGGGGGATCTGATGACCACAACTCTATGGATTCGCCGAAATATTCTTTTACTATCCGACTTAAAAAAATGGTATATTTGATTTGGCCGATTTAAGTTTAAAATATGGATCTTGTTATTCATTCACAATTATATTCTGCACACAATCAATATATATCTACCTCACACCATTTGTGATCCGGCGGTACTTACCGTTAGAGAGTCCTTTAGTCCGTCCATCTGCAGAGTATGTTTGTCTTCGTGCTGGCAACGATTCACCTTTCGGCAGAACTATGTGGTCTCTCTCGTTTTCCGTCTCTTTTGCACAGTTGCGCATAGCGCTGGTGAGCAAATGATTAAATAATATAATAATATTTTCACACATGCCTACACGCAGCGCCATCTAGTGCCAAATTAAGTAATTATATTTGTTTGTGTTATTGGTACTAGACACTGATATACTACTTGTATACATTTTTTTATAAATACATACTTAAGTATAGATAATTACACCTAGACTCAAGACAAACAGACGTATTCATTACACTAATGTCTGATTTGGGTGGGAATCCAACCCACGACCTGCAGCGTGAAAAGCAAGTATCTTACCGACCACGACACGGGCCCGTCAAATACATACATATTATAGATATATTACGACCTTTGGCTTCGCCATCAAGGTCACCAACCACACACCAGTCATAAATAACTGACAGACAGGACGAGACGCACAGTGTTTTCGACATATTTTCGTTTTCATGTTTTTATTGTGCCCGGAGTAACTGGACATTTGCACTGCACAACAAAAAATGATACATACATAGTCTTATCTCTTTCTACTTATCCATAAACGATAGAGATAGATAGAGCTTGCAACATGTTTTCTTGTGAATGTTTCGCTAATGGAAACTAAGGGTAAGAGTTACATACTGCAAAATAGTGGAGTGCATGCTCTGTGCAATGTTGACATCTTCGGTATGCATCCAGAGCTCGCCAGCACCGGTCGTTGTCTGTCGACCAACCTCCATGTAGAAGAAACGTTCTGAATCGCCACATCTAGAACATATATACATAGCGTTACATCTGTATAACCCAAAGGTGTAGGCAGAAGCATTCCACACACATTTTGCCAGCTAAATTTAAGCCGCATACGTAATGGGGGGGGGGAGACTATTGTACTCGTATTTTGACATTGTATCTTTTTGAATTAGAATTAAAAATTAATTAATGAGTAATTACGTCTAATTATAATTGTTTTGATCTATCTTTTTTTAAGTTTGACCCACTTGTTATGGTAAAATTTGATGTGATATTACTTTTACCACCTATTAGTATCGCATTTCTCGTGAAATGCTTTTGATTTTGATCGGCGACAATTTCAAACTTCAAGCTGCAACCAAGATTTTGTAAGTATAAGAACCCCCGTATTCATAAACGTATTTTAAGCTCATTATAGCTAAAATAGGTTTATAATTCGTTTGTCATTGTCTGTCATATTAAGATTTCTACTAGTAAGTAAGAGATAAAATCAATTTTAACTAAATCTTAATATATATATTTCTTGTGTGCGTGTGTATGTGACTGAACTCCTCCTAAACGACTGGACCGATTTTGATGACATTTTTTGTGTGTGTTCAAGGGGATCTGGGAATGGTTTAGATTCACAATTTTGCGCGGTACGAAGTTCGCTGGGGCAGCTAGTAGACTTATAACTTTTTTATGAATAAGGCCAGAAGACTTTAAACTAAGCCCGGAACCTCGGGGTTACTAAATGTTATTGTTATTATCTATAATATACATCAAAATAAATCCCTTAATCAAATAAACATTAATAATAGACATTACATTTAAATATTAAACGATGGTCTGATTAATTAACTAAATGAATAGAAAATGCTGCGGATATTTACTTCCGTTATCGGCATATTTTGTGTTTAATACAATTTAATTGACCATTCACTTAACATTACACAAATTCCTCAGCGCCATTAATAAAGTAATGTCAACCTATTAAAGTTCCACAAACATGCTCTAAAATAGTATAACATCGAAATAACACATTTTATTATGATGCTAGAGCTTTTGATTGCAGCTCAACCCGTTTTAATGACTTTACAGAATGCGCGTATTATAAAATTTCAGACTATCTAAAGAATAAAAGCGCCTAAAATTAAGACTCTCTAACAAAATGTAATAGATATAAGTACTTCATTTAAAAAAGAATAAAGCCTACTGAGTTTTTTGTCAGTGTTTCTCAGTAGTTGCCTGTCATTCACTGTACGGTAAGAAAATAAATTGGACTATTTTATATCTATTAGACTCGCGTCTCAAAAAAAACATTTTCCTTAATTCATTCATTTTCGTTCATTCATGCAGTGTAATAACTTTAAGATTCAGCAACGCGCGAGTGATGCCTCTGGTGTTGCGAGCGTCCATAGATTCCCGTGACCGTTTGTCGACTCGATATTATAAAAAACTAGCGGCTCGCCCCAGCTTCGCCCGGGTAGCTTCAGCCCACTCAACAATATACAAAAAATGTGATAAATAAAGAACCGGTCAACCGATTTTGCGCAAACTTCACATAAACCATCTACAAAATAGTCCGAACAATGCCTAAACATTTGGTTTGAATAGGTAAGCCCGTTTTTGAGTTATAAAATTACAACGAAAAGTGGCATTGATTTTTATATATATAGATGTATAGTACCTTCGAATATACTTCAAGGAGTATTCAACGCGTTCAAGTATCCCGAGGTCGCTGATGATGTTGTTCTGGCTCTTGATCTTGACGAGAGTGAGGGTCTTATCCGTGAGGCAGAGGTTGTACAGACCCTGGATGTTCTTCGTCGCTCCCAGGCCTTTCTTCTCCACGTTCACTTGCCATACATGCTCTGGAAATGGTGGAAAGTGAATACATATTAGGAACTACAGAACACGGACCGAATTCAAATAATACGTTTGCTTCAATTGACGTTTAATTCTTTTTCACTTTCACACTTATATATAACACATCTATCCATCTCTTTCAGGCATTTACTAGTTTACAAATATTGATGTTTGTGGCTCGTTTATACATAAATTCTGCTTACACTACAACACATTAAAAGAACCAAGCGTCATACTGCTGGTCACAGGTTTTCTATTAACTACAAGATGAGAGAGTTTAGGGCTGAAGCCACACACCAATGTGTGTAAAATTTGTAATGACATTATCTTATGTGATTATTGATTGTTTAAAGGACATTATGAACCTATTGGATAAATATATATATATTTTTTGACACCGTGACATTATTATAGATTAACTTTTATAATTTGAGCAAAATGGAATAATAATTATTTTTAGCAAACACATTGTAGTAGGTATAGATGGGTGCTTTAGGTAAATATATAGATTAAATAGAATTTTGCATGTCTAACTTAGACGAAATAGGCTGACCAATAAGCATTTAAGACCTTTTTGTACCCTGTATATGTGAATTAAATTGAAATTTGAATTTGACCAAAGCGGCTGGCCGGAACGAACTCGCCAGGTCATTTAGCTGGTAGGATTGTTAGAGAAAGAAACTGCATACCTTGCCTTCCGGGCAGAGTCATTAGCAGCATTGGCAAACTAGTTTTAGTTGTGGGAGAACGAAAGATTCTTAAAAAATGTAACACAGGAACTGTTATACGCACACGTTCCTCTCTGGCAAGTATGAACAGTTTGTACGGGTCATGTTTTGTGTTTGTGTGTAGGTTTTATTTACGAGTGTATTTGTACAGACGCTTCAACTTTTTGTAAGCACGCGTTAGCAGACTTTTGGGACAGTTTTGGGGACTGAGTCACCTTCGTCCGTGGGAGTGCACCTTTTATCTCAATCCCCACACGTGGTCCCCGGGTGGTGCAAATCAGTTGACAATCAACTGGTTATTATGTGTACTGGTAAATAACTGGTGGTAGGCTTCGGTCGTGGTTAGTGACCACCCATCAGACAAAGCCGCACCGCCAAGCGGCCTTGCCGTGTTTCGATGCGATTTCTGGTGACACCATTTAAGAGGGTGGGTCGAAATTGTTGCTCCTCAATGGTTTCAACCATAAGGAGCCTCATTTCACTGCCACCTTCTCACCGAAAGTCATTCGTAATCACGAGTGAATTGGTACATTGGGCTGACGCGTCCCATCGTAGACTACATCATTGCTTAACATCAGGTAAGTTGTAGTCAAGCGCCAGGCTATTCAAGAATAAAAAATAAAAAAGCAGGTAAAAGTGTGCAGTAAGTGGTTACTTCGCCTCCCCCAAAAACTGATAGAAACAATTTAGTTAAGTATAACACTTCCCTGTTAAATACTCTAAGGGGTATACATAATTAGACTCATTGGAATCTCTAAACATCGACTTAGGTAGTGACCTAGTGTACCTACACATATCTACACAGCAAGCTATACATTTTCAGTATATGCCGACTTTTTTGTGGATGACCTAACCCAATCAGCCGGAAAGGCCTTTATTAGTTCACCGGACTTCTTAGGTAAGCCGTCCAACGACGGTTGAACCGATGAAGTACTGTGACAACTGCAATGTGAGCTCCCCATGTGGGGACGAACCTCGGCTCACGACGTTGCCGGACACTCTAGTTTTAGTGGATTTATTTATTTATTTGATTTACAAACATTTGAGTACACTCATACAACATACATACAGTACCTACAACCGATCAAGTACTGTGGCAACTGCCATCAGGGCTCCCCATGTGGGGACGAACCTCGGCTCTGGACGTTGCCGGACACTCTAGTTTTTTAGGGGATAGGGGGGCGGAGCAACAATTCCGACCCACCCTCTTAAAATAGTGTCACCAGACATCGCACCGGGACACGGCAAGGTCGCTTGGCGGTGCGGCTTTGTCTG
Organism: Meganola albula; assembly: GCA_936450015.1. Lineage (NCBI taxonomy): Eukaryota > Metazoa > Arthropoda > Insecta > Lepidoptera > Nolidae > Meganola > Meganola albula. The sequence continues at coordinate 1,133,192 of OW388159.1, forward strand.
GTGGGTAATCTTTGCTTTGTAAGTGGTTTATCTGCTAATATACCTACATGACTGTACTACCGCGAACTGCGCAGAAACTAATAACGTAATAAATAACCAATGTTGCATAGTTATTCAATGAAACTATACCTACATTACATTACACTAGCTGCCCCAGCGAACTTCGTACCGCGTATTTCTCACCTTTAAATTACTGATATCGCTATAAAAAATAGGGGTTGGAGATAGAAGGGTGAAATTTTAGGGTTGTACCTATGTATTTTTTAATGCCACATTGTAAAAAAAAAACAAAAAAAAATATAAGATTCTCAGACCTACTGACTATGTATATAAAATTTCATTAAAATCGGTCAAGCCGTTTCTGAGGGGTATGGTAACTAACACGAGAATTTTATATATTAGAAGATTAGTTAAGTATATGTCGCAGTAAGATAGATCTAGCCGTAATATAGTTATATCCCTAGGGATATAATTAAATACCGGAATATATGTAGTTATAAAACGGTCCAAGTTTAGTGATATACTTATATTACTAGATACTTATATACAAGTGAAATAAGTTCGCAATAGAAGTGAACACAAACAGGCGAACAAAACGTAATTCCCAAGCGTATGTCCGTCTATAAATACAATGCCTAGGTCATTAGCGCTCACCACTGACCTATTAACCTACAAGCTGTTTAACTTTATACAAACTGTTTTCATAGTTTCGAATACTATGTTGTTTTATGATAAACATACTAAGTACAGACAGCAACCAATTACCTAACATCTACTTTACATTGAGACAGACGAAATTATACTAAAATACTGTTTAAATTAAAAAAATATATAACTACTATGCACCTAACAAGAGTTGATACCCTTGAAACGGTTGAACAGATTTTGATGAAACTTGTCTACCAAACTTAGAAAACCTACATTAAAATGAATAAAACGCATCCAAATTAATGGTCAATCAATAATAACTAAATAACACCCCACTTTTTGCGTCGGGGGTTAAAAATAACAAATATGATTTCAATTATACGTAGATTTTGCATTATTTTTTTGTTACGTAAAAACAAAAAAATGTTGATCTAAATATATAAAAGAATAAACTGAATGACTGACTGACTGACATATCAACGCAGAACCCAAACTGCTGGGTCTGGAGACTCCAAATTTGGCATATAGATTCCTTATGGAGTCTAGAGGTGCACTAAGAAAGGATTTTTCAAATTTCACCCTTTAAGGGTTATTATATAAATACCCAGAAAATAAATACTTTTTATTATGTAACTACTCTTCTAAAAATCATGTAGATGCTACTATTTTCATTCAAACACATTCGAAAAATAGATGCCGTCGTTTTAATTCGCCAAAAACTGAAAAACATTTTAAATCCGATTTTCTCCTAATTCGAAAAAAAATTGTTGTGCCTTTTTCATGTGAAACTTACAATTACACTTTTAAGCGTCAAAAGTTCAAAAATAAGTATTCGAGAGAAAACAAATATTACTTTCTTTGCTGACCTTACTGAGTAAGATATACCAAGATAACTTCCTATCTCTGATAAGAGATGGCGTTAAAAATATAGTCTATCAATCTTACAAGGTTTTGTGTTTCAAAACTACCCAAGAAAAATTAACCAGGTAATAGAAAACTACTTTAACCGACTTCAGAAACCGCGTTAAAATCCGTTATAAAATAGTTGTATTTAAATTTTTAAAAGCATAGTTAAAATACTAGTACAGTATTATATTATCTGTGGTGATGGTAAAATCCTTGCAGAGTGCAGATTAGGACCTTTTTTAAAAATAAACCCTCTTTATAATATCCATTCTACTCCGGCAGTATGCTCTTTACACGTATTTTTGTAGTATTTACGCAAGTACATATTACATTGCACCATGAAATGAAATTCCTTACGTACACGTAAGTATAACGGAATATCATCACTTGTTTACTATGTACGTATGATTCATTTCAATGAACATTAACGTGAACGTAATAACACTGCCTCAATTAACCATACACTGGGAGTCTACGTCGAGTCGTCTTCAGTAGGGTTTTAAACTCTGTTTTAAACCCTACTGAAAAGACGAAAAAATAATTAAAAATAAATTTACTGCAATATAATAGACTGTATTATTGTGGTCAATCGCCAGCCTATTACAAAATAAAAAAAGATTAAAGTTACTGAAAATAAAAAGCTAGGTAACGGTCTCATTGATAAAAATTGTTGTCTCGTTGTTATAATGGACTTTGTCTCTATATTACTAGTACAAATGTCAATATGACAAAGACAAATGAATTTTAAACCTAAATAGGTTTAAAATTCATTTGTCTTTGTTAAAATTAGCTATAATGAGCATAAAAGACATTTATGAATACGGGAGTTAGGATTTTTTTTTTATTTTAAACAAAGCAGCAATGCTGCGTCGCCTAGGTAGGTACTAATGTTTTTCTTGTTTTCGAATCAACAGACCGTTCCGTTAAACGTAATGACGTCAATTAACGCGTAATAGAAAACAATGGTCATAACAGGCGTGCGCATTTTCGAAAAAAAAAAATCCGTCGTTGTAGAGCCACAAGGCTCATTAACACCATACGTTCCGCGGGCACACAATTAAGATTATTGTTATTTTATGCCACAAAAATCTATTTTTCTTAATTTTAGACCCTACTCTACTACCTATTTCGTTCGTTCGGGTGATCCACGGAATAGTTAGATACATAAATGATTCATAAAAAAATTGGTTGCCTGTAAATTCGGTATACGGGCGAAAGTTTTACGTGACAACGACTTTGAGTGGTAAAATAATTTTAATGTGAATATTCATTCGTATAGTAGGAAGAAGGATGAAACATAGTTGAGTGGGAGAGAGACGCAAGGCATTCGGCGGGCCTCTCTCTCGTTCGGTGACTCATCGTAACGTTACCGAGCGTTACACTTTTTCATAAGTGCCTCCCAGCCGCAACCTAATTTAAGACGTTGTCACGTCAAAAAAAAATTAAACTAGTTATGTTATTAGTACTTTATTTTTACGAACATTTCTGGCTTCATGCTTCAACGAATATGGGAAAAAATTGCAGAGCTGGCTGGTCTAGCTTTTTACCACGAATTCGTTATAATCGCACATGTGAGCTGTAAGATGGATAGGGTGCGATTAATAAGAAGCAAATGATATGTTTCAGGGCAGATATAATCTCAGAACAACATATTGCATATTTTTAGGGCCTGAAACACGCACTCATTCTTGTCATTTACTACGCCACAGGACAAGACTACCCTAGCATTTGTGCGCAAACTATATCTAGTAGGTGAAGTTAAGGGATGTTTCTGTTAAATAAAAGTTACGAAAATATTTTTAGATACCTACTAATTAAACCCATCAGACGGTAATTTAACCAATTTATGTTCCATACAAATTGGTTTTCATGTCCCGTAGGTCATCCGTAGCTTCGAACGAACAAGAAAAGCTTGAGGAAGTAGAGCCTCCGGTGTATCTTCACTCGGATGGAAAGCAGATAAGATGTCCAAAGTTAATGCCCTGTAATGAGTTCTTTGGAATCCCTGCTGTTTGATATGTACATATCTCATTGGAATTGTTTTTAATTGTAAAACATATTAAGTAATACATTTAGAATGAAAATTAACGTACGTACTTGAATAAAAATACAATTCCATAAGGTTACGCAAATTATTCTATAAACCGTAATGTTGGAATCAATACATAAGGTACACACGGCTGCACAGCAAGCTATACATTTCCAGTATAAGCTGACCTCTTGTTGTACCGAAATCCTTTACAATACGAGATCAGATTATACTGGACATGTATAAATTGTCGTGTAGCCGTGTTATACATATTTAAAATACTAGTTTTCCGCCCGCGGCTTCGCCCGCGGATGTCGGTTATCGCGCTAAACCATTAATCTCTTTTTTCGCAGTCGGATAAAACTATCCTTTCCCGGGTCTCGAACTATCTCCATACAAAATTAGTTCAGTAGTGTAGGCGTGTAAGCAACATTTTGAAATCGGCAAGCACCCATAGGTATATCCATAAATCTATAGGGGTTTCATAAAAAATACTACGTCTTTTAGACCATGATCATTGTAAGTTTTTCATTCAATATTTAAGAAGAAATAAAATTTAAATTTCGAATTCTAATAATCGGTCTGAGTTATCAAACGTCATTGTGTCAAAATAAAAAGTAATTTAGCTAAAAAGCACGAAGGAGTATTGATATCAACTTTGAAGAAAATCAAACTCAGAATAATTTCGCAGGCTTCTCCCGCGTAATATTAGGATAAAAATAAAAAAAATTGGAAAAATAAAAAACACGTGTTTCATTATTTGTTTTAAATTTTATTTATACCGAATTTGAAGTGAGTCGGACCAGGGACTACCTAAACAGTTATGGAATATTTAGTATTACCGAAAAAACTCATTTAACACCCCCACCGGGGGTAGTTTTGGAAAAATAAAAAACACGTATTTCATGATTTTTTATAAGGTATATGTGTGCCGAATTTGGAGTGAATCGGACTTCAGACTATACAGATACAGAGAAACTTTAATTTTTACCATTAAAACTCATTATCCACACCTCATAGGGGTAATTATGGAAAAATAAAAAACCCGTATCTCATTATTTTTCTTAAGGTTTATGTGTACCGAATTTTAAATGAATAGGACCAAGGAATAAAAAGTTGCATACAAATTTCACCCCTCTATTTAACCCTCTTAAGGGATGATTTTTGGAAATATTGTTAGCCTATGTCCTATTCTATGGTATACATTACCTACATTTCAAAGTTCATTAAAATCGGTTGAGCGGTTATGGAGATACGCGGTAACAAACCTTCACACACACACACACACACACACACACACACACACTTACTTTCGCATTTATAATATTAGTAAGATAAGATTTTACATGTTTATATTATTTGATTACGAAAGAGCGGGGCCTCTACAAGCATTAAATATTATGCTTAAAAGGAGGTCCCAATCACCGTAACTTTTTATCATAATTATAATATTTTACACAAAAACACAGCGCCATCTAGTCCCAAATTAAGCAATTATATTTACATGTGTTACGGGTACTAGGGATGGATTTAATATGTACATAGACTTAAATACATTTTTTTTATAATATTGTCTTAGATTTACGCAAATATCACACATTGAAATAAAACTACTTTTTTTTGTAAATACATACATTATAGATAAATTACACCCAGACACAGAACAAATAATAGTGCTCATCACACAAAGAATTGTCCTGGGTGGGAATTGAACCCACGACCTTCGGCGTAGCAGTCAGGGTCACTAACCACTACGCCACCAGACCAATCAAAATATAAATTAAAAAATACAAATAACATATATTTTTTTGGAATGCCACGGTTACTTCGTTTAATAACAGCAAGGTACTGGGTTAAAATCACACAGGTCAAGCAGAAAGACGTTTCTAAACTTAGGAAAATCTAAGTAGGAACTTAGCAAAATATTTTGTTTGATTCGTTATTGTGTGGAAAGCAAAATATTAACGCAACGCAAAGGTAAAGAAAGATATTGAATAACTCGAAATCTAAATACATAAAAGAAGAAACTGACTGACTGACTGACTGACGTATCAACGCAGAGCCCAAACCAGTGGGACTGGAGACTCCAAATTTGGCACATAGGTTCCTTATGGGGTCTAGGGGTGCACTAAGAAAGGATTTTTCAAAACTCACCCTTTAAGGGGGTGAAACGGGGTTCCAAAGTTTGTATGGAGAAAAAGATTAGTGAGATCAATTTCGCGGGCGAAGCCTCGGGCGGAAGCTAGTAAAAAATATAATAACCCCGACGATTTTATTAAGCTAAGAACCATCTCCATCACTTCAACTTTCGAATAAAGAAACCACATCAAAATTGGTCCATCGGCATAGGCGCTAGGTAGCGAGAAACTTGTACAGATACACGCATCTTTTTCAAACTATAACAACCCTCTGTTTGTCGAGGGGTTTTTAAAGGTGAAAAATCGTTAAGAAAACGTTTCAACGTTTATGAACGATATATCAATGTTTCAAAAAGAAACGATAAATCGTTTGCATCCCTACAAACAACTATCAAAACAATGGCCGTCACCATTAATGTAGGCGAGCTTACGAACTAAGTACGTGCCTCGTTTGTATTAGAGACAGACGATAGATATCTCGTAGTGAACTTAGAATGGACGGATTTGGACGAAATATAAAACATCATTCATTCGATCTTGAAGAACGATGTACTTATCATCGAAAAATATCGATATGTATGTATTCATTTTCATTCATTCATTTCATTCATTAATTCATTTCATTCATTTCATTCATTTCATTCATTTCATTCATTTCGTTCATTTCATTCATTTCATTCATTTCATTTCATTCATTTCATTCATTTCATTCATTTCATTCATTTCATTCATTTCATTCATTTCATTCATTTCATTCATTTCATTCATTTCATTCATTTCATTCATTTCATGAAATACCCGTGCGAAATTGGGGGGGGCATGTGGAAAATAAAATGAATTTCCAAGTACCTACGCAACTAACACGCAGTAGGTACCTGCAACAATTATTAGCACCAAGATCACAACAAACAATACAATTAATCATAGCTGTTGTAAACAAACACAAATTAATTACTTAACAATGAACAAATATGAGATCATTGTTTGACCTGTCCGTGGCTACAATACAGAGCTACAATGTTTTCTATAGCTTCGACCTCAATCTCACCTGGGAAGGGCGTATCTAAATAGCTTATTGCTATTTTATTCCGTGCTTCACAAATTAAAATCCTACTTCCTAACTTAAGGGGATTGAATGACCTTCGTCCGTGGGAATGCACCTTTTAACTGAATCCCCACACGTGGTGTTCGGGTGGTAATTAACGGGCCGTGGTTAGTGACCACCCAACAGAGCCGCACCGCCGCGATGTCTGGTGACATCATTTAAGAGGGTGGGTTGGAATTGTTGCTCCTTTATGGTGTCTTAAGCAAGCCTTATTTAGAATTAAAAAAAAAGGGAAAGTTTGTATGGTAGAGTGGATGTGGGTAGGCAGAGGTGAATATCACCGACATTTCGCCAGCGGCTATGTTTAGGTCCTAGGTCTACCTGTCTTCAAGTCACGAGTGAATCGGTATTTATTAGGTAGGCGCGTTCCATCGTAGACTGCAACATTGCTTCAGATCAGGCAAGTTGTGGTCAAGCGCAAACCTATTATAGAATAAAAAAAAAAAAAGGTAGTAGGGAGCGAGCCTAGTGCCGTTCATCGGGCTCAAATCCAAAATTTCCAAAGCTGATACAGAACTACTTGCTGATGATTTTAATCAAATACAACACACTTGTGGTGTTGAGACTAGGGTTGCCAGCAGCCCGGATTTCCCCGGATATGTCTTAGTTTAGAGGGCATCCGGGGAGCGTCCAGGCGGACGAAGCTTCATCTGTAGTCCGGAATTATGTTTTCATAACAGAGTATATTCATAATTTGTTTTAAGTATAATAATTATATAACAAAGTGTAATAAAATTCCGTTTTGTCAGGTACATTTAAAATGTTGATAATAGATTACTAAATTTAATTTTAAGATGTAAAAGTAAATAAAAATGTGATTTCTGAATTTTTTACACTATGTTTAAAAATCCTGTGAAATAACCCTCCATGGTCCTACCCTCCTTGCGGCATATGGACTGAAGCACGGGAGTGTGCGCGCTACTTGCGACTGCTCTTTCACGCGCACTTTTCCTCCCTACTTATTATTCTTTGACCTGTCCTATCTCTGCCACCTTCCCCATTAGTGGCGTGCTACAACACAAAACCGGCACTCAGCGCCCGGCAGATTACTTGCTATTAGCAGTCAAAAGCGCCTCTCGCGTGCCAAGCGCGGGCAAAGAGTATTACCTGGCGGAAATTCTCTTTACTCCCAACCAGTTCAATAACATTAGCAGGGCTAAGTACGGTAAGTGTGAGTCAATCTAGCATAGTACATGATCCCGGGCTCGGGCTCCTGTTGAAATATCCGGATTCTGGGCTCTAAAATCCGGTGTTTTCACGCGTCTTTTCCTGGTTGCCAGATTCTAGATATGGCAACCCTAGTTGAGACCAAAGTAGACGGAAATAAGTTGCTGATAATTCTCGAATATTTAGCTGATTTAAGTACCTACTTAAGTTGTCTCTTTCTTCAGACAAAACTTTTCATAAGCTATCCGACAATTATTATTGGCGCCAAGAATAGTACTTTAACCCCTTGCAAAGAAAAGGTATATCGTTTTCTTAGAACCCTTTATAATGATACCTATCGAACATAATAAACCTCCGAGTAAGTAATTCCCGAACTCAAATTACCGATGCTTTCCGAGAATTGTCACGTAAAGAACGATGAAATCATAAATAACGTAACTTTAATTAATAAAACCTAGGTAGGTAGGTACTAGCTTTCCGAACGTGGCTCCGCCCCGCGCGTATGTCGGTTATCGCGCTTAACCATTAACCTCTTTCTACGCAGTCGGATAAAACCCATGTTCTTCCGCAGGTCATCAACATCTCCATGCCAAATTTTGGAGTTTTGGCGTGAAAGCGCGACAGACCGACAGACTAAGTTACTTTCGCATTTATAATATTAGTAAGGAAGTAAAAAAAGTACATAAACCTACTAATATAAATTTCACTGCAAAAAAACAACCCAGTTGAGGCCCTCATCAATGCCAAGAAGTTACAGTGACCTTATCTTGACGGTGCAGTAGCCGATTTTCATTTTACGTGCGCAAAACTTCCTTCAATACGCCAATACGTTTGACCAAGATTTTTGGCGATTACTATATTACTTCTGTGAAATTGTTTGTCGTTTAAAAATACGGCACAAGTAATATATGCACCGCGGAAGATGATTAGCTGGTACATCAGGTACCTATATAACATTCTCTCAACTGAGTTACCTCACCACGTGGTCATCCAAGGCCTCTCACGCACACAACAAAAATATTACAAGAGAAGATGAATTAAAAAAAATTGCCGAAATCAATACAAGCATTGACCCGAGATACCCGAGGTAGGTATCGTGTGAAAAGGGCCATGTCTACCCAATAACTTGTATTAAGATTAATGATGTTCTTCTGTTTGCCCACAGTATCGTTATAGGGAGGGCTTTGACCTCAGCTACGTACACTCCTAAATTTCCACAGTGCGCGATTATACATCGGACTTTTTATGGCATGTTAATGCTTATTAGATGATATTAGTAGAAACTAGTTAAGGTTCGTTAGTTCACACGTGTATTTAGTAAGTACCTACCAAATTCCAAGCCCTTTACATCAACAGTCTTATAAACAAAATTTATGATTGTGAAAACATTACAGATAGCTTAAAGTAAGAGGAAAATTGTTGAAAATCAAAATTGAAACATCTGCCCTTTCGTGACTGACTTTTATACGTAACTAATAGCTCGTTTATCCCCAATTTCACTATACTAAGTGACGATGGAGACGAATTCCTTCCTAGGTGTATTTAATATGGCAAGGCAGTCGTCTATTTACTAAAAGCATGTAATAGGTAGATAGTATAGAAGGACTGAAGTATGGGGAACTCAAATAACGCGAAAATAACACTGCCACCCGCCGTAAATTCTAAATCAAAAGGCCATAGGGAAGAATGACTGATGACAAAATCCTTAGAAATTATTTACATAAAAAACATTAAGGATGCAAAATTAATCCTTAAAAGCTACAAGATGCTGTTATCATTAGTAAGAGATAGTGGAATTTATTTGAGACTGGAGATAATTTTGTGTATATCAATGAAATCAATCAACTAGATATTAGTGTTTCATTAGAGGCCTCAATTTTCTATAAATATGATTAGAGTAAAATATCAAGTTGTTAGAGAATTGTGCCAAGACATCCTAACCCGAGGACACACTATAAACAAGCAGTAGAGGCCCTGAAGTAGACAGTGAGCCAAAATGCAAAATGCTATTCAAATGTATGCCTCAAGGTGGTCATGTTTACCCTACTCTAAATTGGAACTTGGGTCTGCACAGTTTATTTTTTTTCTGATTTAAGAATGAGTGCCTGAGCTGCCAGAAGTTAAAGCAACAGGGGTGCAGCGGTATCATCCTCACCTTAGAAATATAAGGTCACGGGTTCTATCCCCGTGCCCACACATCTTTCTGTCAATTGTTTCATTGCCGCTGCTCTATATTGGTGAAGGAAATAATCATTTGAGGTGACTTTCACTAACCCACACCTGGCCAGCGTGTGTAAATTCAGGCCTAAACTATCTCTACTTATAAGACAGTTGAGTAAATACCTGTGCCCAGTGATGGGACACTAAACAGGATTGAAGTGTTGAAGAAATGTTGGACATAAAAAAATTATAATCATTTTAAAAAATAGTATATGGCATTCTAGTGTAACTGTGTAACATAATATCTGATAATTAGAATCCGCTGGGGCTTCACCCCCATTATCTCTGATTTACGCCTTAGGGGGAGAGTTTTGAAAAATCCTTCCTTAGTGCACCCCTAGACATCTAATGGCACCAAAAGTTTGTGCTATGTGCTGATATATCAGTCAGTTTCTTCTTTTAATATTTAGAAGATGTGCCAAGGTGGCAGTGGCGAAGGGTAGAAGTCTGAAAAAGGGAAACCATAGCAAAAAAGTTCTTACTCAGGATAATGATCTCTTCACTACCATCACCGATCGTTCTTACACTTGGTGCTATACTTATTTTTGTCGCTATTTAAAACTTGTAGGCGTTACATAATATCTTAATAAGCATGTGTGATATTGACCATTTCCTAAAGGGAAGCTGATGGTAATCGGCTTGTATGGACTCTTTGCTACTGCAAGGTGGGGTGTTAAGATATCACATGGAAAAATTAATACATTATTAATCTTTTAATTCCACATTAATCGTATCTTTACTTAAAATTAATCAATTTGTGGTCATTTGACCACATCTTGCCTAATTTAGAACAAGCCTATATTTGGGTAAAATAAATAATACAGGCCAATACAAGGTTATTATTCAAATAAGGAAGGTAAATTCAATTATATAATTAAAACTATTTTTCAATTCCTAGGATTATTAATATGCCTATTTTTTGTAATAATTACTAATGAATGAAAACCTATATGACCTCTACTTGTACATTATCTGCTTAGGTAGCCTAGGCAGAGTCAGAACGGGAAGTACCCTAAAATCCTAGCGTAGCCCTACTCATCATTTTTTTTTGGCTTTTGTAGCTAGTTGTTGCCACAATTCTGCCAGTGTCCATCAGTGCGAAATTACAGTTAAGAGCGGAGATGTGAAAGATGATGTGCTATGGGTGGAAAAACGTGAAAGATTAATTACAGTTTTTCAATTTTATTTAGAAGTCAGCACATATGATCAGAAGGCTGATTTGTATCTAAAGCTAAGTATCAGCACAGCAATCCAACATTGCAATGCAACTAGCCTTCTGGGTATGTTTTCCGAAAATAATGATGCAGACAAATTTATTTATGCATTAATTAAAGTTAGGCATTATTTAGTTTAATTTTTTTTATTTTTTTATTTGTTTCAGTGCCTGGTTAGTTAAGGGACTACCCTTCGTGCCTCGGAGAGCATGTTAAGCCATCGGTCTCGGTTGTCATTTAACACATCTTTAACAATCGTTACATGTAGTCCAAAGCCAATATACATAATCTGACACCTGGTCTAACCGTCTCTGCTACTGGTTCCCTATGGGTTTCGAGGTCTGATGGCAGTCGCTCGTATAATTCTGGTAGCTAGCCGCATCAAGTTAGACTGGGAGCCGACCCCAATAGAAATGGGAAAAAGGCAAGGGGAATGATGATAAGGCATTATTTAGTTAAGTTCTTATTGAAGTTGTTATACATAACATAGCACCCTGTATTACCCAAAGTTGTAGGTAGAAGGTGAACCTATTGCCATGCATCAGGCACAAAGTGTTAATCAGTTAGGTAAATTTTCTTGTTATCTATAACATTTTTGTATTTTAAATAAATTTTGTGATGAAATATGTAATAGAGTGACCTTTTGCTTTTCTAGGGGTTTGTTATAAGACATTAAACTTATAAGACTAAACTATGGGTGGTTAATATACTTCATAGCATGCTATAATCACTCAATGCTTTGCATTTGCATTAGCTATCTATTTAGCACTAAAAATCCAGACTAAAGATGGAAAAATTGAAATAATTCCTAATATATGCCCAAAACAATCACTGATCGCCTAGTGGCCAGGAACCTTATCTTAGATATATAAAAGAAGAAACTGACTGACTGTGATATGGATATTAGTGAGGAATAGTCTTACATTACTTTTATCTGTGGTTAAATAGTTCTTTAAGAGATTTAATTAATGTTTTATGACTTAGTACCTCAGATGGCGATACGCGAGTTAAACGGTCTATCTATAGTGGTAGTTTAAATATCCTAGTTTTTGAACTGAGATCAAAAAAAGGAGATTCTCAATTTGATTGTATGTTTTTTTTGTTTTTTGTTTTTTTTTTTGTTTTAAAGCTGATGCATGTTGTGCTGTTGAATAGCCATGCAGTGCCATTTTAATTTGATCAATATCTGACCAGTAGTTTTTGAGCTATGTTGAAAGAAGCATTATTGTTATGCTAAGCGCCTGCAGTTTGCCAAAATTATAAGAGCAATTTTTGTCCTAAATGCATAATACCTACGTTTTTTACCCAGTTTGGTGTTTTTGTTGCAAAAATTATTGTTTCTTGTTGTAGTGTTTATATCTTAATGTAAAGTTAGTGTAGTGTAAATAAAGTCGAAATAAGGCAGTTATTATGGACTTGAATTTTAGTATTGTCTTAGATTAACGCGAATATCACACATTGATAAAACTACTTTTTAACGGATTTTAGTAGTTTTATTTCAACAACTTGAATTTTGTTTATTATATCAGTATTATTATTTAAACTCTTTGAATGAAGAGAAATCGTGACTGTTTAGTATGGAGTTATTGTAGTAAGGTAATAGGGAGTTAAACAAAAATGACTAATTGTGATTAATTAGCTGCAATATAACATACTTCTAGATTATTCTTCACCAGACAACTGAAATGCAAACATACTATTCTTCATGCTATAAGATAGCATCTACAATAGCATGCTACAACACTAATCTGCTATTTTACAACAATACTAATGCAGACTTTAATGAACTTGTAGTAGAATATGAAACTATGAAAGATAAAAAGTAATTTCATATAACTGTTTAGTGAAATCATGAAAAATTTGAACCCCAACCTCTAATACACACAGGCTGTTGGCATGGTTTTTAATTATAAGTGGGTATCAGAAATTCAATTGGCTATTACCTAAGTCATAATTATCTAATGTTTATAATGATTATGCTGCAAACAACAATGTTGGAAAGCTCTACTAAAGATAAGAGTAATTTATGTCCTTGGATATAAAACTCACACTATTTTATCTATATAATCTGTTTTAAATAAGCATAATATGATTTCAGTTGGTTTCTAAGATTTATTTGTTGAATTTTCATGCAATATGTAAAATGTTATTTACTGGATTGACTAGTTTCTATCACTACACTCTCAGAAGGTTAATGTGTACTTTGTCCAGAAATAAAATTAGTTATTTACTACTCTACTAACATTTGACATTCAATTTCTTGGGTCATAACATAACCTTAAATTCAACAGCATGTACACATAATGTTTGAGTAAACAACATAGGAATGTAGACTTACGTATGGGGTGCAGTAGCTCTACACTGGCGTACTCGGAACTGTGCTGCTTGAGTATGTCAGTGAGCCACGCGTGCAGGTCGTCCTCGTTCTCCGCCGCCACGCAGAACTGCTCCTCGCGCGTGAACAACGCGATGACGTGCTTCTGCTTCAGGTCGAGGCGCCGCGTGATGTTGTAGCAGCTCTTCAGCGGCAGCACACGCCGCGGCGCCGCACCTCCCCGGAACTTCTTCTCTGACTCATAATACTCCAGCCGCGCCGAGCACTCGGCCGTCTCTGCGCGCAGCACGAAGTACTTCTTCTTCATGTTCTTGAGCTTCCGCAGCTGCCCCTGGCGCACCACGGGGCCTACGCCTCCTCCAGCACTCGTCGACATCACTCCTGCATCCCAGTCCCTTGGCTAACGACTCTGGCACATGCCAACCGATAACCTTGAAGTTGTTTACACCGATGATGAAAGTCACCCTAATAAACGTCGAAAACTAAAACTCAGTCGGTGGACACGCGCCACGACTAAAAATACTTAAAATAATCACCATATAATGCGTAAACAGAGCCTCGTTACGATAAATCCGACGGCGTAACGAATTCTACGTAGTATCCTAAGAATTTATTCTGTGGACAGATACGTAACGATTCCTCAATAACACGATAACACTGTAGTTAAAAATCTTATCTTTGCGAAATAATCAGAATACATCAACAACAAACACTACGTATTTCAATCCATAATTTTGTACGCTCGCTATTACACTCGGTCATTCACAGACACTCTAGTTTAGAAAGAGATAAAATCATTCATAGTAAGCGTATTCGCACCGCACCGCACGCCCTTTTGTACTACGCAGGGCATGGAAGTCATGCCGTGCAATCGTGGTGTTCAATGATCAAAACATTTGATTCTTATGTTAGCACGCCGTAATTCACTAACGTAAACTGTAAACCTTATAACACAAGCGAATGTTTTTTCATAAAATCACACCATTACTAGAATTCATGATATTGCGCCTCGTTTTTTATTGGTTCTTCACTATTGCGTGTCATTTAATATTGTCGGTCGACAAACGAAACAAACAAAACAAACGAACGAAGCGACGACTTATCGATTATTCGATGAACGTGTATGCAACCTTTAAGGATGACTCGAATGAATGAAATCGAAATCTAATAATTCATAAATACGGATTTAATTATTGCATCGGTGTTTAGGACACTTTTTACAAATTTTCTAAGACATCGATTTATGCAATATTTATTTTAGTAATTATATTTATCTAAAAACTTAATAAACTTATTTTTTTCGACAAATTCACAAAAAAGAAGGTTTATTTATATCTAAATTAACCTAAAATAAACTTAATAATTATTTATATACCTAAGTTATATATTAGGTTATATAATTGTTTTGTTGTATGTAATTGAATTGTACAAATAATTCATAGTGTTAGATAAACATTAAAAACTAAATAAATAAGTCGTTTGTAGCTGTTTTGTTTCTGCTTCTGGCACTGCTTTATTATATATTAATACACCATACATAATTTATATCCATAGTTTGAGGACGAAAATTGAAAGATTGTAGAATAAAATCATTTTCTACATTCGAAATTAAATATTTAGTCTAATTAATCGATTAAAAATCGAAAAAAATTGAGATAATATTTGCACACCCTTAGTATAGCATGCCACATATTGTAGCAAACACCCGTTGTTTGCTTGCTCACCTAAGGATGACTAGAAAGAGATAGACTACCTGCATTATTGTTATATTGTGCAGTGCAAAGGCAAACTGCAAATGCGTTTAAGTAAGGCAACCTAGGGCATGGGCAACCAATAATTGTTGTCCATCATAGTGAGTTTGGACCGGATCAACGTCAGCTGTCAAGTATGACAGATGACACTGCAGAGCTGTTCGACTGAATGAAGTGTTGTCTAAGTATCTACACGGTCTCTATGCTATTTGATTACGATTATTGTATTCTGCAGATTATTGTATTGTACCAGAGATCGAACCCGTGACCTTTTAGTATTTCAAAGGCGAGGCTGATTCAGCCACGCCAACGTTGTCGGCTTATAATATGTTTAAACCAGAGAAGTGTAAGTTTATGATATATGATGTTGTGTTAAACGACTTTGATTTTCTAAAATTTTTGACTCAGTATAAATTAATTCAATTTTATTGCAGAGCAATTCTTAGCACGAATAGGTATGTCGTTGAATAGTGTGTTATTATATTTTTGCAGTAATTTCTCAAACTCATCAAGCGTACAAAAATATCAACTTATGGCCAGTTTTTTGTCGTAAATAAATCTTTGATCCCATTAATAAATCCTACGTTAGTTATATGAATAAATATTTGATACAATACATAAGAAAATTCAGAATTACGTCTCCGTGCCGCGCGCCGCCGCTCACATCAGAAAGTATCGACAACAGTTAATGTTGGTGCACAACACTATTTTCGATTTGAAGTTGTCAAGCCAGACAGAAGATTTCTGTATGTTGGTAATGGACCATTGCTCAATTCTCATATATTTATTTTCTCTATGGAAGTCCCGCCTCTCAGCGTAAGCGTTTATTTATATAATATTGTCTTTGGTGGGAACACTAAAAACGGTTAATGTGATGTTTGAAATTTCGGACCGTGGCCTAAATAATTTTAGTTCATTCATTTTCATTCGTCATCATTCACTGTCATTCACTATTTGCCTGGCTAAAAAAAGGATTTACAAGAAAAAATGAGAAATGTTGGCAAATTAGTGACGATAATACGTGTTATTTAAATTTATTTTACGTATATTGCCCTTATTTTACTAAATATCAAGGAAACTGGACGTGTGACGTTGTTTATCGATGCTGTGGTAATAGTCAAATGTTTACATTGTGAAATAGGCAGTCATTGCGTTTGCTCCCAAAACCATATTTATAGCGAAAGGAGTGTTTTTGTTACGCTTACTGTGTTTGATAAGTGATTTGGGTGTGCGGCGACGTTGATAGACCGTGTCTGTGTACTGTTAGTCGCTATAAAAAGGTTCTACATGTTTCTCTGATCGAATTTATATCGAATGCAATATTTTAGCTACTTGTGCTTAGCGGTGCTATTTTGTAATAGTCAGTAGAGCGTAGAAAATATGTCAAATGGATTGAACCCACAAATTATATTGTAGATTTACAGTAATTTCTCTTAAACCTGAAGTGTGATCTCAGTGTTAATCATAGTTTGTCTTGTTATCAGGTTCCCAGTTGAGAAGTAGAACAATGGATGTTAAAAAGTAATTGAAAAGGTAATAAGTTGCATAAATTGGTTTTCATTACTTTTTATGTGTTTTCTAATAGTTCTTAAACCACAGTTCATTATTCTATATCTGTAAAAGTTAAAATAATAAAACTTCTGTCTTGTCTCATGATAATGGTAAGTGGTGCTAGTGGACTGTTACCCTTATTAGTAAATAGATCTAGTGATAGTAGATCAAGTGTAAAATGTATACATAAATGGCAGGGTGTCTGAAATGGTTTACTTAAGCAAGTTGTGGTAGCAGAATATACCAACCTGTTCAAGATTACTTGACTAACAAATATTAAAAAACAAAAAAATAATTTTCATTCTTTAATGTACACAAAACACTTAAATAGAGAATACCTAACATAACATTGCCCTAACCAATGGTATCTTAATAGGACAAAATGTACTTCATCATTGCTGTCCAAACAGTATAAAGGGCATTAAATTGGGCTTTTATACTTGCCACACAGTTCTAACTGAATTCAGTGGCAGTATCATGTAGATTCGACAATAGGAAAGATGGTGTATGTGTGTTTCATTTTGTATTTTTTCGTTTTTATATTACATCCTTGGTGCTTATAAAATCAATTCTCACCCTTTATTCATTTAACTCTAATAGACAATTGTCAAAATAATGACAGACAATTAATTCAATTCAATTTTTCATTTTTGGCCTGTTGTGGAAGGCTACCATAATTTTGCCTGTGTCAAGTTTGGAGTTGTCAGTTAGTTGTCAGATAGGGGGTAGAAAGTAGAAAAAGAGAAAAAGCGGATATAGTTTAATGAAATCCTTATATATTTTCGCACTTTAGACATTAATGGTCTAATAGACATCTATTAGACCATTAATGTCTAAAGTGCGAGAATCTGTACTCGGCTCTATGATCGTCTTATAAATATAACTAAACATTTTTGATTTATTTTCTGAAATTTGTAAAATAGGTAACTATTTCTACACCAGAATCTACCCCTCCTGGCGCAGTCGGGATTTTTTTTAATGACTACCTGTTGATTAACTAATAAACCAATATCCCGTTTTATCTTTTTCACCACAGGTTAGAAAATTTTTAACTTGATGGTGATTATTATTTACAGATATATTATGGCGTCTGGGGCGTCATCTTTAGAAAGTAATGGCAGTAATGGTAAGTTATACCTCTATAAAATACCTTGAAACAAGCAATTCTTGTTTAAAAATATATACTGAATCTCTGAAACAGCTCCAGCAATATTCATGAAATTTAACACAAGTGTATTTGTATAATGGGCAGGCGAGTCCCATCGTAGACTTCATCATTGCTTAACATCAGGCAAATAGTAGCCAAGCGCAAGCCTATTTCAGCATTTAAAAAAAACACTAACGACTGGACTACAGAGGCAGATGTAAAATTAATACACTACTAATTGATTTTAACTAATTATTACAATTATGTATTTACTAACTTCCCTTGACTGGTTTCAAAAATAACAGCCTTCAAGTTTTTTCTAATTAGCTGTTAATAAATAAGGTTGGTAGCTCTAGAAATTACTTGTATCTTCTTGACTACAGTTTTGTATAGTCTAAAATGTGTTCTCTGCCTCAATTGAACCAAAGGCCGTACTCTATCAATTCAAAACAGAGGTCTTGCAGATTTAGGGGTAAGTATTTGTGATTATTTACATAGAAATTAACTGGGCAGGCTGTTTAGACACTGTTATAAGTCGGCACTCATAAATAGTTATACGAATTAATTTTAATTAATTAGTATTTACTGGGTAAGTGAGTTAAACTTTAGAGTAGTTTCATCTCTGCTGCTCAATATCAATAAGGGAAAACATCGTGAGGAATCCGGCATGTCTAAGAACTAATCATTCAAGGACATGTGACATCCATCAACCCGTACTTGGCCAGCGTGTGTGGATTAAAACTCTCAACTCATAAGATAGTTGAGAGAAGACCAGATAGTTTATTGCCTCCTTGCTAAATCGATTAATCGCCCCCGAATCCCCCTGTGTAATGAATTTCATGAAAATTATTGGAACTGTTCCGAGATTATTAGGTAAAATATATATCGCTTGCTCAGAAGAATACTGTATTAAGTCAAAATTTGGCGCTAACTGACTTAATAATACAGCTCGACTAAAAAAAGTACGTTCTTCCTTTTGAATTAGGTTGAAAACCGCTTACACGTTAAATGAGCCAATAAGGAAAGTTACATTTCTATTCCTCTCGATCTTTCTATTCCCTAGAACACGGAAGAACGTACTTTTTTTAGTCGAGCTGTATTATTAAGTCAGTTAGCGCCAAATTTTGACTTAATACAGTATTCTTCTGAGCAAGCGATATACAAAAATTGCTCGCTTATAAGTATAGATATGCCCTGAGGGAATAGATAGTAAACCTGTGTTTAGGGACACTCTTGTGTGTTACACAGCTTAGATTGTTATTTATTTAAAAAACCTGTGACTTGTAACATAAGTTAAATTGTTTCAGAATCAATATCACACAACTATGTGAACTCTGAGCGCCACAACCCCACCAACCTACCGACCATACCAATACCAATTGACTATGAAGTTCTGACTTCCAACTACGAGAAACAAAACTACACAGTGAAGTCCCATGGCGCTCACGTTATGAGCGGGCCCTATGAGCCGTTACAGTATGAAGTGATTAACAAACAGACTAACGAAAGCTTGAAGCAGCAATGTGAGAAAGCGCTGCATGAGCTGAATCAACTGAGAAGGCAGCATACGGAGACTTCGAGGAGGTGTGAACATGTTATGAAAGTAAGTGAAGCCGGAGCAAAAAAGTTCTTACTTAGGAAAATAACATCTCTTTACTACCGTGACTGATTGTTCTTACACTTGATGCTATACTTTTTTTTGTTGCTATTTCAAACTTTTAGGCGTTACTTATCATATTGTTAAGTACCTGTCATATTTACCATTTCCTAAAGGGAAATTGAAGGGAATCGGCCCTTCGCCACTGGATTACATACATAGCACTCATACAGGTGTAATCCGAAGGTGTAAGCGTTTACTGAGCAATGTCCATGTTTGACACTGATGGGTCACACTAACTCTTTATGTTTTTGTTCTTCTTTTTAGCTGTTTTCATTTGTGTTTTTTTTAAGTTTGTAATTCGGAAATTAAACCAAGGACCTCGCTCTGATTAACCGATCACGCTTACCAAGTCCTAAGTCATGTAAATACATGTTGTTCTTATGTATTTTTTATTAGAAAAATCTTAATAGTAGCTAAGTTCTATGGTATTTGGTCTATCTAGTTCCAAAACGTTATAACTAAGTAAACACTTTGCGTAGTTGTGACTTTATTTCTTTTATGTTATAATTTTTAATAATCTTTAAAATTGACTAAAAAAGAAATCGGTCATCTTGCTTATTACAAGGGTAAGGACAATGTCGTCTACGAAGAGCCCCCTTTGTAAGTGGTTCTTCTTTTAACCATCATTATCTATTTATTTATTTATTTTATACTTGTTTTAGGAGTTGGAGTACTTCCGCGGTCAGCACAGAGCAGCTATGAACCAGCTGGAGGTGTCTGCGCAGGAGGCCAGCAGCCTGCGCGGCAAGTATGGCGACCTACTCAACGACAATCAGCGGTAACACTTTGTTATTCTATACAGACTTCGAAATATTATGTTCTGCATTCAATTCAATATTTCTTACTAGTTTAGATGAATAATCCATATGTGCTGTTCCAAATTGTAATATATCTCTGTGCTGAATATCTAATGCCGTCTAATAGTTTTTGCGTAAAAGAGTAACTAACATCCACTCGACACCTAAATAATGTTCATCCATACAATATTTCGCATATATAATATTAGTAAGTTTAGTAGTATGTATTAGGTGTTCTCAAAAAAGTAGAACTATTTATATAAACGTGAAGATGTGAAAAAAAATCCGTTTTATTTTGATCGTTATGGCATTAATTACCGTGTGACTTATTTGAAATACCGAAGGCATCCCAATTACTCTAACCGGGATTTAATGTAAAGTAAATATTAAAAAAATAGAAAATCAAATAATTAATAAAATAATTTTTGGCGAAAGAGTAAAAAAGTCCATTTAATTTAAATCATCACATACTTTCGCTTTCTTAATATAGTGTGGTTATATTTTTATGGTTATACAAGATAATGTGAGTTATAAATAAATATATTACATAACTATAGTAGATAATAAGAACAAATACATATTCCTAAACGCCGTAATTCTTTGCTACTGTCTCTTTTTTTGGCACGAAAAAAATTCTTACAGAATTTCTACCTAGTTCAGTAGTTTAAGCATAAATGCATCATAAATAGACAATTTAATATTAAAAGCGACAGTTCTTTCTTTCTTTTCTAAAACATATATTTTCGACAAAGCTCGACAAAGTCAGACTAATACTCGTATCTATATACGATCCCGCTAGTATATATTAACCCCTGTGTTCATAAACGAATTTTAAGCTCATTATAACTAAAATAGGTTTATAATTCGTTTGTCTTTGTCTGTCATTTTGACATTTATACTAGTAAGAAAGAGACAAAAGTCCATTTTAACTAAAGATTTTTAAAACTTTTTTATGAAGAAGGCCGATAGCATATATATAGTCTGGTTACTAGAGTAAAATACTTTACCACGTCGTCGTAGTGCTCATGATTACAAACAACTTTCCCAAAGAGAATTTTTTGGTGGTACTTTGTTTTTAAATTAAACTCGCTAATTAATATTGAGCCGCGCAGTATAGTTGAGTAACGGCGGTTTTTAGATAATTACAAGAATGTCTTGTCTGAAGTCATATGATGTCTTCTAGGTTGGAGCGAGAAGTCCAACATCTACAGCAGACCAGTAATGCTGAAGGCAGCTCCGACGCGCTGGTACACACGCTCAGAAAGTATGAGGCGCTCAAAGAGGAACTCGACTGCTTTCAGAAGAGGTACGTCCCACTACTTTTCACTGCTGGGCTTAGTATGTTGTAATAATACTAGGATTGTATGCACAAATAAATGACGGGCCGGTGGCGTGGTCGCTAAAATACTTGCTTTTCACGCCGCAGGTCGTGGGTTCGATTCCCACCCAAATCTAGTGTCTTGTCTAGAGTCTGGGTGTTATTGTCTATATTTAAGGATCTATTAGAAAAAAGAAAAGTATTTTAAGTAGTATATTACCAGTAATCTGGTTTCCATAGTACAAGCTCTGCTTAGTTTGGGATCAGATGGCCGTGTGAGTTAATGTCCCACTAATTGAAAAAAAAATAAAAAAAATTATTGCAAACTTGGTCCATCTTTATCATTCAGGTATAAGTAGAAAGAGACATACCTATTGCTTGTAACATGTTGCTCTGAATTGCAAACGCACAGCAAAGCACTCAAAGAGGAACTTGAGTGCTTTCAGAAGAGATATGTCCCATTATCTTCTTACTTATGGGTTTAAACTTCACTGGCGAATAAAATAAATTTACAAAAAATGATTTATTTTGTGCTGTGTTTTAATATATAACAACACATTGACGGATGTTTGTTTTGTTTAAACTCGAGAACGGTTGAACCGATAGGGCTGATTTTGGTATTGAAATGTTTGTACAGGAGAAGGAAGGAAGGTTTAAACAGGTGTGAAATACGCAGGTGAAGTCTTCTGGGACAGCTGGTTGTATATAATTCTGTATGTTTACAGATACGAAGACTTGATAGAGACACACAACACAACATTAGAGAAACTGCGGATAGTACAAGAAGAGAACAGCAGATTGAAGACTCAATGTCACGACCTTACTCAGGAGAGAAATGCTGTGGTGAGAATAACTATTAAGTTGTTTAAATACTGATATCCACGCTTGTCGGAAAACAGATGCCGGCAGCATATTTTTGGCTTGGTATTTTCCATAATAGAAGTGAAAGCAAAGCACTCTTAATTTACCTATCTAATACAGATAAGTAGCTCGAAGTACTAATTTGTAGCAAATGGCGTAATCCCCGTACTCTTTGAGTCCAGGGGGCGAAGTGACCATCGTTACCGTTATTAGATCAAACGTCAGACTGACGGTTTAACGTGTTTTCCGAAATACCGGTGTATGACACAACCGATTTCTCGAATCCCGACTAGTGCTTGGAATTTAGATCTTAGAATTAGAATTGCGACTTGCGATCCTGGAGGCTAAAGACGAACACGCTATCGCCGGGCTTAACAAAAGTTCGTAGGAAGGGTACTAGGGTAGAATGGTCGTGTGCAGATCCGCGAGCGCAACGCGCTGAAGCAGCAGGTGTCGCACGTGGTGCGGCAGTGGGAGGGCGGGGCACGCGAGCGGGCCGACGTCAAGCGGCTCGCGGACGAGCGGAACGCGGCCATGGCGGAGTACACGCTCGTCATGAGCGAGAGGTAACTTTAAGATTATCAGTAACGTTTGTCGCCTCTGAAAACCCTATATCGAAAATTAATGATACTTCTTCGGAGATTTTTATCCTAGCTTTTGCTCGCGATTTACTCAAAGCCTGCCGAATAATTATATTACTACCGGAATAAAAATTATTAATAATCCAGGTATAAACTTTTCGTGTGTAAGATTTCTTTTGGATCCTTGAGCCGTTTTGTCGTAAAACAATTACAATTATCTATCCTCATGTATTAACAATTACATTTAGAAATAGTATTAGGATTTATGCCGATTCGTATTTTTGGTTAGGTTGGCTCATGCATAGGTATTTGTTCTTTTCGCCACAGGGATACGGTTCACAAAGAAATGGAGAAACTTTCTGACGATCTCCAAGCTGCGCTCAAGAGAGTAGCGGCTCTGGAGTCTGCGCTACAAGCGTCACGAGAAGAGCAGAGAGCTACTGCTTTACAGGTAACTTGCAATAGAAGCTAAAACTAAAACCCTTTAATATCTTATTGCTGAGCATACGTCTTCTCTCAACAATTTTTTATGAGTTAAGAGTTTAGGCGTTAATTCACACGCGCCGGTGGAGTATTCAGTAAGGCTTAAGCCAGTTTTGGGATGTCATGTGCCCCAAATTCGTGTGTCATCATCATCATCAGCCCATTTTAGTCCACAGTTAGATATAGTCCTCGTCTTAATGCATACTACTTTTTCCAGTTCAAATAGCTTATCCTTTGGGCTTTATATTAATTCGTGTGGACAGTGGTAAATTCCAGCCGTATTGTGTTTAGGCGGAGAGTCTCCGTCGTGAGATCGAGTCCGCGTTAGTGGAGCGTGACCGTGCCATCAAGGAGTGCTCTGATCTTAGGACTCCGCACAACACTAACACTATTGGGAAAGCCAGGTAATTACTAACTTATGTACACAAAGCTATTACTGTGACTTTTAATTTAATTTTTGAGTATATGACGCTGAATATGATTAAATGAAAACGCATACTATTACTAGCAAAAAACTGTGAGTCGACCTGTCATCGCCATTTAGTTAAAAAAAAAAATTAGTATCTGGCGACCGTGACCGGGTATAAAGTTCACATTCTGGGAATGTAGTCAATGTTGATGGGGTGATGGTAATTGAAGGTGAAATAATATTGAAACAGTGTTATGTGATTGAATTTTTTGCGCTATTCCAGTATTTTTAAAGAATGCACGATTGTATAATACTGGCAATGCCTTAATAAAATATGGAAAAGTGATTTTTGTATAACCGCGATTGTAAATATGTTTGTGCTGCAGACAAGACAACTCAGCGTATCATCACTTGGGACTCGCAAGTGGTGTGGGTAATGACGGGTTCCCGAATGGACAACACTCCAATGACCCATCATTGGATAAGTTGCAAGGTACGTTATATCATCATCAACCTATATATATATATATATATGGATTTGAAGTATAATTGGGATCATAAGCGTGAGTATCCTTACTCTAGATCAGTAGACATTATCTCGTAGCCTTATATTAAACCATTTTTCAAGGTTGACTTTTGACTACAAACCAGTTATTAACTTTCAGGTCTAGTGGGTATGGTGGTGGATGCAGTAGACAAAGAACGTGTGGACAACCTAGAGCAAGCCAACCAAGAGCTGGAGCGACTCAGGAAGCAAATAGACCGGCTGCAAGCTGAATTAGCCGACGCCCAGAGAGAGGCTGAGGTACAATAAATACACTACCTTCTGCCCGCAATTGAGCGCGTCTTATCTGGATTTAAAGCAGCCTATGTGTTATTCCAGGCTATAATCAATGTGTGCCAAATTTTATTCAATTCCGTCTATAGCGTCACAACAAGCATACGGCCCGCCTGATAGTTAGTGCCGTAATTTATGAATGCTTGCAACACCAGAGGCATAATTTTCACGTACGTAGTCACTAGCTATGTTACACTTAGGAATACAATCAACAGTTAACATACTGCGTATATTCTGTATGATAGAGATATTTTCTCAGTTTGGCTGCTAGAGCGAAGTTAATCATTTTGAGAGTGTAAGTTTTTATATAGGTAGTATTTTCTTTTTGATGTATCAACTTTTATACTGCTGCAGGTATCAAAGCGAAGAAGAGATTGGGCTTTTTCTGAAAGAGACAAGTTGCTACAAGAACGAGAGAGTGTGAAAGCGCTTTGTAATCGACTGAGAAAGGTAAATTTATATTATTGCTAAGAAGAATTTCTTTCAAAATGTGCCGTACCTGTTAAATGCGGGTTGCATTGGCGTTCGATTAGCATTTTTTTCTGTTTAGATGAAATGCCATTTAATTTTTTTTCCCACTCACACTCTTTAACATTCATTTCACTATAGGAAGTGTTCGGACATCCTGTATAGCTATAACGAGTGTGTCAAGAAGCTTGTCCGTATGTATACAGGAGCGGGATCAGATGGTGGGCGAGCTGGCCGACGCGCGACGGCACGGGAACAAGGGGGACGACGAGCGGGGCGACAGGCGACACGGGCCCAGGGACACGGGCAGCCTGCAGGTACACACTGCTTACTGCTTACTGCTTACACATTCCTATAACCATACACAGGGTATAGTTTTGGGAAAGGGGGGGGGGGGGCATGTTAGGTATGTATATCAAAATATAGACATAAATTACATTTTTAAAGCTGATTATTAAAAAAATATTACTAGGTAAAATTCGCAAACCCTCCTAAGAACCAAATGTTCTAAACATTTAACACGGGAAATGTTATATGCGACTTCTAGTACCTACTAAATTGAAACTGCCACTTTTTGGAGCAGCCAAGGTTACCACGGACAGCACGTGTTCACGCACACTTACAAAAAATTTAAGCGTCTATACAAATGTACATGTAAATAAAAACTACACACAAACATAAAACATGAACAGTTTGTGTATGCATACTGTTCATGTACCTCGGCGAAGGGGAACGCGTGCGCATAATAGTTCCTTGTTAAATAAAATAAAATAAGAAATCACCGCTTTTTAGAAGCCTTTTTTATAAAAAAAATCGTAATAGGGAGATACTACTCACCATTGCATTGCAAAACACACTACTGACATTAAATACGTTAATAGAATGTATGAAAAATAAATGACTTGTTACACATGGGCTTGTCTGTAGGACTACGAATGGGAGATAATAGATGTGGAACTGACCGGCCTAGACAAGGACGGAGAATTAGGGTTCGAGATGTCAGGCGGGAGGGAGGAGCCTTACTACCCGAACGATTATAGTTTGTATGTGACCAACGTGAAGAAGGGATCACCAGCTGATGGGAAGATCAAGTGAGTGCTACTTGCATTTTTTTTAAATAGGTTACTTAATTATAAGAACTTTTATGGTCTTATTCATAAAATCTAATGAGACTCTTTAATTGAAATGGACTTTGTCTCTTGCTAACTAGTATATATGCCAAGATGACAGACGAAGACAAACGAATTGTAAACCTATTTTAGCTGTAATAGAGTTTAAAAGAGGTTTATGAATACGGGGGTTAATCTTTAAGACCTTTTGATATTCTGCAGGTAAAAATATGTCATCACTATTGTAGATTAGGGGAAGTACCCTTAAAAAATTCAGCTCTAAGGTACTCGTATAAGAGAGCGGTTTTTAGCGTAAAAATAGAGACTACCGGGGAAATGTCTCTGTGTTATAAAGTGAGGATATATGACGGCTCGGGGTGGCATGATCAGTAAGATACATGCTTCTCACGTTATGGGTTTGATTCCCACACAAGACGTCCATTTTGTGTGATGAACATGTGGGCTTGTCTTGAGTCTATTATAAGTATTTATTTACAAAAAAAAGTAGTATATTTATATTATATCAGTTATCTGATTTCCATAGTACAAGCTCAGTTTAGCTTGTGAACATAATATGGTAGTCGTGTGTTAATGTCTGAGAATATTATTATTTTTAATATCTCTGTTAAAATTAGGATGTTTTTTTAATTAACAGAGAAAATGGTTGGAATGTACTACCAGCATGGGACCCAGTGCTTAATTTACTTGTACCAAAACCCAAGCAAAATCAACTCAGAATTCAATACACTGTAAGCTCAGTTTGCTTAAATCGGAACGCAACTTAAATATTAATGTTTGGAGGTAGTCAGTTATAATTGTGATTAATATTTTTGGACGTCAAATACCTCAGTCCACCGGTGAACATGAAGTCTGAAAAGACTTTGAAACGTCGGGATCTAAAATCTTAAATAGTAGTTTTATTTCAATAAATGTATGTACTATAGATGGCATAGTATATTTTAGTCACAACAAAAGGCCGCACTTTTCAAAAGTGAAGGGCTCTAACTCTGTCATTTACTCACGTACTTATTACAAAATCGGAAAGTGCTCACAAGATGCACATAAGATGATATTTAAAACTAAGACGAGGTGAATTAAGATAGGATGATGTTCAAAGGGGTACAATAGTAGTATCATGTAGTCTACGCGAGCGAAGCCGCGGTTTGGAAAGTTGGTTTGCTAAAAGATCGATTATTTTAAAAACTAAGATGAGGTGAAGTAAGACAAGGTTTGATGTTCACAGGGTTCAATATTAGTAAAATTCATGTAGTCTACGCGAGCGAAGTCGCGGGTCGGAAAGTTAGTGTGTTATAAAGATCTTTGTTTAGAAATTAATAAGAAAACATTTTAAAGGAAAATCTGTCTCCCAAATAGGGGTTGAAAGTTTGTATGACAAAGGCAGTCATTTTTTAAGTAACAAGTATAAATTTTAAAAATTAAGCTTCCCAGAAAAGCTGAATGCACACATCTTTGGACGCTTTTGGAAATTCAACCCCATATGGTTGAAATGGGATGGAAACTTCCTGACCGATTCATTGACGTAAAACCATAACGGGTTAGATCCTTTTAATTATAGGCAATGAATGCACGTTAAATCTAATTATCTAATAAGAAATATTTTTTTTGAAATTCCACTCCAAAAGGGTAAAATTAGGGTTGAACAGTTTTATTAAAATTCGTAATTGTTTAAACTTGGATGTATAAATTATTAGTAGGTACACAGATTTTTTGTTAGGCCAAAATACAGTATGTATATTAAAAAAACTCACCATAGAGTGAAATAAAGGCTAAATGTTTGTATGGGAATTCCGTAATTTTGAAGTTATTTATAATAAAATTAATATGAAAGCAAAAAATATGATATACATGTTTCATAATTTAACTTTTGACTGAAAAAATGGAAAGAAATATCCTGATCAATTTATTGACGCTGTTGGGGTTTTCTCGTCGTTGAGACGGAATCCCGGTAGTTGTTGTAAACACCAAACCAGAAAGTAAAAGAAAAGTAAAGTTTATTTGATAATCGAAGGCTAAGTTGTCTGAGTCGTACTTTAGTTAGTTAATAAATATTGACACATTAGCACTTGTTGTAGGCAAAGTGACGACTAAAAATACTTAACTAGGTTGCAATTAATGCGTTGAATATAACATGCTGTATGAGCGTAAATGACTCGTAGATGCAAAATCAAAACCACGCGATGCAAACTATTATGACAGAAATTTAGGGAACTACCCATATGTGGGTATGATACGGCTTAAACGGATGCATGAATCCGTTATGGATGACAAAGGGGTAGAAACTTAGGAATTTAGTTCACGTAAGCCAAGCCGCGAGGCGGAAAGCTAGTAATAATAATATATTCAAACATACACAGCGCCAACTAGTCTTAAATTAAATAAATATGTTTTTTTGTGTTATGGACTATTTGATGTAATACATATATACATTTTTGGCTCTGTTTGCTGTGGGAGTTTGTGTAAAGATTGTAAGGTGTGTGGGTGTGTGTGTCCAGGGTGCTAGACAGAGTGGTGGAAGCGTGCGGTGTCCGCGTGTTCGGTGGCGGCGCGGCGGGCGGCGCCGCGCTACGAGCCGCCGTGTCGCGCGGCGCCGGCACGCTGCGGGTACAGCGGCGCCGGGCGCAGCGCCACAGGCTGCACCTCGCCGACGCACGGGGACTGGCGCTCGCGCACGGTATGTATTGTGTGTGCGGTGCGGCGCTACGTGTCGGGCACGCTGCGGGTACAGCGGCGCCGGGCGCAGCGCCACAGGCTGCACCTCGCCGACGCACGGGGACTGGCGCTCGCGCACGGTATGTATTGTGTGTGCGGTGCGGCGCTACGTGTCGGGCACGCTGCGGGTACAGCGGCGCCGGGCGCAGCGCCACAGGCTGCACCTCGCCGACGCACGGGGACTGGCGCTCGCGCACGGTATGTATTGTGTGTGCGGTGCGGCGCTACGTGTCGGGCACGCTGCGGGTACAGCGGCGCCGGGCGCAGCGCCACAGGCTGCACCTCGCCGACGCACGGGGACTGGCGCTCGCGCACGGTATGTATTGTGTGTGCGGTGCGGCGCTACGTGTCGGGCACGCTGCGGGTACAGCGGCGCCGGGCGCAGCGCCACAGGCTGCACCTCGCCGACGCACGGGGACTGGCGCTCGCGCACGGTATGTATTGTGTGTGCGGTGCGGCGCTACGTGTCGGGCACGCTGCGGGTACAGCGGCGCCGGGCGCAGCGCCACAGGCTGCACCTCGCCGACGCACGGGGACTGGCGCTCGCGCACGGTATGTATTGTGTGTGCGGTGCGGCGCTACGTGTCGGGCACGCTGCGGGTACAGCGGCGCCGGGCGCAGCGCCACAGGCTGCACCTCGCCGACGCACGGGGACTGGCGCTCGCGCACGGTATGTATTGTGTGTGCGGTGCGGCGCTACGTGTCGGGCACGCTGCGGGTACAGCGGCGCCGGGCGCAGCGCCACAGGCTGCACCTCGCCGACGCACGGGGACTGGCGCTCGCGCACGGTATGTATTGTGTGTGCGGTGCGGCGCTACGTGTCGGGCACGCTGCGGGTACAGCGGCGCCGGGCGCAGCGCCACAGGCTGCACCTCGCCGACGCACGGGGACTGGCGCTCGCGCACGGTATGTATTGTGTGTGCGGTGCGGCGCTACGTGTCGGGCACGCTGCGGGTACAGCGGCGCCGGGCGCAGCGCCACAGGCTGCACCTCGCCGACGCACGGGGACTGGCGCTCGCGCACGGTATGTATTGTGTGTGCGGTGCGGCGCTACGTGTCGGGCACGCTGCGGGTACAGCGGCGCCGGGCGCAGCGCCACAGGCTGCACCTCGCCGACGCACGGGGACTGGCGCTCGCGCACGGTATGTATTGTGTGTGCGGTGCGGCGCTACGTGTCGGGCACGCTGCGGGTACAGCGGCGCCGGGCGCAGCGCCACAGGCTGCACCTCGCCGACGCACGGGGACTGGCGCTCGCGCACGGTATGTATTGTGTGTGCGGTGCGGCGCTACGTGTCGGGCACGCTGCGGGTACAGCGGCGCCGGGCGCAGCGCCACAGGCTGCACCTCGCCGACGCACGGGGACTGGCGCTCGCGCACGGTATGTATTGTGTGTGCGGTGCGGCGCTACGTGTCGGGCACGCTGCGGGTACAGCGGCGCCGGGCGCAGCGCCACAGGCTGCACCTCGCCGACGCACGGGGACTGGCGCTCGCGCACGGTATGTATTGTGTGTGCGGTGCGGCGCTACGTGTCGGGCACGCTGCGGGTACAGCGGCGCCGGGCGCAGCGCCACAGGCTGCACCTCGCCGACGCACGGGGACTGGCGCTCGCGCACGGTATGTATTGTGTGTGCGGTGCGGCGCTACGTGTCGGGCACGCTGCGGGTACAGCGGCGCCGGGCGCAGCGCCACAGGCTGCACCTCGCCGACGCACGGGGACTGGCGCTCGCGCACGGTATGTATTGTGTGTGCGGTGCGGCGCTACGTGTCGGGCACGCTGCGGGTACAGCGGCGCCGGGCGCAGCGCCACAGGCTGCACCTCGCCGACGCACGGGGACTGGCGCTCGCGCACGGTATGTATGTATGTATGGCGTAGGAATCTGATAACAAGGAATTTTTGAAAATTCGCACTTTAATGGAGTGAAAAAG
Organism: Meganola albula; assembly: GCA_936450015.1. Classification (NCBI taxonomy): domain Eukaryota; kingdom Metazoa; phylum Arthropoda; class Insecta; order Lepidoptera; family Nolidae; genus Meganola; species Meganola albula. The sequence continues at coordinate 1,164,583 of OW388159.1, forward strand.
GAGAAGAGGCCGGGGGGGGGGGGTTGGTAAAGTTTTTATAAGACTGCGATTCCTTGATCCAATCTACTTCAAATTGGACATAAATATTCTTTAACAGAATTAATAAAAGATGTGTTTCCTATTTTATTGAAATTCATTTCCTAACGCGGTTATTAAGGAGTAAAATTAAATTTAGTTGTAATTACATTTTATTTTGACATGTTTGATAATTTACCGCAACACAATGAATAGAATTTGAAATGTAAATATTATTTCTTTGTATATTTCTATGAAGAACTAACCCTATACCTTGATCACACATATCTATTCTATGCCTTGATTTTCCTTTAAAAATTTCCATGGAAATCTCATAGTATCTGCTTAGCTACACTTGATCTGATGATGAAACTGAAAGGTGGCGATAAGAAGTGTCAGTTCTCGGTATTTGGAATCAGCACTACTACTAGAGCTAGGAATCTCAGAATAGGTATTGTTTGTAACACAATAACGATACGAGGTGGAAAATCTCAGTGTAGATAGTATACCTACAACCAGAATAGTAAAGTAAAATACATTGAACGACCCTATCACGACCCACTCCTGAGCACAGGTCTTCTCTGAAGAATCGATTTAGTATATAGTTTGAGACCCGTGTAGTTGAAGTTAAGGATATAGGATAGTTTTTATCCAACTGCCCAAAAATATGTTACTGTTCTAGCTAGATATCCGACATACGCGCTTTGTTAGTTGTATACAAAATAACTAACTCTGATAGTAACATTTACATAATTCAATCATGCAACTTTGTGTTGACGCCAAATTAATGTTTAACTGACTGTATACTGTCACCTCTTAGGTACTAGAAATTTGCAGAAAATTCACATTTAAGGTCTATTTAGACCTGCGCGGTATTCGTTGACGCTGTGGGTAGTGCGGTATTCCTTCGGGTAAATTGTATGTACTAGCGAGGAGTTATCGTGTAACCACTGACTTCCCTACCTACAACTGTAGCGAATACCATACAGGTTGAAATTAGCTTTAACACACATTAAAAGATTTTTATATAGTATTGTTCGTTCTACAGGTATTTTCATAAGTAAAATAGCGAGCGGAAGCGCTGCGTCCAAAGAAGGCAATATTTTCGTCGGCGACCGAGTTATTACTGTAAGTTAAAATTACAACTTTTTAAACATAATACTCTCTTAAGCGGTGGCGCAGCGGTACGCGCCTCGCCTTAGAAAAATAAGGTCGCGGGTCCGATTCCTGGTCGTGCCCACACATCTTTGTGTGAATTGTTTCATCTCCGATGCTCAATATCGGTGAAGGAAAACATCGTGAAGAAAAAAAGGGTTGAAGTGAAAATATAATACGCTCTTAGTCCTTTCTTTAGAGTCACAATGCGTCTAGCCTCTTCCCATTTCTATTAGGGTCGGCTCCCAGTTTAACCTGATGCCGGTAGCTACCAGAATTAAACGAGCGACTGCCATCAGACCTTGAAACCAGCAGCTGAGATGGTTACACACGGTGTCAGAATATAGAGGTCTTCGAAACGTACCTAGAGGGCGTCCATTAATTACGTGAGGTGTTCTAGAGGGGAGGGGATCAAGCTGAATCTTTCCAAATCTAACTTAGGGGGGAGGGGGGTCTTGGCAAATATCACGTAATTATTTTTCTCGCAGAAAACGGAGTAAAATTGCGTGAAAAATTATTTCTAGAATAAATAAATGTTTTCTTGATTTAAGTTTGATATTTAATTTTATGATTGAGATTTTAAATTACGTTAATATTCTTTGCTTGTCTTTAATAACAGTAATAGAACAAGTTTTTTTTCAACACGTTTACAGCCCAAATAGAGGGAGTTGAGGAAATCATATGATATCCCACCGACAGTGGGGGGGGGATCGAATAATTCTCAAAAATACCTCATTTAAAATAAGACATGGCGACATGGCTAGTTGGCTAATGAATGACACCCGTGGGTTTCAGTTAAATTGTACCAAGCACAATTGTTACAGATAAATAACGTGTCCCTGGAAGGTATGAAGAGCGTGTCAGAAGCGATGTCGTTACTGAACGAGTGCCAGTACGAGTCTGTCGCAGTGACAGTGCTACGACCGCTGTACCCCTGCTGCAGTAACAATCGAGACAGGTTAGATTATCATTATGTATAGTTGGACTAAGGTAGCGAGCTGTCGGCAATGATAGCCACAGACTGGCATTCAGATCCAAGAATGCGGCGTCGCGGTAAACAGACGGAGATAGCGGGACTAAATTGATAAAGTCATGTTTTTTTAAATTCTGAAATAGGCTGGCGCTTGACCACAATTTGCCTGATGTTAACCAATAATGTCTGCGATGGAACATGCCAGCGCAGAATACCGATTCACTCGTGATCACGAATTTATAATTGGATGGAGGTGGCATAAGATCGCGACGCCTGGATGGAGTTAGAGGAGGCCTTTGCTCATAAATAAATATATTTATTTCATAAACTGTTTGTAGTACAAAGTTTTATGTATCACGTGTAGAACAGTACAGTAGTAGATCTGAGGACTACAATAGTATAAGGATTAAGGTTTAATGATAATTATATGCACTTGGCTATTTACATACACTTGTAGATGTCAAGATTACAATATTCAGTTTTACTTTAGTAAAAAATCAATATATAACAATAATAATAATATATAACAATTACTAATGTTACGTTTTTGACATGAAGTTAGCCGCGAGTCCAGTCCTATTATTATTTGTAACGCATAAAACTGCATGTAGTACAGTTCAGTATGTGCGGTGTACTGTAACAGTGCATTGCGGTGAGATCATGCGTTTTCATATAAATTTGAAGTGCGGTCAGCCAAATGCAATATACCACATTTCGCTCAAACGCTAGGACGCTCTGGTTCTAAAGGATAGGTTCACAGAGTGGATATTTCCGTTGCCGTAATACCAATAAATAATAAAATGATATGATACCTTTGCGGTTTTCTTAGTCTGCTAGTAACCAACATCATATTTGAAATAAATAAAAAAAACAGAAAATGGTTGGAATATACCACCAGCATGGGACCCAGTGCTTAATTTACTTGTACCAAAACCCAAGCAAAATCAACTCAGAATTCAAGACATTGTGAGCTCAGTTTGCTTAAATCAGAACGCAACTTAAATATTAATGTTTGGAGGTAGTCAGTAATAATTGTTCACCCGTGAACATGAAGTCTGTAAAGACTTTGAAACGTCGGGATCTAAAATCTAAAATAAACCGCTATAAAATCCGTTAAAAAGTAGTTTTATTTCAATGTGTGATATTCGCGTAAATCTAAGACAATACCACATCATATTTACCAACATAATGTTTGTAATCTTTCTTTATGTTACAATGCAATGGTATTTCCTTTGTAAACATCCGAAATACTTTTCCATCTCATTTGAGTATCGATACCACATAAGAAATCATCTTTCCATACTGTCAATATTGTTTTTTATTTATAAAAATACAAGCAATGCGGTTAGTAATGTTTTAAATTAAATTTTAATACTTAAGTTACAAGCTCTTTAAAAACTTTTTGAAGGCAAAAATAGGGTTCCTAAAACTTTTACGTATATATAATCTGTACATCTGCTGCGCTATTATGAGTGTTTTAAACAATTCGAACGAAAAAGGAATGCGGTTATACCTTAAGTATATTAGCATCTTTTTCTGTCAACGGAATCACAATCGCTTTAAATACTCATAATACGGCACCTGAGTACAAATTTGTGGTTTTGTAGTGTCTTAACGAGTGGACAAATATTGATGCGGTCTATATTGCTGATGTGATCTATATCTTAATATATATATTTCTTGTGTGCGTGTGTATGTGACTGAACTCCTCCTAAACGACTGGACCGATTTTGATGAAATTTTTTGTGTGTGTTCAAGGGGATCTGGGAATGGTTTAGATTCACAATTTTGTCCGCTGGCGGTACGAAGTTCGCTGGGGCAGCTAGTATCTAAGTGAATGCGTTGGGAGACCATTGAATATTTTATTTAGAGTTACGAGTGTTAAACTGACACTCATTAGTGGTTGTCTCTGCTTCTGTACACTGTAACTGATTTAACTGCCAAATAACGTTGATGAAACTATCATGTTTGTGTACAGAATATCGATGTACGGCCACTCGTATTCGGACGGGAAGATGGTGAATATCTGCTCGCAGACTGATGAATCCTACTGTCAGTACGTTCCGCCGCCTTCTGATAACAAAGTAAGTTTTTAGTATTCTTATCCGTATGACGACATTTTATTGGTTAGTTCGTCGTATATGAAAAACAGCGGAGCAGCGGTGGCGCAACGGTACGGGCCTCGCCTTAGAAATATAAGGTCGCGGGTTCGAATCCTGATCGTGCCCACACATCTTTGTGTGAATTGTTTCATCGCCGCTGCTCGATATCGGCGAAGGAAAACATCGTGAGGAAACCGGCGTGTCTAAGAACTAATCATTCGACGACATGTGACATCCACCAACCCGCACTTGGCCAGCGTGTGTGGATTAAGGCCTAAACTCTCTCAACTCGTAAGAAAGTTGAGAGGAGACCCGTGCCCAGCAGTGGGACACAAAAAGGGTTGACGTGATATGAAAAACATTGGACACGTATTTTTCTGTTTTTTTTTTTGCGATTAAAGATTACGACGATACGTCTAAACGAAATCTGGAATGGTTCCACGCTTATATAAGTTTTATACCTTTGTCTGACGTAAAGAGTGGTTTACAGCTAGTTGTAAACCAAGCCTAACAAATAAATAATAATAATATAGTGGGATATTAACACACACGGCCATCTGATCCTAAACTAAGCAGAGCTTGTACTATGGGAACCAGATAACTGGTAATATACTGCATATAATACTTTTGTTTGGTAAATACATACTTAAATATAGATAATTACACCCAGACTCAAGATAAGTACACATGTTCATTGGGTGGGAATCGAACCCAGGACCTGCGGCGTGAAAAGCTAGTATCTACCGACCACGCCACCGGCCCATCAATATATAAATAAATCCCAACAGCGCCTCAATGAAACCTTGGCGTTTATAATAGTTGTAGGATTTTATATTTACATGAGAGCACTTTTCTTATGAAAATATTATATTTCTAATATAAAACAATCGCGTGGGAGTTTATTAAATCCCTATTCTGTAAAATAAATATTGCATCGACGAGTAAAACATCTCTTTTTCACTTGAAAATAGCATTCTACCTGTGTTATCGTATGTAAGATTCAGAAGAGATCATTTATTTGATAAAATAGAGGGGTGTTATACCCATTGTATGTATGTGTACAAGTTTGTGGCGTCTTGAGAACAAGTTTAAAGAAATAGACCGACTTCGATGCGGGTTATTATTTGAACTCTAAATTTACCAAGATGGTACCATAGGGTTTTGTCAAAATTCGCTTCTAGTTTTTGTTATTGTGCGATTGCGTTCGTTTATTTACTAATTTATTTTATATGCAATTACGTTTTGTTTCGTAACTAAATAGTTGCAGAATAAGGATGCGCGTAAGTTTAATAATGTATTTATTTTATACAATTTTAGGTTCACATTGACCATGGTATACCGGATTTTGATCGAAGATATGTTTATCATGTAGCTGCCGGCAGTCAAGGGAAGATTCCACAAGAGAGAGGTATGCACTTTCTATATAAACATAAATGAATCGCCGACATGTATGTGTGCCTATAACTTCTAAACGACTACACCAAACCTTGAACAATTTTATCTTTGTTTGAAACAGGTTTATTCTGTAATAACCCAATTTTGTAGTACTCAAATTATTATTATTAAATAATTATTATTATTTATTATTTATGCGCAGGCACATGGGACATGATCCGCGGCAAGATCGAGGCTGTCACCGGACGTAGCAAGTCCAAGGACAAACAGAATAAGGTATGAAGAAATTTAAAGATATAATACGAGGTGTGGGATTTGTTCTTATTTTGGATTAGATAGTGCTCAAGTAGTGATGGTCTAAACTTACGCTACTTTAATAAAATTAAGAAATTAGGATATGAGATAGTACTCTGTAATTTAAAATCCGTCTCCAAATTGGTTCCAAAGATATGTTAATAAAGTACTTATAAGTATGAAGGCTTTTAAGGTTTTAGACTAAAAATATCAGGATTAGCAGACAACTTTAGGTAGGCGTGAATAATCGGGTAAGAAGACGGTAAATATTTCAATAAAATAACTACGGCAAATATCACTTCACCCCAATTTCTCGATAGCACAATCATTAATTCTACCAGTTAATGACAGATCGTTAAGATTACGTTGGATTAAATCGTAACGTTCACCGAGCACGTTGTTGCATCTGCACTTCCCGACGACACAACGGTGCAACACAGTGTCAGCCATTCTAAGATGGCCACTTCACCGTGCCCGGTGTTCATTCGTTCGTTCATATTGTCATTTTCGAGTGACAGTTGACTTCAAAGACGGACGCGATGACAGTATAAAATGACAGCTGATGCATTGAGAAGTAGATGTGCCAACAAGTAATAAGTGACTCAAATAGATAGTAAACTTAGTCTTAATCCAAGAAGTAAAATATTATCTCTGTGTGAAATTTTATCCAAATCTTATAATTACTTTGTATGTGACAGATTGACAAACAGGCATCCATTTTTACAAGATGGGTACAAGATTTTGAATCATTTTTTGCTTTTGGCAGATACCAGAGACGGATGCTATTGCTGAGTTGGACTCTGTAATAGACAGCTATCATGGGAAATCAAGTAAGTAACATTTTAAATACCACAACAACTATCTAATACTCTAAAAATCTATCATGAATCATTTTGTTTACAGTCAAAGAAACGGGCAGTGTGCTTAAACGTTCACGGCGGAAGAATAAAGACTCGCAAAATGATTCCAAAAATGGCGGCACTTGGCCTAAAGCCCGAGCTAACTTCATACTAGACGAAAACTCGACTGGCACTATCGTTCAACCACGGTCTAGAAAAGAAAGACCTCCTCTTTCAATTCTCCTGAGTCCCCCAACTAAGTTACCTCCAGAACCACAAAGATCGAACACCAATCGGAACTCGAATCCAATACCTTTAGGTCACGCTCCACTTACACAATCCACAACTCCTGCTCGTCATTCTGTATACAAATCAATAGAATCATCCCCCGCAATCGAACACTTTCCTAAACCCGCACCTTTAGCCATTCATAATCCTTTCGCGTCCCCTAACAACATGAACTTCGAGAAGATTCGAACACTCGAAAAGGATAAAATGTCGATCAGTGATTACTCGGAGCATGACGTCACGCCAAACAGACTGAGTCTAGTCTTAAACCCTTCTGATGATTCATTAGACTACCATCCAGCGTCTAGAAATAGAAACAAGAGTCCTCATTCCTTAGACTTCATGGTTAATAAAGGGCCGAGTTCATTGGACTTTGTTACTAGAAAATCACCAAGTTCTCTAGAACGTTCTATAAAGAATCACCCAGGAAAAGACTTGTTAGACCAATATTATTCAAATAAAAAGTCCTCTTCTCCTAAGACTGTTAACAAATACCCTTCAGACAGCGACAGTTTTGGTCCTGACAGTTTAAATAGCAACGCCAATTTTCCGATGACGGGAACTTTGCCTTCGCAATCGAAACTGCAGTCACAGTACTACAGAGGTCCGTTTGTGAATTCGAACCCACATACTTCAAGCAGATACCCACACCTAGCGAGCCCGACTAATATACCGCAGAGTCAGTCGGGTGAAAGCATCGGAACAAGTTATGACATGCATTCATTCACATCACATACCCACAATATGTCTGACATCCAACCCGTACCACGGAACGCCCGAACTGCAGACTACCATACGTACGAAGGCGGTACGTTTCCCCGTAAAAAAGAAAACCAACGATTTCGGATACCGTCCAACCCTAGTGTGACTTCAAAAAACTCAGCTGGAAAACTTAGTACGGGATCGATAGAAAGAAGTTCCGAAAGGAATTCTCCGATGCCTACATTTCATGTGGAAGTCTTAAGCCCTGGTCGAGGGGCGAAGCAGTTGACACATAAGACTAGGAATTCAATGCCTGAATACTGTGGTTTAGGTTGGAATAAACCGTTGCCGGGGGAACTACGGAGGGTTCACATCGACAAAAGCCAGCAACCATTAGGCATACAAATTTACTGCCCGCCCAGTAGCGGTGGAGTATTCGTTTCTACAGTAAACGACAATTCTCTAGCCAGCCAAGTCGGTCTTCAAGTAGGCGACCAACTCTTGGAAGTTTGTGGAATTAACATGCGTTCTGCAACTTATACTTTAGCGGCTCGGGTGTTGAGACAAATTGGCAACTCGATAACAATGTTAGTACAATACAGTCCAGAGAAATATAAGGATGAGGTCGAAGTACCAGGCAGTTCTTCGTCTGGAGAGAGTTCTCATGATGAAGAAGTTTCTCTATCAGGGTCTCCGACTCCTAGAAATTCTCCGGGACCTCAGCAGTCGATACGAATGGAGCAGACGTCCACTGAAGTGTCTACTTTAAGACAATCTCAAACAAATAAAGACTTACCGAGATTTTTGTTGATAGAAATGAGAAATTGTTCAGATTTGGGAATTAGTCTGGTAGGGGGGAATGCGGTGGGGATCTTTGTGCATAGTGTACAGATTGAGTCTCCGGCGTATAATGCGGGGTTGAGGACAGGGGATCAAATCTTGGAGTACAATAATGTGGATCTGCGGAGAGCAACTGCTGAGCAAGCCGCTTTGGAGTTGGCCAAGCCCGCTGATAAAGTAAGTTCTTTTGCTTGACATCCTTACCATCCTAACTTAAACTTTGTCTTCGTAAAAAACTAGATTTTTGAAAGGAGAATATTATTGAAATTAAAATGTATTCTACATAATTTCAGTCTGTCTGCAATATGTTATCCAAAACCAGGGTGCTTGTCTGTATAATTCGAATTATTGAGATATGATTTGTCTTTAAAACACGTTTATTAATCCATTATTCTGTTTTAGGTGAGCGTCCTAGTTCGTCACGATCTCCAACAATATCACGAAATAAAGGACAAACCCGGTGATGCGTTTTACATACGCGCCGGTTTTGATCGTTGTGCGAAACTAACTTCCATAGGCATGGACGTTATAGATGAATATTCCTTGTGGTTTAGGAAAGACGAGGTTTTATTTGTAGATAATACTTTGTTTAATGGATCACCCGGACTTTGGCGAGCGTGGCAGTTGGATTGTAAAGGTGCTAAGAGACATTGGGGAACGATTCCTAGTAAATTCAAGTAAGTTTAGTTTATTTTTCTTACTGTACAATCTACAAATGTTTAAATTGTGAAACACCGAATTCCGGTCAACTACTAGTGCGTTTAGGCTCTTTATGTACCAAGAAATGAGTTCAGAATATCATAGTCTAAGCATCATTAGCCTGTTTTAGACTGCAGGTGGTACAATTGGCTGATAAGCCTGAATTGCGCTCTTTCAACTTTCATCAGCTACCTTGCAGAGATCGACACTTCTTCTCTGGAGGTATCCCAATCCCTCGTTTTCCCCAATCATAGCCTAAAGGGCAAAATAGGTGTTAACAGTACGGAGAAGTTGAGACAGCCTATATTTACGTCCCATAGGCATACGCCCTAACTTTGAGTTTCTGTTGTATTAGACTGTAAGAAAAACGTGGTAGCATTTTGGTCGAAATTGTTGCTCCTTTATGGTTTCACCGAAAGTCATTCGTGATCACGAGAATCGGTACATTGGGCTGGCGCGTCCCATCGTAGACTACATCATTGCTTAACATCAGGTAAGTTGTAGTCAAGCGCCAGTCTATTCAAGAATTTTTTTTGCTTGACATTAACATTTTTATTTTCATTAACAACTTTTTGACATTAACACACACTGTCATCTGGTCCCAAGCTAAGCAGAGCTTGTGTTATGGAAACCAGATAACTGGTATATACTATACATATAATACTTTTCTTTTGTAAATATATACTTATAATAGATATTTACACCCTGACTCGACACAAACACAAATGTTCATCATTAATGTTTGTCTCGGGTGGGAATCGAACCCACGACCTGCGGCGTGAAAAGCAAGTATCTTACCGACCACGCCACCGGCCCGTCAAGTACTTCGAATCTTGTAGCTGACACGCTACCACCCATAGGGGAGTTGAATGTCCTGTCTGAATGAAACAATGGTTTTAATATGTGGAAATTTTCGAGGGCGTTAAACAAGACTTGACATTCGTGTTGTAGAGTTGAAGAAATTCTCCGACGATCGATGGGTACCCTCGAAAGTGATGCTCAACGTCGAGCATCGACGACAGCGCGTCGATCGTTCTTTCGACGCAAGAAGCACCGCGACAGTAAAGAGTTAGCTTCCTTCTCTAACACGGAACTGGGGTGCTGGAGTGACTCCGGTACCCTGGCTGATGATGTACCGGTGCTGTCTTACCAAAGGGTCGAGAGATTGCATTGTGAGTGGATTTTACTTATTTCATTTGTGTGTTTTTTTTTGTGTTTTGTAAGTAATGTTTTATTCTTGTAAAGAGTCATAAATTTAAGGTAAAAAAAAACAGTTAATTTATAAGTTTCTTGTATTATGTAGCTAAAAAAACAAATAATTTTGATTCAGAATCAGATTTTGATTAACGTCTGATGACGTCTCATGTCCCAAGTGCCATAGTATTTTTGGACACCAACGTTATCACATTTCTCATTTAAAAGCTTACTTAATAAGCTATTGGAATTTAATTAAACATGAATTTTTTTGCCCTTTTTTAAACAAAAAGTGTAATAGAAAAACAAAACTCACATTCCCATTGAATAGTTTCCTAAGCAGTGTAAATATTGCAAAGGTATCTTATAATTGCATTGTTTTAAAGTTGTCATTAAAATATTACTTTAGCTGCAGTTTTATGTATAATTATGACGAAAAATACTTATATTAATTTTTTTTTCGTCTTAGTATGAAATGTGATTAGTTCGTTTGGGGCCATTCATTAATTACGTAAGACGATTTAGGGGGGCAATGATGCCTTATTTTTAAAAAAAATACTTTGAAAAATATAAAAAAAAAATTAAAAACAAAACAAAAAACGCTTTAATAATATAAACGAACTAAAAAGTAAAAAAATATATTTATATAACACTAACCGCGAACCTTGGATTTTCGAGCTGTAGTTAGGAGAGGTGAAACAAGCGCTGAATCGGCTCAACGAAAAAAATTAGTATTATTTCGAGAAAAGCGTGAGGCACATAGTGCGTACTCATGGAAAGCCCGTATTGAAATGTCCACGGTCCCCGATAAGTCTGTAAAACTTAAATTTAAATCTAACAATCGGCAGCGATTTCTATAACTTGGCAGTTTGCACTATAAAAGTGGAACTAAAGCGCTTTGGGCGTACCTGTGGAAAGCCCGTATCGAAATGTCTACGGTCTTCGCTAGGTTTATAAAGTTTGAATTGGAACTGACCGTTGGCAGTGAATTCTTCAACTCGGCAGTTCGCACAGTAAAAGTGGAAGCAAAGCGCTTTGTGCGTACCCGTGGAAAGGTCGTATCGAAATGTCCACGGTCCTCGATAAGTCTGTAAAGTTTGAATTAGCAGCAAATTCCACAACTTGGCAGTTCGTACAATAAAAGTGGAAGCAAAGCGCTTTGTGTGTACCCGTGGAAAACCCGTATCGAAATGTCTACGGTCTATAATAAGTCTACAAAGTTTTAACTGAACCTGATCGTTGGCAGTGGATTCCACAACTTGGCAGTTCGCATAGTAAAAATGCGAGCAAAGCGCTTTGTGCGTACCTACTCGTGGATAGCCCGTATCAAAATGTGCACGGTCCTTCTGCAAAGTTTGAATTAAATCTGACTGTTGGCGGCGATTTCGACAATTTAGCAGTTTGCACTATTAATGTGGCAGCAAAGCGCTTTGTGCGTACCCGTGGAAGTCCGTATCGAAATGTGCACGGTCTTTGTTAAGTCTGCAAAATTTGAATTAAATCTGGCTATTTAGAAATGGGTCAAAATCGCGTTAAAGAAGGCGTGTTAAAAAGCGCGATCAACTTCGTGAAATCCGAGGTTCGCTTGATTGCGCATAAGTAGGTAAACGATTTCCATTTCCATGGCAACGCACTCACGACATGTGCCAAACGTGTATTAATTTTTGGCTTTAGATTCATACGTAATAAATATTTAACACTTGGTGACTAGGGTCGGCGTATTCTTATTTTTTCTTATAATTTAGGAAGGGGGGGGGGGTGTGTCCAAAACAACTAAAAATAGTCTTACGCAATAAAGGTACTAACCGTGTAGTTACTTGTGTCATTTGGAACTATAGATGTGAGGTAAAGTTATATGCAAGACATGTTTCTTGTAACTGTAACTCTAAAACGAGTAAATTAATACATATTTCAAAATCGTCAAAGTTATAAATGCTCCATTACACATGTACTTATGTTAAACCGAAAATCATTTATACGATTTATTTAAACGGTTACGTGTTTCGTAAATTGCGTCCTAAATAACCTCGCCCTTCCGCCACTTGACTAGTGGCGGAAGGGCGAGGTTATTTAGGACGCAAAGTTCCAATAGTGACGTGACACGTTCGTGTGGCAGACGGCACGCAGCGGCCCGTGGTGGTGCTGGGCCCGCTGGCGGGCGCGGTGGGCGCGCGGCTGGCGTCGGACTGGCCGCACGCCTTCGCGGCGCCGCGAGCCGCCGCGCTCAGCCTCAGCGGCGCCGCGCCCGCACTCGCGCGCGGCACGCACCTCGAGCCGCGGCCTCGCTCCGACTCGCACCTCGACTGTATCCCGCTCGCCGCCGTCACGCATCTCGCTAACCAGGTACACTAGTACTGATCCCTCCGCAGTACCTATCCCACGCCCACGCACCTCGAGCCGCGGCCTCGCTCCGACTCGCACCTCGACTGTATCCCGCTCGCCGCCGTCACGCATCTCGCTAACCAGGTACACTAGTACTGATCCCTCCGCAGTACCTATCCCACGCCCACGCACCTCGAGCCGCGGCCTCGCTCCGACTCGCACCTCGACTGTATCCCGCTCGCCGCCGTCACGCATCTCGCTAACCAGGTACACTAGTACTGATCCCTCCGCAGTACCTATCCCACGCCCACGCACCTCGAGCCGCGGCCTCGCTCCGACTCGCACCTCGACTGTATCCCGCTCGCCGCCGTCACGCATCTCGCTAACCAGGTACACTAGTACTGATCCCTCCGCAGTACCTATCCCACGCCCACGCACCTCGAGCCGCGGCCTCGCTCCGACTCGTATCCCGCCTTTAGTCAAGGCAGTCCGAGGCAGACAAGTTATAGATTTCGAGTCATGATTTTCTAATCACCCTGTGTAAAATTACAGTTTTCTAGTGCCGATAGTTTTTGCGAAACTTATCGTTTTTTAGGGACCCGAAGCCTTGGAAATGCACCATTTTCAGCAAACTTTGTAACAATTTTTCCCATTCCAGGGCATCCACTGCATCTTAGACATAAGCGTAGCTACAATAGAAAAATTACACAAGCAACAAATATACCCAATCGTATTGTTCATCAAGTTCAAGTCGTTCAAACAAATCAAAGAAGTGAAAGACACGCGGCACGCTGACAAAGTGTCTGCTAAAGCTGCGAAGGAAATGTACGAACACGGGTTAAAAGTTGAGGCTGAATATAGGAATTATATTTCTGGTGAGTACATTTTAGATTTGGTTTGCAATACATTTGGTGTTGATTTGTCTGTTACTACTCAATGTTGTTGAGGGTAAACATCGTGAATGATCCAGTAAGTCTCTAAACAAATCATTGTTGAGTTTTCAGTCTTAAGATAAATGAAGAAAGACCCATGCCCTGGAGAAGTCTCTTGATAGATTCCAATTTTGCTTTACTTAGTAGTTGAGAATTTAATTTCCAGTCTGTGTTTTATTCGTGCTAGGGGTCGAGATGGTTTTTGAATTATATATTATGAAACTTTGACTATGAAGGCGATATCTTATACTGATATTTATTCACAGCCGAGATCCCAGCCGGCGTGAACATAGCATACACGTGCACACAAATAAAAGCCGCCGTCGAAGAGGAGCAGAACAAAACGTTATGGGTACCTTCAGTACAAGCCTGACCCCTGCCCGCGCGCCCCTCCCGCTCCGTCACCTTCAGCCGCCCCCGCCCCTCGCCCCCCTCTCCCTCCGTCTCCGCGCCCCCCTCCCCCTATTCCGATCCAGAACGACGACGCAAACAACCCCGCAGCGATTCCACCGACTCCGACCTCAAGTACTACTCCGAACCCGACGCTAAATACTTCGAGATCGACTACGAGTTTCTAAAGGAACTTCGTCGTATCGCTCGTAATAATTGTCCGAAGTGTCGTCGGAAACGATCACGACGGAACGATCGCGATATGAAATCTAGAGATCGCGGTAGGTCGCAACGGAGCCGGGTTAAAGAGAACTTTGTTTACTGCAACGGTAGGTACCATAGTGATAAAGAGCACTGTCGATTGTGCTGCAGGATCTGCAATCGATCGACTGACACCCTCGATTCGATCGATGATGATTACTCGTTAGTATCAAAAAGCTACAGTCGACCGATATCCACACCTCGTTCGACATCAACGTCGACACCTAGAAATTCCCGCGAGCGTAAGAACTCGATTCAATCGAATAAATCGGTATCGTTCTTAGAATCGAGTAACGATGAATCGAAGGAAGACACTAATTACACAGCGAAAAGCTTTACTAATGATCTGAAGAAGTTTCTACTCAAACCATCTACACCCAAATTGAGTTTGCGTGATAAATTCAACACTTTCAAACAAGAATTTGAAGCGACTAAAAAGTCTCCTAAACTGAAAGCTATTAAAGGCCTTTGGAAGTCTTATTGAAACGGACACTGATACTAAAATTGTGCCAATGATTCTTACATATAATAGTCCTAAGAGCACAGCGACTTTATTTTCTAACGCGATGTTCTCAAAGGCCAATTTTCATTATTTGAAGTGTATATTGTATACTCTGTTCGACAGAGTTTTGCGTGCTACAGACAAAGACGTTATCACATTCAGTTTGGTGCTTTTATTTTGGAATTAATTTATAATTAGTCAATCAACTTCATTCTTGCTACTAGTATGTAGCCTTGTATGAACTATATTGATCTTTATATTTTTTTTCAGTCCGTATAAGTATTATATCGTTACTGGAAAGCTAAAACTACTAAAGTGCTAATATTAATAATCGTCTCGTGGTTCACCTTGGAAAGTCCGGTGAACCACCAAAAGCTGTTCTGACTAAAGAGGCCAAAAATATATATTGTTCTATTGTTTAATATCATGAGTCTATTATTATTTTATTAAAAAAAATAGGTATCTAAAAGTTGTAGTAGTTCTAAAATGATATTTCTTAAAACATAAGTGTTCATAATGTTCTAAAGGAAACTGAAATCCAAGGTTTCGGTGCTAGATAATATACAAATTAAAATATAAAATCGCTCATACTATGTATATCTTGATATTCTATATATCTTTAACTTTAAATAAAGGTTTACATGTTGAAAAACTATCCATATCTTATGAAATAACAGCAATAATTTAGTTATAGTTTATAATAATTGAGATGTAAACCGAGTATAATGTAACTATGCTATGATTATAGATAAATATCAATATATGAAGCTTCTAGTTTATATTACGTAATTCAGAATTATCAAAATCTGACTAACCTAACATGAATTTCCGTGATCATGCATTGTTTCATATAGTCCGACCGCATACGGTAGGTTTCGTGTACGATTTCCGAATGACGTCATAGACATTATCAACATGGACACGTTGTAATTTAAACAAAAAGAGACAGATGTATCTTTTCTTTTTGGTTAATCGATTAACAGTTACTGCTATGACGTACGGAAATCGGATTCGAAAAAAGGTTAAGAATTTAGCCAATTAAAATCAAGTCAGATCTAAGAAGTTTTCGCGTAATACCTACATAAAATAAAATGGATGCAAAGTATGTATCTAGTGAACTAATATAATATGAAAGATAGTTTATTTGCACACAATTCTGCCAATAAAATTTAATATAAACGCACCATAGTAACAAAATATATTATAATAATATACTAAACTAAATGATAATATAATTAAAACATGAGAGAATTTAAACGGGGACTTTAAATACATTTCTTTAAATAAATGTAGGTACTCACAATTAGACTGTCTGTTTGTTAGTGTTATAACATAATTGATAAAAGTAGATTACCTAGCGGGCCATTTCGTAAATGCATGTGTCCTTAGTACCAATGATAACTTGAATTCAAACGAAACGAATATAGTACATATTTGCATTATTTTAACCTCAGTTGCATGCGCATGAATTCCGAACGGCGTCTCAGGTATATACAACAATAAGGATTGGAGAGGTCAAAAGTGGGCTAGAATTTTGAACACCAATGTGATATACCTCATTGGAAAGCTTATTTAATAAGCTGTTAGAATTTAACTAAACACGAATTTTAGGAGCAACCATTTTTGTAAAAATCAAAAAAATGAAATAGAAAAACAAAACGCACATTACCTTTAATTATCCGTTTCCTAAGCAGTATAAATATTGCAATCACGTCAACAAATGCATTCTGTTAAAGTACTTTTCTCTTGTAATATTATTCTAGCTGCAGCTTAATGTAATTATGACGAAAAATATTTGTTATCTTATTAGTGTAATAACAAAACGCGTGGAAAAAAATATAATTACGGGAAACGTCATGATGTCATTGTCATTGATCAGTTTGATTGACAGCGTCGAAATAATTTTGATTTTTTGGTTGCTCAATTGACATTTGACCATGGGGTTGCCAATTGCAATAATCATAATATTGCATTAAGGATTCTTATTTTCAATTTAAATTTTTAAAAAAACGGGGGGGTGTCAAATTATTTTAAATACACCAAAAAATTTAATTAATTATGCTCTAATAACCTAGGTAACTCAGATTGCTGTTCAAATTTACAATTATTTTAATCCCAGGCTCTATACATTTTTTGAACGTCTCCTTTTATTTCTCGAATATCTTTCATTATTTCTGTCATTAAGAAACCTGATCCGAAATTTTCGGATTTCTTCGGAATTCACTCGTTTTGACGGAAAATAGAAGTAGGATGAGTGAGAAATAAGTATCGAATGTGGTACAAATGTAATATATTCGTTTCGTTTTGACTGAAGTATAAACTAATATTGATTGATAATTCTAAAACCTTAGATATCACTTAGTGATGACGTAGTGTTGTTTAAATTTTACATATACATACATACATACACTATTTAGCCTTATTCTAAAATGAGGTTTCAGTCAAAGACTTATAATATTACTCATCAAACACGACCAAAGTGATAGGAATTTCTTATAACGAACATTATTTAACGTCATACTTTTAAGTCGCTGCCGCTGGGCCGTGATTTACCCATTATATTAATGAATCTGGGCCGGAGTGAATAAATATTTTTGTCCTCAAATTTGTTAATGGGGCCTTACGAGGTTATGGTTACGTCCTCACAAATCCATCACAAAAAAATCTCGCGCAAAGACAAATACAATTTAGATGCGTCGTTACGCTGTTAGGGTGTTTTTGTAGTCTAGGTGTTCTTTATGAATTAGTCCGGACTTGGATTAAACCTCATTTTGGAATAGGGTGATATTGTATTTAGCTAAATATTTCATAATGGTGTCTACGACTTGTAGAAAAGTTTATTAGTATTGTTTTATTAATCAGCGTATTCTAAAGAAGTAAACACCTTTAATTATCGTTTAATATAATTCTGTATTAAGATATTGGTTACTTTGACCCACATGACCTTATAAAGGCTAAATTAACTAAATGAAACATTTAAAAAAAAACTAAATGTTATTCTGAAAATATGTCAGAATTATTCCTGAAGAAACATAAAAAATAAATCAGATTCATCAGATCAGATCAGAAATTGAGAACTTCATTCAATTTGAAGTCAGTAAAAATGGCATTTTACATATTGGCCCCAGTACAGAATGGGCTATGATTGTCATCATTCGCTTTACATTTTCAATTTATTAAGTAGTGATGCGTTTAATTTAAAAAAAATTAGAAAGCATTGTTGTAAAAAATTGTGACAATTATGGCCCATTGTGTACTGGTGCCATAAAACATTATCTAGTGTTACGCGGTACACTGCGAATAGCGATCTCAATATTGTGATGAGGCTTATGACACAAGATTATTTTTATATTTACAGCACAAATATTATGCGTCTTTAGTTTATGTACAGAAAATGATTTTCATAAATTGTAGGCAGTACAGCGGTACAACGCTAAGTCGATTTGTGGCTACTTTTGGTTTTATTTTAAAACAAGGTTTAAAAGTACCGATTTTATACATGTAGACACCGCATAAGCCTCACGCTTGGACTAAGTCGTACTATTCATAGAGTTCGACCACAACCTAAATTTGCCCACAACCACAACCTAAAAACATAGCAAATTTTGATTGGTTTGTTCAAGTTCTTGTGCTTGAATGAACCAATAAAAAATTAGCTAGTTTTCCCGATACCCCGCTAACTTTTGTCGATTATCATTCCTTAAAATATTTAAATAGAGTGAAGTCTAGTAGATATTTTACTATCTAGTCGGTGCGTTCATACCTCGTCTTGGAATAAGACCTTAAAAAGTTTTGTAATGTCAATTATTTTTCTATTTCTTACTATAAGTTTCGAACATTTGTTTATTTTTTATATATTTTCTTCGTCATACAAAACGCTTCTTATTCTGTAGAAATATTGAAACAAATCGATTTAGCGTCGTTTACCATTGACATATACACTGACAATTAAGAGTGTACCAGATATGGGTGAATTGTTTTGAATTATTTATCTTCTGATTTTTAGTTTTAGACAATCTTTTGATATATTCGCGGACATCTTTTACCCATGTCTGGAAGAACCTTTGACAGATGTTATCGAGGTCAGTGATGTAATTTAAATAGTGTGGCTTGTTGCTTCCAGTTTTTATTATTTACAAGTACATAATTAAGAAAGTTTTAATTGTGTCCATTGCTTTTATCCTCGTGATGATATATTCCCTCCTCACATGTGGCATTTTACGTTGTGACTGTTGAACGTTTCATTTTGTTTGTTTTAAGGTTGGCTATGAAAAAAGAGTTTTCTTCATTTTATCTCTATAAACATTAAATACATTTTATGTTCCATATTTACACAAATGTAAGCCTTATAGTATTTTGGTGCTGAAATATTATTTTGTTCTTTATAAAAAATATTATTTATATATTAAATAAATTCAGTGGTTTAGTCGTTAAATTTTTAATACATAATAGACATATTTATTTCTTTTGTTACAAGCATTTTATTAACTTGTAACGTATGTTAATTGGGTAGAATCTTGCAACTCAATTTTGATGCAGATTTCTTCAACCAATTAAGTTGAAATTAGTGCATTATAATTGTATATTTATTATATACAATTATATCGTATATTTATAATATAATTTGTATATAATATGTTTAGTTTGGATGACAATGCGTGGTTAGTTGCAGCTGTTCGGTGCAGTCATCCTTAACTTATGCGCTTATATACATTTGGACGATTCATTTATATTTATACAAATAATGTTGATAATGTAAAGTGAACTCTTTTCATACGCCACATACTAAGATAGTTACCATAATAATAATTTACAATTTAAAAATAACGCATTGCACAAAAGTAACAGTTCAATTTATTAATATGTTATTTATAGTTAATACTGTAATATTTTGATCTGATTAAGTTTTACTTTTAGCTGGTTGCTATATTAACATACATATTAATTTTTTTTAATCATAAATGTACTCGTTGACATTTGTAAAGATATAAAGATAATGAAGAATATTATTTTATTATGAAACCAGGTCTAAGGTTAGACAGGCAGGACATACAAATCCAGACTAAACTTAAATTTAATTTTAGGTTAAAGCTGTACCCCAAGTACGAGCTGTCAATACGAAAAAAGTTTTCGAACACCATCATGTACCTGTCAAAATTATGTTATTTTATTAACCAAGGACAACTAACAGTTCATAAAGTTTTTTTTACAAGACTTAAATAAATAGAGAATGACTAATTACAAGTTTTCACATAAAATAGTTAAGGTAGGTACAACGTAGACAGTTCACACATTTTCGATAGACTTAAAATGCACATCAATCTACAAATTATTTTACCTATTCTGTTTCCAATCCAATTCATTCTATTTTTGACTTTATATTTTCTTTACATTAAATGTTTTGAACGAAATAAATGAATTTGATAACGCATTTTGATAAGTGCAAGTTAGTATTAAAATCCTTTTTCCGTATCAATGAACTCGTACCAGGGGTAATGAGAGTTTTGAGTGAAATATTTGCGAATATCTTCACAAATGTACGACAGGAGTGCTTCATACATTATACTGAATAATATTGTATACTATATTTTGTAAATTACAATAAATTATACATAGTTATACTAGGAGTTATGTTATTTGATGTATTTAAAAATTTGACAATAATGTAAAAGCAGTATTTAAATTATTGAATTTTGAATGTAAACTTTATGAACGTGCGATAAGATACGAAGCGGTTTTATGAAAACATGGTTTCATAAAACCGTTTCAAGTATACAAATCTTTTATTAGCTTTGAATTGTCTTGAAACATGTTCGGTCTAATTTCATTGCATTTGCACGTAACAACAAAACATGATATTAGAACAGTAGAGATAGACAATAGGTATTAGTAAAGAGGTCGAAATGTTAAAAAAAATCGCATATTTATAAGGTTTCCTTGTTTTTGGAGATATATTTATATTATCTGTTGACGTTATACTATTCTGTATTGCCTTGGTATTATTTTTGTTTAGTTTTAAGCCAATGTATATTTCTACGGCCAAGTAGATGTAAGATTAATTCAACGAATTGTTTACAACATAAAATGAAGCAATAAATTAATGAAAGTAGATATCGGAGTCTTATTGGCATATTTATATTATGTACCTGTTTTTTAATCAGCTTTTAAGCTTGGGCTTGATTCGCCCAAGTTCTTGTCGTTGAAAGAACCAATCAAATTAGCTTATAGTCCCTTGATATCACAGACTACTAAGAGAATCTAGCGGTTGTTGATATGCAGTGTACGACATACGTTAGGCGAGCGCGGGGTGCCCACCGTATAGCTGGTAGGTAGGTATCGTGTCGGTAAGTTTTACATATTTTGTAGGAATATTTAATGAAATGCTGTATTTTTTTTTATAATGATCTCCATTTGCAAAATTAATAAGAAATAGAAGAATTAACAAAAACAATTCAGTTATAAAAAAATTGTATTCAGAAAATGTTTAATATATTTTTTTCATGGATATACTAGCTGCCCCAGCGAACTTCGTACCGCGTACTAATGTAATACGTATGTATTTTTAATGCCACTTTATACAAAAATAAAAACGAAAAATTACGTTCAAATATTAAAAAAAAATTAAAGGTGAACAACCCTTATCACATAAGGGTATGAAAAATAGATAGTAGGTAGCCGATTCTCAGACCTACTGAATATGCATAAATTGCATATGCTAAAATTTCATAAGAATCAGTCAAGCCGTTTTGGAGGAGTACGGTAACTAACATTGTGACATGGAAATTTTATATAATAAATTTAGTGGGGAAAAAAGTCACAGTATTAGAAGCAAATTCTCCGTTTGGACGCCAATTAGAATGCAACCACATTAGTAGTGTTTGTTGTTTTTCAAGCATGTATGTTACTTTCTCTAATTACTTGCGAGTCGCGTCCGCAGGATGTCGCCACTTACCTTTGTGGAGCACACACTAGTGGGAGCACACGCCAGTAAGATCCGTCATTAAGATAATAATCACAGACTACTAAGAGAATAATGATTGAACATTTGCGTTTAGTTGCTCAAAATTCAGTTTTTTTTTCTTATAATAGGTTTGCGCTTGACCACAACTTGCCTGATGTGAAGCAATGTTGCAGTCTACGATGGAACGCGCTTACCTAATAAATACCGATTCTCTCTGGACTTGAGTACAGGTAGATTATAGCTATCGGGAAACAGATGCCGGCAACGAATTCCGCAACTTAGCAGTTCGCACAATAAAAGTGGAAGCAAAGCGCTTTGTGCGTGCCCGTAAAATTTCCACCATATTACGGTGGCGCATAGCTGTACCTCTACTTGTCTGATGGAAGAACGGAGATGGATGGGGGAATAAGGTTGTGCAATTCCAACGCACACTCCGAAGTGAATCCGATAAAAGACCGAAAGACTAGCAACTATGCGGCGATGCTCGAGGCTTTGCAACTTAGCCTTGACGAGGGATTTGTTGCCAATAAGCCTCTTGGCTCGCCTTTCAATAGACTCCAATGCCTCGAGTTGGTATTTAGCTGACCCATCCCAAAGATGCGAGCAGTAGGCAGGCACTCCACGCATGGACGAACTTGTGCTTGATATTGGTCGAGCATCTGTTTCGGTGTGAAGTACTGACGCACGTGTTTTGTATAGCTTAAGAAAAGAAGAAAATAATTATACAGAGGATACCATAGATTTATATCCTTTTTTTGACTCGTCTTAGAAACCATTTACTAAGTTAGGGAAACTTTATATCGAGCCTTTTATTTCTTAGGGATTAAATGAAGGAGGTGGACCATTACTTGTCATTGAAGGACAATTATACATCAAGGAAGATATAAATGTTTGTTTTGTCCGGCTCAAACCCCCCTAGTAATAAACTAATCCTGGTTTTGTCTCTGTCAAATGATTTAAAAGTATCACACAGGAGAAAAAGACAAAACGTGGATTAGTTATTCACACCTTACTCTTTGTTTATTAGTAAGGGGGGAGTATAGCCGGCCACCGAGAGTTTGCGATCGGACGTATGTCAGTTGGACATGGTACATACATATCTATTTTAGGTACCTTCAGTTCTTTGCAAGTTGCAAGTCATTGCGATCATATGCCACCTCTGTAACAAGCTGTCTTTCCAAGCTACATTGTCTGAAACTGACATTTAAGATCAAGGTTCCTTGACTTCTGGAATTACTAATTAATTAATTAGGTAGCGTAGGTAAGTATTAATTAATTGCGCACTTTTATTGCATGTACTTATCCATGAGTCTTATCTTCAAAGAAAGTAAAGTCTGGGATAATAAGTAGCCCAATCTTCCCTGGAATTTATGAAAAGCAAAAGATTCACTGACTTTAAAAAACAAAGGTTTTGTAGGTATACTTTTTCATTTGTAGGTTAGATAAAACGGGAGAACGAGCTACCCAAGTCATTAGTTATGTAAGCAAGCTAGACTAAGTGTAGGATAGGTAGGTACCTAGACTTACCTACCTATCCTATGTCAAACAAAAATAAAGATTTGACCTAAAGGTAATATTTCCTAGGTTGAGTCCAAATACAATATATATTGAGAACAAAATAATTAAAGCAAGTGCTTATTAGGTATGCACCTACTGCACTAAAAAGTGTTACACTGAAAAAGTTCCGTCATAAATAAACAAGAAGGTAATAATGCCACCAAAGAGGTTTTACGCTCAGTATTTTAAAGGCGCGTAACGAATTGACAGTGCGACCGTTCACAGCGCATGCGCCGCGCGCACCGTGAAAATGCCTGCTTTAAAATCGCGGGAAAATTTTAATGTTTTTACAAATCTAACTAATAAATTATTTACGTTGTATTATTAATAAAAAAATTGCTACAATATTCAGTTTTAACACCAAAGATTATTCAAATACAATTATGAAACGGCTAAGATGCACTTGCCATCGGATTTTTACAAAGTAATTTTTGTGTTAGTGTTAATTATTTCAGTGCAAAATGGGGAGAGCAGGGGTGCAAAGATTAGGAGGAATTCTAGAGTGTCACATGTGTGGAACCAATTGTTTAAGGAGAAAAGAAATACTACCCCTAAATCTCAAGAGAGAGGATTTCTTGGCGGTAAGTTTCAAATCCAAGGAAAATTTAGTTTCTAATCTTTGCTGGTATTTTAAATGCGAATTTAACTTTATTTGTCTGTTGCGCTTTCACGCAAAAACTACTAAACCAATTTGAATAAAATTTTGTATAGAGGTTAGAGAACCGGGAAAGGGCAAAGGATAGTTTTTATCCGACTGCGCAAAAAGAGGTTAATAGTTTAGCGCGATAACCGACATAAACGTGGGAGGTGTCGCGGTTGGAAAGTTAGTATCTACTTAAAATACGACTGGGTGCTAGTGGCCTATACAGTCCGCGAGGCTTAAGCTGAGCTTTGTATGTGTGTAGATAGTGTAGATGACACTTCGGCCTTCGAAAAGCACATAGAAAAGGACTGGTTTATACCTCATTAAAAGGGACTAAGTGCCACGGGTAATTTAATCTAAGACGACCTACTCGAGCTGGTTCCAGTCATGGCAAAATCGCTTGGACGTTTAAAACTAAAATGAAAAGCGATAAAATCTGTTAAAAAAGCATTTAGTTTTATTTCAATGACTTCGAATCGGTCAGTATCTTCTACTGATTCCGACTATATTTATAACTCAGTAAATAAAAATGTCATAAACACCATTTTTCCTTATGACAGTAATGTTGTATATTAGAAAATTCGAGTCTTTAGCTCTACTCGGGATTAGAACTCGGAACATTCTTACCTATACACTGAAAACTAGTATCTAGGTTCAATAAATTATTAACTAGTTTTGCAAATTGAACAACATTTCATTATACTACAAACCAGTATTTTATCGTGTAACTGTTTATGAAGTTATAAATTGTATCACTACAATCGCACAGCTATTTGCAATAATTGTGAATTATGGTTCGACAATTATCTTTAATCGTTGTTAAACGATTTGTTAATTTAACTACCGCTTCTTCGATTATAGGCCGACTGTTTAGCTCGCGTATCGCCATCTGAGGTACAAAGTCGTAAAACATTAATTAAATCTCGTAAAGAACTATTTAACCACAGATAAAGTAATGTAAGACTATTCGTCACTAATATCCATGTCGCTTGAATCATCGCTGTCGCATCAATCAGTCGCTGGAGTCAGAATCTTGGCGATAGGCGATACGCGAGTTGTCTTCTTGTTTCCCACTGGACCATCGACACTACAGTTAATTGAATTCAAAAAAAATCTGTGATAAAATCTCTAAATGAAAATCTAACGTTGAAAAAATGTTTTGTACTAAAGCTAGTTAAAAAAATAAGAGACGTAGGTACACACACTTCACACTTCAACCCTTTTTAGTGTCCCACTGTTGGGCACGGGTCTTCTCACAACTATGTTATAAGTTAAGAGAGTTTGGGCCTTAATCCGCACACGCTGGCCAAGTGCGGGTTGGTGGATGTCACATGTCCTCGAATGATTAGTTTTTAGACATGGTTTCCTCACGATGTTTTCCTTTACTGAGAGCAGCAGAGATGAAATAATTCACACAAAGATATGTGGGCACTACCAGGATTCCAACCCACGACCCTATAAAACTAAGGCGAGGCCCGTACCGCTGCGCCACCGCTGCTCTTAGGTGCGTACGTATGTACGTGACGTAGGTACATATAATAATACTAGCTGCCCCAGCGAACTTCGTACCGCCAGCGGACAAAATTGTGAATCTAAACCATTCCCAGATCCCCTTGAACGCACACAAAAAATTTCATCAAAATCGGTCCAGTCGTTTAGGAGGAGTTCAGTCACATACACACGCACACAAGAAATATATATATCAAGATAATCCATTGAAAAACAGAGATATAGGTCACCAATGTGTTTGTATGTGTGCGATACATAATTTCTTGCATTTGATTGGTTTTACGCGAAGATTTTACAAGTATCTTGGAATTTACATCGAAGTTTAAGGGCTAACTATAATCAAAAGGAATAAAACTAAGCGCCTTGATGTTCGCAGCGTTAATACGGAGCCAACCTTGTTATTATCTGCCTACTGACCTTCCAATCGAGGGTTTACTAAGAAAACCTCATTAAGCCCTAGCTTGTTTTACATATTTTACGTCCGTCTGTCAAATACCTAGTAACCTTTGATAGTACTTATAATAGGTTATAGATAGACAAGTGATGCTATACAGGGTGTAAAGTTTAGAAGGGTAAGTATGGGAAAGTCTGAGCCTTTAAGATATATGAAGATACTAGTTTTCCGCCCGCGGCTTCGCCCGCGGATGTCGGTTATCGCGCTAAACCATTAATCTCTTTTTTCGCAGTCGGATAAAACTATCCTTTCCCGGGTCTCGAACTATCTCCATACAAAATTAGTTCAGTAGTGTAGGCGTGTAAGCAACATTTTGAAATCGGCAAGCACCCATAGGTATATCCATAAATCTATAGGAGTTTCTTAAAAAATACTACGTCTCTTAGACCATGATCATTGTAAGTTTTTCATTCAATATTTAAGAAGAAATAAAATGAAAAAACCTAAAAATTGGCTGACGCGGTTTTTTAGTGTTTCAGTTAAAAAATTATTTTAATTTCCTTAACTTTGATATTGGCAAATGGTCTACAACCGAGCCATTAAAAAAAAAAAAAAAAAAAAAAAAAAAAAAAAAAAATTAAATTTCGAATTCTAATAATCGGTCTGAGTTATCAAACGTCATTGTGTCAAAATAAAAAGTAATTTAGCTAAAAAGCACGAAGGAGTATTGATATCAACTTTGAAGAAAATCAAACTCAGAATAATTTCGCAGGCTTCTCCCGCGTAATATTAGGATAAAAATAAAAAAAATTGGAAAAATAAAAAACACGTGTTTCATTATTTGTTTTAAGCTTTATTTATACCGAATTTGAAGTGAATCGGACCAAGGACTCAACAGTTATGGAATATTTAGTATTTGCAAAAAAACTCATTTAACACCCCCACCGGCGGTAGTTTTGGAAAAATAAAAAACACGTGTTTCATGATTTCTTTTAAGGTATATGTGTGCCGAATTAGGAGTGGATCGGACTTCAGACTATACAGATACAGAGAAACTTTAATTTTTACCATTAAAACTCATTATCCACACCTCATAGGGGTAATTATGGAAAAATAAAAAACCCGTATCTCATTATTTTTCTTAAGGTTTATGTGTACCGAATTTTAAATGAATAGGACCAAGGAATAAAAAGTTGCATACAAACTTCACCCCTCTATTTAACCCTCTTAAGGGATGATTTTTGGAAATATTGTTAGCCTATGTCCTATTCTAGGGTATACATTACCTACATTTCAAAGTTCATTAAAATCGGTTGAGCGGTTATGGAGATACGCGGTAACAAACCTTCACACACACACACACACACACACTTACTTTCGCATTTATAATATTACTAGTTTTCCGCCCGCGGCTTCGCCCGCGGATGTCGGTTATCGCGCTAGACCATTAATCCCTTTTTTCGCAGTCGGATAAAACTATCCTTTCCCGGGTCTCGAACTATCTCCATACAAAATTAGTTCAGTAGTGTAAGAGTGTAAGCAACATTTTGAAATCGGCAAGCCCCCATAGGTATATCCATAAATCAAAAGGTGTTTCTTAAAAAATACTACGGCTCTTAGACCATACTTTTATGAAGAAATAAAATTTAAATATCGAATTCTATTCATCGCAGAGTTATCAAACATGTCATTGTGTCAAAATAAAAAGTAATTTAGATCAAAATCACGAAGGAGTATTGATATCAACTTTGAAGAAAATCACACTCAGAATAATTTCGCAGGCTTCTCCCGCGTAGTATTAGGTTAAAAATAAAAAAAATAAAAAACACGTGTTTCATTATTTGTTTTAAGTTTTATTTGTACCGAATTTGAAGTGAATCGGACCACAGACTAAACAGTTCTGGAATATTTAATTTTTCCAAAAAAGCTCATTTTACACTCCCCCTGGGGGTAGTTTTGAAAAAATAAAAAACACGTGTTTCATGATTTCTTTTAAGGTATATGTGTGCCAAATTTGGAGTGAATCGGACTTGAGACTAAACAGATCCAGAGAAACTTTAATTTTTACCAATAAAACTCATTTTCCACACCTCATGTGGGTAATTATGGAAAAATAAAAAACCCGTATCTCATTATTTGTCTTAAAGTTTATGTGTACCGAATTTTAAATGAATAGGACCAAGGAATAAAAAGTTGCATACAAACTTCACCCCTCTACTTAACCCTCTTAGGGGATGATTTTTAAAAATATTATTAGCCTATGTCCGATTCTAGGGTATACACTACCTACATTGCAAATTTCAATAAAATCGGTTCAGCGGTTATGGAGATACGCGGTAACAAACCTTCACACACACACACACACACTTACTTTCGCATTTATAATATTAGTTTATAATATTATATATATATATATATATATATATAAGTAAGATAAGATAAGAAGTAAGATGTTCTTAGAAACCATGTCATAGATTTTAATTACAAAAAATTGCTTTCATAAGTTTGAAAAACTTGTACTGAGCTCGGGAATCAAACCCGAACATTCTGTTATATAAAATTAACACTACTTCTATTCGGATATCGATTGTGTAGGTCTGAAGCAGTAAATGTTAGTATGTAAAATTATGGTTAAAATTAATAAAACGCATTGGTTTCATATCAATAAAATTAATTTTTCAAATTGTCTGAGTTCAATTCCCGAGCTGAGCACAATTATTTTAGACTGTATGAATTAAATGTTTATTTCTTCGTACTAAAATCGATGGCTTGGTTTCTAAGAACAGATCTTCTAATGTCTTATAGTTTCACAGTTCTAAATATAACACCCTCTATACATATATCTACTTCGATGGAGTATTAAGTGGGTTCGTTGTATATCTTCAGGGTCCTAGTTCAACTTACTAGAAGTGGGAATTATGTTCTTTAATAACAATAGGCTTACCCTATGCGATCTCAACATGGTCAGCGAACCCGAAATTAATATTCTTGTCTGCTTACATCTCCCGATAATACAAAAGTGATTTAACACAATGTATAAAAGTGTCACCGATTATTGTTACGAAGCTATACCAAGTACCTACTAATAAATAATGCATCAAAATTCCTGTACAAATTTATTCTTCCAATAACTCACTTTTACTTAACCTCAATACCAATAAGGAGCCAGGAGGACAAGAAAGTAAGGCAAGCATCCCACCTTACCATAAAAGGAACTCAATGTCAGATGCGCCCAGCGGTATGATGGCCCGTAATTTTTGTACAACGATGTTCCTTTTTATACAGTTTATGTTTTCCTTGTTAAGTGGATGGTTCTTATTACAAGAAAATTACTATGATTCAAATAAGTTGGCGTCTGAATATTTCACACATTTGCAGATACGAATAATAACCACAGGCTGGGATAAAAACAGTCCGTCGAGTGTTTTATGCTGGAAGGAAATGTTACACATACCTTCGCCCTGAATGAGCGTAGGATAGGGTTTAAGTGGGACTCGTAAAGGGAAACCTTAATAATTCAACATTCCTAATCTAAACTAACCATCCCAGTCAATAGCTTCATTATCAACGTCTTCAGTCCACTTTTCCACATCTAAACGTGCCCAAAGTGTTAGATATGTATGTTAGTATGTAGTGACATACAAAGTACGTCTCTGAGCTTGACCCGCGGCTACTCTTATCCAGCTCCAGGCTTCTGCCAATGCAATAACCAGGACTATTTACCCCATTAATATTTAAACAGGTAATATTTCGCTCCTTGATAACAAAAGTGCCACAAATTGAAAAAAATTGCAAGCCGGCCTAAGGTAAAGATAAGGGACCATGTGGTCCTCTTATCCTCATTTTTGTAATACATCTACTGTAAATATTTTTGTATTTATGGGCTTTTGTTTTCAATGAGTTATTCGTATTTGTAATATGCACGCCTAAATGTTTAAAACGAACTTTAACCACAGTTGTCTGTAGATTTGTAACGGGCTAAAGCGGTTATGTGCTAACTGATAAGCCATGATTGAGTTAGACTAGATTATGTTAGCTTATAAGGCTTAACTCATTAAGTGACAGTTATTGTAACTGTAGCCTTTGATTAGCTTGTGTTAACTGACTTGTGGAAAACTTAACTATATTTTATTACGTACTAGCCGCCCCGTCTAACTTTATACCGCTTATATACTATTTAAACTGTCCGTAGACTTGTTTGAATACTTTAAGACCAAAATTAGTTAAATCAGTCCACACGTTCTCGAGTTATAGCGAGACTAAAGAACAGCAATTGATTTTATATTTGATTTTCCTCACCTTTTAAACCTCCCTTAGACCTCCACGAACATTTCAAGACCATATAAATCCGTTCAGCCGTTCTCGAGTTTTAGCGAGACTAACGAACAGCAATTGATTTTTATATAAATAAATAGATATAGATATTATGTAACTTTGTTCTTGTTAAAACTAGTATTTTTATACCACAGGACCTTAGGACGTCAAATACATCAGTCCACCCGTAAACATGAAGTCTGAAAATACTTTGAAACGTCGGTACCTAAAATCTAAAATAAACCGCGATAAAATCCGTTTTAATGTAGTTTTATTTCAATGTGTGATATTCACGTAAATCTAAGACAATACTAGGTAGTTACTAAGTAAAAGTATTAATACCGAAGTACACAGAAATCCGAACCTTTTCTTCGAACAGTCGATAAATCCCGCACCTAACTGAGTATGAAAGTAGAACAGCTGAGCAGATGGGTAGCCGTTACTTATCATGTTTTATGCTTTAACTTGTCTCTGAATCCCTTTAAAGTTCGCAATTTATTGCAAGTTGGTTAACATGTGCCGAGGTTTCTCTTCTGTTTGGTTCCAATAAAATGGTAGTCCCAATATCCCAGTTGCAAACAATCAATGGGCCCTGAAGGGAAACCGCTTTAAATCCTTAAGGTAGATTATTTTCTATTTCTTTATTATTAGACTGGCGTAGTGCTAAGCCGGAGGTCGTGTTTTCGATTCCCACGTAGGACAAATCTATGTGTGATAGGTAAGACTCATTGTTTATTCTGTGTCTGGCTGGGTGTAATGTTATCTAGAATATGTATTATGTATTTACAGAACAAATGTATTCAGGTAGTATATTAGTTCCTGGTACGCAAAATAGGCGCACTCACAGTACGTCGAGTTGCGGAAAACAGCCCGCTCCAACTAACCATATAACTAACTAGTTCTTGGTACCTGGTACTAGCAAATATAATTGCTGCGCCTGGGCACAACCGTGGATCCAAGCTGCGCTATATTTAAGCTGAGGCCTGTACTGCTACGCCACTGTTACTCTCAATCGAAAGTAACAGTACAATATAACGTGATTCATAAAAAAAACTATAAACACATACTTTAGTTTACAACAAGTTTTTTGAGTAAGCAAAAAACGTTGCACTACTAAAACTGGGGTAATAAAATGTAAGTGAATTATTTAAATAAGAAAGTGGTTTTGTGGTCCGATTCCCCTGTAATGTAATGCGTCCAATGTGGTTCACATCTGCGGTACAATTAGGTTTTATACAGGACCGGTAAAATACTACCTATATGTTACTAAGCAAAATATACCTTATTGCGTCTCGATAAAGGTTAGATTGTAATATAGAGTTCAAAAGTATTGACGGCGATACACTGCAGAGAATTTTATGATGCTGGGGTCAGTGTCTTGAAACAGGTATGTTATGTAGACTTATAGGGTGATATTAAAAAAAAGCAGTCAAGTGTGAATCGGTCACACTCGAAGGGTTTCGTACTAATTTATTATTTGCTACTAAAGCAATAATAGAAATAAGATAAAGGAGATAGGGCATGGACGCAGCGATTTTCATCACTCTAAAGGCAGCCCGGCTAGGGACGTACCACCTCCTTATAGAATACACGCAGACAGGCGGACAGCGGCGGTTTAGTGTAGGAACTTTGGACGCCTTTTGGGTACTTACGGAACTCTAGCAATAAACTTTCAGGAATTTTCTTTCGGCCTTTTACGATGTTAGATGATGTATATGATTTTAAGGCACTTGCCAACAGCGAAATAAGATGGTTTATGAACTAAAGCCACAACAGCACGTTAGGAATCAAATTGTGTATAAGCCAAATGCTTTTAAATTCCACCATGAGGGCCGGAGCCCTGAGCTTGGGAGCTTAATCTTTAATAGACTTTCGGTGAGAAGGTGGCAGTAGAATGAGGCTCCATATGGCTGTCACCTTAAAGGAGTGGACCACCAGACGTGGTTAAATGGTGTTACCAGACATCGCACCACAAGGCCCAAGTGGTCGGTGCGGCTTCGTTTTGTGAGTGGTCAGTAACCACGGCCAAAGCCTACCACCAGTCATTACAAGTTGTTACCAGTTTCTTGTCACCGGATTTACATCACCCGGGAACCCCAAACCACGTGTAGGTTTCAGATAAAAGGTGCACTCCTACGGATGAAGGTGACTTAGCTCCACAATCCATCTATTTGTTTAGCTGTATTGGCACATCATTAATTACAGAAATACTAGTGTTCCGCTCTTCCAGTTTCAGACGGGCCGGGCGTGGTCGGTAAGATACTTGCTTTTCACGCCGCAGGTCGTGGGTTCGATTCCCACCCGAGACAAACATTAGTGATGAACATTTGTGTTTGTGTCGGGTCTGGGTGTAAATATCTATTATAAGTATGTATATATTTACAAAAGAAAAGTATTATATGTATAGTATATACCAGTTATCTGGTTTCCATAACACAAGCTCTGCTTAGCTTGGGACCAGATGACCGTGTGTGTTAATGTCCCAGAATATTTATTTATTTATTATTAGATATGGTTACCCAGATTTTGATTCAGAGACAGTGATGAGAGGGGGCTGAGTCACCTTCGTCCGTGGGTGTACACCTTAATTGAATCTATACGTGGTCCCCGGGTGGTGCAAATCAGGTGACCATTAACTGGTGGTAGGCTTCGGCCGTGGTTAATCACAAAGTCGCGTCGCCAAGCGGCCTTGCCGTGTTCCCGTGCGATGTCTGGTGACACCGTGCAGAGAGGGTGGGTCGGAATTGTTGCTCCTTTAAGGTTTCTAACCATATGGAGGCTCATTCCACTGCCACTTTCTCACCGATAATCATTCGTAATCACAAGTGAATCGGTATACTGGGCTGGCGCATTCCATCGTAGACTACATCATTGCTTAACATCAGGCAAGTTGTAGTCAAGCGCCAGCCTTACGAAGAATAAAAAAAAAATGAGATAGATACTTAATTTTCTATTTTCCTACACTATCCCTAAATGTCTAATCTGCAAAAATCTATAATGTGTCTGTAAAATTTATAATCTTACATATTTGTGAAAACCTGGCGTATCTTAATATATATATTTCTTGTGTGCGTGTGTATATGACTGAACTCCTCCTAAACGACTGGACCGATTTTGATGAAATTTTTTGTGTGTGTTCAAGGGGATCTGGGAATGGTTTAGATTCACAATTTTGTCCGCTGGCGGTACGAAGTTCGCTGGGGCAGCTAGTTATTATATAAATATGTTTTCAATTTGTTATATATAGCTGTTGGTTTTCCTTGCCGAATTAATAAATAAAATACATAAATAACTTGAAACTATGATTCCGACTAGATACGTATAAGACGCCACATTATTTAAATATTGTAAGAAATTGTAATCGTCAAAAGTTAGCGGCGTATTGGGGAAGATATTAATATATTTCTAAGGTGAGGCCCGCGTACCGCTGCGCCACCGCTACTCTCCTAATTAGTTGAAAGATAATACTGTATTATTTTTAATGATAATAAACTATCCTCTTGATCTTGATCGCTATGCATCGCAGCCCGCAGTTTCACTATCATTCTAATTATATTGTTTATAGTGTAAAAAACGAAAGTAATTGTACAAGATTTTAAAGATGCTGAGAATATTTTAATTGGAGGCTAATTGACCCATCTAATCGCAATCTGAAACTTCTGCATACATACTCGTACATACATACAATTCCGCCTTTATCCTCTGGTGATAGGCAGACGTCGCGTCGTCCTGCCTGGTAAATAGTGTCACCTTTTTTTTTTACGATGGAGAATTCATTAAGCATTCCCCGCTTTTTTGAGGGAATATGAGGGACTCGCTTAAGGCAACGCCAACCCTTAGTGCACAGGTCGAAGGCGACCTGCGCGGGGCCATACCTACTAAACTCCACCGAATCCAGCAACCACGAATAGCGGGGACACGGGATCCATAAAGACACAACCGCGAACCCGCTAGTGGGAGCTCAACGAAGTGAGCTCACTCGTGTTGTTATGTCACGGGTGGTTTTCGGGACTCTTCGACGGTGGACCTGTGCAGTGCAGGGCACGGAATTCCTCAATTCTACTCCCCGCTGGTAAAAGTAGTGCCGATTTTCAGACCTACTAAATGTAGATATAAGTACGTTTTCATAAAAATCAGTCAAGCCGTTTCGGAGGAGTTATTTTTTAATTTTTCTTTGCGTAAGAAAAAAATTAGCGAAATTGGTTCAGCCATTTTCTAGTTTTGCGCTTAGCAACACATTTGGTGATTCATTTTTATTATAATTTTAAAAGATGTCAAATAAGCACTCTTACTACGAAGTCAACGAAGCGGCAATTTCCAATTAAGTATACCCAGTACTCATAGCATTGCGTTTTTCAATTTAACGGAATAATATTGCTTTGAATTGAAGGCTTTAAGGAAATGCACCACAATCTAAGCTCAAAGAATGTTTGCTCTAGGAAAGTAAATAGAAAAGAGTCGGGTTCTAGGAAGCGTTTAATTATCTAGGAACTGTCGTTAAGTTGGTCAGGAAATTAGCTTTATTTTCTGTTGTGTGAATGTTGGTATGGACCCTACATTATGTAGGTAATTATTAAGTACCTACCTTTTTTATGGGACCTTTTTTCGCTTCTGAGTTTAGGTTTTGGGTTTCAAATTTATTTGTCTGTAGCATTATTTTTAATAAAAACAAATGCATTCCAAACCGAGTACGATTTGGCCATATCTGTGGTCATAGCAATGTGTCTTCGAATGTTTTTATTTCTAACCCTTTTTTTAATCTCAATGTAGGTTTACATAAGTATAAAAATTACGTGTCACGTTGTTGTCCCGCGATGGACTCCTAAACTAAAACCGATTTCAAATTTGATTTGCATACCGTGTGCAATTTGATCCAACTTGAAAGATAGGATTGCTTACATCAACCCTTTTCAGTGTCCCACAACTGGGCACGGGTCTTCTCTCACCTATCTTATGAGTTGAGAGAGTTTAGGCCTTTTTCATTACTTCTTAGACATGCCTGTTTTCTGACGATGTTTTATTTCACCGATATTGAGCAGCGTCGATGAAACAATTCACGCAAACATCTGTGTACACGACCTGTGTACGAACCCTCGAATTAATATTTCAAAGGCAGGACCGATACCAATAAACGACCGCTGCTGCTACCTACTGTAGATACGATTTTTTGTAGATATTCTTAGTTCACAGACATCATCTCATTTTTTGTTGAGTCACTGTACTTATGTTGTTTTATTCCTGTCCCAGTTTCCACAATGTAAGAGAAAGCGCGATTTACTGGACATTGTTTGCGAATTCTTGATTGTAACTATACATAGCTCAGTACAAGGGCAGTGATATATAAAAGTACCTTTTTTATTCTGCGATAGGCTGGCGCTTGACTACAACTTGCCTGATGTTAAGCAATGATGTAGTCTACGATGGAACGCGCCAGCCTAGTATACCGATACTAATCACGGCCGAAGCCTACCACCAGTTGATTTTCACCTGATTTGCATCACCCGGGGACTACGTGTGGGGATTCAATTAAAGGTGTATACCCACGGATGAAGGTGACTCAGCCCCCAAAACCTAGATGTCCAACCTCTGCTAGGTTTTTTTTTGGGAATTTTATTAAAGTAATAGTTTTCCTCATAAAGAGAAGGAATTAAAAATAAAGGTAGATAACATTTAACTGGAACAAACATATTGTTTAAACAATGTTAAATGTATATTTGGCAGTGGCGAAGAGTTCATACTATGCGTTTCAAATAAGAATAGGACTAGACTCGCGGCTAACTTCATACCAAAAACCAAGCAAAAGTAGCGCCAGCACAAAATACCAAACCAAAGACAATGATATTATTTTAAAATGTATAATAAAGTGATTGATGTAGAAAATTTTACATTGTTATGTAACACTAAAAAGGGTTAAAGCGATGTAGGTACGTCTTACATTATATGCCAGTTACCCTATGCTATGCCGACTAATGACGTCATTGGACATAACTAGACCAAAAAATGTGTATCATGAGTGAAAACAGCAGTAGATATACTAAAAAGCGAGTTTTATTGAATCCAGGTCAATGCTGATTAGAATTTAAAATTATTTTTTTTTGCACATTTACTATGGAATAGACATTTCACTCAGAATTAATTTTAACTTTAATTTTCTCATTAATTAAAATGAGGTCTTAAAATGATAATGTTTCTTAGTAAATCAATCTTTGATGGCTTCCATTAACCTTGTTGAGTATAGGTAACTAATCTTTATATAAATAATTCTTTTGTGAGTGTGTATGACACTGAACTTCTCTCAAACGACTGGACCGTTTTTTTTGAAATTTTTTGTGTGTGTTCAAGGGGATCTGGGAATGGTTTAGATTCACAATTTTGTCCGCTGGCGGTACGAAGTTCGCTGGGGCAGCTAGTATAATATATACTACAAATTGTATAGTTGACCCCGCCTTCGTCCGTGGGTGTACACCTTTAATTGAATCCCCACACGTGGTCCCCGGGTGGTGCAAATTAGATAACAATTTACTGGTGGTAGGCTTCGGCCGTGGTTAGTGACCACCCACCAGACAAAGCTGCACCGCCTAGCAGCCTTACCGTGTTCCGGTGCGATTTTTGGTGACACCATGCAGAGAGGGTGGGTTATATGGAGGCTCATTCCACTGCCAGCTTCTCACCGACAATCATTCGTAATTACGAGTGAATCGGTATACTGGGCTGGCGCGTTCCATCGCAGACTGCATTATTGAATAACATAAGGCAAGTTGTAGTCAAGCGCCAGCCTATCGAAGAATAGAAAAAAACAACTCTGTCTCCTTACCCGTAATTGTCGTAGGTGAGCTACGCGATGCGACACGATGTCATGCGACCATAAAAGAAAGAAGCTATTTGATGCGACCATTAAATACTTACTTCACGCGCGTATTGTTCCACACCGACGCGACGCGACGCGACCGATAAGTGGTCAATAAATCGTTTCCGTCGCACTCTAAGGAAGGAGTATGTAGTAACTATATGTTGAATTGAGAGCTATTTCGAGGGCGATGCGATATTCCCGTACTTAAAAATAACGTAGCTTATACCAAGATCTCCGACATTTAATAATGAAGACCTATAGAAAATCAGTCACTTCAGAAAAGTTATTTTTGAAGTACGTAAGTTATGTAGATCATTACATTTTGACATTCAGGCCTAACCACCCGAATAGACGGAGGTCACAAGTTACAACGACTTGATATTTGCGCGTCGCGTCGCATCGCCTGGAATTACCGCGTTTGTCGTCACCTAGGGAAACGGGTAAGTGTTTTCATCTCCAAAAGTCCTGCTTAAGGTCAGGCAGGATTCGTGAAAAAACTACCTACCTTCGTTAGATAGTATCGGTTGGCGATGATTTTCGTTATAACGGTGCATCCACACCGCAGTTACTTTTTGTTGAGCAACATTTTCAAATGTCACTGAGCAACACTCGATAGTAATAAGTTATTCAATGTTAGTAAATGTTGCCGTGTCAGTCAATGTTGCTCTATCAATCGATAACATTGTTAGATAATGTTACCTCAACAATGCGTCGAAATATGTCGTGCTCGATTGTTGTCGAAAGTTATTCTTTGTTATCTTTTGTTGAGCACTCAACAATTAGTAACAACTAGTCTCAAAAGTTAAAGATTGTTATTTAATGTTACCTGGTTGCAAAATGTTGCTCAACAAAAAGGAACTGCGGTGTGGATGCACCGTAAAATATAATTATTCAGTGGGTAGTTTTCTTTGAGTCACAGGTACTTTTAGTAACTAGTGGACAAATTAACGAGGATCGAGTTGTTGCGCAACGTGTCGCTAAACAATAAGGTGGCAAATTTCTGGGACATTGTTGACATGCGCTTGCTTTCAGAAAAAAACATGCCCCGCGTCACGTAGGTAATATGATGTGAGTTACTGTGGAACGATTTAGCGTCACAGATTTAGTTTTGCGAATCATGTTGCGGGACAATATGTCCCCTGGTGTATTCGTCATTTTATACATAATTATTACACCTAATGAATGAATGAATGAATGAA
The DNA here is from genome assembly GCA_936450015.1 of Meganola albula. Taxonomy (NCBI): domain Eukaryota; kingdom Metazoa; phylum Arthropoda; class Insecta; order Lepidoptera; family Nolidae; genus Meganola; species Meganola albula. Next base: position 1,202,913 of record OW388159.1, read on the forward strand.
TATTCTGGGACATTAATACACACGGTCATCTGGTCCCAAGCTAATCAGAGCTTGTGTTATGGAAACCAGATAACCGGTATATACTATACATATAATACTTTTCTTTTGTAAATATATACAATAGATATTTACACCCAGACTCGATGAAAACAGACGTGATGAATCACACAAATGTTTGTCTCGGGTGGGAATCGAACCCACGACCTGCGGCGTGAAAAGCAAGCATCTTACCGACCACGCCACCGGCTTATGTGTAATAAGTTTTAAGGACATAATGTCTAAACTTATATTTGACATGGCATAGATTCTAGGCTTGGCCAAAATATTGATTAAAAGCGTTCTTTTGACTTTAGCGAAGTCTTCACAAATGAACCTGATTACATATTAAACGAAAGAAAGACATAAATTAATGCCTTTAATATTATCAAGTGCGTATGTGAAACAGAACCGGTAAGTCCTGCAAGCCGGATTTAAGTAAGTGTACCACGGTGTGATGAAACCAGTTAGCAAATGTGATGGAGGAATGCTGATGTCTCTAGGGCAGAAGGGCGAGCAGGTACCTAACTAGTTGTGGACTAATTTTGAGGAGGTAGCTGTAAGTGGAGGTACACAGCGGATTTAGGCAGAATTTGATTCGGAACCTACCCAAACGAACCCAAATTTTAGATCTACATCACTTCAACCCTTTTTTTAGTGTCCCACGTGTCTTTTCTTAACTATCTTACGAGTTAAGAGAGTTTAGGCCTTAATCCACACACGTTGGTCTAGTGCGGGTTGGTGTCACATGTCCTCGTATGATTATTTCTTAGACATGCCGGTTTCCTCATGTTTTCCTTCGCCAATAGTGAGCAGCGATGGTGATGTAACAATTCACACAAAGATGTGTGGGCACGACCGGAATTCAAACCTACGACCTTATATTTCTAAGCCGAGGCCCGTACCGCTGCGCCACCGCTGCTCAACAGATCCATAAAGACCTAGCTAGGTGTTTCTTATGACGTTGTAATAACATAACATACCATCACGCCTGTATAACCCGAATGTGTAGGCAGAGGACTGTGATTATCACCCACTTTTTTAGGTCCCTTAAGTAATAGGGGGCGAGCTTAGGTACTGCCGCTCATTCAAGCACTATTCCGGATTTCGTGTTGCAACTAAGTTTCTTTAAGTATATTAGAAAAGGTTTATGTTAGCCCCGGGAACGGAAGCTAGAACTCAGACGTAACATTCCCTATTTAAAAAAAAGAATTCGGTATGATGTGTATCGTTGAATTGCCCCCCAGCGTATATACATAAGTACAGTTATAAGTTTTTGTCATAAGTCCCCAGTGAGATATAACGAGCTAGTAGAAACCGGCCATTGACAGACATCGTTGGCCAACTTTTGGCAGCTTGGGAACACTTTAATGAACCAGTGTGTCATATAAAATTTCGCGAAATATTGTGCTTTTGTAAACTGGTTTAGAATATATAAATAAGTAGATACCTATCTATGTTATTTTTTGTAGGATACTTATTAAATGATGAAGAAACATTATTTTATTTAGTATTTTCTTAGATTTACGCGAATATTAATAGCAACTTATATAATATAATGTTTGTAAGTAGGTAGTCAGAATGGTAGGAACTGGTCATCTGCTCCGTCTTTGGGTGCTCGCTTGCAGTATTTAAACTCGATGTTAACAAATTTTTTTTTAAGTAAAATAAGATACAAAAACGTTGTATGACAGTTGTCCATGTTAGAAGTGTTTTAAGGGGGCCGACGCTGGCGCATCCGAAGAACTCGTCGTGCGCGTATGTGTGTGCGATTAATAAGTTTGGACGTCAAAAACCTCAGTCAACCTGTGACGATGAAGTCTGAAAAGACTTTGAAACGTCGGGATATAAAAATCTTAATTAAACCGCGATAAAATCCGTTATAAAGTCAGTAGTTTTATTTCAATATTATTTTATTTATTCAAATATTTATGTAGTAGCAGCTCGGAGTTAACTTTGGCGTTTTAAAAGTAAATAAAGAAAGCTTCGACATTACCAGATTAACAATCAATCGTGCTCCGGTTTTTATGCAATTACAGGTTCCCAAAGCAATTAATACAGTTTACTGAAGAGCCGCAACTTAATGAAAGTAGAGTAATCAGATTTAACTCGCGAATTAACGGAAATGGATCGCCGTAATTACAAATAGTAGTGGAGTGGAGGTTCTTCGTTCTATACAGGGTGAAGCGAAAAGACTACCTCATGCCGGTCACATTTGTCTACTAGAGATAAATATCGAAAAAAATGGCGAATGGAATAAATGAAACACAAAAGGAATCGCCATTTTTGTTACACAAATGTCTATTAAAGATAAATGTCTAAAGCGCCAGAATCGGGGCCCGGTCACGTGTATTATCAACTAGACGTTTGACAACTCTTTGAAAAAACAAAAACACTTAAATAAACACTAAAACAATTACTTGAATTGTGTTACTGAAAGCCTCGATTAAAAACGGACAACAAGTTTACAAAGCCGCTTTAAAGCGCTTTAAGAAAATTACGCGTTAGATAGAATTAAAATCGTCCAAGTCGCAGTTTGGGAATTTAACGTGATTATGTACTAAGAAAACTTTTGCAAAGGAAGTTCTCAAGTTAATCTAAATAATCAATAGGTGCGCATTTGGTTATTTAACAAGTTTCTTGTGAATTACAGATAAGTCTATTGTTTACTGTGGGTTTCACTAATTCGTGCAGAAACTGTAAACGGGGATTATAATCATTATAAAACAAAATAAATAAAAAAAAACAAAAAAATAGCAGATAGAATAAGTAGATTCAGACTAACCTTCTTCTAATTTTAAAACTTGAAATACATGACATTATTTTTATTATGCGATAAACGTACACACGGCTACACATAAAGCAATACAAATCCAGTGTAAGCTAACCTCTCGTTGTACGGAAATCCTATACAACTAATAATCATTCAAATTAAGCTGTCTACGATTTTAAGACTGTAGTGTCAGGGAATGTTTCTTCAGGATCTTAAATTGACAGCATTTCAAATTTTCAAATTTTTATTTATAATGAAAATAGATCGGAAAATATATTTTACACACTGTAACATTTTTTTTCTTTTCTCGAGTCGCCTCAGTAACGATCACCTCTCCTCGAGGCTTTACCATACTTCGGTCATCCCTACTTTACACTCCATATTCATTGTTTCTACTGTGCGGCTCAATAAAATAGTGAATTTAATTTAAAAAAAGTTGATCAAAACAATTTTTTTTCAAAAAGTTGGTTGTAATAATGAGCACTACTATCACGTGGTAAAGTATTTTACACTAATTACCAGTCACCCTGTATAAAATAGAGAATATAATTAAAAAAAGTAGCCCCAACAAAAAGTTTCTATTGCAAAGTTATTTGTAATCTTACCGACGTGGTAGTGTGCACCACGTTAGAAAGACATGTATTTTACAGCGACTACCAATCACCCTTCAAAATATATTTTTGTTAAAAAACTCAACAGCCTTTCCCTAATTATTATTAGCCTATCATGGAGGGCTACATGCTTGGCCGATTTGGTACCTGTATATAAAAAAATCATGTGCATGTGGTATATTCGGACCATTTGCTCCGTTAAAAATAGGATGTTTTTTTTTTTAATTTTAATAACTTGGGAATCAGTAGCCTATGTATCAGACAATAATTTATATCTATGAAAATTTTATCTAAGTCCGTTTAGTAATCTTTGTGTAGATAGAGGGACAAACATACATCCTGACAATCATACATTCTTACAAACTTTAGCGTTTATAGCATAAGTTTATTAATATTAGTAGGATCTCTGTAGAATGTTACCAACTGTGGTACATAATTGGCACATTTTCTCATACAAAAAGTCACGTGCAGAAATAATGAACATTGGGAGCGTGTAATGAGTACATATGGTAGTAATGTTGGTTATTAACACTACTTTTTCCTTAATACTTGGGAAGGAAAAGAGAAGTAAATGATTTATTTCCTTTTACGAAAATATAAGGATTTTCTCTCGCTTATACCAGCTGTTTCCAGCTTTTTGATATGTGTTAAGTCTAAGTCAGCTTAAAACATATCAAAATTTTATCTAACACTAGCTTTCCGACAGCGGCTTCGCCCGCGTGTATGTCGGTTACCGCGCCAAAACATTACCTTCTTTTTGCGCAGTCGGATAAAAACTATCCTATGTCCTTTCTCGGGTCTCCAACTACCTCCATACCCAATTTCATCCAAATCAGTTCAGTAGTTTAAGCGGGAAAGCGTAACAGACAGACAGACTGAGTTACTTTCGCATTTATAATATTAGTAGGGATAGTTTTTGCGCATATATAATTTATTATAAAAATTCAGACTATGTAACGGATAAAAACGCTTGGAATTAAGTCGCTCTAATTCAACACACTAACTAAACAAACAAAATGTAATAGATATAAGTACTTCATTTAAAAAAGAAAAAAGCCTACTGAGTTTTTTTGGCAGTGTTTCTTAGTAGTTGCCAGTCATTCACTGCACGGTAGGAAAAAAAATTGAATTATTTTCATGTAGACTCGCGTCTCAAAAAAATATAGCATATTTTGATTTTGATCTTTTATCTTTTCTGAATAATATTATATTATTTTGAGAGTATAAGCCGTCTACTACTAAAACCACCGCCCCTTATGGCCATTTACACGAGAACGATAAAAGCCAGGACAGGACAGTAAGACAGGACAGCAAGCCACTAAAAAGGTATCGTGTAAACGGGGACAACTGTGTTGAGGACAATCCAATGCAGCGTTTTTTTCTATAGTGGCTTAATACAATGACAATAATAAACTTTTTATAAATAGTGGGAAAAAAAAATTAATGGAAAAAAAGGTTTTTTTGTCATGCTCCAAAGATTTATAATAAAATCCCTGACATTATGAATTCTTACAATATAAGAAAAAGATTGAAACTCTTATTAATTAAAAAATGCTACTACAGTATTGTTGTGTTTTTAAATGATAACAATTAAATTTAATTTGACATTTCATTATATTTAATATTTTAATTTATATTACCATTGACATTAATTGATAATGACATTTCATAATTAATTATAATAAAAATAAATCATTAGAGTTTCTAATGTTATTATCATACGCTTCTTAGGCAGATTTTGGTGATGCTATTTCTAAGTACTAAGTATTATGTACTTACTCAAAATGTTATGATTAAATGATTTGATTGGTCCTGTCTAGCTGTATTGTATAGTATAATCGGGCTATTGTTCTAGTGTGAATAGCCCATTGTGGCCATTTACATGAAGATACAGCAAACCATTAAAAAGGATCGTGAAATGGGGACAAATGTCTTGAGGACAATCCAGTGTAGTGTATTTTCTAGTGGCTTGCTTTCCTGTCTTACTGTCCTGTCCCGGCTATTCTCCTCGTGTAAATGGCTCAAACGTGGAGAATTTTGATGATCTGTGTATATTTCAAAATATTTAATACCAATGCTAGACGTCGAAATATGAATTTAAAAATTATGAGCAGTTTTTTTCATTCCAGTATTAAATTTCAATTGATATTACTTTAGAATTACATTTATTTAGTAAATACGTTGCCTACGTTACCTACATTTAATAGATAGCAATTTAGATTCGCAAATAACCAATTAAAGTGCTACCTACTACCTAAGTATTAAATACAGTTTCCAAGAATCTTAAAACTAATAATCTCATCGCTTAGTCTCTTCAAAATAATTTTGTGAGTTAACTCGATGTAATCAAGTCTCTTTATTAAGTTGTCATTACTAACGAATAAGACGAATCCTTATTTGGACGCGACCCTAATTAACCCTTATAATATAATCTGATTACTTTTAATTTGTTATACTAAATTGAGATTAATTTTGACATAATATAGTTCACTTCAACCCATTTTAGATGCCCTAAAGGGTCCTCTACCTACATTAATCAAAATGGAGGTAGAGGACCCGTTAGGGCATCTTATATTGAGGGCATAGTATGGGCATCTATATGTTAAACGTTAAGATGCAGAAATGCGTACAAATGGTTTTGCTAATGAGGCTACAGTAGTAAGGCAGTTTTTGTACGTCACTTTGTAATTTGTGTGTCGATCGCCGATCGACGTAAAGAGCCATTTACACGAGGAAAATAGCCGGGACAGGACAGTAAGACATGACAACAAGCCACTACAAAATACACTGCACTGGATTGTCCTCAAGACAGTTGTGCCCATTTACACGATACTTTTTTAGAGGCCTGCTGTCCTGTCCCAGCTATTGTCCTCATGTAAACGGCTCATAAGGCGATTTAGCGATATCAGCGTTTCATCGTTTTCATTAATGGCATGACTATTTAGACACACGGAGCAGAATGGTGGGCACTTACAGTAAAACGGGCTATAAATTCAAAGTAGCTCAGCGAACTATGGGAAGAAATATTCTTGTAGTTTTTCTGGGAGTTCGGATACTCATTAAACTGATTCGATAGAGGACTAGAGTGATTAACAGCCATTTGTAATAAATTGAAGTGGCAATGGGCTAGCTATATTTGCCGTAATACTAAGCACTTTGCCATCGTTCTTACTTGTGTTCGAAGAATGCGCTAACAAATTTTCAGCTTTCATAAAATGACGAACTTCTGGCGTTGGCGTTCACAGGCTCAAAGGCTATAAAGTATTTCGTTCTGGGCTCAAAATGAATGTATTGCGTATTGTATTTTGCTCTGTTGTAGTTTATAAATATGTCTAGCGATATTATGACGTAACATTCAATAAATTGACAAAACTAAAATGAATTACCTACATGAATTACCTGTTAAACGTTGTAGTTAGTTTTAGTGATGTTCGCAAATTAACTTAATTTTCATAGAAATTGATATTTCTGTTAAAAATAAATTAAAAAATACGAATGTCCGCGGCTGTTACACTATTTTCCGTCTTCACAACGCTAATTTCCAATATTATCTATAAAATGCAACATAAATAAATTGGTTTCTCATAATAGGGCACGTATACACTTGGTATACACAATACATTTAAATACGTCACGTCGCGTTACAAGGTGCTGCTACGACGCACGCAGCGAAAGTACAGTACCAAATAATACTACCGCGTAATAGCAAGTTGCGACGTCGCGTGTTGACGTGTTTATGTGAAAGAGCCCTTATTTAATTTATAGATAGTACACTGGTATAACTAGATATCCTTTTAGTGCTAAAAGCTAGCGGTATTATTCACAAAAATCGTATAAGCCTCTATAGTTAAAATGTGTTTTCTCTCCGTCTTATTAATATAAATGTCATGGTGACAGACAAAGACAAACGAATTATAAACAAATTTTAGCTATATGACGTTTTTGAATAAGGGGGTAAATATCTAATAACAAATTAATTCAAAGTAAAAGTATCACTGGCCAGTGACCAGTGAAAGTAAAATAAAGCAGATGATCTTGAAATGTACCGGTCGGTGTTAGGAAATAAGATAATTGTGATAAAATTTTATTAAGGTTCCGTACATTCAATTCTTATTATCACATGTTTTTTGTTAAAAAAGTCACTTCATTCATTTTAGCTAGACTCGGGTATATTTATTTTAGCCTAGAAAGAAAGAAAAACAAAAGAGAAAACATTTATTAGACACAAACAGTACCCACACAAAAAATAAAGCCTTTGTTCTTCATTGTACTTAAATTAAATACACAATCAATTTAAAAATAGGAAACAATACTTGCACACCAGTTAAACTTGAGTTAGGTCTGCGTGTCCGCGAATGTTGTTAAGATTTGCTGGTAGAAAACTCATATTTGAATATGAATTTTTTACTAGCAAACTTTTTAATTTAGTAAAAAATGTGTGGTGGGTAAAAGTGAATTATGGATAGGCTTTATACAGGATAACGGGCATATAAATACCTTACTTTCTAAATTTACTTTTTATATAACAAAAGTCCTTTAGGATTAGTATTTCATGCAAATGAAGTAGCAAGTTGAAACTAAGAAAGGTGTAATAAAATCAAATAAAGCCATAACCAACGGAACTCTAAAACATCACACTACTCAGACACCCAAACGTTTGACTTGACTTTTTGTATTTTTTGCGTGATTGAGTTTTAATCGTGATAGCCTTGTGGTGGACTGATCTCATTTTAATTGTACCTACTTGTATACCTCATTGATCTTTAGAATATAGGTAGGTATAGGTACATACATAACGTCACGCTTTTTTAACTGTACCTACTTATATACCTTATAGATCTTTAGAAGAATAATTAGAGGTATAGGTACACACATAACGCCACGCTTTTTTAACTGTACCTACTTATAAACCTCATAGATCTTTATAAGAATACATATAGGTAGGTATAGGTACATACATAACGTCACGCTTTTTTAACTGTACCTACTTATATACCTCATAGATCCTTATAAGAATACATATAGGTAGGTATAGGTACATACATAACGTCACGCTTCTTTAACTGTACCTACTTATATACCTCATAGATCTTTATAAGAATACATATAGGTAGGTATAGGTACATACATAACGTCACGCTTTTTTAACTGTACCTACTTATATACCTCATAGATCTTTATAAGAATACATATGGATAGGTATAGGTACATACATAACTTCACGCTTCTTTAACTGTACCTACTTATATACCTCATAGATCTTTATAAGAATACATATGGGTAGGTATAGGTACATACATAACGTCACGCTTCTTTAACTGTACCTACTTATATACCTCATCGATCTTTATAAGAATACATATAGGTAGGTATAGGTACACACATAACGCCACGCTTTTTTAACTGTACCTACTTATATACCTCATCGATCTATGTAAGAATATAGGTAGGTATCAGTGGCTAAGGGTGGCAATTTAAAAAAGGGGAAGACGGAGCAAATTAAATGACAAGTATATTTGGATGTAGTGTGCAGCTCGCCTTCCCTTATATGTAACTGCACACAGCGTTTATCATCATTAATACACTAATTATACAACCGAACGGACCTCTTTCATTTCACACACGTCACTCCAGTACATGGCGACCCTTGGCCAGTATTAGGATCGTGAAGTAAGAAGAAAGAAGAAATGAATTGGTACAGAAGAATGAGATACGGAAGAGAACCGAAGACAGAAGATTAAGAAGAAAGAATTTTGAAGAAGGGAAGAATGAAGGTTAAGACATACACTTTTTTTACATGGAACATAGAAGATAGAAGAATATAGCTTTAGAAGATTGAAGATTACGTAGACTTAGACTTACTAAAAGTAGTAGGTACTGCATTTTTATTATTTAATTAGTACGTTATATTGACCAATCCATATGGGAAGCCGTTAGGAATCGTGTTATAAGGACTCTTCGCCACTGGTAGGTACAAGTACATACATAACGTCACGCTTTTTCCTATGCGAGTCAGTAGAGATTGTAGAGCGCCAGAATTGCTACGATTCAGAAACACTTCTTTGGTTTTATTTTTGTCCATACAGTTTTACGTCAATCAATCAACTGTTTATTTTGTACTAGCTTTCCGACAGCGGCTTCGCCCGCGTGTATGTCGGTTATCGCGCCAAAACATTACCTTCTTTTTGCGCAGTCGGATAAAAACTATCCTATGTCCTTTCACGGGTCTCCAACTACTTCCTCACCCAATTTCATCCAAATCGGTTCAGTAGTTTAGGCGTGAAAGCAACACAGACAGACAGAGTTACTTTCGCTTTTATAATATCAGTAAGGATTCGTAATCGTTCTTACACATAATGCTTACTTATTTTTGTTGCTATTTAAAACTTTCAGGCGCTACATAATATATTATTAAGTACGTGTGACATTGACCACTTCCTAAAGGGAAGCCGATGGGAATCGGCTTGGATGGACTCTTCGCCACTGAAGGTATAAAAATGAGTAGAACAGTTGTGGGTACTGTCTCTTTAAAAGGGAACCAATGAGATGAATATCTCCATCTAGAGCGTGTCCTCTTCTTTATCATTTGTCGATCGTCTTATCATCTCACTTCAACCCTTTTAGTGTCCCACAACTGGGCACAGGTCTTCTCTCAACTATATTACGAGTAGACAGAGTTTAAGCCTTAATCCCCACACGTTCGCCAATGCTGGTTTCGATGTATTCCATCATGTATATAAAATGTTGTTAAGTTGGGACTGAGTCACCTTCGTCCGTGGGTGTAAACCTTTAATTGAATCCCCACACGGTAAAAAACCTTTAATTGGTCCCCGGGTGGTGCAAATCAGGTAACAATCAACTGGTGGTAGGCTACGGCCGTGGTTAGTGACCACCCACCAGACAGCAGTACCGCCAAGCGGCCTTGCCGTGTTCCGGTGCCATGGCTGGTGACACCATGCAGAGAGGGTGGGTCGGAATAGTTGCTCCTTTAAGGTTTCTAACCTTAAGGAGGCTCATTCCACCGATAATCATTCGTAATCACGAGTGAATCGGTACACTGGGCTGGCGCGTTCCATCGTAGACCACATCATTGCTTAACATCAGGCAAGTTGTAGTCAAGCGCCAGCCTATCAAAGAATAAAAAAAACATTTCTAAAGAGAAGACATGTCGACTTTATATGCTCAATGCTCATACGACATAACATTTATATGCTCTAATTATTTTAATTGTGAACCATAATTAGCCACAACACGCCGCTATTATGTTAACTATAGTTAAAATAGATAGTTAAATAACGGTCACTAATTCGGGGATACCAAGAATGTTTGTTCGAATCATTCATTCACTGACAAGTGATGGAGAGACATGAAATTCTACGAAGAATCCGACAATCTGTTTTGATTGGAACTGTTTGTTTCTAATAAATGTTACTTTGAGAATAAAGATATTGAGCAGCGGAGATGCAACAATTCACACAATGTGTGGGCACCACCAGGAATTGACCATGCGACTTTATATTTCTAAGGTGAAGCCCGTACCTACCGCTGCCTCACTACTGCTCCTTCAAAAATTTCAATCATTTTTAAATAGATCACAATTTAATTCTATCTTAATATGTAACTACATACTACAATAAACATTAAAATATTACTAAAGAAATGACTATTAACTAATTTAATATAGCTATAACATCAACGTTATGTCAGAAAGCGTATTATAAAATTTCAGACTATCTAACGGATGAAAACGCTTGGAATTAAGTCGCTCTAATACAACACACAAAATGTAATAGATACAAGTACTTCGTTTAAAAAAAAACTTACTGAGTTTTTGTCAGTGTTTCTCAGTAGTTGCCAGTCATTCACTGTACGGTAGAAAAAATAAATTGGACTAATTTTTAGGACTCGCGTCTCAAAAAAAGAATAAAACATATTTTCATTTCATTTCACTGTAATAAAGTCTCAACCTATCTTGTGAAAATATTGGTGACTGTGGAATTGTATGCGCGTATTACTTTTTATAAGCTTACGCCGTAAACATTACTTTCTAGGTAAATATGGTTCTTTAGCTTCGTCGTTACTTACTACTAGGTGGAAATAAAACTTGAATTTTGAGCAGACAATTTTGTACGAAGTGAGAAGTATCTCGGTTTTCATGCATTCACTTTGTTCAAATTATGTGACATGCATCAACGGAAAGTATTTCAAGACGTGGCTTGCGTTTTAACAGAGATGTACTAGGGAAATTGGGTTAAAATATACCTAGGGGGTATACACCTAGGGGGTATATAAAGATTTTTTAAAGTTATACTTCTATAGGCGCTTTAGAAAAAACTGATGAGAGTGAAATTTAAAGGCGCGCGCGCATCAGGGTGACACAAAATTACTGGTTGAAACTGCCCGCTAAACCACTCAAGCTGCCAACAAAAATGGAACCTCTATTAGTCGCGTATGTAGGCACGCTCGTCGCCTCTGATCACTGTATTCATATTTATAATATTAATCCACATGTTTCTAATTTCTAAATTCACAACACGTCATTTAATTTCATACACGTGCGAATTATATATGTGCTAATACATTTTTATTTAATTTTTCAAATTTAAATTGAGCTTTATCAAAGAAGTATAACTTCTCACGCGCGTACATAAGCACACTCACCCATTTTTTTAAACAGTGCACAAGTGAGAAAATAAATAAATTTTAACTGACACGGAATTTCTTATTTAGATATATTACCTATAATAAGGACAAAAATAAAGTAATCGCTAACGAAAGATGTTTGTTAGATAGACATCTTTAGATTATACTGTCACTTGTGTGCCGTATCAGCTGTGCCTTCGCTAGGGTCACTGACCGCTAAAAAGTCCCAGTGGTAACTCGAAATTGGGAATTATTCCTGATAAACGGCGATAAACTCGCCCGCTACTACTTAAAAACCCAAACACACCCAAAATGTGAGTTATATTCACATCTGCGTACACTTTCGGCTAATACATGCTTATGCAATGTTACCAATAAGGAGAGGTGGCGCAGCGGTACGAGCCTCGCCTTTGAAATATAAGGTCGCGGGTTCGAATCCCAGCCGTACCCACACATCTTTGTGTGATTTGATTTCATCACTTCACAATTTCGGTGGAGGAAAACATCATGAGCAACCCGGCTCATGTCTAAGAACTTATCATCTGAGGACATGTGACATCCACCAACATGCACTTTGCCAGCGTGTGTGGATTAAGGACTAAACTCTCAACTATCTTACGAGTTGAGAGAGTTTAGGACTCGTGCCCAGCTGTGAGACAAAAAGGTTGAAGAATGAAATGCTGTGTTCTACGTATAATGTATCACATAAATGAAGCAACAAATCTCTATTTGAACAAGTAAATATACAATACTCAAACAAAACCGTCTCCTTTTTGATAGCAACTATTTGTGTAAGCATTTGTTTTGCTAACTGTACAAGCACACTACAGGTACTAGACACAAAGTATTTTACGACGACATCTGTAAGTTTACTTTATTTCACATTCGCAACGCTATCTAATCCGGCCCTGCAAACATTTTACCGAATATTCTGAGGTACACGCTACGCCTCGTTTCTCCCTAGGGCCGTGTATTTTTTTTATTTAAAAGGTTTTCTTGCAGAATACCTTTTTTCTTATTATGTAAATTTATAAAGGGTATAAATTAGATACTTTCAAGATGTTGGTTTTTTATCTTTAAACGAATTTACCTTTGTAATTTGATAACTAAAAATTTTGTTCTACGGGTACTTAAATTACCTTGTTATGGTAATTTAAGTCTGTTTCAGAATTATCATTATCGATCACGTCCACAGCTGGATAGAAATACTTTTATGTGGGATCCTACTCAGGGTGCGAAGAAAAACCACGGATTGGCACTGTATACTTCGATTTAAGTATTTTACTTAAAAAAAAACAATAATTTTTAATAACACGTCTTTGTCTTACGTCTTCATCCTACCTACATTCCACTCATCCTTCGTTCACATATTCTGCATTCATTCGTCCTCTCACTCTTACCTATACATCTGTTCTTCACTGTCATGCTTCACATCTATCAGTCAATTACACAGTCATACCATTACATCTAATTCCTACATTTAAAAGACTATGCATGCTACGCATGCATCGAGACAGATGGGCCCGTATCACAACGCAGTGGATTCCTGGAGACGGTCGTCGTCTCCGAGGAAGACCACGGAAACGATAGTGCGATGATATAAGCTCGTTTGTCGTGACTTGGACGGAAGAAGCTAGCAATAGGGACAGTTGGAAGACTATAGGGGAGGCAATTGCCCAGCAGTGGGACACTACAGCAGTGGCGAAGGGTGACAATTTGAAAAAAGGAGACGGAACAAAATAAATGTCAAGTTTTCTTGGTTATCGACTTTCAAACTTACTAAGATATATTATGTACTGCTTTTTTGATGCTATTTAAAACTTTTTGGCGTTACATAATATTTAATTTAGTACGCGATGTACTGATCAATCCCTTATGGGAAGCCGGTGGGAATCTTTTTATATAGACACTTCGTTACTGTTAATTAGGTAGGTACTAACGTTGCACAAAATTACGTAGAATACAACTAAGCAAAGAACTCGTCCACAAATTTGTCAGTTGGCAGGGTACCAGGAGCCTGGCAGCGTTGCCACATTGAAAGACAACGCCTTCAGCTTTCTTATCCCTTGTTGCATGTATTATAAACCGCATGTTTTTTTTTGCAGGAGGTCTGCTATCCCTGGGCAAGGTCATCAACTTCTTTCCTGTGGGAGGCGAGAGGGAATGTAAGCCAGAAGGGTTCAGCATCGCGAAGTCGGGTATATGCCTCAACCAGTATGACTGTAGACAGCGGGAAGGCAGAGCTTCGGGAGACTGCGCACAAGGACTTGGAGTGTGTTGTGTCTGTAAGTTTAATTAATTTATTAACAACTTATAAAATTCGTAATACATTTGATAAGTTATTAAAAGAAAAACCGACGTACTAACTTAACCTAAGATAAATAAATATAAAATAGAATTTAAAAAGATGTATCTAAAGCTGGGCGTCAAAAAAAAACTCCTCCGCATCGAGGTCGGTTCCCTTTAAGTAACTTTAATTACGTTTATGTGCCCTCAATCCAATTTACGTATAATAATCTTTAGTCAAGATCTTTTTCGTAAGTAGGAGAAATCGGGATAGATCGGGCGCAAGAGCTTAACATGCTTTCTGAGAATTCCAAGGCATGAGGGTGCATTTTTAATCCTCTATAAAAAAGAGAGGGTGTTATAAGTTTATCTGTGTGTTCGTGTATCTTTGTTCAAGTTTGTCTAACGCCTAAACAGGTGGACCGATTTTGATACAGTTGTTTTATTAGAAAGCGAAGAGATAGAGATGGTGGAGATAGAAATATAAGCATCGGTTGTTATTTTGTATTATATTTAGAAAGAAATAAAATTTATATGACACAAAAAGGAGATACACAATCGATACAAATAAAATATAAGGTTGCGGGTTAGGATCCTCGTGCCCACACATCTTTTGTGTGAATTGTTTCATCTCCTCTGCTCAATATCGGTTAAGAAAAACAGTGAGAAAACCGGCATGTCTAAGAACTAATCATTCGAGGACATGTGACATCCACCAACCCGCACTTGTGGATTAAACTCTCTCAACTCATAAGATAGTTGAGAGAAGACCCGTGCCCATCAGTGGGACACTAAAAAGGTTGAAGTGAAACAGTGTGACCTATCAGTTGTAAATAATAGTCCACAAGTCATTATAGGATAAAAAAAACTTTTTTTTAGAACTGTGTTTTAATATTATGTTATATTTCACCACTGAATGCATGTGGTGGAACTCTTTAATAGGCTAAGTCTGATACAATGTTAATAGATTTCATGTAAATTGTCACAAAGCTTTAGAGTTTCCATAAATAAATAAAATAAAAAAATAAAATAAATCAGTCTCAAATGTGGACATTGCTCAGTAAACGCTATGAGCACCTACAGGAGGCGACCTCATTTTCTGACTATATTTTCTGATTTAGAGTTATGATCAACCACATGCTTCGGTAATTTCCATATCAAACATCGAAATTCACTGTTATATTATTAGTTTTTGTTAAGATCAAAGTCTACCACAAAATCCAATCTTTACGGTCCACAATGTAATCCTGCTACATTATGAACCTTATTTCTTTATAACTAAAACAGTATTTCTAATGCCAGCAAATCTTTTGCTACAAAAAGTAATTAGGTGTTTATGGCTAACTTATTACAGCCGACTCATACATTATTATTAATCGAGCTTCTAAAAATAGCTTAATATGTATCTTGAGGCTATTTTGGTATCTAATAAACGCAATTTATATTTGATTGCATTTGAGCGGCATAGCAGTGGTGTGGCACAGCTGGGTCGGCCTCGCTTTTGAAATGTAAGATCGAAGATTCGATCCTGCGAGCCTACTGTTTCACCACTGCTCAATACGGAAATAAGGAACTCAGTATGTCTAAGAACTCTAATTCGAACCCACACTTGACCAGCGTGTGTGGATTAAGGTCTAATCTCTCTCAACTCGTAACATAGTTGAGTGAAGACCCGTGGCCAGCTGTGCGACACTAAAATGGGTTGAAGTGAATGCTATACCTACTGTGGGTTTTGTTTCTTTAAGCTAACTAAGAATACGTATAGGTACTATCTAATAAAGTCAGAAATAATTTTAAACCAGGTCCCCCTATGTAAAACGCTTAAAACATTTGCATAGAAAATTCTTCAACCAACATAAAAATTGCAGCAGTAAGTACCGTGGGTCATTTTGTAACTATCAACCTACACACAATGAAATATAACTACTATTTAACGGATTTTATCGCGGTTTATTTTAGAATTTAGATCTCGACGTTTCAAAGTATTTTTATTTCAATGTGTGATATTCGCGTCAATCTAAGACAATACTACACACAATGGTTAATATCGCCGTTAACTCTGTCTTCGGCTTGTCGCATCCAGCTACTGCCGGCTATCTTTCGCAGAACATCAATCCACCTTAGCTGAAGGGCGTCCTATACTACGTTTGCAAAGACATGGTTTCCACTAAAGAACTCGCTTAACCCAGTGATTAATTAGTTCTTCGACAAATATGGCCAGAAACTGCCACTTCAGCTAATCCTTTGCGCTATATCGATAACTTTAGTAATATATTAGCTTAAAAGTAAATATGTGCTAAGATCTAACACTAAATCCGGGTTTCGCACTTTCATGCGATATTGGCATGTTATGGGACTACTAAGTTTACGAGGTATTGTTAAGATGTGTCTTGGCATATTTGTGATAATAGTTTCTGTAAATGTACTTAAATTTAGATATGTGTACCGTGTGTTACCTACCAACATGTATACATATGTGACGTCGAATATTCTCGGATTAACCACAATGTAATTTATAACCAAGGTGGAATTCAAACTTTCTTTATGTATCTAGTACATGGTATTATACTAGGTTCTACCCACAGCTTCGCCCACGTGGTACTTACTAGAAAAAAAAGTAGCGTATGTTGAAATAAAACTACTATTTTTTTTTATCGCGGTTTATTTTAGTTTTTTATATGTTTCAAAGTCTTTTCAGACTCCATGGTCACTGGTGGACAGAGGAAGGATATTTGACGT